>CM046874.1:456776694-457976694 GCA_025667525.1 Glebionis coronaria
TATATATATATATATATATATATATATATATATATATATATATGTATATATATATAATATATATATATTATATATATTATATAATATATATATATATATATATATATATATATATATATATATATATATATATATATATTATATATATAGATATATATATATATATATATATAATATATATATATATATATAATATACTATAATATATACATATATATATATATTATATATATATATATATATATATATATATATATATATATATATATATATATATATATATATATATATATATATATATATATATATATATATATATATATATATATATATATATGTGTGTGTGACAATCCGTTAATTTACGATTGATATTTTATTCTCAAATATTATTTGAAAATATTATTTTAATGATACAATATGAACTCACTTATTTTTGGGAAGAAATTTGGATTTACGTCTTGAAGTAGCGTCGACTACGTTTAAACCGGAGGATTCAACGTTACGTGCTTACGTTTACATACACCGTCCTTGGTGACAGTCCGACATTTTAGAAAATAAATTTATCCATGAATATTATTTTGGAGTTTTAAATTTGTGTTGGTTCATAAACTCACAAATTTACGAGAAGAGATTAGGACTTACGATTTTATTTTAACGTCCTTTACGACTAAACCGGAAACCTTAGGATTACGTATTTACGTTTTCGAACTCCGTTTTTGATGAAACAATTTTTATTAGATTCGTTTTGTGACGTTGATTCATAGTTCATAAAAACGTTTTTCGTAAAACGACCCGAGGGAACGCAAATCGAGGAAACTAGAATCGAGGAGTGCCCGTAAATAAATGGGGATGAGACAAGTGGGACACTTGTCCCACCCCCATCAAAACCGGCTACACAACAACACATACCACTTTGGTGTCAAGTTTTTACTTAACTAGCTACACTTGTCAAGTAAGCTTACAATGTAAGCTTTCCACTTTTAAAACAAGCTACCAAATACCACTCTTCTCATTTCTCACCATGCAATACCACACAAATCCTCTCTACCCTCCATTTTTGGCCGTCCATATCCACCACAAAAACACCCAATTTGATCTTGAATCCACCACAAAGTCATGTGTTATTTACACATATGTTGAAGCCACTTTGAAACCCTATTGATTGGTGGTGCTTATAACATCCAAGGAGGAGTTTTCATGGAGTAGTAGGGCTGATTTTCCATAAAGTATTCATGAAGAATGGTGCTCTTGAAGATGGTGTTGGCTATGCACAAGTTTCTCCATTCAAATCCATGTCAAACTCATAACCTACATCAACTTGGTGGTATAAAGATTGTCCTCCTCATCTTCTTATTATTTTGATTATTTAAACATGTATTTTATTTCCTATTGTATATGTATATGATGATTATATGATGATAAAAATGTTATGTGGGGATTTGGTGTTGATAAACATGATTAAAAAGGTGAAAAACCATAAGAAACAAGGTTAAAATATTGGTTAAAAATGTTGGATGTATAAAACAGTAAAGAAACAGGTCATGGACTGATAAAATGATGAAGTAGAATCCATTTACAGTAAGCTATGAGTCTTGTACACATGTGAGAGTTGGTCATGCAATGGAATCAAAGTAATGAGTGAGATATGATCAAAACAAGTTTAAGGTATAATTCTGAGGTTACTGTTTTGGACGATTTTTAGAAAATACTTAGAAGATGATTCAACAGTAGCTATAGAGGAGTTAGATGTAGCACATATCATGTAGTTTATGTGATAAAAATTTGAGCTTCTATCTCCATATAGAACTCTAGATATAGCAGTTTTGGTGAAAGTAAAGATAAAAATCAGATTTTGGAAATTAAAGAATAATACTATTATATAAGCACTCAAAATTTAATAGTATAAAATATAAATTAAAACCCACTAACTTATATAATACATTTATATAAATATGTACAATGGTAAATAAGTGGAAATTTTATAAAAATGGTAACTTGTTAAGTTTTATAAGTTATAAAACTATAAACATGATTTTTACGACTTTTTCGGCTAATACCGTAAAATTAACGTTTTTGTTAAATAAAACTTAGATGGTTGGACCCGTCTAATGTAAACTTTATATAACTTATATACTGATATATAAACATGTATAACAAGTAAAAACCGATAGAACCGAACTATAGGACATACGGACGTTAACGGACTAAATTAAGCATATTGGACTAATAATTGGACTAAATAAGATAAAAACTTGTAAAAAGAACTTATTGGGCTTAACCCATTTGGGCCCAACATGGAAAGTATACATACTGATAAAATAAGTATAACAAGGATTAAAACAAGCTAAAGAACTTATAATAAGCTTATAGGACTTAAAACGTGTAAATAAGTAAAACTAGTAAACTAGTATAAAAGTTATCGACATATAACACAAAAATGAGTAAACGAGAATATGTAAACCCACTTGATCATCATATATATATAATCATCATATGTATACATAATTGTTATTATTATAAATTCATTGGACATGAGTCTAAGACGAATATTATTTGTCTAGGTTTCCGTGATTGAAGCACGTACCGTACGTCCGAATTGCCGACAACCCGCCTTCCCACATCAACGTGAGTTCATAGCCTCGCACTCTTTTAAATGTTTTTATAAATGTTTTATAAACCCGCGAGGGAGATAACATGTTAGTTTTTATAAAATAAGGAAATCATTTGTCCCGATTGTTTGTTTATTGATTTGGACCCGAATGATTGAATGACCTGATTGTATGACCCGATAAATGATTAAAGGACCCGATATATGAAATTAAATGGATTATTAAAGTTAGGTTATGTCACTAAAAGTCCCATTAGCATGAATTGTGAACTACCGGGATTTGGTAGACGCTTATGCATTTAATAGTACTATTTGGGGACGATCACCCCAGTTCGCGCCTTGACGGTTGATCCCCGTCGTGCCACATTGATTGGTAAGCGAATTTATGTATGAGAAGATTTCCATAGCGTGACCTTTGTGACCACACGCTACTTTAGATGGGCAAAATTGGTATCGGGTTAGCTACCCGTTGTTGGTTTAGTAAGGTAACAATGTCATGCGGCTTATAATAATCCAAAAACTAACGAAATACTATTAAACGCATCGAATTACGAAGTATTGCCTGACTAGCAATACGGGGTCATACTATTGATATTATGTTTGTGTTTTGGTTTTCATAACCATATTCATATAACGGTTTTTATTTTCATACAACGTTATAAGACGTATTGTATGTTGTTTTTACGACATTGGCTCGTATAATGATTTTTAAGGCAAACGCCTATATTATTATTTTCGATAAGGATTTGTATGAAATGACTTTGGCTATTTTATGGCCTATTAAAATGATTTGTACAAAATGATTTTCAGTAATAATTTTATACTGACATTATATTAATGGATTTTATCAAATTCTATGAATTCACTCGGCGTTATCAATGACCTTTTCTTGATATTTATGAATGGAAATGCTTTATTATCAAACGACGCGTTTTTTAAGCGTTGTCTATGATGTGAGTAATGTGATATCCCGTAACACCAACTAGTCTTCCGTTGTACTGAGTTGTATAAATTTGGGGGTGTTACAGTTTGGTATCAGAGCTCTCGTTATAGAGAACGAAATATTTTTAAAACCAAGGTTTTGAATAAAACATTTCAAAATCTTTTAACTATAAACATTTTTCTAAAAATGTCTGAAAATCTTTTGACTATAACGGTGCCGAAGAATTCCCGAGTTACCGACAAGGCCAGACTGAGAAGTGTTATTTTAATATATATATAACTTGGATTATATATATATGATGTAATTTTATTACATGATTGTTTGATGATTATTTTGATATTTATACGAGGTATTTATACGACGTAGATTGTCATAAGAAACCCTAACTTCCCTAGTAAATTAATCGAAGCTATTCTCATAGGAATTCTAGCTATCCTAGATCTAAACCAATTTGTGGATATTTATAATCCCAACAAATGGTTGATATTCGTAGAAATGTAGATATTAGTTGCTTGTGAAATTGAAGAAGAATTGGCGAGATTAAATCTGATATCGATGTCATGACGATCTTTCCTTATAGAGTGGAGTTTGACAAAACGTTACCACCTAGAAAGATGTCATCTGATTCGTTGTCATCCAATTCATAAATTTAAATCGAAGGGGTGAATGTTGCACTTGAGGCTGTCATTGGAACCATTACCCAAAAGCCTCATGCCACTAGTACCTTTCCGAGAAGTCTAATTGAATGTATGAGTCATCTCATACTAATGACTCATTTGATAATTATTGATAAAGGAGTTATAGGATTGGAAATTAAGTGTTGATTCATATTGAGATTGTATTGCCTTTACAAGGCCGAAGAATAAGGTTGAAGTATTTGAAAATAAGGTAGGATATCGAATTGAGTATAAGTTGATTGAAACTTGAATAAAGTAAAACTTAACCTGTATAAAATATGAGATTGATAAGAGGAAGTCGTTAAGTTCTGTGATTAGATTATAAGGTTTTAATTGATTGTTAGTTTGTGTTAAGGGTTGTTCCTAAGCTATTGTCCACTAACGAGGATGCCCAGTGTCCAAGAAATAAATTGAAGAAATCTTCTTCTGAATTAAGACCGATGGATCTTCTGGGACATGTGGAACACCTAATGACTCTTGTAGATTAGTATTCATTGTGGTATCTTTTAAAAATAATCCCTAACTTAACTGAGATATCAGTTGGTAGGATGAGTTCTGAGAATTGTATGACATAGTGACACGTAATGTGTTACGGTACAATTTTGACTTGTTTGTGATTAATGAAAAAGACTACCTTTGATTGCTAAATCCTACATGTATCGATGTTATCTATCTTTTCTTGCTTCATCCTAATGTTCGCATTAGTGATGCAACCATTGAACAAGTACTCATCTTGAATTGAGTTACGTTGTGGATTATTCTTTTGAGTGCCATCGAGATCATGAACCTCATGATTAATTGGCTAAGCTCATTTCATATCATATCGTAGTTAATTCTTGGTGAACAAGCTTTCATCACTCTTCTGCAGATCACTCATTGTTTTTATAAGATAAAATAGTATCCATTGAGAAAAGTTGAATTTTCATCACTAAAGGATTATTTAAAGTGAAATTTAAGTGATCGTTATCGAAATGAAGTTATTTATAAAACACTTTGGAAAACTTAATTGTTTTCATAACAAGGAAAATCTTTGAAAATTTATTCTTGATTCTTATTTAAGAATTAAGCGTGAAAATGTTTTTATTATAAATATGATGATAAAATTTTGACGAACTGCGTATTGCATCGTTAATCTTGAAATTGTATATAGTTGCGCGCCTACATACAATTTGGAATGGACCATGCAAGACTAATTAGTAGTCACCATAAAACTAATGAATAAACACAAAAATTTCTTTGAAGATTGTGAAAGATGTTTATGAGATCTGCAAGAAGTGAAAAATAAGGACATAATGTTAGAGACATCTACATATGTGCCTGTAGCATCTATTCTTCTGAGTTGAACTTACTCATCCGTAGAAATTGTCTTATTTGACAATTGCCAATTCTTTCTTGTCCAATTCTCCCGTAGTGAGATTCTTAGGAAAAGTATCTGATTACCGAGTGTTGATACCCGACTGGATGTATCGACGTTCCTATCATTTCTTTTGATTTGATTTCATTTGAATGACCTGGGTAACGATCCGAGGAGCTTTCGAATGCGTACTCAAATTATGAAAACATGGGATATATTCATATTCATTAAATGTTTTCGTCTGTATCTGATTTGAAATTCTCTCGCGCATATTATGCGCTGACCTTACTCTTTTAATAATAGTTGTGTCTCCTGATATCCCTGAACTTGTGAGGGATTATGAGTTATTATCAGTCTTTTGAGAAGTTCACATCTTATCAACGGTAATGAAACTGGAAAGTTGATAATTCCAGTAGAATGGATTGATTGATTATAACATGACGACATTGTCTTAATTGATGGGAACTCGAGTAGAATTCCCCTAAAAGATAAGATGTTGATTATCAAAAGTGATCTAAATAATTCTTGGTGGATGACGATATCCTGTATTTAGACTTGAAATCTATACCGTGAATGGTTGTGAACTAGTCATAGATATTATAATCTAGAAAGAACTTAAAATGAAGGTATTAAAAGATGTTCATGTTATTTGAAACTTTAGTAAGTATTTGTTGGTGAAATAACTAGACTTTTGCCATTAAGGCAAGTTGAAATGGGTATTGATTATATTTCCGGTGATGCACCTGTGGCTTGTGCACTGTACGTCAGCACCACCTAAATTAAAGGAATTACCGTACAAGTGAGAGAGTTGTCGGAGAATGATTTTATTATACCAAGCCTGTCATCATGAAGAGCTATGGTGATATCATTCCTTATATTTATAGATTACTGTGACCGAGTAAATTGACAATCGAAAACGATATCCATAACTCGAAATGGAAGATTTGTTCGATCATTTACAAGGTTCTAGTGTATGTTTTAAAGATTTGATCCATGGCATGGTTATCATCAACTTCGCATCTGCGGAAAATATTATGTATTCCAATCACTACATCCGGTACTTGTAATGAACATTATGAGTTTCACGTGGTGACGTTTGGATTGACTAATACACATGTAGCATTCATAAATTTGGTGAATCACGTATGTAGGTTGTAATTTGATAAATTCAAGCTCGTGATCATTAAGGACCATTTGTTTGTTTATAAGAATAAGAATGAGTTAATAATTGTTTATAGATTGCCCTGAATTGGCCGAACAATTAAAAATTGTACCTTAAATATTTAACATGTGATTAAGGACTTAATCCTTTGTATGATTTAACCGTGTGATTTATAGATAATGGAAGCTATATTGACTTTTCAAATTAGAACCATTAACGCTTAGGAATTAAAAACTTAATCCTTTACATAAAATGACCGTTGGATTAATAATGGTAAGATGTATGTATATAGACTCTTCAAAAATTAAGAGCCCTTTTAAGACTTTGGATTTTACCAAAAAGAAATGGAAATATGTTTTGACAAATGTTTTAACAAAGGATTTTTAAAGGGATTATTCCCTTATACACAAACCATTTAACTAAACTTCTGTTTAGGGGTAAATGTTTGTGTATACCTCAAGATAACTTAAGAAAGATTGAGTAAAACCATTTATACCATAACCTGAAAACTTAAAACGACAATTTTTGCTTTTCAACTAATAAAACTTTGACCAAAGTATAACCAAAGGTTTTTCGAACATTTACGAATCCTATTAATTATTTTCGATAAATCAACAAAAATCGTTTTAATTAAATTCAAATTTATTTTTGAACATTTTATATAATTGGTCGAACTAAGAAATTTAAAACTTTTACGTTTACGCTTCATAAAAATTAACTAATAATTATTTAATTAATTATAATAATTATCGACGCTTTAGACGACGGATTAAGAAAAACTGATAAAAATGATAGATGAGACGAAACTAAAACTTAGAAAATATAAAGAAAGGTGAACGTAATTACTGACGCATAATATAGAAAGAATATCTGAGTGAATTGTGGACATGATAATTATATCATCATGAGAAGTGAATATAGATACCGACGCATTATGTAGAAAAGATAAAGAACCAGTTAGGACATGTTCCTTAATAATGAAGGTGCAAAATAAATTGCCGAACGATATAAAAATAAACAATGTTTGTAAAAAGGATAATATAAATAGTGAAAGGTTTTCACGGCTAATGTGAACCATTAAAATTGAGAAGCCGATAGCGTTAAATGTTTTAAAGACCACATGTGATTGCCTATATATGGAGATTATGAGATATAGTTATGTTGGAATTTGTAAGTATAAGTATTCTATTTATGTCATTTTATGTCTAAAAGTATCTTTGTCTGAAGAGGTTGTACTGATGGCAATTATGAAGGCAGACACCGCCTCATACATTAGTAAACGTTTAACTATTGCAAAGGTCATCATCTGAATTTGATTCGATTTAGGTCATCGTCGATAGACTGACCAAATCTGCTAATATCATTCTCGTTAATGATAGAATCTTGATGAAGAAATAGACTCTTTTATTTAAAGGAGTTATGTAAACATAGTGTGCCTGTATCGATCATCTATATATCAAGATCCTCGCTTCGCATAGAATTTCTAGAGATTTGCTCAGAAATCATTGAGAACGAACCTTGATGAGAGTACTATGTACCACCCCAATCGAAGGGACGAGGTAAAGTAACGATACAAAATACTATAAGCGCTGTTCTATGTTTGAATGATTGACCTTTGGTAATAGACCGTATAATCGTTTTCCTTTGGAGAGATTATCATTGATAATTATCGTATTAGGATCGAGATCGAATCTTGTTAAGCTTTAGAAATTAGAGCATCTGTAAGCAGGAGTTGAGATAAAGACACCCGACATACACCCACTGTGAGTTGGACATGTCTTTTAGGTTTAAGGTTTCCTATGATGGCGAACCTAACCTTGCAAAATACCCGACCCGCGAGATCTGAAATGATTGTTGAAATTAGGATTTGATTATTAACTGCCGATGGTGGGCGGGAGGTTATGTGAATATGAAATGTAGATCTTGAAGTTCCAAATGGGTAGCGAAGTTATGCCACAATTTTTAAAACTTGGAAAAATGAATTCATGATCTGACAAATCATGGGATATAAGTCCCCGTTGTATGGGACCATTGAGATGGTATAAAATATTGGTTTGAAAGGCATATAAGCTGGATCTACCCTAGGACTTCACGGACTGCGTGAATTATGTTTCGTATATCGAACTTGATGGAATACCTATCAAGTGAGAATCTGATTATTCTTAGTAGAGCTTAGATCAGCGAAAAGTTGCATTCATCAAAAGCCCGTGAACATCATGGATAGAGAAAGTAAGTCAACATTAAGCCTGATCTTATTCCCGTAGTTATGTTTGATGAAACTCGCGTATCGTAATGAATTGCACTTATGAGAAAAGACCGAGTGTGGAGGAAATACCCACATTGCTTTAACTCTATAAGAAGCGAGTAGTAAGGTAAGATGATCTTTGAGGACAAAGATCCTGTTTAGGGGTAAATGCTGTGACAATCCGTTAATTTACGATTGATATTTTATTCTCAAATATTATTTGAAAATATTATTTTAATGATACAATATGAACTCACTTATTTTTGGGAAGAAATTTGGATTTACGTCTTGAAGTAGCGTCGACTACGTTTAAACCGGAGGATTCAACGTTACGTGCTTACGTTTACATACACCGTCCTTGGTGACAGTCCGACATTTTAGAAAATAAATTTATCCATGAATATTATTTTCGAGTTTTAAATTTGTGTTGGTTCATAAACTCACAAAATTACGAGAAGAGATTAGGACTTACGATTTTATTTTAACGTCCTTTACGACTAAACCGGAAACCTTAGGATTACGTATTTATGTTTTCGAACTCCGTTTTTGATGAAACAATTTTTATTGGATTCGTTTTGTGACGTTGATTCATAATTCATAAAAACGTTTTTCGTAAAACGACCCGAGGGCACGCAAATCGAGGAAACTAGAATCGAGGAGTACCCGTAAATAAATGGGGATGAGACAAGTGGGACACTTGTCCCACCCCCATCAAAACCGGCTACACAACAACACATACCACTTTGGTGTCAAGTTTTTACTTAACTAGCTACACTTGTCAAGTAAGCTTACAATGTAAGCTTTCCACTTTCAAAACAAGCTACCAAATACCACTCTTCTCATTTCTCACCATGCAATACCACACAAATCCTCTCTACCCTCCATTTTTGGCCGTCCATATCCACCACAAAAACACCCAATTTGATCTTGAATCCACCACAAAGTCATGTGTTATTTACACATATGTTGAAGCCACTTTGAAACCCTATTGATTGGTGGTGCTTATAACATCCAAGGAGGAGTTTTCATGGAGTAGTAGGGCTGATTTTCCATAAATTATTCATGAAGAATAGTGCTCTTGAAGATGGTGTTGGCTATGCACAAGTTTCTCCATTCAAATCCATGTCAAACTCATAACCTACATCAACTTGGTGGTATAAAGATTGTCCTCCTCATCTTCTTATTATTTTGATTATGTAAACATGTATTTTATTTCCTATTGTATATGTATATGATGATTATATGATGATAAAAATGTTATGTGGGGATTTGGTGTTGATAAACATGATTAAAAAGGTGAAAACCATAAGAAACAAGGTTAAAATATTGGTTAAAAATGTTGGTTGTATAAAACAGTAAAGAAACAGGTCATGGACTGATAAAATGATGAAGTAGAATCCATTTACAGTAAGCTATGAGTCTTGTACACATGTGAGAGTTGGTCATGCAATGGAATCAAAGTAATGAGTGAGATATGATCAAAACAAGTTTAAGGTATAATTTTGAGGTTACTGTTTTGGACGATTTTTAGAAAATACTTAGAAGATGAATCAACAGTAGCTATAGAGGAGTTCAATGTAGCACATATCATGTAGTTTATGTGATAAAAATTTGAGCTTCTATCTCCATATAGAACTCTAGATATAGCAGTTTTGGTGAAAGTAAAGATAAAAATCAGATTTTGGAAATTAAAGAATAATACTATTATATAAGCACTCAAAATTTAATAGTATAAAATATAAATTAAAACCCACTAACTTATATAATACATTTATATAAATATGTACAATGGTAAATAAGTGGAAATTTTATAAAAATGGTAACTTGTTAAGTTTTATAAGTTATAAAACTATAAACATGATTTTTACGACTTTTTCGGCTAATACCGTAAAATTAACGTTTTTGTTAAAGAAAACTTAGATGGTTGGACCCGTCTAATGTAAACTTTATAAAACTTATATACTGATATATAAACATGTATAACAAGTAAAAACCGATAGAACCGAACTATAGGACATACGGACGTTAACGGACGAAATTAAGCATATTGGACTAATAATTGGACTAAATAAGATAAAAACTTGTAAAAAGAACTTATTGGGCTTTACCCATTTGGGCCCAACATGGAAAGTATACATACTGATAAAATAAGTATAACAAGGATTAAAACAAGCTAAAGAACTTATAATAAGCTTATAGGACTTAAAACGTGTAAATAAGTAAAACTAGTAAACTAGTATAAAAGTTATCGACATATAACACAAAAATGAGTAAACGAGAATATGTAAACCCACTTGATCATCATATATATATAATCATCATATATATACATAATTGTTATTTTTATAAAGTCATTGGACATGAGTCTAAGACGAATATTATTTGTCTAGGTTTCCGTGATTGAAGCACGTACCGTACGTCCGAATTGCCGACAACCCGCCTTCCCAAATCAACGTGAGTTCATAGCCTCGCACTCTTTTAAATGTTTTTATAAATGTTTTATAAACCCGCGAGGGGGATAACATGTTAGTTTTTATAAAATAAGGACATCATTTGTCCCGATTGTTTGTTTATTGATTTATGTTCCAAAAAGTACGCATGTATGGTCCACAACAAGTCTTGCTAAGCCTAGTAGCCCTAGATTCACCTCTAAATGGTTGCCTACTGGTAGAAATTTTGACTGTAGTGGAAATATTATCGACACTAGTAGATAGCATACTGACAGTGAAATGTCGGTATGTGATAAGGCTTAATTATCATCTAACCCTTCAGGAACTTATTTCCTCGGTTGCCAAAATATTTTCTTCTCTTATCATTGGTAGGCTGTTGAAATTTGTCTCTGCTGCGTGGACTCGGGCTGTTCCAAACATATGAGTGGAAATCGAAGCCTTCTCAAGAATATTGTATGACGTTTCATGGGAACTATTCGATTTGGAAATTATCATGTTGCGGCAATTTTAGGCAATCGTGATCTTCATTGGGGGTAATATAATCATCACCAGAGTCTCTTTTGTTGATGGCATGGGACACAATTTGTTCTCGGTTGGGCAATTTTGTGATTCAGACTTGGAGGTTGCTTTCAGAAGTCATACATGTTTTGAAAGAGATCTTGAAAGAACTGATTTGTTGAAAGGAAATCGTACCACCAACCTTTTCACCATTGATCTTTTTCAAATGTCTACTGCTTCTCCAATTTGTCTCATGGCCGAGCCACATCAACAAAGTCATGGTTATGGCATCAAAGGTTATCTCATCTTAATTTCGATGCCATCACCCAACTTGCAAAAGATGATCTCGTTACCGGTCTTCCAATGTTCAAATATACTAAAGATCATCTTTGTCCATCATGTGAGCAAGGTAAAAGCAAGAAGAAGCCTCACAAACCCAAACCTGTTCCAAATTTGATGAATAGGTTACATCTCCTACATATGGATTTGTGTGGCCTAGTGAGAGTCAAAAGCATTAATGGAAAGCGGTATGTCCTAGTGATTGTGGATGATTATTCTCGTTACACATGGGTTCATTTTCTTGCATCAAAAGATGAATCCCCTGGTGTAACTATTAACTTCTTGAAGAAAACATCAGTACTACTGTAAGCCCCTATCCTTATTGTGAGAACGGATAACGGCACAAAATTCACCAATCAGCAACTGAAAGCTTACTTTGACGAAGTTAGGATTTCTCATCAAACTTCGGCTGTAGGAACTCCAGAGCAGAATAGAGTTGTGGAATGGAGGAATCGTACGTTAGTTGAAGCTGCTCGGACGATGCTTCTCTCCTCTAGTGCACCGTTATTCCTTTGGGCGGATGCCATTGCAACTGCATGTTATACTCAAAACCGCTCTAATAACTGTTTTTTTGCCAAGTATGAAAAGTTATCGTCTCGTCTCGATTCGAATTGATCGTGGTTTAACGTGTGACTCAGTCGTACTTGGTGAAAGGAAAATAAAATGTGATTATCTATTTTAAACTAAAATGAATGAAAATGTCGTTGAGTAAAGGGTAAAATAAAATAAAAACAAAAGCTTGAAAATTTAAAGTACAAATAAAATGACTACAAAATTAAATGACGAAGAAATTATACTAATTAAAAGTAAATAAGAAAACTTAAAACTTTATAAAAATGAAAACTTTAAAATAAAATACTTTAAAAATAAACTAAGACAAACAAGTAAAAATAAAGCTAAGTAAATTGGCGGAAAAAATAAATTTAAAAATTAAATTTAAATAAAAACTATTTAATTTCGCAATATATTAAAACGAATTAATTTCGCAATTCTAGAAAAGTACATGAATCCGCAATCTTGAAATGACCAAGATTTCGCAATAGTGAAATCAAATGATTTCGCAATGCTCAAAAAAGGAAGATATCGCAATAATTGATTCAAATTCACAATTCAGAAACAAAGATTTCGCAATAATTGCAAAATCAATGATTTGACAATGCACAACTAGGAATAATTCCGCAATTGTGGAAACAAGGCAAGATTTCACAACTAAGAAGCCACAATGTTGCAATACACAAAATGATTCAATGTCGCAATACACAAAATGATTCAATGTCGCAATACACAAAATGATTCGATGTCGCAATTCATAAAAAAGTTCAATGTCGCAATACATAAAAAAAGTTCAATGTCGCAATTCATAAAAAAGTTCAATGTCACAATTCATAAAAAAGTTCAATGTCGCAATACACAAAAAAGTTCAATGTCGCAATGCACAAAAAAATTCAATGTCGCAATACACAAAAATTGCTAAATTGAATCAGCTTTTCCTAAAAACTAGGGACTCGTAAAAGGACGAAAATAAGCACTTTAAACTCAAATTTTCAAGGACAATAAGCTAACAAAAACACCAATAAGCTAAACAAGAATACTAGATGAATGATAAAACTTATAAAAACTTCAAAAACAAACCACGAAATTTAAAAAGCTATAAAATTTATATAAAAATATGATGAAAATGATTATGATTAAGATAAAACTAATAAGAAAAGTAGAATAAGATTAATAAAAAGCTAGAAATTAAAGACAAAGATTAAAGATTAAAGATTACAAGATTTAAAGATGAAAGATTTAAGAAAACTTGAAAGAAAACTTAGAGAGAGAAATTAAATCTAGAGAGAGAACGTACTTACCTACTCCTAATACATAAAATAAAACTAACTAAAATTATCTAACCCCCTCCTCATGACACATTAGGAGGGTATTTATAGGAGGAGTACATGTGATGATGCTTTCTTCTCTCTTTCTTCTTGTCTTGACTCGATTTAAATTCTTTGTCTTTGTCGACGTCGTCTCGGGATTTGACGATATAAATTGAACTCGTCTTATAATTTTTCTTCTTTAATTAGACTTGGTTCTGCGACTTCATTAAACTTCCATCATTAGACTTTTTCTTCAATAAATCTTCTGAATAGGCCTTGGACATCCGTTCTTTTTGCACTCTTTATCTTTTGACTTCGTCTTTTCTTGTTTTCTTCGATAAAAGCCCGTGAAAGCCCGTGTTTTCTTCCCTTGTCACATTTTGGTCCTAAATCACAACAAAAACACAAACCACGCATATTCCGACATTTACGACATAAAATACACGTTTTGGCTTGGTTATTATAATAGTCAAGTGGTAAAACGATGGGTATTTTCACACCTATCAAATCCCCTACACTTGACCATTGCAATGCCCTCATGCAATGCATTAGTTACAAAGCAAGTTTTACATTTTCCATCATAATCAATCCACTTTGGCCTTTATTAAACACAAGACATAGAAAATTGTAAAATATTCAAACGAAGAAAACAAGTAAAGAGATAAAAGACTTACATTGGGGTTTTGGTTGTCATGAATGTTTATCACCCTCAAGTTTCACGTTCCCCACACCAAGCTTATAAACGATATCATTGTTATTATAAGTTAGTAAACTAACACGAACTCATGTGGCCCAATTATTCACTTAGACTCCCTTATTCCTAGGTGTATCTCTTATATTTTATGATTGTCTTAAATGATCACGAGGATGCATTGTTTGACTTATTTCGATAGTTTATTTAGGCTAAAAATAAAGTGGGACGATTTAATCAATAGTTAGCGGAAGGACAAAATGTCACACTAATAAGTGTGAAAACACTTACCCTTTTACCACTTATTTCCAATAATAACAAAACCAAAATGTGTGATTTATGTCGTAAAAGTCGGAATTATGCGTGGTTTGTGTTTTTATTGTGTTTTAGGACCTAAATATGAAAAAGGAAGAAAACACGGGTTTTCACGGGCTTTTATCGAAGAAAAACGGGAAAAGACGAAGTCAAAAGATCAAGAGTGCTTAAAGAACGGATGTCCAAGACCTATTCTGGAGATTTATCGAAGAACAAGTCTAAAGACGGAAGTTTAATGAAGTCGAAGAACTTAAGTCTAATAGAAGAAGAAAATTAAAAGACAAGTTCAAATCCCGAGACTAAAAAGACGAAGAATTAAAATCGAGTCGAGAAGAAAAAGAAAGAAGAAAGCACCACACATGCCTCCCACTTCCCTATAAATACCCTCCTAATCACATTAGGAGGAGGTTAGCTAGTTTTTATTTTTCAAGTTTCTTTCTAGTTTTTAGAGAGAGAAAGTCTTAAACTTTCTCTCACTAGTTCATCTTTTTCTTTTAATCTTTCAAGATTAAACACTTTTATATTGCTTATTTCATTAATCAAAGTTCTATTTTAAGCTTTTGATCCTTATTCTCATTCTACACTTCTTGATTCATTTACCTTTGATCCGATTTACATTCTTCATGCTTATGATTTGATGTTTTCGTGATTAAAGGATTGCTCTTTTTAGTTTACACACAAGCTCCTTCGTCTAAACCATAAGCTCGTAATGCTTATTGGCTTATTCGAGTCTTAGCTTATTGAGTTTCGGATTTCTTCAAGGTTTTTAATGGTTTAAAGTTCATTTCATAAAGTTCTTAATTTTAAGTTTTGAAAAGTTATCGAATTTGAGCTTTTTGGGGTCGTTTAAGATTCGTTTAGAATTGCTTATCGCATTTGCTTTTCGAGATTCAATCTTGCCACGAATTTCGGAATCAGTTACATCCCATCGCAATCTTAGGGTTTTGACACACATTCCGACGGTTTACTCCACATTCCGATAGGTTTTGGTTTTTGATCGCAATAACCCATTAGGGTTTTACTTTGCGATCGGTTGGATCTTCCCCCCTTAATCCGATCTGGGTTGCGATCGCTTATTGCGATCGCATATTCCGACGGGTCTTAAGGACTTGGTTAAGACGAAGTGCTGCCCATTTTTCGATAGAGTCATTGCGACAGCATCATTCCGATAGGTGTGCATTGCGACAGAAGTGTTTTCTTAAGTATTCCGATCTGAACTCGATTATTCCGATGGTTAATATTAGTGATATTCCGATGGTTGCCATTTTGGTGTATTCCGATGGACATGAATTGTTTTATTACGATTGATTAAGTTTTTCAAAGTTTAAAGTCTCAAGAATTTTCTTAATTAACTTCTATTTTAATTTTGTCCAAGTTTCAAGTTTACTCAACGACACTTTAATTACTTGCTAGTAGTTTAAAACAAACAAACCAAATCATTCTCTTGATTCACCAAAAGACAATTGAGTCGCACTTAAGACCGGTTTTCAATTCGAAAAGATTCGGAACTATAACGAACTTTCATACGAGGTGTCAAAAGCCTTGTATTAAATGGCGCCGCTGCCGGCTCTTTTCGTTACGATAAACGGTTTCTAGTGAGAGACGCATTGAATTTTGGTATCCGTTCTTTGAACGTTATTTTCATTGCTATAAAAATCTCCAAAAATCCTAAAAAATATAAAACTCTTCAAAAATTCAAAAACATTAAAAAAATATGGGGCGTGATGTATGGATATCATCACAACAATAGCGTGTCTATAGAGATAACTAAATGAAATGGAAATATCATAAATGGTGACATAATGTCATGAAGATATCTCAAACAATGCAGGCATATAGGTAAGTAGGTAACAGGTCTACCTCTTACCAAAGACATACAATTAACAAATAACAAACATATAGCTGTCTACAAAGAATCACTTATTCAAACATAAATAAAGACTAAGAGAAAAGGGGGTTCCTCCAAATGCAATCCTAAGCCTTCCAGCTAGCCACTCCTATTCTCACGCTTAACCATATTCTCACCTGAAAGAGACACTAAAACATGTCAACATAAATTTGGTGAGAGTCATAGGTTTAGACTCCAACGCCAAATCAGTTATAAGCTGTGAATAACAACCATTAACAAAATAACATATGGACAATGTGTTACAATTATGTATTAATAACTAGCATTCAAGATTAACCAATCACCACAAATCCAAGGCTCCAAGCCTTACCAATAACCACAATTCCAAGGCTCCAAGCCTTACCAATAACCATGGTCCCATAGGCGCCCATACACCTCTGAACCAATCCCAAAGCCCCTCCTTGTCAACTACCCCTTGGTACCAAGTCAAACCACAAGAACTGAGACGGTACGTGTCCCCCGATCCAATTCATAAACACAATCAAATATCACATAGCAGTTAATCACATAAGTGTACACACAAGTCCATCACAAACCATAAAAAATTCACAGCATTAGTTACAAAACCATACAGTGTCTCTTCCATCCCATCTGGAAATCAAATCATAAAAAGACATGGGACTATGAAACTCACCTGAACAAGCTTCTCCAAGTACCCGCGCTCTAGCATAAATCTAAACACACAAACGTATACAATCAAGACAAGAACGACATACCAAAATGGCTCATCAATCTATGATGGATATCAAACCTTCTCCTAAAACTTAACCCCATTTATATGCCATATGAATCTCATTAAATCCCTCTATAAAGCCCTTAACTTAGTTTACTTCATAACTTGCCCCGTTAACATTTAACCCAAAACACTCTCGTTTTTCATACATCAAACTATTGGTCGAACATCCCCTTAACCAAAATAACATGCCCTGTAAAAGAAACCCTATAGCCTTAAATGTGTTAGCTAACTCTCCCTATTGGCCTCAACTTTAAAGCTATTGTTAAGGCGTCCATATACATATACATATATATATATATATATATATATATATATATATATATATATATATATATATATATATATATATATATATATATATATATATATATATATATATATATATATATATATATATATATATATATATATATATATATATATATATATATATATATATATATATATATATATATATATATATATATATATATATATATATATATATATATATATTATATATATATGTATATATATATATGTATATATATATATTATATATATATATATATATATATATATATATATATATATATATATATATATATATATATATATATATATATATATATATATATATATATATATATATATATATATATATATATATATATATATATATATATATATATATATATATATATATATATATATATATATATATATATATATATATATATATATATATATATATATATATATATATATATATATAATATATATATATATATATATATATATATGTGTGTGACAATCCGTTAATTTACGATTGATATTTTATTCTCAAATATTATTTGAAAATATTATTTTAATGATACAATATGAACTCACTTATTTTTGGGAAGAAATTTGGATTTACGTCTTGAAGTAGCGTCGACTACCGTTTAAAACCGGAGGATTCAACGTTACGTGCTTACGTTTACATACACCGTCCTTGGTGACAGTCCGACATTTTAGAAAAATAAATTTATCCATGAATATTATTTTGGAGTTTTAAATTTGTGTTGGTTCATAAACTCACAAATTTACGAGAAGAGATTAGGACTTACGATTTTATTTTAACGTCCTTTACGACTAAACCGGAAACCTTAGGATTACGTATTTACGTTTTCGAACTCCGTTTTTGATGAAACAATTTTTATTGGATTCGTTTTGTGACGTTGATTCATAGTTCATAAAAACGTTTTTCGTAAAACGACCCGAGGGAACGCAAATCGAGGAAACTAGAATCGAGGAGTGCCCGTAAATAAATGGGGATGAGACAAGTGGGACACTTGTCCCACCCCCATCAAAACCGGCTACACAACAACACATACCACTTTGGTGTCAAGTTTTTACTTAACTAGCTACACTTGTCAAGTAAGCTTACAATGTAAGCTTTCCACTTTTAAAACAAGCTACCAAATACCACTCTTCTCATTTCTCACCATGCAATACCACACAAATCCTCTCTACCCTCCATTTTTGGCCGTCCATATCCACCACAAAAACACCCAATTTGATCTTGAATCCACCACAAAGTCATGTGTTATTTACACATATGTTGAAGCCACTTTGAAACCCTATTGATTGGTGGTGCTTATAACATCCAAGGAGGAGTTTTCATGGAGTAGTAGGGCTGATTTTCCATAAAGTATTCATGAAGAATGGTGCTCTTGAAGATGGTGTTGGCTATGCACAAGTTTCTCCATTCAAATCCATGTCAACATAAATTTGGTGAGAGTCATAGGTTTAGACTCCAACGCCAAATCAGTTATAAGCTGTGAATAACAACCATTAACAAAATAACATATGGACAATGTGTTACAATTATGTATTAATAACTAGCATTCAAGATTAACCAATCACCACAAATCCAAGGCTCCAAGCCTTACCAATAACCACAATTCCAAGGCTCCAAGCCTTACCAATAACCATGGTCCCATAGGCGCCCATACACCTCTGAACCAATCCCAAAGCCCCTCCTTGTCAACTACCCCTTGGTACCAAGTCAAACCACAAGAACTGAGACGGTACGTGTCCCCCGATCCAATTCATAAACACAATCAAATATCACATAGCAGTTAATCACATAAGTGTACACACAAGTCCATCACAAACCATAAAAAATTCACAGCATTAGTTACAAAACCATACAGTGTCTCTTCCATCCCATCTGGAAATCAAATCATAAAAAGACATGGGACTATGAAACTCACCTGAACAAGCTTCTCCAAGTACCCGCGCTCTAGCATAAATCTAAACACACAAACGTATACAATCAAGACAAGAACGACATACCAAAATGGCTCATCAATCTATGATGGATATCAAACCTTCTCCTAAAACTTAACCCCATTTATATGCCATATGAATCTCATTAAATCCCTCTATAAAGCCCTTAACTTAGTTTACTTCATAACTTGCCCCGTTAACATTTAACCCAAAACACTCTCGTTTTTCATACATCAAACTATTGGTCGAACATCCCCTTAACCAAAATAACATGCCCTGTAAAAGAAACCCTATAGCCTTAAATGTGTTAGCTAACTCTCCCTATTGGCCTCAACTTTAAAGCTATTGTTAAGGCGTCCATATACATATACATATATATATATATATATATATATATATATATATATATATATATATATATATATATATATATATATATATATATATATATATATATATATATATATATATATATATATATATATATATATATATATATATATATATATATATATATATGTATATATATATATATATATATATATATGTATATATATATATATATATATATATATATATATATATATATATATATATATATATATATATATATATATATATATATATATATATATATATATATATATATATATATATATATATATATATATATATATATATATATATATATATATATATATATATATATATATATATATATATATATATATATATATATATATATATATATATATATATATATATATATATATATATATATATATATATATATATATATATATATATATATATATATATATATATATATATATATATGTGTGTGTGACAATCCGTTAATTTACGATTGATATTTTATTCTCAAATATTATTTGAAAATATTATTTTAATGATACAATATGAACTCACTTATTTTTGGGAAGAAATTTGGATTTACGTCTTGAAGTAGCGTCGACTACGTTTAAACCGGAGGATTCAACGTTACGTGCTTACGTTTACATACACCGTCCTTGGTGACAGTCCGACATTTTAGAAAATAAATTTATCCATGAATATTATTTTGGAGTTTTAAATTTGTGTTGGTTCATAAACTCACAAATTTACGAGAAGAGATTAGGACTTATGATTTTATTTTAACGTCCTTTACGACTAAACCGGAAACCTTAGGATTACGTATTTACGTTTTCGAACTCCGTTTTTGATGAAACAATTTTTATTAGATTCGTTTTGTGACGTTGATTCATAGTTCATAAAAACGTTTTTCGTAAAACGACCCGAGGGAACGCAAATCGAGGAAACTAGAATCGAGGAGTGCCCGTAAATAAATGGGGATGAGACAAGTGGGACACTTGTCCCACCCCCATCAAAACCGGCTACACAACAACACATACCACTTTGGTGTCAAGTTTTTACTTAACTAGCTACACTTGTCAAGTAAGCTTACAATGTAAGCTTTCCACTTTTAAAACAAGCTACCAAATACCACTCTTCTCATTTCTCACCATGCAATACCACACAAATCCTCTCTACCCTCCATTTTTGGCCGTCCATATCCACCACAAAAACACCCAATTTGATCTTGAATCCACCACAAAGTCATGTGTTATTTACACATATGTTGAAGCCACTTTGAAACCCTATTGATTGGTGGTGCTTATAACATCCAAGGAGGAGTTTTCATGGAGTAGTAGGGCTGATTTTCCATAAAGTATTCATGAAGAATGGTGCTCTTGAAGATGGTGTTGGCTATGCACAAGTTTCTCCATTCAAATCCATGTCAAACTCATAACCTACATCAACTTGGTGGTATAAAGATTGTCCTCCTCATCTTCTTATTATTTTGATTATTTAAACATGTATTTTATTTCCTATTGTATATGTATATGATGATTATATGATGATAAAAATGTTATGTGGGGATTTGGTGTTGATAAACATGATTAAAAAGGTGAAAAACCATAAGAAACAAGGTTAAAATATTGGTTAAAAATGTTGGATGTATAAAACAGTAAAGAAACAGGTCATGGACTGATAAAATGATGAAGTAGAATCCATTTACAGTAAGCTATGAGTCTTGTACACATGTGAGAGTTGGTCATGCAATGGAATCAAAGTAATGAGTGAGATATGATCAAAACAAGTTTAAGGTATAATTCTGAGGTTACTGTTTTGGACGATTTTTAGAAAATACTTAGAAGATGATTCAACAGTAGCTATAGAGGAGTTAGATGTAGCACATATCATGTAGTTTATGTGATAAAAATTTGAGCTTCTATCTCCATATAGAACTCTAGATATAGCAGTTTTGGTGAAAGTAAAGATAAAAATCAGATTTTGGAAATTAAAGAATAATACTATTATATAAGCACTCAAAATTTAATAGTATAAAATATAAATTAAAACCCACTAACTTATATAATACATTTATATAAATATGTACAATGGTAAATAAGTGGAAATTTTATAAAAATGGTAACTTGTTAAGTTTTATAAGTTATAAAACTATAAACATGATTTTTACGACTTTTTCGGCTAATACCGTAAAATTAACGTTTTTGTTAAATAAAACTTAGATGGTTGGACCCGTCTAATGTAAACTTTATATAACTTATATACTGATATATAAACATGTATAACAAGTAAAAACCGATAGAACCGAACTATAGGACATACGGACGTTAACGGACTAAATTAAGCATATTGGACTAATAATTGGACTAAATAAGATAAAAACTTGTAAAAAGAACTTATTGGGCTTAACCCATTTGGACCCAACATGGAAAGTATACATACTGATAAAATAAGTATAACAAGGATTAAAACAAGCTAAAGAACTTATAATAAGCTTATAGGACTTAAAACGTGTAAATAAGTAAAACTAGTAAACTAGTATAAAAGTTATCGACATATAACACAAAAATGAGTAAACGAGAATATGTAAACCCACTTGATCATCATATATATATAATCATCATATGTATACATAATTGTTATTATTATAAATTCATTGGACATGAGTCTAAGACGAATATTATTTGTCTAGGTTTCCGTGATTGAAGCACGTACCGTACGTCCGAATTGCCGACAACCCGCCTTCCCACATCAACGTGAGTTCATAGCCTCGCACTCTTTTAAATGTTTTTATAAATGTTTTATAAACCCGCGAGGGAGATAACATGTTAGTTTTTATAAAATAAGGAAATCATTTGTCCCGATTGTTTGTTTATTGATTTGGACCCGAATGATTGAATGACCTGATTGTATGACCCGATAAATGATTAAAGGACCCGATATATGAAATTAAATGGATTATTAAAGTTAGGTTATGTCACTAAAAGTCCCATTAGCATGAATTGTGAACTACCGGGATTTGGTAGACGCTTATGCATTTAATAGTACTATTTGGGGACGATCACCCCAGTTCGCGCCTTGACGGTTGATCCCCGTCGTGCCACATTGATTGGTAAGCGAATTTATGTATGAGAAGATTTCCATAGCGTGACCTTTGTGACCACACGCTACTTTAGATGGGCAAAATTGGTATCGGGTTAGCTACCCGTTGTTGGTTTAGTAAGGTAACAATGTCATGCGGCTTATAATAATCCAAAAACTAACGAAATACTATTAAACGCATCGAATTACGAAGTATTGCCTGACTAGCAATACGGGGTCATACTATTGATATTATGTTTGTGTTTTGGTTTTCATAACCATATTCATATAACGGTTTTTATTTTCATACAACGTTATAAGACGTATTGTATGTTGTTTTTACGACATTGGCTCGTATAATGATTTTTAAGGCAAACGCCTATATTATTATTTTCGATAAGGATTTGTATGAAATGACTTTGGCTATTTTATGGCCTATTAAAATGATTTGTACAAAATGATTTTCAGTAATAATTTTATACTGACATTATATTAATGGATTTTATCAAATTCTATGAATTCACTCGGCGTTATCAATGACCTTTTCTTGATATTTATGAATGGAAATGCTTTATTATCAAACGACGCGTTTTTTAAGCGTTGTCTATGATGTGAGTAATGTGATATCCCGTAACACCAACTAGTCTTCCGTTGTACTGAGTTGTATAAATTTGGGGGTGTTACAGTTTGGTATCAGAGCTCTCGTTATAGAGAACGAAATATTTTTAAAACCAAGGTTTTGAATAAAACATTTCAAAATCTTTTAACTATAAACATTTTTCTAAAAATGTCTGAAAATCTTTTGACTATAACGGTGCCGAAGAATTCCCGAGTTACCGACAAGGCCAGACTGAGAAGTGTTATTTTAATATATATATAACTTGGATTATATATATATGATGTAATTTTATTACATGATTGTTTGATGATTATTTTGATATTTATACGAGGTATTTATACGACGTAGATTGTCATAAGAAACCCTAACTTCCCTAGTAAATTAATCGAAGCTATTCTCATAGGAATTCTAGCTATCCTAGATCTAAACCAATTTGTGGATATTTATAATCCCAACAAATGGTTGATATTCGTAGAAATGTAGATATTAGTTGCTTGTGAAATTGAAGAAGAATTGGCGAGATTAAATCTGATATCGATGTCATGACGATCTTTCCTTATAGAGTGGAGTTTGACAAAACGTTACCACCTAGAAAGATGTCATCTGATTCGTTGTCATCCAATTCATAAATTTAAATCGAAGGGGTGAATGTTGCACTTGAGGCTGTCATTGGAACCATTACCCAAAAGCCTCATGCCACTAGTACCTTTCCGAGAAGTCTAATTGAATGTATGAGTCATCTCATACTAATGACTCATTTGATAATTATTGATAAAGGAGTTATAGGATTGGAAATTAAGTGTTGATTCATATTGAGATTGTATTGCCTTTACAAGGCCGAAGAATAAGGTTGAAGTATTTGAAAATAAGGTAGGATATCGAATTGAGTATAAGTTGATTGAAACTTGAATAAAGTAAAACTTAACCTGTATAAAATATGAGATTGATAAGAGGAAGTCGTTAAGTTCTGTGATTAGATTATAAGGTTTTAATTGATTGTTAGTTTGTGTTAAGGGTTGTTCCTAAGCTATTGTCCACTAACGAGGATGCCCAGTGTCCAAGAAATAAATTGAAGAAATCTTCTTCTGAATTAAGACCGATGGATCTTCTGGGACATGTGGAACACCTAATGACTCTTGTAGATTAGTATTCATTGTGGTATCTTTTAAAAATAATCCCTAACTTAACTGAGATATCAGTTGGTAGGATGAGTTCTGAGAATTGTATGACATAGTGACACGTAATGTGTTACGGTACAATTTTGACTTGTTTGTGATTAATGAAAAAGACTACCTTTGATTGCTAAATCCTACATGTATCGATGTTATCTATCTTTTCTTGCTTCATCCTAATGTTCGCATTAGTGATGCAACCATTGAACAAGTACTCATCTTGAATTGAGTTACGTTGTGGATTATTCTTTTGAGTGCCATCGAGATCATGAACCTCATGATTAATTGGCTAAGCTCATTTCATATCATATCGTAGTTAATTCTTGGTGAACAAGCTTTCATCACTCTTCTGCAGATCACTCATTGTTTTTATAAGATAAAATAGTATCCATTGAGAAAAGTTGAATTTTCATCACTAAAGGATTATTTAAAGTGAAATTTAAGTGATCGTTATCGAAATGAAGTTATTTATAAAACACTTTGGAAAACTTAATTGTTTTCATAACAAGGAAAATCTTTGAAAATTTATTCTTGATTCTTATTTAAGAATTAAGCGTGAAAATGTTTTTATTATAAATATGATGATAAAATTTTGACGAACTGCGTATTGCATCGTTAATCTTGAAATTGTATATAGTTGCGCGCCTACATACAATTTGGAATGGACCATGCAAGACTAATTAGTAGTCACCATAAAACTAATGAATAAACACAAAAATTTCTTTGAAGATTGTGAAAGATGTTTATGAGATCTGCAAGAAGTGAAAAATAAGGACATAATGTTAGAGACATCTACATATGTGCCTGTAGCATCTATTCTTCTGAGTTGAACTTACTCATCCGTAGAAATTGTCTTATTTGACAATTGCCAATTCTTTCTTGTCCAATTCTCCCGTAGTGAGATTCTTAGGAAAAGTATCTGATTACCGAGTGTTGATACCCGACTGGATGTATCGACGTTCCTATCATTTCTTTTGATTTGATTTCATTTGAATGACCTGGGTAACGATCCGAGGAGCTTTCGAATGCGTACTCAAATTATGAAAACATGGGATATATTCATATTCATTAAATGTTTTCGTCTGTATCTGATTTGAAATTCTCTCGCGCAGATTATGCGCTGACCTTACTCTTTTAATAATAGTTGTGTCTCCTGATATCCCTGAACTTGTGAGGGATTATGAGTTATTATCAGTCTTTTGAGAAGTTCACATCTTATCAACGGTAATGAAACTGGAAAGTTGATAATTCCAGTAGAATGGATTGATTGATTATAACATGACGACATTGTCTTAATTGATGGGAACTCGAGTAGAATTCCCCTAAAAGATAAGATGTTGATTATCAAAAGTGATCTAAATAATTCTTGGTGGATGACGATATCCTGTATTTAGACTTGAAATCTATACCGTGAATGGTTGTGAACTAGTCATAGATATTATAATCTAGAAAGAACTTAAAATGAAGGTATTAAAAGATGTTCATGTTATTTGAAACTTTAGTAAGTATTTGTTGGTGAAATAACTAGACTTTTGCCATTAAGGCAAGTTGAAATGGGTATTGATTATATTTCCGGTGATGCACCTGTGGCTTGTGCACTGTACGTCAGCACCACCTAAATTAAAGGAATTACCGTACAAGTGAGAGAGTTGTCGGAGAATGATTTTATTATACCAAGCCTGTCATCATGAAGAGCTATGGTGATATCATTCCTTATATTTATAGATTACTGTGACCGAGTAAATTGACAATCGAAAACGATATCCATAACTCGAAATGGAAGATTTGTTCGATCATTTACAAGGTTCTAGTGTATGTTTTAAAGATTTGATCCATGGCATGGTTATCATCAACTTCGCATCTGCGGAAAATATTATGTATTCCAATCACTACATCCGGTACTTGTAATGAACATTATGAGTTTCACGTGGTGACGTTTGGATTGACTAATACACATGTAGCATTCATAAATTTGGTGAATCACGTGTGTAGGTTGTAATTTGATAAATTCAAGCTCGTGATCATTAAGGACCATTTGTTTGTTTATAAGAATAAGAATGAGTTAATAATTGTTTATAGATTGCCCTGAATTGGCCGAACAATTAAAAATTGTACCTTAAATATTTAACATGTGATTAAGGACTTAATCCTTTGTATGATTTAACCGTGTGATTTATAGATAATGGAAGCTATATTGACTTTTCAAATTAGAACCATTAACGCTTAGGAATTAAAAACTTAATCCTTTACATAAAATGACCGTTGGATTAATAATGGTAAGATGTATGTATATAGACTCTTCAAAAATTAAGAGCCCTTTTAAGACTTTGGATTTTACCAAAAAGAAATGGAAATATGTTTTGACAAATGTTTTAACAAAGGATTTTTAAAGGGATTATTCCCTTATACACAAACCATTTAACTAAACTTCTGTTTAGGGGTAAATGTTTGTGTATACCTCAAGATAACTTAAGAAAGATTGAGTAAAACCATTTATACCATAACCTGAAAACTTAAAACGACAATTTTTGCTTTTCAACTAATAAAACTTTGACCAAAGTATAACCAAAGGTTTTTCGAACATTTACGAATCCTATTAATTATTTTCGATAAATCAACAAAAATCGTTTTAATTAAATTCAAATTTATTTTTGAACATTTTATATAATTGGTCGAACTAAGAAATTTAAAACTTTTACGTTTACGCTTCATAAAAATTAACTAATAATTATTTAATTAATTATAATAATTATCGACGCTTTAGACGACGGATTAAGAAAAACTGATAAAAATGATAGATGAGACGAAACTAAAACTTAGAAAATATAAAGAAAGGTGAACGTAATTACTGACGCATAATATAGAAAGAATATCTGAGTGAATTGTGGACATGATAATTATATCATCATGAGAAGTGAATATAGATACCGACGCATTATGTAGAAAAGATAAAGAACCAGTTAGGACATGTTCCTTAATAATGAAGGTGCAAAATAAATTGCCGAACGATATAAAAATAAACAATGTTTGTAAAAAGGATAATATAAATAGTGAAAGGTTTTCACGGCTAATGTGAACCATTAAAATTGAGAAGCCGATAGCGTTAAATGTTTTAAAGACCACATGTGATTGCCTATATATGGAGATTATGAGATATAGTTATGTTGGAATTTGTAAGTATAAGTATTCTATTTATGTCATTTTATGTCTAAAAGTATCTTTGTCTGAAGAGGTTGTACTGATGGCAATTATGAAGGCAGACACCGCCTCATACATTAGTAAACGTTTAACTATTGCAAAGGTCATCATCTGAATTTGATTCGATTTAGGTCATCGTCGATAGACTGACCAAATCTGCTAATATCATTCTCGTTAATGATAGAATCTTGATGAAGAAATAGACTCTTTTATTTAAAGGAGTTATGTAAACATAGTGTGCCTGTATCGATCATCTATATATCAAGATCCTCGCTTCGCATAGAATTTCTAGAGATTTGCTCAGAAATCATTGAGAACGAACCTTGATGAGAGTACTATGTACCACCCCAATCGAAGGGACGAGGTAAAGTAACGATACAAAATACTATAAGCGCTGTTCTATGTTTGAATGATTGACCTTTGGTAATAGACCGTATAATCGTTTTCCTTTGGAGAGATTATCATTGATAATTATCGTATTAGGATCGAGATCGAATCTTGTTAAGCTTTAGAAATTAGAGCATCTGTAAGCAGGAGTTGAGATAAAGACACCCGACATACACCCACTGTGAGTTGGACATGTCTTTTAGGTTTAAGGTTTCCTATGATGGCGAACCTAACCTTGCAAAATACCCGACCCGCGAGATCTGAAATGATTGTTGAAATTAGGATTTGATTATTAACTGCCGATGGTGGGCGGGAGGTTATGTGAATATGAAATGTAGATCTTGAAGTTCCAAATGGGTAGCGAAGTTATGCCACAATTTTTAAAACTTGGAAAAATGAATTCATGATCTGACAAATCATGGGATATAAGTCCCCGTTGTATGGGACCATTGAGATGGTATAAAATATTGGTTTGAAAGGCATATAAGCTGGATCTACCCTAGGACTTCACGGACTGCGTGAATTATGTTTCGTATATCGAACTTGATGGAATACCTATCAAGTGAGAATCTGATTATTCTTAGTAGAGCTTAGATCAGCGAAAAGTTGCATTCATCAAAAGCCCGTGAACATCATGGATAGAGAAAGTAAGTCAACATTAAGCCTGATCTTATTCCCGTAGTTATGTTTGATGAAACTCGCGTATCGTAATGAATTGCACTTATGAGAAAAGACCGAGTGTGGAGGAAATACCCACATTGCTTTAACTCTATAAGAAGCGAGTAGTAAGGTAAGATGATCTTTGAGGACAAAGATCCTGTTTAGGGGTAAATGCTGTGACAATCCGTTAATTTACGATTGATATTTTATTCTCAAATATTATTTGAAAATATTATTTTAATGATACAATATGAACTCACTTATTTTTGGGAAGAAATTTGGATTTACGTCTTGAAGTAGCGTCGACTACGTTTAAACCGGAGGATTCAACGTTACGTGCTTACGTTTACATACACCGTCCTTGGTGACAGTCCGACATTTTAGAAAATAAATTTATCCATGAATATTATTTTCGAGTTTTAAATTTGTGTTGGTTCATAAACTCACAAAATTACGAGAAGAGATTAGGACTTACGATTTTATTTTAACGTCCTTTACGACTAAACCGGAAACCTTAGGATTACGTATTTATGTTTTCGAACTCCGTTTTTGATGAAACAATTTTTATTGGATTCGTTTTGTGACGTTGATTCATAATTCATAAAAACGTTTTTCGTAAAACGACCCGAGGGCACGCAAATCGAGGAAACTAGAATCGAGGAGTACCCGTAAATAAATGGGGATGAGACAAGTGGGACACTTGTCCCACCCCCATCAAAACCGGCTACACAACAACACATACCACTTTGGTGTCAAGTTTTTACTTAACTAGCTACACTTGTCAAGTAAGCTTACAATGTAAGCTTTCCACTTTCAAAACAAGCTACCAAATACCACTCTTCTCATTTCTCACCATGCAATACCACACAAATCCTCTCTACCCTCCATTTTTGGCCGTCCATATCCACCACAAAAACACCCAATTTGATCTTGAATCCACCACAAAGTCATGTGTTATTTACACATATGTTGAAGCCACTTTGAAACCCTATTGATTGGTGGTGCTTATAACATCCAAGGAGGAGTTTTCATGGAGTAGTAGGGCTGATTTTCCATAAATTATTCATGAAGAATAGTGCTCTTGAAGATGGTGTTGGCTATGCACAAGTTTCTCCATTCAAATCCATGTCAAACTCATAACCTACATCAACTTGGTGGTATAAAGATTGTCCTCCTCATCTTCTTATTATTTTGATTATGTAAACATGTATTTTATTTCCTATTGTATATGTATATGATGATTATATGATGATAAAAATGTTATGTGGGGATTTGGTGTTGATAAACATGATTAAAAAGGTGAAAAACCATAAGAAACAAGGTTAAAATATTGGTTAAAAATGTTGGTTGTATAAAACAGTAAAGAAACAGGTCATGGACTGATAAAATGATGAAGTAGAATCCATTTACAGTAAGCTATGAGTCTTGTACACATGTGAGAGTTGGTCATGCAATGGAATCAAAGTAATGAGTGAGATATGATCAAAACAAGTTTAAGGTATAATTTTGAGGTTACTGTTTTGGACGATTTTTAGAAAATACTTAGAAGATGAATCAACAGTAGCTATAGAGGAGTTCAATGTAGCACATATCATGTAGTTTATGTGATAAAAATTTGAGCTTCTATCTCCATATAGAACTCTAGATATAGCAGTTTTGGTGAAAGTAAAGATAAAAATCAGATTTTGGAAATTAAAGAATAATACTATTATATAAGCACTCAAAATTTAATAGTATAAAATATAAATTAAAACCCACTAACTTATATAATACATTTATATAAATATGTACAATGGTAAATAAGTGGAAATTTTATAAAAATGGTAACTTGTTAAGTTTTATAAGTTATAAAACTATAAACATGATTTTTACGACTTTTTCGGCTAATACCGTAAAATTAACGTTTTTGTTAAAGAAAACTTAGATGGTTGGACCCGTCTAATGTAAACTTTATAAAACTTATATACTGATATATAAACATGTATAACAAGTAAAAACCGATAGAACCGAACTATAGGACATACGGACGTTAACGGACGAAATTAAGCATATTGGACTAATAATTGGACTAAATAAGATAAAAACTTGTAAAAAGAACTTATTGGGCTTTACCCATTTGGGCCCAACATGGAAAGTATACATACTGATAAAATAAGTATAACAAGGATTAAAACAAGCTAAAGAACTTATAATAAGCTTATAGGACTTAAAACGTGTAAATAAGTAAAACTAGTAAACTAGTATAAAAGTTATCGACATATAACACAAAAATGAGTAAACGAGAATATGTAAACCCACTTGATCATCATATATATATAATCATCATATATATACATAATTGTTATTTTTATAAAGTCATTGGACATGAGTCTAAGACGAATATTATTTGTCTAGGTTTCCGTGATTGAAGCACGTACCGTACGTCCGAATTGCCGACAACCCGCCTTCCCAAATCAACGTGAGTTCATAGCCTCGCACTCTTTTAAATGTTTTTATAAATGTTTTATAAACCCGCGAGGGGGATAACATGTTAGTTTTTATAAAATAAGGACATCATTTGTCCCGATTGTTTGTTTATTGATTTGGACCCGAATGATTGAATGACCTGATTGTATGACCCGATAAATGATTAAATGACCCGATATATGAAATTAAATGGATTATTAAAGTTAGGTTATGTCACTAAAAGTCCCATTAGCATGAATTGTGAACTACCGGGATTTGGTAGACGCTTATGCATTTAATAGTACTATTTGGGGACGATCACCCCAGTTCGCGCCTTGACGGTTGATCCCCGTCGTGCCACATTGATTGGTAAGCGAATTTATGTATGAGAAGATTTCCATAGCGTGACCTTTGTGACGACACGCTACTTTAGATGGGAAAAATTGGTATCGGGTTAGCTACCCGTTGTTGGTTTAGTAAGGTAACAATGTCATGCGACTTATAATAATCCAAAAACTAACGAAATACTATTAAACGCACCGAATTACGAAGTATTGCCTGACTAGCAATACGGGGTCATACTATTGATATTATGTTTGTGTTTTGGTTTTCATAACCATATTCATATAACGGTTTTTATTTTCATACAACGTTATAAGACGTATTGTATGCTGTTTTTACGACATTGGCTCGTATAATGATTTTTAAGGCAAACGCCTATATTATGATTTTCGATAAGGATTTGTATGAAATGACTTTGGCTATTTTATGGCCTATTAAAATGATTTGTACAAAATGATTTTCAGTAATAATTTTATACTGACATTATATTAATGGATTTTATCAAATTCTATGAATTCACTCGGCGTTATCGCTGACCTTTTATTTTAACATGTTTTATCTCAGGTACTTGAAGGTAATTCTCGGGAAGACGACAAGAATTCATGGCCCGCACTTAAACAATATTTTCCATTCAAACACTTTGTAAAACTTTTTTATGAATTAATATGACTTGGGACCGATGTAACTTTGATATTTATGAATGGAAATGCTTTATTATCAAACGACGCGATTTTTAAGCGTTGTCTATGATGTGAGTAATGTGCTATCCCGTAACACCAACTAGTCTTCCGCTGTACTGAGTTGTATAAATTTGGGGGTGTTACAGTTTGGTATCAGAGCTCTCGTTATAGAGAACGAAATATTTTTAAAACCAAGGTTTTGAATAAAACATTTCAAAATCTTTTGACTATAAACATTTTTCTAAAAATGTCTGAAAATATTTTGACTATAACGGTGCCGAAGAATTCCCGAGTTACCGACAAGGCCAGACTGAGAAGTGTTATTTTAATATATATATAACTTGGATTATATATATATATATGATGTAATTTTATTACATGATTGTTTGATGATTATTTTGATATTTATACGAGGTATTTATACGACGTAGATTGTCATAAGAAATCCTAACTTCCCTAGTAAATTAATCAAAGCTATTCTCATAGGAATTCTAGCTATCCTAGATCTAAACCAAGCTGTGGATATTTATAATCCCAACAAATGGTTGATATTCGTAGAAATGTAGATATTAGTTGCTTGTGAATTTGAAGAAGAATTGGCGAGATTAAATCTGATATCGATGTCATGACGATCTTTCCTTATAGAGTGGAGTTTGACAAAACGTTACCACCTAGAAAGATGTCATCTGATTCGTTGTCATCCAATTCTTAAATTGAAATCAAAGGGGTGAATGTTTCACTTGAGGCTGTCATTGGAACCATTACCCTAAAGCCTCATGCCACTATTACCTTTCCGAGAAGTCTAATTGAATGTATGAGTCATCTCATACTAATGACTCATTTGATAATTGTAACACCCCCAAATTTATACAACTTAGTACAGCAGAAGACTAGTTGGTGTTACGGGATAGCACATTACTCACATCATAGACAACGCATAAAAATCGCGTCGTTTAATAATAAATCATTTCCATTCATAAACATCAAAGTTACATCGGTCCCAAGTCATATTATTTCATACAAAGTTTTACAAAGTATTTGAATGGAAAATATATAGTTTAGGTGCGGGCCATGAATTCTTGTTGTCTTCCCGAGAATTACCTTCAAGTACCTGAGATAAAACATGTTAAAAGAAAAGGTCAGCGATAGCGCCGAGTGAATTCATAGAGTTTAATAAATTCCATCAATATCATATCAGTATAAAATTATTACTGAAAATCATTTTTGTGCAAATCATTTTAATAGGCCATAAAATAGCCAAAGTCATTTTATACAAATCCTTATCGAAAATCATAATATAGGCATTTGCCATAAAAATCATTATACGAGCCAATGTCGTAAAAACATCATACAATACGTCTTCTGACGTCGTTTAAAATCAAATAAAAACCGTTATATGAATATGGTTATGAAAACCAAAATACAATCATAATATCAATAGTATGACCCTGTATTGCTAGTCAGGCAATACATCGTAATTCGGAGCGTCTATTATTATTTTGTTAATTCGGATTATTATAAGCCGCATGACATTGTTACCATACTAAACCAACAACGGGTAGCTAACCCGATACACATTTTGCCCATCTAAAGTAGCGTGTCGTCACAAAGGTCACGCTATTGAAATCTTCTCATACATAAATTCGCTTACCAATCAATGTGGCACGACGGGGATCAACCGTCAAGGCGCGAACTAGGGTGATCGTCCCCAAATAGTACTATTAAATGCATAAGCGTCTACCAACTCCCGGTAGTTCACAATTCATGCTAATGGGACTTTTAGTGACATAACCTAACTTTAATAATCCATTTAAATTCATCTATCGGGTCCATTAATCATTTATCGGGTCATACAATCGGGTCATTCAATCATTCGGGTCCAAAATCAATAAACAAACAATCGGGACAAATGGTGTCCAAACTTTTATAAAAACTAACATGTTATCTCCCTCGCGGGTTTATAAATAATTTATAAAACATTTAAAAGAGTGCGAGGCTATGAACTCACGTTGATATGGGAAGGCGGGTGATCGGCAATTCGGACGTACGGTACGTGCTTCAATCACGGAAACCTAGACAAATAATACTCGGTCTTAGACGTTTGTCCAATGACTTTACAAAAATAACAAGTATGTATACATATGATGATTATATATATATGATGATCAAGTGGGTTTACATATTCTCGTTTACTCCTTTTAGTGTTATATGTCGATAACTTTTATATTAGTTTACTAGTTTTACCCGTTTACGTGTCTTAAGCCCAATAAGCTTATTATAAGTTATTTAACTTATTTGAATCCTTGTTATACTTATTTTATCAGTATGTATACTTTCCAAGTTGGGCCTAAATGGGTTAAGCCCAATAGATTCTTTTTACAAGTTTTTATCCTATTTAGTCCATTTATTAGTCCAATATGTTTATTTAACTTGTTAATGTCCGTATGCCCTATAGTTCGGGTTTTATCGGTTTTTACTTGTTATACATGTCTATATATCAGTATATAAGTTTTATAAAGTTTTCATTAGACGGGTCCAACCATCTAAGTTTTATTTAACAAAAACGTTAATTTTAAGGCAATAGCCGAAAAAGTCGTAAAAATCATATTTATAGTTTTTATTACTTATAAACATTATTTCACCGCCATTTATATAATTTATCCATTTGATTAACCTTTTATATATATTTATATAAATAAGTTTTATAAGTTAGTGGGTTTTTATTTTACATTTTATATATTAAAATGTGAGTGCTTATATAATAGTATTATTCTTTAATTTCCAAAAATCTGATTTTTAACTTCATCTTCACCAAAACTGCCATATCTTGAGTTCTATATGGAGATAGAAGCTAAAATTTTTATCACATAAACTACATGATATGTGCTACATTTAACTCTCCTATAGCTACTGTTGAATCATCTTCTAAATATTTTCTAAAAATCGTCCAAAACAGTAACTTCAGATTTATACCCTAAACTTGTTTTGATCATATCTCACTCATTATTTTGATTCCATTGCATGGCCAACTCTCACATGTGTACAAGACCCATAACTTACTGTAAATCTATTCCACTTCATCATTTTATCAGTTTATAACATGTTTCTTTACTGTTTTATACAGCCATGTAATTTAAACAAGATTTTAACCTTGTTTCTTATGGTTTTTCACCTTTTTAATCATGTTTATCAACAACAAATCCCCACATAACATTTTTATCATCATATAATCATCATAAATATATACAATAGGAAATAAATACATGATTACATAACCAAAAATAACAAGAAGATGAGGAGGACAATCTTTATACCACCAACTTGATGTAGGTTATGATTTTGACATGGTTTTTGATGGAGAAACTTGTAGACAACCATGACCATCTTCAAGACCACCATGCTCCATGAACTTCTTGTGGAAAATCAGCCCTAATACTCCATGGAAACTCCTCCTTTGATGTTATAACTTACACCAATCTTCATCTTTTTGGATGGAGATTAACATATGTTAATTATAACATATGTTTATGGTTAGATTTTTGTCAAGTGATGGTGATTTAGGGAGAAGAATGGGACGGCACATTAAGGTTAGAGAGAGAGATGTGTGTTGTTTGCATGGAGTAAAATGGTATGTGTGAGGTTTGATGGTTTTGTGTGTATTGGAAAGTGGTAAGTAGCTTAGTTTGTAAGCAATTTAGGACAAGTGTGAAGCTTGTTAGCTTGCACTTGACACCTCATGGTGTTAAGTAGCAACTTAGGCCGGTTTTGGGAGTGGGGTGGGACAAGTGTCCCACTTGTCTCATCCCATTTATTCACGGGTACTCCTCGATTCTAGTTTCCTCGATTTGCGTGCCCTCGGGTCGTTTTACGAAAAACGTTTTTATAAATTATGAATCAATGTCACAAAACGAATCCAATAAAAATTGTCTCATCAAAAACGGAGTTCGAAAACGTAAATACGTAATCCTAAGGTTTCCGGTTTAGTCGTAAAGGACGTTAAAATAAAATCGTAAGTCCTAATCTCTTCTCGTAAATTTGTGAGTTTATGAACTAACACAAATTTAAAACTTCAAAATAATATTCTCATATAAATTTATTTTTTGAAATGTCGGACTGTCACCAAAGACGGTGTACGTAAACGTAAGCACGTAACGTTGAATCCTCCGGTTTAGACGTAGTCGATGCTACTCCAAGACGTAAATCCAAATTTCTTCCCAAAAATAAGTGAGTTCACATTGTATAATTAAAATAATATTTTCAAATAATATTTGAGAATAAAATATCAATCGTAAATTGACGGATTGTCACAGCATTTACCCCTAAACAGGATCTTTGTCCTCAAAGATCATCTTACCTTACTACTCGCTTCTTATAGAGTTTAAGCCATGTGGGTATTTCCTCCACATTCGGTCCTTTCTCACAAGTGTAATCCATTATAATACGCGAGTTTCATCAAACATAACTACGGGAATAAGATCAGGCTCAATGTTGACTTACTTTCTCTATCCATGATGTTCACGGGTTTCTGATGAATGCAACTTTTCGCCGATCTAAGCTTTACTAAGAACAATCAGATTTTCACTTGATAGATATTCCATCAAGTTCGAGATACGAAACATAATTCACGCAGTCTTCGAAGTCCTAGGGTAGATCCAGCTTATATGCCTTTCAAACCAATCTTTCACATCATCTCACTGGTCCCAAACAACGGGGACTTATATCCCATGATTTGTCAGATCATGAATTCATTTTTCCAAGGTTAAAAATTGTGGCATAACTTCGCTACCCATTTGGCACTTCAAGATATACATTTCACATTCACATAACCTCTTGCCCACTACCGGCAGTCAATAATCAAATCCTAATTTCAACAATCATTTCAGATTTCGTGGGTCGGGTATTTTGCAAGGATAGGTTCGCCATCATAGGAAACCTTAAACCTAAGAGACATGTCCAACTCACAATGGGTGTATGTCGGATGTCTTCATCTCAACTCTTGCTTACAGATGCTCTAATATTTAGATCCTAACAAGATTAGATCTCAATCCAAACAAGATGATTATCAATGATAATCTCTCCAAAGGAAAACGATTATACGGTCTATTACCAAAGGTCAATCATTCAAACATAGAGCAGCGCTTATATTACTTTGTATCGTTACTTTACCTCGTCCCTTCGATTTGGGGTGGTACATAGTACTCTCATCAAGGTTCGTTCTCAATGATTTCTGAGCAAATCTCTAGAAATTCGATGCGAAGCGAGGATCTTGATATAGATGATCGATACAGGCATGCTATGTTTACATAACTCTTTTGCATTTATCATTAACGGGAATAATATTAGCAGATTTGGTCAGTCTGTCGACGATGACCCAAATTGAATCAAATTCAGATGATGACCTTTGCAATAGCTAGACGTTTACTAATGTATGAGGCGATGTCTGCCTTCATAATTGCCATCAGTACAACTTTTTCAGACAAAGATACTTTTAGTCAAAAATGACATACATAGAATACTTATACTTACAAGATTCCAATATAACTATATCTCACAATCCTTCATATTTAGGCAACCATAAGTGGTCTTTAAAACATTTAACGCTATCGGCTTCTCAATTTTTAATGGTTCACATTAGCCGTGAAACCCTTCACTATTTATATTATCCTTTTTACAAACATTGTTTATTTTTATATCGTCCGGCAATTTATTTTGCACTTTCATTATTAAGGAACATGTCCTAATTGGTTCTTTATCTTTTCTACATAATGTGTCGGTATCTATATTCACTTCTCATGATGATATAATTATCATGTCCACAATTCACTCCAATATTCTTTCTATATTATGCGTTAGTAATTACGTTCACTTTCTCCTGATGAAATAAATATCATAACTTTATTTATTCAAAATTCTTTCTTCATATTCTTTATGTTTCAGTTTCGTCTCAACTATCATTTTTATCAGTTTTTCTCAATCTGGCGTCTAAAGCGTCGATAATTATTATAATTAATTAAATAATTATTAGTTAATTTTTATGAAGCGTAAACGTAAAGTTTTAAATTTCTTAGTTCGACCAATTATATAAAATGTTCAAAAATAAATTTGAATTTAATTAACAGGATTCTTGTTGATTTATCGAAAATATTTAATAAGATTCGTAAATGTTCGAAAAACCTTTGTTTATACTTTGGTCAAAGTTTTCTTAGTTTAAAAAGTAAAAAGTGTCGTTTCAAATTTTCAGGTTATGGTATAAATGGTTTTCCTCAATCCTTTTTAAGTTATCTGGAGGTATACACAAACATTTACCCCTAAACAGAAGTTTAGTTAAATGGTTTGTGTATAAGGGAATAATCCCTTAAAATCCTTTGTTAAAACATCTGTCAAAACATATTTCCATTTCTTTTTGGTAATATCCAAAGTCTTAAAAGGGCTCTTAACTTTTGAAGAGTCTATATGCATACATCTAACCATTATTAATCCAACGGTCATTTCATGTAAAGGATTAAGTTTTTAATCCCTAAGCGTTAATGGTTCTAATCTTTGAAAAGTCAATATAGCTTCCATTATTTATTAATCACACGGTTAAGTCATGTAAAGGTTCAAGTCTTAAATCACATGTCAAATATTCAAGATACATGTTTTTATTGTTCAGCCAGTTCCGGGAAATCTATAATTAATTATTAACCTCATTCTCATTCTTATAAACAAACAAATAAATAGTCCTTAATGATCACGAGCATGAATTTATCAAATTACAGCCTACACACGTGATTCACCAAATCTATGAATGCTACATGTGTATTAGTCAATCCAAACGACATCACGTGAAACTCATAATGTTCATTACAAGTACCGGATGTAGTAATTGGAATAAATAATCTTCTTCGCGGACGCGAAGTTGATAATAACCATGCCGTGGATCTAATCTTTAAAACATACGCTAGAACCTTGTAAATGATCGAACAAATCTTCCATTTCGAGTTATGGATATCGTTTTCGATTGTCAATTTACTCAGTTCACAGTAATCTATAAATATAAGGAATGATATCACCATAGCTCTTCAGGATGACAGGCTTGGTATTATAAAATCTTTCTCCGACAACTCCTTCAGTTGTACGGTAATTCCTTTAATTCAGATGGTGCTGACGTACAGTGCACAAGTCACAAGTGCAGCACCGGAAATATAATCAATACCAAATTCAACTTGCTTTAATGGCAAAAGTCTAGGTAATTTACCAACAAATACCTCCTAAAGTTTCAGATAACATAAACATCTTTTAATGAATTCACATTAAGTTCTTTCTAGATTATAATATCTATAACTAGTTCACAACCATTCACGGTATACTCTCAAGTCTAAATACAGGATATGATCATCCATCGAGAATTATTTAGATTACTTTTGATAATCATCATCTTATCTTTTAGGGGATTTCTACTCGAGTTCCCATCAATTAAGACAATGTCGTCATGTCATAATCAATCAATTCATTCTACTGGCACTATCAACTTTCCAGTTGCATTGCCGTCGATAAGATGTGAACTTCTCAAAAGACTAATAATAATTCATAATCCTTCACAATTTCAGGGATATTAGGATACACAACTACTATTAAAAGAGTAAGGTCAACGCATAATCTGCGCGAGAGAATTTCAAATCAGATACAGACGAAAACATTTAACGAATATGAATATATCCCATGTTTTCATAATTTGAGTACGCATTCGAAAGCTCCTCGGATCGTTACTCAGGTCATTCAAATGAAACCAAATCATAAGAAATGATAGGGACGTCGATACATCCAGTCGGGTATCAACACTCGATAATTAGATACTTTCCCTAAGAATCTCACTACGAGAGAATTGGACAAGAAGGAATTATCAATTGTCAAATAAGACAATTTCCACAGATGAGTAAGTTCAACTCAGAAGAATAGATGCTACAGGCACATATGTAGGTGTCCCTAACACTATGTCCTTGTTTTTTTTTTTTTTTTTACTTCTTGCAGATCTCATAAATTTTAATCTTTCGCAATCTTCAAAGAAAATATAGTGTTTATTCATTTGTTTTATGGTGACTACTAATCAGTCTTGCATAGTCCATTCCAAATTGTATGTAGGCGCGCAACTATATACAATTTCAGGATTAACGATGCAATACTCAGTTCGTCAAAATTTTATCATCCATGTTTATAATAAAAACATTTTCATGCTTAATTCTTAAATAATAATCAAAATAAATTTACAAAGATTTTCCTTGTTATGAAAACAATTAAGTTTTCCAAAGTGTTTTATAAACAACTTCATTTCGATAACAATCACTTATAAATCTCATTTTGAATAATCCTTATAGTGATGAAAATTCAATTTTTCTCAATGGATACTGTTTTATCTTATAAAAAGAATGAGTGATCTGCAAAAGAGTGATGAAGGCTTGTTCACCAAGAAATAACTGCGATATGATAAGAAATGAGCTTAGCCAAATAATCATGAGATTCATGACTTCGATGGCACTCAAAAAGAATAATCCACAATGTAACTCAAATAGAGATGAGTACTTGATCAATGGTTACATCACGAATGCGAACATTAGGATGAAGCAATAAAAGATAGATAACATCGATACGTGTAGGATTTAGTAATCAAAGGTAGTCTTTTTCATTAATCACAAACAAGTCAAAATTGTACCGTAACACATTATGTGTCACTATGTCATACAATTCTCAGAACTCATCCTACCAACTGATATCTTAGTTAAGTTAGGGATTTTTAAAAGATACCACAATGAATACTAATCTACAAGAGTCATTAGGTGTCCTACCTGTCCCAGAAGATCCATCGGTCCCAATTCAGAAGAAGATTTCTTCAATTTATTTCTTGGACACTGGGCATCCTCATTAGTGGACAATGGCCTAGGAACAACCCATAACACAATCTAACAATCATTTAAAACCTTATAATTCAATCACAGAACTTAACGACTTCCTCTTATCAATCTTATATTCCATACAAGTTAAATTTTACTTTATCCAAGTTTCAACCAATTTTATACTCAAGTCGATATCCTACTTCATTCTCCAATACTTTCAATCTTATTCTTCGGCCTTGTAAAGGCAATACAATCTCAATATGAATCAACACTTAATTTCCAATCCTATTAGCTCTTGCAACAACAATTATCAAATGAGTCATTAATATGAAATGACTTGATCATTCAACTAGACTTCTCGGAAAGGTATTAGTGGCATGAGGCTTTTGGGTAATGGTTCCAATAACAGCCTCAAGTGCGACATTCACCCTTTCGATTTCAAATTTAAGAATTGGATGACAACGAATCAGATGACATCTTTCCAGGTGATAACGTTTTGTCAAACTCCACTCTATAAGAAAAGATCGTCATGACATCGATATCAGTTTTAATTTCGCCAATTCTTTTTCAATATCACGATCAACTAATATCTACATTTCTACGAATATCAACCATTTGTTGGGATCATAAATATCCACAACTTGGTTTTAGATCTAGGATAGCTAGAATTCCTACGAGAATAGCTTCGATTAATTTACTAGGGGATTTAGGGTTACTTGTGACAATCGACGTCGTATAAATACCTCGTATAAAAATCAAAATAATCATCAAACAATCATGTAATAAAATTACATCATATATATATAATCCAAGTTATATATATATATTAAAATAACACTTCTCAGTCTTGGCCTTGTCGGTAACTCGGGAATTCTTCGGCACCGTTATAGTCAAAAGATTTTTAGACATTTTTAGAAAAAATTTTATAGTTAAAAGATTTTGAAATGTTTTATTCAAAACCTTGGTTTTTAAAATCTTTCGTTCTCAATAACGAGAGCTCTGGTACCAAACTGTAACACCCCCAAATTTATACAACTTAGTACAGCGGAAGACTAGTTGGTGTTACGGGATAGCACATTACTCACATCATAGACAACGCATAAAAATCGCGTCGTTTAATAATAAATCATTTCCATTCATAAACATCAAAGTTACATCGGTCCCAAGTCATATTATTTCATACAAATTTTTACAAAGTATTTGAATGGAAAATATATAGTTTAGGTGCGGGCCATGAATTCTTGTTGTCTTCCCGAGAATTACCTTCAAGTACCTGAGATAAAACATGTTAAAAGAAAAGGTCAGCGATAACGCCGAGTGAATTCATAGAGTTTAATAAATTCCATCAATATCATATCAGTATAAAATTATTACTGAAAATCATTTTTGTGCAAATCATTTTAATAGGCCATAAAATAGCCAAAGTCATTTTATACAAATCCTTATCGAAAATCATAATATAGGCATTTGCCATAAAAATCATTATACGAGCCAATGTCGTAAAAACATCATACAATACGTCTTCTGACGTCGTTTAAAATCAAATAAAAACCGTTATATGAATATGGTTATGAAAACCAAAATACAATCATAATATCAATAGTATGACCCTGTATTGCTAGTCAGGCAATACATCGTAATTCGGAGCGTCTATTATTATTTTGTTAATTCGGATTATTATAAGCCGCATGACATTGTTACCATACTAAACCAACAACGGGTAGCTAACCCGATACAAATTTTGCCCATCTAAAGTAGCGTGTCGTCACAAAGGTCACGCTATTGAAATCTTCTCATACATAAATTCGCTTACCAATCAATGTGGCACGACGGGGATCAACCGTCAAGGCGCGAACTGGGGTGATCGTCCCCAAATATTACTATTAAATGCATAAGCGTCTACCAACTCCCGGTAGTTCACAATTCATGCTAATGGGACTTTTAGTGACATAACCTAACTTTAATAATCCATTTAAATTCATCTATCGGGTCCATTAATCATTTATCGGGTCATACAATCGGGTCATTCAATCATTCGGGTCCAAAATCAATAAACAAACAATCAGGACAAATGGTGTCCAAACTTTTATAAAAACTAACATGTTATCTCCCTCGCGGGTTTATAAAGAATTTATAAAACATTTAAAAGAGTGCGAGGCTATGAACTCACGTTGATATGGGAAGGCGGGTGATCGGCAATTCGGACGTACGGTACGTGCTTCAATCACGGAAACCTAGACAAATAATACTCGGTCTTAGACGTTTGTCCAATGACTTCACAAAAATAACAAGTATGTATACATATGATGATTATATATATATGATGATCAAGTGGGTTTACATATTCTCGTTTACTCCTTTTAGTGTTATATGTCGATAACTTTTATATTAGTTTACTAGTTTTACCCGTTTACGTGTCTTAAGCCCAATAAGCTTATTATAAGTTATTTAACTTATTTGAATCCTTGTTATACTTATTTTATCAGTATATATACTTTCCAAGTTGGGCCTAAATGGGTTAAGCCCAATAGATTCTTTTTACAAGTTTTTATCCTATTTAGTCCATTTATTAGTCCAATATGTTTATTTAACTTGTTAATGTCCGTATGCCCTATAGTTCGGGTTTTATCGGTTTTTACTTGTTATACATGTCTATATATCAGTATATAAGTTTTATAAAGTTTTCATTAGACGGGTCCAACCATCTAAGTTTTATTTAACAAAAACGTTAATTTTAAGGCAATAGCCGAAAAAGTCGTAAAAATCATATTTATAGTTTTTATTACTTATAAACATTATTTCACCACCATTTATATAATTTATCCATTTGATTAACCTTTTATATATATTTATATAAATAAGTTTTATAAGTTAGTGGGTTTTTATTTTACATTTTATATATTAAAATGTGAGTGCTTATATAATAGTATTATTCTTTAATTTCCAAAAATCTGATTTTTAACTTCATCTTCACCAAAACTGCCATATCTTGAGTTCTGTATGGAGATAGAAGCTCAAATTTTTATCACATAAACTACATGATATGTGCTACATTTAACTCTTCTATAGCTACTGTTGAATCATCTTCTAAATATCTTCTAAAAATCGTCCAAAACAGTAACTTCAGATTTATACCCTAAACTTGTTTTGATCATATCTCACTCATTATTTTGATTCCATTGCATGGCCAACTCTCGCATGTGTACAAGACCTATAGCTTACTGTAAATATATTCCACTTCATCATTTTATCAGTTTATAACATGTTTCTTTACTGTTTTATACAGCCATGTAATTTAAACAAGATTTTAACCTTGTTTCTTATGGTTTTTCACCTTTTTAATCATGTTTATCAACAACAAATCCCCACATAACATTTTTATCATCATATAATCATCATAAATATATACAATAGGAAATAAATACATGATTACATAACCAAAAATAACAAGAAGATGAGGAGGACAATCTTTATACCACCAACTTGATGTAGGTTATGATTTTGACATGGTTTTTGATGGAGAAACTTGTAGACAACCATGACCATCTTCAAGACCACCATGCTCCATGAACTTCTTGTGGAAAATCAGCCCTAATACTCCATGGAAACTCCTCCTTTGATGTTATTACTTACACCAATCTTCATCTTTTTGGATGGAGATTAACATATGTTAATTATAACATATGTTTATGGTTAGATTTTTGTCAAGTGATGGTGATTTAGGGAGAAGAATGGGACGGCACATTAAGGTTAGAGAGAGAGATGTGTGTTGTTTGCATGGAGTAAAATGGTATGTGTGAGGTTTGATGGTTTTGTGTGTATTGGAAAGTGGTAAGTAGCTTAGTTTGTAAGCAATTTAGGACAAGTGTGAAGCTTGTTAGCTTGCACTTGACACCTCATGGTGTTAAGTAGCAACTTAGGCTGGTTTTGGGAGTGGGGTGGGACAAGTGTCCCACTTGTCTCATCCCATTTATTTACGGGTACTCCTCGATTCTAGTTTCCTCGATTTGCGTGCCCTCGGGTCGTTTTACGAAAAACGTTTTTATAAATTATGAATCAATGTCACAAAACGAATCCAATAAAAATTTTCTCATCAAAAACGGAGTTTGAAAACGTAAATACGTAATCCTAAGGTTTCCGGTTTAGTCGTAAAGGACGTTAAAATAAAATCGTAAGTCCTAATCTCTTCTCGTAAATTTGTGAGTTTATGAACTAACACAAATTTAAAACTTCAAAATAATATTCTCAGATAAATTTATTTTTTGAAATGTCGGACTGTCACCAAAGACGGTGTACGTAAACGTAAGAACGTAACGTTTAATCCTCCGGTTTAGACGTAGTCGATGCTACTCCAAGACGTAAATCCAAATTTCTTCCTAAAAATAAGTGAGTTCACATTGTATCATTAAAATAATATTTTCAAATAATATTTGAGAATAAAATATCAATCGTAAATTGACGGATTGTCACAATAATTATTGATAAAGGAGTTATAGGATTGGAAATTAAGTGTTGATTCATATTGAGATTGTATTGCCTTTACAAGGCCGAAGAATAAGGTTGAAGTATTTGAAAATAAGGTAGGATATCGAATTGAGTATAAGTTGATTGAAACTTGAATAAAGTAAAACTTAACCTGTATGAAATATGAGATTGATAAGAGGAAGTCGTTAAGTTCTGTGATTAGATTATAAGGTTTTAATTGATTGTTAGTTTGTGTTAAGGGTTGTTCCTAAGCCATTGTCCACTAACGAGGATGCCCAGTGTCCAAGAAATAAATTGAAGAAATCTTCTTCTGAATTGAGACCGATGGATCTTCTGGGACATGTGGAACACCTAATGACTCTTGTAGATTAGTATTCATTGTGGTATCTTTTAAAAATAATCCCTAACTTAACTGAGATATCAGTTGGTAGGATGAGTTCTGAGAATTGTATGACATAGTGACACGTAATGTGTTACGGTACAATTTTGACTTGTTTGTGATTAATGAAAAAGACTACCTTTGATTGCTAAATCCTACATGTATCGATGTTATCTATCTTTTCTTGCTTCATCCTAATGTTCGCATTAGTGATGCAACCATTGAACAAGTACTTATCTTGAATTGAGTTACGTTGTGGATTATTCTTTTGAGTGCCATCGAGATCATGAACCTCATGATTAATTGGCTAAGCTCATTTCATATCATATCGTAGTTAATTCTTGGTGAACAAGCTTTCATCACTCTTCTGCAGATCACTCATTGTTTTTATAAGATAAAATAGTATCCATTGAGAAAAGTTGAATTTTCATCACTAAAGGATTATTTAAAGTGAAATTTAAGTGATCGTTATCGAAATGAAGTTATTTATAAAACACTTTGGAAAACTTAATTGTTTTCATAATAAGGAAAATCTTTGAAAATTTATTCTTGATTCTTATTTAAGAATTAAGCGTGAAAATGTTTTTATTATAAATATGATGATAAAATTTTGACGAACTGAGTATTGCATCGTTAATCTTGAAATTGTATATAGTTGCGCGCCTACATACAATTTGGAATGGACCATGCAAGACTAATTAGTAGTCACCATAAAACTAATGAATAAACACTAAAATTTCTTTAAAGATTGTGAAAGATGTTTATGAGATCTGCAAGAAGTGAAAAATAAGGATATAATGTTAGAGACATCTACATATGTGCCTGTAGCATCTATTCTTCTGAGTTGAACTTACTCATCCGTGGAAATTGTCTTATTTGACAATTGACAATTCTTTCTTGTCCAATTCTCCCGTAGTGAGATTCTTAGGAAAAGTATCTGATTACCGAGTGTTGATACCCGACTGGATGTATCGACGTTCCTATCATTTCTTTTGATTTGATTTCATTTGAATGACCTGGGTAACGATCCGAGGAGCTTTCGAATGCGTACTCAAATTATGAAAACATGGGATATATTCATATTCATTAAATGTTTTCGTCTGTATCTGATTTGAAATTCTCTCGCGCAGATTATGCGCTGACCTTACTCTTTTAATAATAGTTGTGTCTCCTGATATCCCTGAACTTGTGAAGGATTATGAGTTATTATCAGTCTTTTGAGAAGTTCACATCTTATCAACGGTAATGAAACTGGAAAGTTGATAATTCCAGTAGAATGGATTGATTGATTATAACATGACGACATTGTCTTAATTGATGGGAACTCGAGTAGAATTCCCCTAAAAGATAAGATGTTGATTATCAAAAGTGATCTAAATAATTCTTGGTGGATGACGATATCCTGTATTTAGACTTGAAATCTATACCGTGAATGGTTGTGAACTAGTCATAGATATTATAATCTAGAAAGAACTTAAAATGAAGGTATTAAAAGATGTTCATGTTATTTGAAACTTTAGTAAGTATTTGTTGGTGAAATAACTAGACTTTTGCCATTAAGGCAAGTTGAAATGGGTATTGATTATATTTCCGGTGCTGCACCTGTGGCTTGTGCACTGTACGTCAGCACCACCTAAATTAAAGGAATTACCGTACAACTGAGAGAGTTGTCGGAGAATGATTTTATTATACCAAGCCTGTCATCATGAAGAGCTATGGTGATATCATTCCTTATATTTATAGATTACTGTGACCGAGTAAATTGACAATCGAAAACGATATCCATAACTCGAAATGGAAGATTTGTTCGATCATTTACAAGGTTCTAGTGTATGTTTTAAAGATTTGATCCATGGCATGGTTATCATCAACTTCGCATCTGCGGAAAAGATTACGTATTCCAATCACTACATCCGGTACTTGTAATGAACATTATGAGTTTCACGTGGTGACGTTTGGATTGACTAATACACATGTAGCATTCATAAATTTGGTGAATCACGTGTGTAGGCTGTAATTTCATAAATTCAAGCTCGTGATCATTAAGGACCATTTGTTTGTTTATAAGAATAAGAATGAGTTAATAATTGTTTATAGATTGCCCTGAATTGGCCGAACAATTAAAAATTGTACCTTAAATATTTAACATGTGATTAAGGACTTAATCCTTTATATGATTTAACCGTGTGATTTATAGATAATGGAAGCTATATTGACTTTTCAAATTAGAACCATTAATGCTTAGGGATTAAAAACTTAATCCTTTACATAAAATGACTGTTGGATTAATAATGGTAAGATGTATGTATATAGACTCTTCAAAAATTAAGAGCTCTTTTAAGACTTTGGATTTTACCAAAAAGAAACGGAAATATGTTTTAACAAAGGATTTTTAAAGGGATTATTCCCTTATACACAAACCATTTAACTAAACTTCTGTTTAGGGGTAAATGTTTGTGTATACCTCAAGATAACTTAAGAAAGATTGAGTAAAACCATTTATACCATAACCTGAAAACTTAAAACGACAATTTTTGCTTTTCAACTAATAAAACTTTGACCAAAGTATAACCAAAGGTTTTTCGAACATTTACGAATCCTATTAATTATTTTCGATAAATTAACAAAAATCGTGTTAATTAAATTCAAATTTATTTTTGAACATTTTATATAATTGGTCGAACTAAGAAATTTAAAACTTTTACGTTTACGCTTCATAAAAATTAACTAATAATTATTTAATTAATTATAATAATTATCGACGCTTTAGACGACGGATTAAGAAAAACTGATAGAAATGATAGATGAGACGAAACTAAAACTTAGAAAATATAAAGAAAGGTGAACGTAATTACTGACGCATAATATAGAAAGAATATCTGAGTGAATTGTGGACATGATAATTATATCATCATGAGAAGTGAATATAGATACCGACGCATTATGTAGAAAAGATAAAGAACCAGTTAGGACATGTTCCTTAATAATGAAGGTGCAAAATAAATTGCCGAACGATATAAAAATAAACAATGTTTGTAAAAAGGATAATATAAATAGTGAAAGGTTTTCACGGCTAATGTGAACCATTAAAATTGAGAAGCCGATAGCGTTAAATGTTTTAAAGACCACATGTGATTGCCTATATATGGAGATTATGAGATATAGTTATGTTGGAATTTGTAAGTATAAGTATTCTATTTATGTCATTTTATGTCTAAAAGTATCTTTGTCTGAAGAGGTTGTACTGATGGCAATTATGAAGGCAGACACCGCCTCATACATTAGTAAACGTTTAACTATTGCAAAGGTCATCATCTGAATTTGATTCGATTTAGGTCATCGTCGATAGACTGACCAAATCTGCTAATATCATTCTCGTTAATGATAGAATCTTGATGAAGAAATAGACTCTTTTATTTAAAGGAGTTATGTAAACATAGTGTGCCTGTATCGATCATCTATATATCAAGATCCTCGCTTCGCATAGAATTTCTAGAGATTTGCTCAGAAATCATTGAGAACGAACCTTGATGAGAGTACTATGTACCACCCCAATCGAAGGGACGAGGTAAAGTAACGATACAAAATACTATAAGCGTTGTTCTATGTTTGAATGATTGACCTTTGGTAATAGACCGTATAATCGTTTTCCTTTGGAGAGATTATCATTGATAATTATCGTATTAGGATCGAGATCGAATCTTGTTAAGCTTTAGAAATTAGAGCATCTGTAAGCAGGAGTTGAGATAAAGACACCCGACATACACCCACTGTGAGTTGGACATGTCTTTTAGGTTTAAGGTTTCCTATGATGGCGAACCTAACCTTGCAAAATACCAGACCCGCGAGATCTGAAATGATTGTTGAAATTAGGATTTGATTATTAACTGCCGATGGTGGGCACGAGGTTATGTGAATATGAAATGTAGATCTTGAAGTTCCAAATGGGTAGCGAAGTTATGCCACAATTTTTAAAACTTGGAAAAATGAATTCATGATCTGACAAATCACGGGATATAAGTCCCCGTTGTATGGGACCATTGAGATGGTATAAAATATTGGTTTGAAAGGCATATAAGCTGGATCTACCCTAGGACTTCACGGACTGCGTGAATTATGTTTCGTATATCGAACTTGATGGAATATCTATCAAGTGAGAATCTGATTATTCTTACTAGAGCTTAGATCAGCGAAAAGTTGCATTCATCAAAAACCCGTGAACATCATGGATAGAGAAAGTAAGTCAACATTAAGCCTGATCTTATTCCCGTAGTTATGTTTGATGAAACTCGCGTATCGTAATGAATTGCACTTATGAGAAAAGACCGAGTGTGGAGGAAATACCCACATGGCTTTAACTCTATAAGAAGCGAGTAGTAAGGTAAGATGATCTTTGAGGACAAAGATCCTGTTTAGGGGTAAATGCTGTGACAATCCGTTAATTTACGATTGATATTTTATTCTCAAATATTATTTGAAAATATTATTTTAATGATACAATATGAACTCACTTATTTTTGGGAAGAAATTTGGATTTACGTCTTGAAGTAGCGTCGACTACGTTTAAACCGGAGGATTCAACGTTACGTGCTTACGTTTACATACACCGTCCTTGGTGACAGTCCGACATTTTAGAAAATAAGTTTATCCATGAATATTATTTTGGAGTTTTAAATTTGTGTTGGTTCATAAACTCACAAATTTACGAGAAGAGATTAGGACTTACGATTTTATTTTAACGTCCTTTACGACTAAACCGGAAACCTTAGGATTACGTATTTACGTTTTCGAACTCCGTTTTTGATGAAACAATTTTTATTGGATTCGTTTTGTGACGTTGATTCATAATTCAAACGTTTTTCGTAAAACGACCCGAGGGCACGCAAATCGAGGAAACTAGAATCGAGGAGTACCCGTAAATAAATGGGGATGAGACAAGTGGGACACTTGTCCCACCCCCATCAAAACCGGCTACACAACAACACATACCACTTTGGTGTCAAGTTTTTACTTAACTAGCTACACTTGTCAAGTAAGCTTACAATGTAAGCTTTCTACTTTCAAAACAAGCTACCAAATACCACTCTTCTCATTTCTCACCATGCAATACCACACAAATCCTCTCTACCCTCCATTTTTGGCCGTCCATATCCACCACAAAAACACCTAATTTGATCTTGAATCCACCACAAAGTCATGTGTTATTTACACATATGTTGAAGCCACTTTGAAACCCTATTGATTGGTGGTGCTTATAACATCCAAGGAGGAGTTTTCATGGAGTAGTAGGGCTGATTTTCCATAAAGTATTCATGAAGAATGGTGCTCTTGAAGATGGTGTTGGCTATGCACAAGTTTCTCCATTCAAATCCATGTCAAACTCATAACCTACATCAACTTGGTGGTATAAAGATTGTCCTCCTCATCTTCTTATTATTTTGATTATATAAACATGTATTTTATTTCCTATTGTATATGTATATTATGATTATATGATGATAAAAATGTTATATGGGGATTTGGTGTTGATAAACATGATTAAAAAGGTGAAAAACCATAAGAAACAAGGTTAAAATATTGGTTAAAAATGTTGGCTGTATAAAACAGTAAAGAAACAGGTCATGGGCTGATAAAATGATGAAGTAGAATCCATTTACAGTAATTTATGAGTCTTGTACACATGTGAGAGTTGGTCATGCAATGGAATCAAAGTAATGAGTGAGATATGATCAAAACAAGTTTAAGGTATAATTCTGAGGTTACTGTTTTGGACGATTTTTAGAAAATACTTAGAAGATGATTCAACAGTAGCTATAGTGGAGTTAAATGTAGCACATATCATGTAGTTTATGTGATAAAAATTTGAGCTTCTATCTCTATATAGAACTCTAGATATAGCAGTTTTGGTGAAAGTAAAGATAAAAATCAGATTTTGGAAATTAAAGAATAATACTATTATATAAGCACTCAAAATTTAATAGTATAAAATATAAATTAAAACCCACTAACTTATATAATACATTTATATAAATATGTACAATGGTAAATAAGTGGAAATTTTATAAAAATGGTAACTTGTTAAGTTTTATAAGTTATAAAACTATAAACATGATTTTTACGACTTTTTCGGCTAATACAGTAAAATTAACGTTTTTGTTAAATAAAACTTAGATGGTTGGACCCGTCTAATGTAAACTTTATAAAACTTATATACTGATATATAAACATGTATAACAAGTAAAAACGGATAGAACCGAACTATAGGACATACGGACGTTAACGGACTAAATTAAGCATATTGGACTAATAATTGGACTAAATAAGATAAAAACTTGTAAAAAGAACTTATTGGGCTTAACCCATTTGGGCCCAACATGGAAAGTATACATACTGATAAAATAAGTATAACAAGGATTAAAACAAGCTAAAGAACTTATAATAAGCTTATAGGACTTAAAACGTGTAAATAAGTAAAACTAGTAAACTAGTATAAAAGTTATCGACATATAACACAAAAATGAGTAAACGAGAATATGTAAACCCACTTGATCATCATATATATATAATCATCATATGTATACATAATTGTTATTTTTATAAAGTCATTGGACATGAGTCTAAGACGAATATTATTTGTCTAGGTTTCCGTGATTGAAGCACGTACCGTACGTCCGAATTGCCGACAACCCGCCTTCCCACATCAACGTGAGTTCATAGCCTCGCACTCTTTTAAATGTTTTTATAAATTTTTTATAAACCCGCGAGGGAGATAACATGTTAGTTTTTATAAAATAAGGACATCATTTGTCCCGATTGTTTGTTTATTGATTTGGACCCAAATGATTGAATGACCTGATTGTATGACCCGATAAATGATTAAAGGACCCGATATATGAAATTAAATGGATTATTAAAGTTAGGTTATGTCACTAAAAGTCCCATTAGCATGAATTGTGAACTACCGGGATTTGGTAGACGCTTATGCATTTAATAGTACTATTTGGGGACGATCACCCCAGTTCGCGCCTTGACGGTTGATCCCCGTCGTGCCACATTGATTGGTAAGAGAATTTATGTATGAGAAGATTTCCATAGCGTGACCTTTGTGACGACACGCTACTTTAGATGGGCAAAATTGGTACCGGGTTAGCTACCCGTTGTTGGTTTAGTAAGGTAACAATGTCATGCGGCTTATAATAATCCAAAAACTAACGAAATACTATTAAACGCACCGAATTACGAAGTATTGCCTGACTAGCAATACGGGGTCATACTATTGATATTATGTTTGTGTTTTGGTTTTCATAATCATATTCATATAACGGTTTTTATTTTCATACAACGTTATAAGACGTATTGTATGCTGTTTTTACGACATTGGCTCGTATAATGATTTTTAAGGCAAACGCCTATATTATGATTTTCGATAAGGATTTGTATGAAATGACTTTGGCTATTTTATGGCCTATTAAAATGATTTGTACAAAATGATTTTCAGTAATAATTTTATACTGACATTATATTAATGGATTTTATCAAATTCTATGAATTCACTCAGCGTTATCGCTGACCTTTTCTTTTAACATGTTTTATCTCAGGTACTTGAAGGTAATTCTCGGGAAGACGACAAGAATTCATGGCCCGCTCTTAAACAATATTTTCCATTCAAACACTTTGTAAAACTTTGTATGAATTAATATGACTTGGGACCGATGTAACTTTGATATTTATGAATGGAAATGCTTTATTATCAAACGACGCGATTTTTAAGCGTTGTCTATGATGTGAGTAATGTGCTATCCCGTAACACCAACTAGTCTTCCGCTGTACTGAGTTGTATAAATTTGGGGGTGTTACAATATATATATATATATATATATATATATATATATATATATATATATATATATATATATATATATATATATATATATATATATATATATATATATATATATATATATATATATATATATATATATATATATATATATATATATATATATATATATATATATATCTATAATATATATATGGGGCTAAGTTTGACATAAGAAAATAATATAGCGCCATGTCATATCCTATGTGGCATTTTAAAGACATCCCATTGGCTACAATTACAAACATATTTTTGGAAAATATACTTCCTAACTAATCATAGATATGTATCGACCCAATCTTTTCCAAACAACCCGTTTTCATAATCCTATATTCGACGTAACCCTAATATGATTCTTCTATCAATTTCATTCGTGTTATACAGGTTATTTTCTAATAATCATAATGTAGATGGTCTTCTATTGATCATAAAATCATGCATCTCTTCTTAGAACCCTGATGCGTCGATCCTCCATCTAAATCCTCAAAAACTCCAATTAAACAGTCAAGTTCACGTTTACCAAACATTCATGATATGAGCTTAAACTCATATCCTTTTATCAACAAATAACCCTAAAACATGAAGCAAAATACCCTTTTATATTGTAAAAAGCAGTGTTATGTGGTATGTTTGTGTTTGTGTGATCTTATGTAGGTAAAAGGATACAATTTCAAGCAAACAAGGAAAAACCAAGCTCAAATGGATGAAAAAGACAAAAGAGGATCAAAAGTGACAAGACTTTGAAGTTAAAGGACCTATCTTGACAATTTGTGAAAGTTGAAGGACTTAAAGTGCAAATTATGGAAAGTCAAGATTCAAGTCAAATTTGGTCAACTACAAAGTCAACTCAAGTCAAAGGGCCATTTTGTTGAAGAATCAAAGTTGAAGGGTCAAAAATGTCAAAGGAATGAAGATATTAGCTTTAAATAGCAATCTGCCAAGTCAAGGGACCTAATCTGCCAAGTTTGGAAAGTTTTGCAAAGTTAAATCCAAGTGAAAGGCTATCAACCAATGAGAAGAGAGAAAAGAGTTCACACGGATCAAATATTAAATACCCACTTACAGCCGTCATAATTAATGCAAGATCACAACAGTGCAATCCGCAACACACTTTTTCAACCAATAAGAAGCTGACACGTGTCCTTCTCTTTCAACAAAATATTTACCAGGAACGGGATTTTGATAGAAGGCATTTCAAGTGAAGATCAAAACATCAAAGTTGCTTAATTTTGGAAGACGAATCCAATGGTGTTAACCAATTAACAAATAATCCATTGAATCAAAAACCCCCAAAAGATGTTCATCACCTTCAAAGTGGATTTGCAGAATTCTTCCACGTGTCAAGATATGATTGGCCTGAACACGTCACAACTCCAACAGAATCTCCCTTTCTTGCCTATAAATACTTAGCTTGTATCTCATTTCTCATTGTAGCTTAAATTTGTAAACACATAGTTCTCTAAATTTCTCTTTTCACTTTTTCCCTCCTTTACACCTAACTACTCAAGAGTCTGACAAACTCTTGAGTCAGTTAGTTAGTTAGAACCTTGTAACTACTTTTGTAACAGAGATCACTCAATAAAATTCAAATTACCTTTTTCCCGCCAAATTCTGTTTCTCAAGTTCCTGTTGAATCTTGTTGATATTGGATATACTTGTTGCTGTTTGATGTTAGTTATGATCATACATTGATCATAATTGACATTGGTGAAGAATTGTTGCTGTTTGATCAGAATTCAAGCTCTTTCCATTGTTCTTGAAGGTTTCATGGCAGAATGATGATTTGTAGCTGAATTGATTGTTGATTTGAGTTGATAGCTAGTGATAGGTGGTGGTATCACTAGGGCAAGAGAGCTCAGCGCTCCTCTTCTACCCAAAGGATTACTACAATAGGTTTCTAAGTTTCTGATTTTTGTTCCTCTAAACAGTCTTTGCATGCTTCATTCTCTAGTGTAATGTTGATGGCTGCCTGTTTTAATTGATAAGTAGTTGTTATTTGATTGATCCTAGTGATTTGTAGCATGATCTTGTGCTCTTGTGCTTAGTTTTGTAGTTTCTACATAATTTCAGTTACATTTTGGTCTAATAGCTACTTTCAGTCCTAGTCTTGGTTATTGCTTGTTATTAGCTTGAATACATTTCATTTTGATCACTAAAACAAGTCTGCTATAGCTTTTTAATCAGTCTTAACCATAACTCATAAAGTCTTTGAAAAAGTTTGATCAAAAGCTTTAAAGGAGTGTTTGGGAGTAGCTTTGAATCAGATTTTAAGTGTTAGAAATTGTTGTTTAGAAGTTCATTTCTACTCATTAGGAGTTAACAAGAAGTCTTGAGTCATTTGCAAGTCAATATAATAGTCAAACAGGCAATTGGTAATCAAAAAGTTTGGGTCATACTTGTATTCAGCTTTTATTTCAAAACTTGCCAAATTCAATTGATTGTTTCTCCTTCATTACTTGATCAAATTTGCTCAAACCAGTTTCTAGTTATAGCTTATAATATAAACTTTCAGTCTCTAAGAGGAAATTCTACAGTATTCAGAAATAAGCTAGAAAACAGCTTTTTAGCTCAAGCTTGAGCAAATGTCATTCTCTGATGTGAATAGCTTACTGTTTTGCTAGATTTCATAATCCACTTCATAAAAGTTGTAGTTTTCTTTCACATTTCCATTTAGAAAGTATTGAATATGAGTTTTTGAGATTTTGAGCTTTTTCCAAAATTTGGTCAACGTTTGGTCAACATAAGCTCATTTGAGCTTATTTTCAGATATCTAGCTTATTACTGGATGAAATTTGTTCTAATTTGATTTCCCCTTCCTTAAATCAAGAGCTTAATCAGTTTTGATAATAAAATCAAGTTGTGGATGTTTGGATTAGGCTATAGCTTATTTTGAGCTTATTGATAAGCACTCTTTTGCTTATTTTGGACTTTTAGCTGAAATCCTTGAATACAAGTTTCTTGATTTGGATTTGAAGTTGTTTGCAAGTTGTTTCAGCTTAATTGGTTGAGAAATAAGCTCAAACGAGCTTATTCTTTCTTTGTGCCCGTTTTTACTTAAAAAGTTTGGAAAATTGCACTTTAGTCCCTGGTTTTCAATTAGAGTTAATTTTTGGCTAAACTTGCTAGATTTTAGGGTTTGCAAAAGTTCAGTCCCTGGACTTTGTTAGTTTGTTAAAATTCAGTTTATAAGTTTGTTAGTTTGTTAGTTTTTGGTTAGTTTGTTAAAGTTTTTACAAGTTAAGTCCTTTAGTTAACTGTATTGCATTTTTAGTCCTTATAACTTTTAGAATTTACATTTCAAGCATTTACATTTTATAGAAATTACATTTTCAGTCCTTATAGTTTTGAATTTTGCATTTTTATATTTTACTTGAATAAAATTTGGAATTTGGAATTTGTTTTACGTATAAGTAGGTTTATATTTTTCATTTTTAATTAGTTTTGTTTGAATTAGTAATAGATTACCAAGCAAGCTTGAACAACCAAAAACAATTATAAATTTGATATTGATTGGACTTTCTATTAGTTAAGAACTGAGAAAACGAACTTGCATTATACACATTTCAAATGGCGCCGCTGCCGGTTCTTTGACTACACGAGAGACTATCGATTGACGGTTTTCATTGGCTTTTGGGATCCGTTCACTTTGTGAACGTTATTTTTACGTATCATAAATCAAAAACAAATAAAAAAATCAAAAATATAAAAATATATAAAAACTAAAAAATTAACAAAACAATTCTTTTCCTAAAGAATTGACCAAAAAAATTAAAAAATCCAAAAAGCAATCTTTTTCCTAAGAGATTGCACCCAAAAATATATATTATTGGATTCTCTCGGTTTTTATGTACATATAGTATTTTCCTTTAAAAACTCATAAATACAAAAATATTTTTCATATATTATTATAAGTAGATAAGTATACGTATAAGAACAATCAATTTACATATCTTCCATAAGTATTGCCGAGGCAATACACCGTGTTGAGGGGCGCTCCGGTCCTTGACACGCGTATCGATCAAACAAAATAAAGCAAGAATAGATAAATACTCTCAATAAGCAATAATTCGAAGAATACGAACATTTAAGTGAATAGAAAGGCGATGTGCTATAAAATGCCATCTAAGGGTCAATAGGTACTTAAGTGCTTCGCGCCACCTAACCCCCCGTTCACTTGGGAGTATTCTAAGAAGGAAAGCTTCATTGAGGGTCTTGCACCCAAAGTAGTATTACATATATAGTTACTTTCTTGTGGATATTTAATATTGAAACTCGAAGAGGATAATCTTATTCTTTTCAAAGTCACACGAGAGCTTCTCTCTCATTCCTCGTATTGAGTTGCATGCTCACTCGCGGGCGTGCACAAATACCGATTGGTGTACAACCTCTTCCTCCGAAAAGGAAGAAAAAGAGAAAGAGTAAGACCACCACCGTTCACCAAGCCGATCACGAGAATCGTGCTTTGTCATCACCACAAGAAGCCATGGCTGTTGATAACCGTACTTTGTTTGAACGTATGCAATCCAACATTCATGGATTTGTTAGTGCCATTAAGATTCCCGACTATCCCGCTAACACATTTGAGCTACATACATCTATGATCAATATGCTTGCTGCATCACCTTTCTATGGAAAACAAAATGAGGATCCCCATGCTCATCTTAAGAGATTCCTTTCACTTTGCAATACCATTAAGCATAATGAGGTTCCACCTGATGTCATTAGATTGTTGTTAGTGTCATTTTCACTAGATGGGAGTGCTAAGCATTGGTTAGACACCCAACCACCCGATAGTATCACCACATGGGATGATTTTACCACTAAGTTTTTGAACAAATTCTTTCCTCCACAAAAGACTATGGCTTTGAGGAATTTGATTATGGGCTTTACACAAAAACCTAGTCAATCCTTTGGTGATGCTTGGGAAGAGTATAGTGAGTTGTTGAGGCGATGCCCTAATCATGGAATGGATGATCTAAGCCAAATCAATACCTTCTATAATGGCCTTAAACCTCACCACCAAGATTCACTAAATGCTTCCGCGGGAGGGAGTATTCATTTCAAGACATACCAAGAGGCTTTGACCATTATTGAGACTAAGGCAATGGTTCAAACAAACGATCCATTTGAAGAAAGAGTTCATGTTATCCAAAACACTTCTCAAACACCTTGTGATAACCAATTCCTTAAATACCACCAAGAGATCCTTCAACAAGTCAAACAAGGACAACAAGAAATGACTCAAGAGTTAGTTCAAGCCTTGAAGAGCTTGACATTGAACAATTCCTCAAACAATGTGAATGCCATCACCATTTCTTGTGTTACTTGTGGAGGCCCACACTCTTATGAACAATGTGACAAGGTGCAAGGGTATCAAGGGGAATGTTATGCTTACCAAGAGGAACACCGTGAACACTTCAAGCCTAACATCAATCCAAATAACCTTTCTTACAAATCCCAAAATTACCTTACTCCACCCGGCTTTCCACCCCAACCACCCACCCAAATTCAACCAAATCCTCCTCAAATTTTAGCAAGGAATCAAGGGCAAAGACAACCATACCAAGGAAATAACTACAAGGCACCAAATCAATTTCAACCTCAAGCAAGTACCTTTTATCCACCAAATCAAGGATTTAACTCCCAACCTTTACCTTTCCAACCTCAAGGTTTTCAAGGTTATGTGCCACAAGAGTTAAACACAATGGATCTTTTGCAAAAGATGAATCAAGAGACTGAAAAGAAACTCCAAGCTATGGACAAGAAAATGAATGACCAATTCAATAAGCTTTTCATGGCATTAAATCAAAGACCACAAGGAGCTTTACCTTCCAACACACAAACAAATCCTAGGGCCAATGTTAATGCTATTACAACAAGAAGTGGTACAACAACAAAGGATCCTTCACCTCCTAAACCTACTATTGTTCAACCCACTTGTGCTCCTACTTGTGATACGCCTTCTACTTCTACTCCACCTCCTCAAAGTGCTCCTATTCACTCAAACACACCTTCTCAACCACCTCATACTTCTCCTTCACCTTCCACACTTCCTAATGAAGAGGCTCACAAAGACAAATCTTCCACTACAACACCTATTCCACCTACACCCAAACCTACTCTTCCATACCCTTCAAGGTTGAAAAAGGACAAGTTAAAGAACAAAGATGACATACAAGTCTCAAATTTCTTAAGGATGTTCAAGCAACTCAATATTAACATATCCTTTGCGGAAGCTCTTGCTTATATGCCAAAGTTTGCTAAGATGTTCAAGGATTTGCTCTCAAACAAAGAAAAATTGGTTGACTTGCCCAACACATCACTTAATGAAAATTGTTCCGCGGTGTTACTTAAAACCTTACCAACAAAACTTGGAGATCCGGGGCGCTTCTTGATACCTTGCAATTTTCCCGGTGTTGAAAATTGCATGGCTTTGGCGGATTTAGGGGCAAGCATAAATCTCATGCCTTTATCGGTTTGGAAACAACTCTCTCTTCCCGAGCTCACCCCCACTAGGATGACTCTTGAACTAGCCAACCGAACCATAGCTCACCCCGTAGGTATAGCGGAAGATGTGTTTGTAGGTGTGGATAAGTTTACCTTTCCGGCCGACTTTGTAGTGGTCGATTATGACATGGATCCTAGAGTTCCTTTGATTGTTGGTAGACCGTTTTTGAGAACGGGTCGTACCTTGATAGATGTGGCGGAAGGAGAATTAATTATGAGAGTAGAGGATGAGAAAGTGGTGTTTAAGTTAGGGAAAGTTTGTGATAGAAAAGAGGTTAAGGAGTCTAGACCTTGTGAGACGATTAACATTGTGGATGTGTTAGATGAAGTGTGTAATGAACACTTTCATGATGCTTGTAAGAATGCTAGTGATGAGATTCCACATATTGAAACCGTGGCCTCAATTGCTCCCTCTTTAACACCTTTTGGAGAGAGTGATTTCCTCTTGGAGGAATTTGAGTCCAACTTTCTTGGTGATGATGATTCTCCCATTAATTGGGAAGAAGATATTCTTACAATCCAAAAGTTGCTCAATGAGGACCCTATTCCTTCTCCTATTCCACAAGAGATTACCATTGAGGAACCTTCCATAGTGAAACCTTCCATAGAGAGTCCACCTCCCATTGAACTTAAGGAACTTCCATCCCACTTAGAATATGCTTTCTTAGAAGAAAAAGACCAATTACCGGTGATTATTGCTAAGGAATTGAAAGAGGATGAGAAGGAGCAACTTATTGAAGTCCTTAAGAAACATAAGAAAGCTTTAGCATGGAAAATATCCGACATAAGGGGAATTGATCCACATTTTTGTACTCACAAAATCCTTATGGAGGATGATTATAAACCCGCCATTCAAAACCAAAGGAGAGTTAACCCAAAAATTCATGAGGTTATTAAGAAAGAAGTGATTAAACTCTTAGATGCGGGTATGATTTACCCCATTTCCGACTCTCCATGGGTTAGCCCGGTTCATTGTGTTCCAAAGAAGGGTGGAATCACCGTGGTGCCTAATGAGAACAATGAGCTTATTCCCACGAGACTTGTAACCGGTTGGAGAGTTTGCATTGATTATAGAAAACTCAATGAGGCAACTAGGAAAGACCATTTCCCGCTTCCCTTTATGGATCAAATGCTTGAACGCTTAGCGGGAAATGAGTACTATTGTTTTCTTGATGGCTTTTCGGGTTATTTCCAAATCCCAATTGACCCTAAGGATCAAGAAAAGACCACATTCACTTGTCCATACGGTACATTTGCTTACAAGAGGATGCCTTTTGGCCTATGTAATGCACCGGGGACGTTTCAAAGGTGCATGATGGAAATTTTCCATGATATGATAGAGCAAATCATGGAGGTTTTTATGGATGACTTTTCCGTATTTGGGAACTCCTTTAGCTCTTGTCTCACCAATCTTGAGAGAATGCTTAAGCGTTGTGAGGAAACACGTTTGGTGCTTAATTGGGAGAAATGTCACTTTATGGTGAAAGAGGGGATTGTTTTAGGACACAAGATATCCAATAAGGGATTAGAAGTTGATCGAGCCAAAATTGATGTGATTGCTAAGCTTCCCCCACCCACCTCGGTTAAAGGTGTGAGGAGTTTCTTAGGTCATGCGGGTTTTTATCGGCGCTTTATACAAGATTTTTCTAAGATAGCTAGACCGATGACTCATCTCTTGGAGAAAGAGGCTCCTTTCATTTTTGACCAAGCTTGTTTAGAATCTTTTGAGACACTTAAGGAAAAATTGACAAAGGCTCCCGTTTTGGTTTCTCCAAATTGGGAATTACCTTTTGAGCTTATGTGTGACGCTAGTGATTATGCCGTGGGGGCCGTCTTAGGACAAAGAGTTAATAAGCATTTCCAACCTATACACTATGCGAGTAAAACCATGACCGGTGCACAACTTCATTACACTACCACGGAAAAAGAGTTGCTTGCTATAGTATATGCTTTTGAGAAGTTTAGACCATACCTTGTGCTTTCCAAGACCATAGTGTATACGGATCATTCCGCTCTCAAGTATCTTATGACAAAGCAAGATGCTAAGCCTAGGCTTTTGAGATGGGTTTTGTTGCTTCAAGAGTTTAAGATAGAGATTCGTGATAAAAAAGGGGCCGAGAATTTAGCGGCGGATCATTTGAGTAGACTTGAGCATCCTTTTCAAGGAGATTTTCCACATCAAGAAATCAATGAATCCTTTCCATTAGAGGAGCTCATGTCTATCTCTTCCCAAGAGGATGCCACACCTTGGTTTGCGGATATAGCAAACTATCTTGTGGGCAATGTGCTTATTGAGGGTCTTACTTACCAACAAAAGAAAAAGTTTCTTAAGGAAGTTAAGTATTACTTTTGGGATGATCCATATCTTTTTAGGCAATGTGCGGACCAAATCATTAGACGGTGTGTAGATGGGCCCGAAGCATTTAAAATCTTAGAGGCATGTCATAAAGGACCTACGGGTGGACATTTTGGGCCTAACTACACCGCCAAGAAAGTCTTTGATTCGGGTTACTATTGGCCTTCCATTTACAAGGATGCCCAAGAGATGGTGAAATTTTGTGATGTTTGTCAAAGACAAGGAAAAATTACACAACGTGATGAGATGCCACAAAATTTTATCCAAGAGTGTGAGATATTTGATGTATGGGGAATAGATTTCATGGGACCTTTTCCATCCTCTAAGGGAAACAAGTATATACTTGTGGCGGTGGATTATGTGTCCAAGTGGGTGGAGGCTAAAGCCTTACCTACTAATGATGCTAGAGTGGTTGTAAAGTTCTTGAAACAATTGTTTGCTAGATTTGGTGTACCTCGGGCCATCATAAGTGATCGTGGTACGCACTTTTGTAATGATCAATTCACGAGAGTTATGAAGAAATATGGAGTGAATCATAGACTTTCTACCGCGTATCACCCTCAAACAAATGGTCAAACCGAGGTCACAAATCGTGGTTTAAAGAGAATTTTAGAGAGAACGGTGGGAGAGCATAGAGCTTCTTGGTCGGATAAGCTTGATGATGCTTTGTGGGCGTTTAGGACGGCTTTTAAGACACCAATTGGTTGTACTCCTTATAGGCTTGTCTATGGAAAAGCGTGCCACCTCCCATTTGAGTTAGAACATAAGGCATCTTGGGCTCTCAAGTGGGCTAACTTTGATTTAAACCAAGCCGGTTCACATAGGAAAGATCAAATCAATGAGATGGATGAGTTGAGAGCCAATGCCTATGAGAATTCTTTGTTATACAAGGAAAAGACTAAGAAATTGCATGATGCTAAGATCAAGAATCGTGAGTTCAAAGTTGGAGAGCCGGTTCTCCTCTTTAACTCAAGATTGAAGCTTTTTGCGGGCAAGCTTAAGTCGAGATGGTCCGGTCCATTCACTATAACTCAAGTGTTTCCATATGGAACTCTTGAGTTGTCCCAACCCGATGGTCCAAATTTTAAAGTGAATGGTCACCGTGTTAAGCACTACTTTGGGGAGGACATTTCCGTTGAAATGGTCCAAGAGGTCCCCATTTTCCCCATGAATTAATTCATTGAGGGACGAGTCGAGCTAGAGACTCATTAACTCAAGCATCGTTTAACTAGGTTAGAGTGTTGTAGGTTAGAAATAAAGGCATAGATTTGGAGATAAGTGTAGGGGAGACCTTCTTTTGTCTTCATGCTTGTTTGTAGGGTTGCTCACTCATTTCATGCTTTGGAGCTTATGGAGGAGGCCCTTGTATTCGGTTCACTTCGTTACTTTAGTGATTTTTCATTGACACCTTGTGCTTAAACTTGATTTCACTAATAGTAGTCCTTTCCTTAACTTGGGTTAAGCAAAGTCTATTCATTGTCATAAGTGTATGGGAAGTTTTTATACTTCCATGCTCTTAAACATTGAGTACAATGTTTAGCTTAAGTGTAGGGGGGTCTTCTATCGAAGTGACCTTACCTAGAACTTGTCATTGTCTTGCATGATAACATGAAAAATTGAATTTTCAACATTTTTCAAATTTTTGATCTACTTTGGCCAACAAAAATATGCATTCATAATTTTTGCATCAATCATTTTTCATTTGCATATCACATTTGCATTGTATATATTTCTTCTTTTAGTTCTCATCAAAAATATATAAAAAGGAAAAAATATAATAAAACATGGTTTTAACAAGTTTAGACTTCTTTGACATATTAGGCCCGCCATGGATATTTTGACTCAACCCGAGTTTGCTTATTTTAGCACTCTCTAGCTAGTATCCTTAACCATGTAGTCCTTCATTGGTCTATTAGGCTAAGCTTCCACCAATTTCATTCTTTGAAATTTTAAATTTGTGGAGAATGGGAAATGATAGAGTTGAAGCAAGTGTAAAAGGGCTAGATAGACTTCATGGCAATTACTTGTGGCTAAACCCTTCTCTTCTTTACCTCTATTTTCTTCGCTTGTATATAATTGTTAATAAATAATCAAGTACGGTTTTAATTGGTTTGTAATCTCTTATGCATTTTTGGCTAATCATTTATGGTTGATATGAGTACGTCTTAAGATTCTAAGTTAGCACGTTTTATGTGTACTAGACTTATGTCATGCTCCATATTTAGCGGGTGTTTTTCCTTTTCTTCTTTGCAAATTTCTTGGTGAGGAATAAAGAAAAATAAGAGCGGCTTATGAAAAAAAATGAGTGGCTAGAAAAAAAAGAAAAAGAAAAAAAAAATAATGCAAGACTCCCAAGAGGGGCAGTGTGGTGTTAATTATAGTGACTATTGAGTTCCAATATTACCTTGACGGGTTGCGGGGATTCAATAGATTGCTCCAATCCAATATTACCTTGACGGGTTGCGGGGTTGAAGATCCAAAATCTCAAAAAGATGCGGATGTAAATTATTGCGTGAGTTTTATTTTTCTTTCCTTAGCGAGTGTGTAGTTACTTATGAAAGCATGACATGAGGATTTTACACATAAGGCGAATGACTTATTACTCTTAATACGGACTTGTGTTAATTGTGAGCGGTTTTTCAAGTAATGGATGAGAAGATTACTTAGGATTAAAACCGTCCTTCCTTATTTTTGGATTTTACACTTCTTATATTTCACACTTGAATAATGACAAATTTGCTCACAAGCAATTTGCTCAATTAATAACCGTTTCCACATTTAATTGTCATGAATAAGTTGATGCACTTTTTACTTGTGAATGCAATGATCCCATTTACTAGCTTGGTATGGGGAAAGTGAAACTTGAGGGTGATAAGTGTCCATGGTACCCAAGCCCTAATCCAAGTCATTGAATTCTTTATGAGTTATTTCCATCAAAACCATTTCAAGAAAAATCAAAAAGATATAGATAGAATTGTATTTTGATTCATTGCATTATTAAAAGTCAAAATCATGCATCATTTAGTTTAGAGTAGTGTAGATGCATCTCATATGGCCAAGGAGGATTAATTATGAGGGAAATGTTAATTTTTTAAGCCTTGAAATATAATATTGCATGAGGACATGACAATGCTCAAGTGTAGGGGAATTTGATATGAGCTTAAACTCATATCCTTTTATCAACAAATAACCCTAAAACATGAAGCAAAATACCCTTTTATATTGTAAAAAGCAGTGTTATGTGGTATGTTTGTGTTTGTGTGATCTTATGTAGGTAAAAGGATACAATTTCAAGCAAACAAGGAAAAACCAAGCTCAAATGGATGAAAAAGACAAAAGAGGATCAAAAGTGACAAGACTTTGAAGTTAAAGGACCTATCTTGACAATTTGTGAAAGTTGAAGGACTTAAAGTGCAAATTATGGAAAGTCAAGATTCAAGTCAAATTTGGTCAACTACAAAGTCAACTCAAGTCAAAGGGCCATTTTGTTGAAGAATCAAAGTTGAAGGGTCAAAAATGTCAAAGGAATGAAGATATTAGCTTTAAATAGCAATCTGCCAAGTCAAGGGACCTAATCTGCCAAGTTTGGAAAGTTTTGCAAAGTTAAATCCAAGTGAAAGGCTATCAACCAATGAGAAGAGAGAAAAGAGTTCACACGGATCAAATATTAAATACCCACTTACAGCCGTCATAATTAATGCAAGATCACAACAGTGCAATCCGCAACACACTTTTTCAACCAATAAGAAGCTGACACGTGTCCTTCTCTTTCAACAAAATATTTACCAGGAACGGGATTTTGATAGAAGGCATTTCAAGTGAAGATCAAAACATCAAAGTTGCTTAATTTTGGAAGACGAATCCAATGGTGTTAACCAATTAACAAATAATCCATTGAATCAAAAACCCCCAAAAGATGTTCATCACCTTCAAAGTGGATTTGCAGAATTCTTCCACGTGTCAAGATATGATTGGCCTGAACACGTCACAACTCCAACAGAATCTCCCTTTCTTGCCTATAAATACTTAGCTTGTATCTCATTTCTCATTGTAGCTTAAATTTGTAAACACATAGTTCTCTAAATTTCTCTTTTCACTTTTTCCCTCCTTTACACCTAACTACTCAAGAGTCTGACAAACTCTTGAGTCAGTTAGTTAGTTAGAACCTTGTAACTACTTTTGTAACAGAGATCACTCAATAAAATTCAAATTACCTTTTTCCCGCCAAATTCTGTTTCTCAAGTTCCTGTTGAATCTTGTTGATATTGGATATACTTGTTGCTGTTTGATGTTAGTTATGATCATACATTGATCATAATTGACATTGGTGAAGAATTGTTGCTGTTTGATCAGAATTCAAGCTCTTTCCATTGTTCTTGAAGGTTTCATGGCAGAATGATGATTTGTAGCTGAATTGATTGTTGATTTGAGTTGATAGCTAGTGATAGGTGGTGGTATCACTAGGGCAAGAGAGCTCAGCGCTCCTCTTCTACCCAAAGGATTACTACAATAGGTTTCTAAGTTTCTGATTTTTGTTCCTCTAAACAGTCTTTGCATGCTTCATTCTCTAGTGTAATGTTGATGGCTGCCTGTTTTAATTGATAAGTAGTTGTTATTTGATTGATCCTAGTGATTTGTAGCATGATCTTGTGCTCTTGTGCTTAGTTTTGTAGTTTCTGCATAATTTCAGTTACATTTTGGTCTAATAGCTACTTTCAGTCCTAGTCTTGGTTATTGCTTGTTATTAGCTTGAATACATTTCATTTTGATCACTAAAACAAGTCTGCTATAGCTTTTTAATCAGTCTTAACCATAACTCATAAAGTCTTTGAAAAAGTTTGATCAAAAGCTTTAAAGGAGTGTTTGGGAGTAGCTTTGAATCAGATTTTAAGTGTTAGAAATTGTTGTTTAGAAGTTCATTTCTACTCATTAGGAGTTAACAAGAAGTCTTGAGTCATTTGCAAGTCAATATAATAGTCAAACAGGCAATTGGTAATCAAAAAGTTTGGGTCATACTTGTATTCAGCTTTTATTTCAAAACTTGCCAAATTCAATTGATTGTTTCTCCTTCATTACTTGATCAAATTTGCTCAAACCAGTTTCTAGTTATAGCTTATAATATAAACTTTCAGTCTCTAAGAGGAAATTCTACAGTATTCAGAAATAAGCTAGAAAACAGCTTTTTAGCTCAAGCTTGAGCAAATGTCATTCTCTGATGTGAATAGCTTACTGTTTTGCTAGATTTCATAATCCACTTCATAAAAGTTGTAGTTTTCTTTCACATTTCCATTTAGAAAGTATTGAATATGAGTTTTTGAGATTTTGAGCTTTTTCCAAAATTTGGTCAACGTTTGGTCAACATAAGCTCATTTGAGCTTATTTTCAGATATCTAGCTTATTACTGGATGAAATTTGTTCTAATTTGATTTCCCCTTCCTTAAATCAAGAGCTTAATCAGTTTTGATAATAAAATCAAGTTGTGGATGTTTGGATTAGGCTATAGCTTATTTTGAGCTTATTGATAAGCACTCTTTTGCTTATTTTGGACTTTTAGCTGAAATCCTTGAATACACGTTTCTTGATTTGGATTTGAAGTTGTTTGCAAGTTGTTTCAGCTTAATTGGTTGAGAAATAAGCTCAAACGAGCTTATTCTTTCTTTGTGCCCGTTTTTACTTAAAAAGTTTGGAAAATTGCACTTTAGTCCCTGGTTTTCAATTAGAGTTAATTTTTGGCTAAACTTGCTAGATTTTAGGGTTTGCAAAAGTTCAGTCCCTGGACTTTGTTAGTTTGTTAAAATTCAGTTTATAAGTTTGTTAGTTTGTTAGTTTTTGGTTAGTTTGTTAAAGTTTTTACAAGTTAAGTCCTTTAGTTAACTGTTTTGCATTTTTAGTCCTTATAACTTTTAGAATTTACATTTCAAGCATTTACATTTTATAGAAATTACATTTTCAGTCCTTATAGTTTTGAATTTTGCATTTTTATATTTTACTTGAATAAAATTTGGAATTTGCAATTTGTTTTACGTATAAGTAGGTTTATATTTTTCATTTTTAATTAGTTTTGTTTGAATTAGTAATAGATTACCAAGCAAGCTTGAACAACCAAAAACAATTATAAATTTGATATTGATTGGACTTTCTATTAGTTAAGAACTGAGAAAACGAACTTGCATTATACACATTTCAATTCATCTATATTCTCAATTTTTGGCTGTTCTCTGGATACATGCTACTAAGCTTGTGCATCATGTCTAGCCTGTTTGGTGTCATCTGATGAAAGGTTGTTATAAAAACCCCAATACATACGTATTATCACAACCCAAAGTACGTCTCTTTTTCCAACACTACTAAGCTTCATACCTAATCAACCACTGATAAAGTGAATTTTGTCTATTGATCGGCAGGTTCAAGCAAGAAGAGGCGAAGATCCAAGCATGGGAGATTCATGAATACAAAAAAGTCGAGCTGGAAACGAAAACTATGGTTACATATTGGTATTTTATTCTGATAAATTGATTTCTTGATTCTTTCATGATGTCTCTTATAATGATTTGTAAACAATATTTTGTGATAAATTATCAAATAGTAGTAACATTCAAAAAACATTGCCAAACACCATATAAAACTTGTGTATATTAACAATTCTTTTTACCAGATCTTAATGTTTTTATGTTTACATTTATCCATTGAATACAAGGTTTATGCACGAGTGTGAGGAGATGGAGTTATACGGAGCTTGAAGAGTATTGTATATGGCGTGATTGCACTTGGTGAGTATATTTTGCACTATATTACCTATTTTTTGTATGAACCTGATATGTAAAAAGACTTTGCTAAAAAAAGATATGTAAAAACACAAATCTATGACTCGAATTTTATGCAAGTGGTGCAAGTGGTGGTATGGTTAGCAGTACTTTATCTTTAAGCTGCAAATGTATTTGTTTGTTTGTGTATGTGTCCATGATCTTGATCTTGAAACAATTAAATGATTTGTATTGCAGTTTATCACGTGGGCCCTAATGGATTGAAGATCTAATTAGTATTGCAGTGTATCAGTGTATCACATCGAAAGTTTACAAGAATGTGGCTGGTATGCAACACACCGAATAAAATATCAAATGGTGGATACCAAATGATGTTTATGTTAGTGATGCTTAGTTTATGCGTTGGCTGTGTGTGTCTTATCAAAAACCTGTTGTTTACCTTCCGTTTTAGATTTTCAGCTCAGGAGTGGCTTCCTTTACCAAGTACTTGTGTGCCTGCTGCTGGAACTACTAATACTACCCCACCTGTCACTCAAGTTGCTGGTTCAAATGAAGGGCTCGGGCTAGGTGGTGCTGGAGATGGTGCACACGACTATTTCATGCTGATTTTGTTTACCGGTCACGGTAAAACATGGCCTGGATTACTTGAACCTACGAATATAACATAACCTTAATTAGCATGTTTAAGTAAAACAAGCCAAAAGTCATGCCTATTGAAATGTTTGTATAATTACCTTTCATGCAGAAGGCTGCAAGAATACATTAAACAAAATATAAAATATTGGTACTAGAATGTGGAGTTCCGAAACAGAGCATTGGGGTCTCCCGCTCTAATACAATCATTTTGCATAACTTGGGCAGTAAGTTTGAGTACAAGCAAGAAGTTGTCTAGCTCTTTTAAATGTTATTTTGTTCAATATTTGTTCATTCACAGGGCAGGACGACGTCGTTGTTGCAGCCATAGCAGGTTATATACTCTTTTATCTGATCCCACGCTTGCAAGTTCGAGGAAAATAATTTCACACTTGAACGAACCAATATGCTTTTAAGTTCAACCGGATTTTAGGATTTATACTGATTACCAATGGCGGCTTTCAGGTTTTGTTGTTGGTGGGGAAAACCTTTACGCTCGAATTTGATCCAAGTTAGTAGAGGATGAGCATTCTTATCTTGAATGATATATGTAGTTCTTCACTGAGAGTTAAAAATCCTGGTTTTAACATTGATTTTATGTTTTCTTTATCAGGTTAATGTTTTTTAATTTTTCATATGTTGTCGTTGAAGTTACTAATGTGTCCAGCTTTATAAATAAGGACTTATAAGCTACTGAAATTGAGCATTCTAGAATATTGAGTTCGTATTTGCTTATTTCCAGTTACCTGTTAATGAACGAGGAACTTCTGTTGTGGCGACGTCCTTTCTCCAATTACAGGTATATTTCAGAGTTACACTCTTTCTTTTTAACGTTTATCTTTTTAATTTGGTGCTACAAGTATTTATGTTTCATGGATTGTTCTGTCCAGTATAAGTTTTGTTCAGTTTGGTATTGTATGGTTCAGTGGATGTGGTACGTTTGTGCGATATGATGATACTACTGCTGTTTGGTGCAGGTATATTATTTCCCTTTTGACTTCTGGTCTCATATGACCTTTTGAACATGTATTTGTTAATGTTATCTCAAGTTTGAGTCTTCTTTTAGGGTTTTGTTATTGATGATGAGAATGCTGAAAATGGTTTCAAGCATAGTGAGCCAAGCTCTGTGAACTGTAGCACCGAGGATACTGGCTCCTTGAACATAACCATCCCGACCAAATATACTACTCTACATACTTAAAAAGAGACTAGCTATAGCACTGAAAAGATAGCAGTCGTGTCCCATAATGGAAAACTGGATGGCTAGCATGGGGGTTGATATTCTCTTCGTGAGATGAATCGAACTCGGGTTGAGAGACTTGGTGCCTCGGTGGCACGCAAGATACTCCGCTGCACGAAACTGCCGTTCAAAAAAAACCTAACAGAACTTTGATTGCAACAAAGGCCATCTATTTCAAGAAAATAATGTTGCAAGATATCGACGTTAGTATTGAGGGTGATGGTGAAGCCAAGGCCAATTACACCACGTTAAGGTAATTTTTATGTATGCAAAATACATTACCCAGGATTGCGGCTTACATATAGTAATCATAGCTAAGTAGTTTGTGCTGGCAAGGATATTGTTATCGTCCACGATATGATTAAAAAGGGTGCACAAAATAAATCAACTGATGTTGCAATTATCCATTGTTGCTGACACAACAGCAGCCACTGTTTGGGTCCCTGTCAGTCAGGTTAGATCCTATCTTTGATCTCTGAGCGTAGAAGCTACAACTAACTTTTATTTTGTGCTTTGCAACTCGAGGTACAAAGATCCCAAAATTGGATTCAGGAAACAACTTGATTTTATGGGTCAGATTTATGTTGAATTGGGATGGCAGCATGGTCAATTAATAAAAAGCTCAATAACTAATGCACATTATAGTATGTTTTTCAAGTCTTTTAAGCAAATCATATACAAACCTGCTTGAAACATCGGATAAACTTGTCTTTAGAAGTTTATAAATTCTATTAGAACGATGCAGTTAGAAGAAAAAGACGAGATGCTTATCTATGATTATTTCTAATTGAAGATCTTAGTAGAAAAGATAGAAAATCTTTTCTTTCTCTTTGTGAAGATGCAAAAGAACCATTGATATATTGATAACTAATTTTTATGATTTTATACGAATTTTTTGTAGGAATTTCTACACATGAAGAAATCGATGGAAGCATAAGGATTAAAGGACTCTTATCCCGCATGCTTCAGTTTCTTAATGTCTTATGCAGTATGTACAAAGTCCTTTTATACTACACGCATTGATATTTTACAAAGTCCTTTTGCACCAAGGGACACACCGCTGACCAACCTTAAAATAATAACTAACGCTTTGGCTGCTATTCGTGCAAATACAAAATGCATAGTTGGATGTTGGTGAAATGTAATGTATTGGTACCTGATCCAATTCCCGTGTTTTAGCTTATGAATTTGCAACCATGGGCTCTGTACATGACATATTATTTTCCATATACAAATTTACATTTAAGTCTTACTGTTTATAAAGGTTGCAATATAGTTGGTGTCCTGTTTTAAATGTAAATTTGTATGTTTGTTTGTGTACAAGAAAGAAAGGTGTGCAAGGAGCACAACCTATACCCGTGCTTGATTGGATGCAGCGATAAATATTTTTCTGTTGTCTTGATCCTAATCCGGTTTCTTCATGGTTATGTAATTTTACATCAGGCTGAGGTTTTAAGAAGTTCTTCAAAGGGACTTCAAGTGTTGTCCCTGCATGGTCTTTGCTAGCCTTTACTTCTGTGGTGGTAATAAAAACTTACATTAACTAACTAGGCAAACTAAAGATCCATAATTATCATTACAAAATGAAGTATAATAGGACTCTCCTAAAGATGAAAAAGAGTATAGATTTATGTTTGTGGGATTGGATGGAATACATCTAAATGATTTATTTTCCACAAGGACTTTGGACCGTTGGATGAGAGTGGGATATAATCCCCTACAATGCATCACATGTGAGCAACAATTCAAGGCACACCTGAAACATTGAGATTTATGTTTGTGGCATGTGTTGCATACAATGGATGTGGCGCACGTGTGTGGTAATCAACAAGGAGAATTTTTCTTTTATTTACAAGGTTTTGACATCCACCTTTTGTTATGGGTGTTCTTTTATTGTGTCGTTTTTCATTTGGAATTTTTTCTTTTATTTTAGCAAATCTCATTCATTTGATACTTGTGGTAATAACGACTTGATATATATATACATAACAAATGGATAAATCAGACTTAATCAAAGGCCGCTTCATTTAATATACAATTTGTTGCTATTTTTTCGATTTTCTGTAGCTACACAAGAGTGGTGCTTCGGATCAGTCTTCGCTCAGGGATAAATCGGTCAAATATTTAAAAAAAGGATAAATCAGTCAAATTAGTTTCGAATATAAATCGGTCATAACGAAAAATATCAGATAAATCGGCTTAATCAGGCATATACTTTCAAAATTTTATGGTTTTATACATTAAAAATCCTATCCGATTAATCCCCACCAAATATATAAATCCACATCAAATTTTATGATTTTTTTTACTTTAATCCTAGATTAATCCCTGCCAAATCGATAAAGCGCTTGGCGATATCCAACCGTCTAGCTAGCGCCAAACGATTTTTTCAACCTTGAGTATTACTATACACAATTTAAATTTTGCTTGTTTGGGTTGACAATGCTTTTATACATATATTAACAAACAAATATTTATATATAGTATTTGCAGTTATAAACAAATTAGGTAAAAAACTTAACAAATTTTATATTTATTTTGTAATTGTAAGCCAAAACTTTACTTCTTCCGTCCCAAAATTATAGTCACACTTTAATTTTTTCGATATTTCTTTTTCAACTTTAACCTTAAATATTTGTTTTTGTGTTATATAATACGTGATAAAAAATTATAATAATGAAAGTACATGTAAAAACAAATCAATTCATGTATGTTTCAATAAGTATTATATAACACAAGCAAAAGTACTTAAGGTTAAAGTTGTAAAAAAAGACCGAAAAGGTTAATGTGAGACTATAAAATAATATTTAAGAGTTTTAGCTCAAAAAAATTTAAAAGTAATAATTTTTAGCCCATGTGTACATTCAAATATTTAAACTCGTCCATTAAATGAGCCAAAGTCTAACACTATCAAATGTCTTCTTTTAAGAAAAGCAACCTTATAACACGAATGTTCTTAATATTGTTTCAAAAAAAATTACAAACAAAAACCTAACCGTTGATTTGTCTATGCCCTAATATTAAAATGAGATAGGACCCGTTCGTTGGATAAGCCAAGACCTAACACTATCAAAAGTTTATTTCTTTTTCAGAAAAATGGTTTTATAACACCGACAACTATATGTCCCACTACTAATCAATATAACGAATCAAAAAAATATAATTTTAGAAAAAGGTTTACGAACAAAAATGTAGTTTTAGAAAATTTAGTTTTATAAACCTTAGCAATATAAAGCCCTTATCATAACAGAATCTTGGTCTGTTGGTCATCAGACATATGTGAATGTAAGATGTTCGATGTTGGCTTACCAAGTTATGTTACACATGTATAAAAGCATAGAGATTTCAAACCTTTGGAAAACCTTGACGAGATACATGAAGTACATAATTGGTACAAAAACATAAATTAATGTTGCTTAGCTATCGTAAAAGTTCGTCTTATAAAAAATATTAAATTTTAATTTTTGGCTAAACCTAACATGTTAAAAAATGAACAATAAATAATTTAACTGATCCTTTTGAAAACATGTGTCTAGAATGTAAATAACATTTTTCATTCTTCATTAGATTTCAGTTTAAATTCATTACTACTACTAAAAGTTAATATAAAAATTCGTTACAAATATACATTGATTTAGCAAGAAAATAATACAAAGTGTATTTTGGCATTTGACTACTGTTTTTGTTTCGAAACACTCTTTGACAAAAAAAACATTTATGGTTCACATAACTTCTTCACATTTGACAAAAACTATTTAATGACACGCAGTCACACACACCTATATATACCAATACAAACTAAATATAATCGATTCACAAAAGTAGTTTAAAAATATACAAACGAAACCCACCCGTTGTTATATCCATTTAACAAAAATGATTAAATTATATAAAACATTATATGTTCAAATCCAACCAATATAACACGAATATTTATATGTCTTACTTCAAACCAATGTTCTAAAGCTTGTTTAGAAAAGGTATATACAAGCCCAGACACACCCATTCATATTTGTGCAATCAACGATTCACATGAGACAAAACACGTTCGTGGGGTAGCCTAAAGCCTAACAATATCAAAGATTAGTTTTCTTTTCATTTTACGTTATAAAAACGAGTCTCACCTGCCAGCAGATAATGGACAAACAAACCAACAAATATAATGGAAACACAAACGTACTTTTTAAAAAGATCTACGAACCAACCCCGCCCGTTGGGCGGGTTACGAAACTAGTATATATATATATATATATATATATATATATATATATATATATATATATATATATATATATATATATATATATATATATATATATATATATATATATATATATATATATATATATATATATATATATATATATATATATATATATATATATATATATATATACTAGTTGCAAAACTCGTCCGATGGACGGGTATGACTTCTGATTGTCGTTTATCTTATTTTATTTGTTAAATATTGTTTGTAATGTTCGATTGACGGGTATTACATTTGATTGTTGTTTAACTTTTTTTTATTTGATAAATATTTGTTTGTAATTTTTCAAGTATAATTGTCTTTTAATGTATTATAATTCGTGATGACTTGTATTGTTGTTTATTTCTTTTCTTCACTGGAGTTTTTAGTTTTATCTTATGTGCAAGTTAAAATTTTATTTTATGCATCCGTTTAATGTGATGCTTTCAGCACATAAATTGTTTATACTTTTTTTATTTTTAGCTATTATTTTGATATTTAATAGTATATGATTATCTAATCAAAAATTATAAGAGCTTAATTTCCTAAACTTCTTTTGTTACATTTTTCAACTAATAAAATATAATATAAAATAATGTACTTATATTTATTCAACAATTATAAAAGCTTAACTTGCTAAACAACATTTTTCTTGCATTTTCGAAGCAAATTATATGGTATCGTAAACATGTGAATTATGTTGCCTTCACTAACGTAAAATTTCCAAACTTTTATAATCTAAGAAAAGTGTGGTACTCGACTAATTTTGGTAATGAATAAAAAACTCGCAATGTCGAAGCGAAAACCCAGGTTACCAAAAAAAATGTTTCTAAGTTGACCCACTATCTCCCAAGTATACACAAAAAATACACGATTAAGGTAGTCGTAATTAGGGCTGAGCATAGCAAATTTAAAACCAACTCGAATCGGAAAACCTGACCAAACCAGACCGAGCCGTACAATTTCGGTCCGGTCCTCGGTCCGGGGTTTTACGCTATTTCGGTCCTCGGTTCGTTCTTACAAAAAATCTTGTCAATTTTGCCTAATAGGACCGGACCGGACCCAGTCCGGGGTTTCGGACCATTTCGGTTCTCGGTCCGGTCCGGTCTTAACCGGTCCAGGACCGATGCTCAACCCTAGTCGTAATAACATGACCAGGCTTATATTTTAAGCATAATAAAAAAGTTCATAACTTCTTTAATTTTCCACAGAATTTAATATTAGACCAGCCTTTTTGTTTATTTGATTTCTAATACATCTTTACACAGTCAAAACCAAACCACCAACTTGTTAAAACGTAATAAGATTTTTAAATACTGATTTTGTGTGTGAAAATAATTTTGGGTCAAAACATGATAACCTTGGTGCAATGTTACATTTTCATTTTGTAAGTATTAGATGTACCAAATATAACTACAAATCTATTTTATATATGTAAATATCAAGGTAGATTCTTTTCTAAAAACAACTTGGAGCATTATAAGCATTTGCATACATGCTAAATAGATACTACTTGGTACTTTACCAATATAATACTACTTGAACTGCTGGTGTTCCCATATAGGCTAAAATGGGTTCCTAAGAACGATAAAAAAAGTAATGCAGCTTTACATGGACCAAATAGGCTTCATGCAAAAAATATCGTATACGCCAAAATCTGTTATAATTGAGCTCAGCATTCAAGTTATCAAATCGATCTTCCAATGGTATTAAGTTTACAACTACTTGATTGTGAGTTAGATGTGTCTACTGCAATCTCAATCTGTAGCTCATTAACAAAAGGGAAAACAGGATACACATATACTTGTAGAAGAATCCTGACTTTCATTGGAGTAATACGACCACAAGGTGAAGCCATACGGGCCAAAAGGAGTAATTCTATACATTTTAAACCGCAACCTGCCAGATATTATAGTTATGGATTCATATTTAAAAACCAATAGAACAGGAGTGATGTAAAAGAATTGTATAGCCAGAATTGTGAAAGGTTTTCGAAAGTCGTGGTAGTTGTAACAAAACAATAACCAATTATTCAAGTGCCTAAAGTTGTAACTGTTTAATAGGTCGTTTTTGAAGTCATTAGTTCACGTTGATAGCTGCAACCATAGTTCTCACAACTGCATATCCTCTTAACTGTTCAGAAAACTAAATTGTTAAGACTGTTCTTGTTATCAAACCCGAGTACATATACAGCCCTAATCAGATTGACCCACTTCATAAGGCTTTTCATTTATACTGGTGTAAAATATTTAAAATAACATATTGTATAATACCAAAAGATGTAGTTGCATTAAAATTATACCTGCTCAACAGGCTTTCTAGTATATGTTTCTTAAGCGCCTTCTTTTTTAGCTATATCATATGGAGTTTTTATGAGGACATGGTAGTATATTTGCAACTATTGGTAGCCCATGACCTACATCCTAGTAAATGAAAAAATTTATAAAGAAATTAACTAACCTTAAATATAATCCAATAGATATTTTAAAGCTTTCTTACTTGAAGTAGTTAGACGCACGACAAAAGTTACATTTTGTCGTGTCAATTAGCGCTCTTATAACTTCAACGTCGGCACATGTTCCCATCTATAGCAACTCATTTTTTACGATATAACAGTGACTATTGCATAAGAATTAGTAGAAGTTATCTGACACGATTTGAGGCTTGTTATTATAAAGGTTATAGAAATAGTCGAATTAGGCGGTATCAACAATAATAATTAAATAGTTATAATCTTCCTTACTAAAACTAAAAAAGTAGATTAAAAGTTCGAGTAAATCTTAAACAAACCATAAGGTGGAACTTACATATCTCGTAAATCTGTTGGACTTCAGCTTCTTCAACTATTCTGGTTACTCTTTCGAGTTCTTTGACAACTTCTGTTACTACATATGACTTGTTTTTTAACTCATCCACTTTGTATGCAACCACAACCCCCGGTTCTTTTAAAGTTTCACCAAGATGACAAATGATTGGAGGTAGCGTGAGCCGTATCTCTTCTGGTTCTGAAATTGGGTCTCTTGTTCCATTCAGTGCCTCCCTTCTGAGCCGATGAGCTGTACTGGACCTAATCACTTACATAAAAGTTGACCCTTGTCAATAGTCTTAAAAGAAATACTTGAGAAGAGTATTTGTGTCGCTATTTTACCTGTTAAGATCAAATTTAACACAAAGCGACCCATCAATAACTGAATGGGACAAACTGCTCTCTTTGAGCTCAATATCCAGTGAGAACTGAATTACGGGGTCGTGCCAAAAAATAAATTTATTCCCCTTCCCGTTAAAATTGCAACATTTTCTATTCCATATTAGTACAAAGTTAGAAGAATATGAAAAGTATTACATTAGTATGACCACATTAATGCCACTTAAATAGATAGCTTTAGATTGTTTATTATTCAACCCGACTGGACAATTATTTTAATTATATATCAGCGAGTCCCGACTCACTAATGTGGGACATGTCCTATGGTTATGGTGCAATCGGTACTATGAGCTTAATGCACACCAAGATTGGATTAACTTTTGATATTAAATAGTTTGTTAAAAAAATTTGTTTGACCAGTCATAAAGACGCAACCTGAATTGACCCTATCGCATAAAGCTTGTAATATTGTGTTCTTTCATAAAAGATTCTAAAACTGTGACACTCTTAACCCAAACACCAAGTAGATATGGTTTCCTATGTAGATTCAATGGTTGGATGGTCTTGGACGCATATTAATTCACTCTAAGATTGAACGACGTGTTCTGATAGTGGTGACAAATAAGCAGGTTGGTTTTAGAACGGGTCAATTGTGATAGTTGGACGAGTTCAATAGATACTGAACTTTTTCTAACGACTACTACACAACAAAAATAATTATAGCTTGAGTGGTTTATATCCGACTCCCAAAAAGTATGCAAAAGATTGTTGTCAGGATGGCTAATATTTATTTACACAAATTTTTAGTTTACAACAAATAAAAAAAGTTCAGTTTTTCAAGAGCATTACAGGAAAACAACTATACCTATTTTTTCAAGGCATTTCTTCAATCACTTGTCGAGCTCTCCATCAACACCTATTATCAAACAGATAAATTAGCTAAAGTTAAACATCTAGCTGCTGAAAAAATCAAACTTTTATTTCACCAAGAAGCTACACATCAAACTTAATTAGGAAGTACATGCTGACTATATGAAGAAGTACATGCATCATATATTATAAGATTGAAGAAGATCAAGAAACAAAAACTAAATAAGGTTCAGGGAAAGAAGAAGCTAACCTAAATAGTTCATAGATATAGAGCTCGAATCTATGATTAACCAAACAAAAAGATAGTCATCAAAATAATGGCATATGAATATGGTTCACTACTGATAAGGACACTCAAGGTGGTTAAAGGGTAGAAGAAAATGAGAAGAATCGGCACTGAAGAATAAGGTCCACGGGAATTCTATTTCATCTGGTTTGATATCAGAAAGGTGAAGGAGGTAATTCGAGTTCCTTTAGGAAAAATCCTAACAATGTTTTTTGAAGTTAACTTGGTAATTATAATTCACGATAAATATAATAAGTATAGATATATGAAACTCATAACATGATCACCAAAAGTCCTACACCTAAAAGTATATAACTTGAGGGGGGAATATAAGCAGGTGAAATGGGCATAGGTCAAAATAGGTCAAAACAGACCAGACCAGGTTGGATTGACCAACTCTTTTGTCCAATTTTCAAGCTTTCAAATAATTAATGCTTTAACAGAAAGTAACAACTCGCATTGACATATGTACACTAACCAAATGTTAAATCAAAACTTAATTTCAATAAAACCTATTTTTTAACATGTACCTTTTTAACACACATCTAACTTGAGTATCAAAAAACTAAATAATATATCAATTTTCCATCTTTCTACACATAACTTTAGATACATACCCCAAACCATTCTAGCCTTCATATCTCATGAACATGAATTTGCCACAACTATATTTGTACCACCTTACTCTTCTGTAGTTCGTGTAAACAAACATATTGATGCTGTTAAGCCTATGGTATCTTGTTCTGATTTCATATGCCCGTTTCTGTACAAATGTATGTTCGGTTCACTAAAATGCTAGATTTTCTTGCACAATACCAAACCAAAGATCAGTAAAGGATTTGGTTTAAAACTCTATTCTTAACCAACTCACAATATTCCATCGACAGTTGGCATATCGATTGAGTTGTCATGTGAATGCACTTGATGACTCATTTTGCACATTCATTTTGGACATGTAAAAGTAAAACATCTAACACGAGGCCTTACCGCTCCTTCACTACTACTGAACCTACTTCCTACTTGACTTCTAAAAACCTCCAAACCCACCTACACGATTATATTCAGTCATATATTTGATTAGCAAAGCAAAGTAAGAACACTACCAATACAATCTATCTGGTTTCAGGTTTTATGGTTTCACCATTTAAGGATTGATAATAGGATGTAAGCCTAGATCCAAGAAAATAGGTCTAGAGGGCTCAAACCTTCTTCTATCTCTATTTATAACCAAAAAATCTTAAAAAGATAACTAAATAATTAATTACCAGCTGCTGGAGCACCGCTAAATCCACCGCCTTCCTAGTGTAAGTTGAGCAGTGTCTGGAGCTTCTTCCTCCATATCATCCTTCTGGGTAACCGCCTAATCTGAGTTGTTGATCCCTCCACCAACCGCCACCACTGGATTTTGATGGGTGGTGAGGATACATCAGTAGCTACCGATGGTACTTCTGGTTTAGAAAAGGATGAAGGTGTTGAGGTAACAGGAGCAACCATTGATTCAATGGATTATTTACCGAGTGATGTTGAGGATGAGGTGGCGTCTTTCAACACTGACGATAAAGGCGCTACAGTGACTGGAACAGGCAATGATGCAATAGAAGACGACACAGCTTCACCAACCTGACATGTTCTTGTAGAAGCTTCCAGAGAGAAGCTTTTCATGAGAAGGTAGTTGATGAGCTCACACTCGTCACATAGCAAATGGAGCTTCGGGGGTCTTCCTGGACCAAAGAGAAGAACTTTCAATATCTTTATTACCAGATTATAGAAGTCTGATCGATTTCTTCTAGAATATACTTGTGACAGGTGAACTTGCGGGATTTAAAGAAGGTTCCAGTACACTCTGGGATTGTTGACGAAATTTTGAGGCATTGACTACCCCGGTATCAGACTTCAATGTGAAACTTAAGCGGCTTCTTGACTTTTTAGTAGTGGCGTCACGCTAGTCTTCTACAACATCTTGAGTTACAGTAGGTGTAAACTCGATACCAAAGCCTAAGGAAAGCCCATCATTTATAGGAGTTTTTAATGAATATTTACGGTAATTATAATTACCCTGGAGCGAGTTTGATTGTTCCTCGGGACGCTTTATCTGTGCATCATGGCTGCCTACAGAACATGAACATATAATAATCAGAAAACCATCATTGTACTTTGGAAGACAACATATCATATGAAAGAACCTAAAAAGTGAACCAAAGACTATTTTAGAGCATACGACATCCTAAATCGTTTTATTCAAAGAATTAGAATATTTAACAAACAACAACTATACCCAATCTCGCTCGAACAGGGTGTTGCGGAGGTAGATTGCAGACAGTCACATCCCTACCCGAGGGTAAAGGGACTGCTACTTCCAGAAAGATCTCTGGCAAGTATATTTTACTAATAATATCAATTCATAAGTTCTCCCAAGATTATCGTCAGGATTCTATGACAATGAAATTGGTTTATTTCACTGTTTAGACATTAAAACCCTAACATATCTCCCAAATTTTTAGAAATATTGGATGCTTATAGTACGTTAAAACCCAAAAATAATCAATTCTAATATTGTTAAAAGATCTCCCAAAATTTTTAGCCGATTAATGAGCTTATGAATTGATTCTATTATAAATTTTATATATATATCTGAATAGATGTGCATATTGATCATGGTCATGATTACGATTATGACAAGCATTAGTCTTGGATCCCTTGTTCGGTTGACAAAAATTAGAAATGTGGGAACGAACCTGGTTCATCATCTAGCCGATTAAAACAAAAGTACACAAGGATGCAAATCACTTTTTCCACCTCTTCCTAGACCACCCTCGTTTCCTCCCCAATACTCATCCTCCGTGGGAAAGCTTAACGAATTTGTGCTACAAAAGGGGGTATAAGCCATGTGGTGGCTTTGAATCCATATGGGGAAACTATAGGTAGTCAATGACAGTCAATAAGCACCTCAAATAGTACAACTGAATTTTAACAAATAGGCAACAGTGATTGCATATAAAGTCTGAATAACAAAGAGCGCCATTATTAATTGAATACGTACCTGATTTCCATTCTCTTCTTCAATTGGATCAGCATAACCTCCATCACCCGTTGAACGATTTAGTTAAATCCATTCACCTTGTCTAATCACGAAATCATCCTTCAATAAATATGTGAACAATATTTGTTAATGGCCTTCAAATGTAACGGTAACCGTTTTATGGTTGTTTGGACTATGCTTAAAATAATAGATGAACAACTTTACACAAACATTTAGAGGGTGTTTAAGATTGCTTATTTAAGTGGTGATCTATTTTATATGTATCTGTACATTTAACCCTTTTTAATCAGCATCCATCTCAAACAAAACACAACATTAAACCATCTGCAAGTCACAACAGTAACCAAAATAAGAATCCAAGCAACATAATAAATTTAACAAAAACCTACAGTAACATCATTAGCTAATAACATTTACAAACCTGTAATGGCAAAAAATCAGAGCCCTTAAACTCATAGATGCTCTTTAACCTCTCCTAATACATAAATCAACCATGGATGCAAATCACAGTTGCAAATACGTATATAATCTCCAGCAATTAATAACACACATGATCCCATTAAACCTAAAAATAAACTTTTATGATCAATGCGAGAACCTGTAAAATTAATGGCTTCTAGAATATTGGTCGTGTGTGTTTTTTAAACAACATAACATACCGAGGAGTTACATGTAAAACTAATAGTATGCATTATATAATACAGGGTTTTATGATCAATTTTTTCTGTCGTGTTTGATCTTGAAGACCTCTGTGGCTGTTTGGTTTGATCTTGAAGGCCTTTGTGACTGCTTGGTTTGATCTTGAAGGCCTCGATTAGGGGTTACTGATTAGGGTTTTGGAAAAAGAATACAAAGATGGGGAAGGTTGAATATGAATATAATCCCGGGTATAGGGACACGACCCGATTCATGATTATGGCCCGAATGATGATGACATGGATTAAAAGCGGCTTATGTGGCATATCCCTCCTCTTATATATAATGTAAAGATATATATATATATATATATATATATATATATATATATATATATATATATATATATATATATATATATATATATATATATATATATATATATACTTTTACCTATCTAGAATTTACTGATTTTGAACATATAAAAAGTTTGTTATGATCAAAGGGTCTTACCCTAACCCATTTGTTTAGCCCTCCTACAGATCTTTTATTTAATATATAATAAAAGTCTCATGTTTGTTTTAAGGTCCAATTATACATCTAAGTACCCTAACCATCTTAAAACATTAATTTAAACCCGACTGATTTCAAAACTGCTTTGATCTCCGACTGTTGTAACCTGTTTTTAACCCACTTTCCCACCTCCAGTTTAGTTCTCGTTTCTTAAATTTGAAAGACAACTCAATTAACTTTCCACGGACATAAGATTCGAAAATTAAAAGTTTTTATAACTCTATATATGATCAAAACAATGGACCAAAAATTCTGCCCAGTTTTTAAAACGAATTTAAACATGATTAAACCATTTAATCATCATTAAACCTCATAATAACCTAATTAATTGAATATTAAGAATCCTAATATTATTAATTACAGAAATAATCATTACTAGTATGAAACCCTAATAAAAAATAAAAAATCCTAAACCCTAATCCACCATACTAGGTTAAATACGTAAATTTAACGTTAATCGAGCTAGTTTAATTACATACCTTTAACCCTTATGCAATATTTCAGTTTTGATCTTCCCCCATGGGTCTTTCAACTGATATTAGGTATATTGTAGGGTTATGGGTCGTTTTTATGGGTCTAGGGGTGTTTAAATAGGCTTTGGTAACCTCCTTAACAAGTTTGAGCCCAAAACGGACTCTACTTGGGCCTTTCCTACCCGTTTCCTTCCTTTAGTCCGCCAGAACAGCCCATCCACGACCCACCCCCTTAGATTTGGGTTATTTACACTCTCCTCCTTCTATTTTATGTTTACCTATACTTCCATAAACTTCTGGGTCGAAACCGGACACCCTTTTGCTAATTTTTCGACTTTCTGCGTAATTTTCGGTCTTAACTTTATTTTCAAAACTTTCCTAAAATAGAAAACTCCTATAATACATAGAATATAGATAATATATATCTAATGTACATATATCAAGTATGATACATACACAAAATCCTACGAAAACGATAATTCAACTTTCACGAAATTTTCGCGTGATCTCATTTCATTTCACTTCATTTCATTTCACTTCATTTCATTTCATTTCACTTCATTTCATTTCATTTCACTTCATAGTCACTATAATGTGAGCTTATGATTCATGAAATAACCATTCATCGTTTTACTTAAGAGCACTTTGTACTCATAAATGATTTCCAAACCATCCTCATTCACACCAAATAAACACGTAAACACATAAAACACATAGTCACACATAACACCCTAATAATACGACTAAGTGACGAACCTCAAAACCACGGTTGTCAAATTAATCCCTCCTAATATAAATCTCGTCCCGAGATTAACTCCTTAGGATCAAACACACAATCAACAAATCACATGAGGATACTTGTTCTAATTAAACTCCTCTCATTTCCACGTGAAATTTAGTTCATGACTCAATTTACTAGATATATTAACCAACAATATTTAAATCCATTCCCAAACTCTTGACTTCACAGCCCATAAATCTCACAAATGACTCTTTGACAAATCGAAGACTCTTATTAACACTAATCCCGAATAACCGTACATGCAAATATGCATTCTCAAACCATATTTCCCAAATCTTAATACATGAAATATATCATCTACAGCACCCAATTCCCCAGGTAATTCTATACCCACAAGCTATTGGTCCAATCTTTCCAAAGATCATAAATGGACATACAAAACTCGACATCAACTTTTCTCTTTTACCAAAACATGGCGCCCGTTACTATGGGTGAAACTTCCTACATAACTTTGTCACTAAACTGTAGTGGTTTCCTCCTTTTTAACATATCATCTCTTGTTTCTCTCGTCCTTTCCACAAACACCATTATTATATTAGCAACCTCTTTCACCAATTCTAGTCCACAATAGGGGAAACTCACCCTATCCTTCCATATAGTGCCTCAAATGGCATTCATTGACTTCTAGTATGATAACTATCATTATATGAAAACTCAAACATTGCTAACGAGTTTCCCACCTCCCTCTAAATCAGTCACCCAAGCTCTCAACACGACTCCTATACTTGTAGCAATTTCTCACTTCGTCCATCATTTTCATTTAGGCGGATATACTCATGTCCAATCATGTTCATCAACTCCATTTAGTCCATACCACAAACTACTTAAAAAATCCAATTTCCTTACACAAGTGACCTATGACGATATTTCACATATTGATTAGTTTATCATAACGAGGCTCTTCCAATCCAAATCAACTTATGATCTATACACATCACCAAAAGGACGGTTATTCAGTTAGTCTATCAACTGCCATCCAAACCCATGCTACAACTACTTCCATAAAATTTGGATAGATCATTAGTAGCACCTATACACTTCTTTCTCACTTTTCTCCATGAAAGATTTTTTTTCCCTGATACTCAACACTTCCTTTATACCTACACAATGTCTTACCTTCAAGGTCATAGTGCTCCTCATCTTGTCTCAGTTAGACCAAGCCCTTCGTCTCTCATGACACATCACATCTATAACTCCTCAACCATTCGATTATCGATACTAAGCCTTCCGATCAAACAGTATAGGTCAGTACCATTTCCTCACGATCAGTTCTCATACTCCCTCCTAATAGGGACATATTAGAGTTTTATGTGATCCCATGCGGATCACACTCTTATCTTATACCCATATTAGTTTATATTTGTCTAAACTAAGCCATATTTTAAATTCTTATTCAAATCTCGTACTTCTATTTTGATCTTGCACCCAACATGAGGTACTTTCAATCATCAGCTTCTAGGAATACTTGGTTCTCTCCTTCCATGGTTCTCCCTAATTCCTACACTATCCCGTCCAACATAAATTCCATACTTCATTCATCAAATCTATGGAAATCGCTAGTGCATTGGATAATGCATAACTGTCTCTTCCAAAGATCTTTCATAACACCTTCACAAAACCGACTCTCTAATCACTTCTCCATGAACTTATTCAGCTCAGCTTCACTACTCATCCCTCGATATTGATTGCCACAAAAATTCTATCCGTGTAGTCACTCGACTCCCCTTGTTACCTCCACGAGTTCTTAATCTCCCATGTTATGTATTCAATTCATCACTATCCACTAGTTCAACTCTTTGTAACTCCACTCCGGTACTCGATCTGTCCTTCTTCGTCACGAACCATACGAATATTCCCATCATAGTGCTTGTCACCTCTCCAACCCTTGCAACTTCTGTTACTCCTTCGAAATCTCTTGCTTCCTTTTAGTAGTCGGCACGTAGTCCTTTCAGCTCCTTGATGCATGATGTAGCTCTTCACGCACTCCTTCTCGTCTCTATGATGTTACCTAGGAACTTCACACTACCTAGTAGCCTCTAACTACAACTCATCTACCACAATATTTCTAAAGGTACTTCAACCCCTCAATGGCTCACTCTTCCTTACTTGTTGTAATCACCATTAATCAGCCTCCTACCAATCATTCTTTCACATCCATGTTTTCCTTCACGTGTCTACTACTACCTCTGATAGGTGTGAAAACACCCATCCTTTTACCACTTATTTCTTGCTAAAACAAGACCAAAACGCGTATTTAATGTCATTTGTTTGGAATTATGCGTGGTTTGTGTGTTTGTTGTGTTTTCAGAGCCAATCGGATAAATATTGGAGAAAACATGGGATTGCACGGGTTTTATCGAGGAAAAAGACGAAAAGATAAAGTCTATAGTTCAAGAGATGCAAAAGATTTGAAGTCAATGGGCCTATTTGAAGATTTATCGAAGAAAAGGACCAAAGATGGAAGATTTACACATGTCGAAGAAACTCAAATCTATTAAATGAAGAAATTAAAAGACGAGTTGAATTTATTCGTCGAAAAATCCCGAATCGAAATCGAAAACGTCAATTTTTCTGAAAAGACGAGAAGACAAAAAGAAAGGGAGAAAGCCCACTCACCAACCAAGGGAGAAGCCTATAAATAATCCTCCCATTCAGAAATTTCCACTAGCTTTTTCTTTCTTTCACATTTTTTCCTATTTCGTAGGAAGAAAAACATCTCCCTTAAGGAGTGGTTTTCATTTTTCTTTGATTTCTTCCAATCTTGTAAGTTTAATCTTTCCACTTTGTTTGTTGAATCCTAATCATTAATACAAGTTTACTTTTAATCTTTCTATCATCTTGTTCTTCATCTCTTTATGATTCAAAGTTCTTAAGTTTTATTTTATTGGTTTGATCATAAAAAGTAAGTGGGTTTTGCGATTTTGTGGTTTTGGATTGACGTTTACCTTAGGTAAATGATTAGTGGTGAAACTGGTTTCAGTTTTGATTAAAAACTTGGTAAATTTTGGTTTAAAATTCGTGTTTTTAAATCCCCTGTTCTTCGCTTTCTTTTACTGAGTTTTGGCCAGATTCCGTATAGTGGTTTTGTGATTTTACTGTTGATACGGAACTTTCATTATTCCGGGTCAAGGTTGTGATTATCTTGGTTATTCGGAATAACCAAATATTCCGAGTAGAGTAGTGATTTCATTGTTTATTCAGAATAGCAAAAACATTCCGCATAGAGCATTCTGTTCAGAATATTCCGCATAGTGTTGTCTTTCAAATATTCCTAATAGAGCTTCTTTTTAATATATTCCGCATAGCTTTCTTATCAAAATTATTCCGCATAGGCTTTCTTTCCAAACATTCCGCATAGGCTTTTTATCAAATATTCCGCATAGCTTTCTTTTTAATATATTCCGCATGGGGATCTTTTCCAAATATTCCGCATAGGGTTCCGTTAAAAACATTCCGCATAGGTTTTCTCTGTAAAACATTCCGCATGGACAGAGTATTCCGCATAAGAACAAATGTTCCGGATAGAGCTGTTTTTCCGCATGGGAGCATTTATTCCGAGTAAGAGCCAAAATTCCGCATAGACATTCCAAATAGAAACTTCCAGTTTTATTCTTCATAGAGGTACTTACTGTTTTATCTAAATTCTAGCTTTATTCTCAGTAATTGTCTTTAGTTTAATTTAATTACTTCTAGCACTTATCATTTTAGTAGATTTAGACCAAAGCTCCCCCTTTTTAGTCACCAAGTACAACGATTCCACTTTTAACCGTGATAAATTCGAGAAGATACCGAGAACGAAACAACGACATATATCAATTGGGTACGAGCAACACAAAGAAAGATCTTGCAAGCAAACCTTTTATTAACCAACCAAAAGTCAGTTATTAAAATGGCGCCGCTGCCGGCTCTTCTCGTTAATATCAACGGTTTTTTGTGAGAAAAATTGGATTTTGGGATCCGTTCTTTTGGGAACGTTATTTTCAAGCAAAAAAATTTAAAAAAAAAAACCATAAAAATATAAATTTTCAAAAATACAAAAACATTAAAAAACCTATAAAAACCAAAAATATTTTTTCTTGCATTTTCTTTTTAGTGTATGCGTACTCGATCAACGTCTTATTCAGAGCCCGAGACTCTCGAACAATTAGACATGGCCGGTCTACACAACAACAACAATAATAATCCACCCCTCCCAAACAACAACAATAATAATCCACCCCACCAAAACATGAATAATCCACCCTTACCCGACCTACGCACCATGGAGGAGCTATGTCAACCCACGATGAACGGACGTGGAGGCCCGATTGCGCCGATGCATGTCACGGCTCAGGAGTTTTCGTTGAAGCATCACATGATCCAACAAGTGCAAACTAACCCATTTCGCGGAATTCCGGATGATGATGCCAACAAATACCTCGACAAATTCATTACCATCACCCAAAGCATGAAGTCCCCCGGTGTTTCTATGGATGACCTCCGCCTTCAACTCTTTCCCCACTCGCTTTCTAACCATGCCGAAAAATGGTTTGACCGTCTCCCAAAGAACTCTATTCATACATGGGACGACATGACTCAACGCTTTTTGTCGCGCTACTTCCCACCATCCATGGTCACGAGCCTTCGTAACCAAATTAGTGGATTCATGCAAGACAATGATGAATCGCTCTTTGATGCTTGGGAACGATACAATGATTTAATCGACCGCTGTCCTAATCACAACATGCTCCCCGTCACTCTCATTGATACTTTCTACAATGGTCTCACTTTTCGTGATCGTGACACGATCAACGCCGCCGCCGGTGGTACTTTTATGAAAAGGAGACCGGAGGAGTGTAGAGAGTTGATTGAAAACATGACTACTCACCACAAGAATTGGGATTCATCTGCATCCTCAAGATCTAATCAGAGAGTCAATGTTTCTTCTACTACATCCAATCCCGAGATAACCAAACTTACCCGCCAAATCGCGAATATGCACAAGGATTTCATGTCCATGGCCACAAACCACTTTCAACAAGCTAAAGCCGTTGATATTTCTTGTGACACATGTGGTGGTCCTCATTCTTACAATGATTGTCCTTCTACCCAAAACAATTTCTCTGAAAACGTTAACGCGGCATACGGTACTTATCCCACGGGAGGCTATCAAGCTCCTCCTCAAGGAGACCGTAGCTTGCTAAGTTATCATTCAAACAATTATCTTGCTCCAACCGGTTTCCCTCCTCCAAACCAAAACCAACAACAAAGCTATAACCGAAACAATCAATCCCAACCTTGTGCTACCATTCAATATCAATCCCAAAGAAACCCATACCCAACTCAAGGAAATTCTCAAGCTTACCAAGCTCCACCTCTCAATCAACCGATGGCATTAAATCAAGACGTCAAGACGTTCATGAAGACTAATCGAGAGATGGTGACGAATCTTCAGAGTTAATTTGTCAACTTGAAGAATGACATGGCGAAACAAGGGAGCGATATACGAGCCGAGCTAAGGAATGACATGGCAAAACAAAGCAATGAAATTCGTGCAGACATTAGAGACTCTTTCAGCACTCAAGCGCTCAACATACGTGATATGATTGGTTCGCTCATCCAAGGTAATCAACCCTCTTCTTCGTGTACTCTTCCGAGTAATACCGTTTCGAATCCAAGAGGGGAGATGAAAGCAATCACTACTCGTAGTGGAAAAGGTTATACGGAACCCGAGCTTCCTACACCTCCACCCGTGATTGTGAACAAGGAAAAAGAGCAACTTTCCTCACCTCCTTCACCTTCTATCCCCATTTCCCCACCACCCGTGGTTGTGAGTGATGCTACTCCCCTAAAGCCTTCTTCTTCATCCAATATACCTTATCCTTCAAGGTTGAGGAAAGAGAAGCAAAAGAGCAAGGATGATATTCAAGTTTCAAACTTTCTTAAAATGTTTAAACAATTGAATTTTAACATCTCCTTTGCCGAGGCTCTCGCTCACATGCCTAAGTACGCTAAGATGTTTAAAGATCTTCTAAGTGACAAGGAGAAGCTTCTTGATATTGCTCAGACCCAACTTAATGAGAATTGCTCCGCCGTTATTTTAAGGAAATTGCCCACCAAACTGGGTGATCCGGGTCGCTTCTTGATTCCTTGCAACTTCCCGGGAGTAGAGAATTGCATGGCCCTAGCCGATCTAGGTGACAGTATAAACTTAATGCCTTTAAGTGTTTGGAAGTAATTATCTCTCCCCGAGCTAGTCCCCACCAAAATTACTTTGGAATTAGCTAACCGTATGGTTGCTTATCCAGCGGGGATAGCCGAAGATGTCCGACAAATTCACCTTCCCGGTGGATTTCGTCGTCGTTGACTACGAGATGGACCCCCGTGTTCCATTAATCGTTGGACGTCCCTTCTTGAGGACCGGTCGCACTCTCATTGACGTAGCCGCGGGCGAAATAATCATGAGAGTTGGTGACGACAAAATTGTCATCAACATGGGTAAGATTTCTAAGCAACCTTATTCGTATGAGAGTGTTAATGCTATTGATGTTCTCGATGAGGCTTGTGAAGAACATTTTCATGATGCTTGCAAAAGTACTCTCTCTTCTCTACCGAATGTTGAGACCGCTGCCTCAATTGCTCCGGCATTAACTCCTTTTGGAGAAAGTGACTTGGATGATTTCGAAGCTAGCTTGGGTCCTCTCGATATTAAGTATTATGATTCTTCCACTGATTGGGATGAAGACATTCGTACTATTGAGAGACTTCTCAATGAAGACCCGGTTTCTCCTCCCTCTCCTAAAGAGGTGACTAATGATGATCCATCGTTAGTTACACCATCTATTAAAGATCCTCCTACTCGAGCTTAAAGACCTACCTCCTCATCTAGAGTACGTTTTTCTTGAAGACAACGAGAAGTTACCGGTCATCATCGCGACGGACCTGAATATAGAAGAAAAAGCCCGACTTATCGCCGTATTGAAGAAGCATAAAAGAGCTATCGCTTGGAAAATCTCCGATATTCGTGGAATTGATCCTCACTTTTGCACACATAAAATTCTCATGGAGGACGACTTTAAGCCCACAATTCAAAGCCAACGAAGGGTGAATCCTAAAATCCATGAAGTCATCAAAAAAGAGGTTATCAAACTTCTTGATGCGGGTATGATTTACCCTATTTCGGATTCACCATAGGTTAGTATAGTCCATTTTGTGCCTAAGAAAGACGGCATCACCGTTGTGCCCAATGCAAACAACGAGTTGATTCCTACCCGTCTCGTTACTGGGTGGAGAGTTTGTATAGACTACCGCAAACTCAATGATGCCACGAGAAAGGATCATTTCCCTCTTCCTTTTATGGACCAAATGCTTAAACGTTTAGCGGGTAATGAATATTAATGCTTTCTTGATGGTTTCTCGGGTTATTTCCAAATACCCATCGATCCCCAAGATAAAGAGAAGATAACATTCACTTGTCCCTATGGCACATTTGCTTGCAAAAGAATGCCTTTTGGTTTATGCAATGCCCCCGGGACATTCCAAAGGTGCATGTTGGCTATCTTCCATGACATGGTTGAGAAAACCATGGAAGTATTCATGGATGATTTCTCGGTCTTTGGGGATTCCTTCTCTTCTTGCCTTGCCAATTTGGAACGTATGCTTAAGCGGTGCGAAGACACTCGCCTTGTTCTGAATTGGGAAAAATGCCATTTTATGGTAAAAGAAGGCATTGTGCTAGGACACAAAATCTCTAAAGCCGGTCTTGAAGTCGACCGTGCTAAAGTAGATGTCATAGCCAAATTACCTCCACCTTCAACCGTGAAGGGTGTGAGAAGTTTTCTGGGTCATGCGGGCTTCTATCGTCGATTCATTCAGTATTTATCTAAAATCGCTCGCCCGATGACACACCTCTTGGAAAAAGATACTCCTTTTATCTTTTCTAAAGAGTGTATCGAAGCCTTCAATCTTCTTAAGGATAAGCTAACTAAGGCACCGGTCTTGGTTACCACTAATTGGGAGCTGCCTTTTGAGTTGATGTGCGATGCTAGCGAATTTGCTATTGGTGCGGTTTTGGGCCAAAGAGTGAATAAACACTTCCAGCCAATCCACTATGCTAGCAAAACAATGATGGGGGCTCAATTGCATTATACGACAACCGAAAAAGAGCTTTTAGCTGTTGTCTATGCTTTTGAAAAATTCCGCACCTATCTTGTTTTATCCACCACAATCGTATACACGGATCACTCCGCGTTGAAGTACATGATGACTAGACATGACTCTAAGCCAAGACTTCTCCGCTGGGTTTTACTCCTTCAAGAATTCAACATTGAAATTCGTGACAAGAAGGGTGCTGAAAACCTAGCCGCAGATCATCTGAGTCGACTTGAGGATCCATATCAAGGGGATCATCCGAACAAAGAGATCAATGACTCTTTCCCCCTTGAGACCTTAATGTCTATAAATCTCAATCTGGATGACACCCCGTGGTTTGCCGACATTGCAAACTACTTAGCGTGTGGTGTTCTCATCAAAGGGTTAACATCCCAACAAAAGAAGAAGTTCCTGAACGATGTTAAGACTAACTTTTGGGATGACCCTTTTCTATTCAAACAATGCGCTAACTTGATTATTCGCCGCTGTGTTGACGGACCGTCAGCTTTTGACATTCTCCAAGCTTGCCACAAAGGACCCACCGGTGGTCACTTTGGTCCCAACTACACCGCCAAAAAAGTGTTTGATTCGGGATTCTATTGGCCCACCATTTATCGTGATGCTCACGAGATGGTTAAACATTATGATGCTTGCCAAAAACAAGGCAAGATCACACATAAAGATGAGATGCCTCAAAATTTCATACAAGAATGTGAAATCTTTGATGTATGGGGCATCGACTTTATGGGGCCATTCCCTTCTTCTAAAGGCAACAAATACATCCTTGTCGCTGTCGACTACGTTTCTAAATGGGTTGAAGCCAAGGCTTTACCCACTAACGACGCGAGGGTGGTTTGTAATTTCTTGAAACAACTGTTTGCTCGATCCGGTGTTCCTCGTGCTATTATCAGTGACCGCGGGACTCATTTTTGCAACGATCAATTTGCAAGAGTCATGGCTAAGTATGGTGTCAATTACCGTCTTTCCACCGCTTATCATCCTCAAACCAACGGTCAAGCCGAGATATCCAACCGTGGATTGAAGAGAATTTTAGAACGTACTGTGCGAGAGCATCGTGCCTCGTGGGCTGATAAACTTGATAAACTTGATGATAACCGAGAGTTCCACGTTGGTGATCAAGTCTTACTCTTTAACTCTCGGTTGAAGATCTTCTCAGGCAAGTTGAAGAGCCGCTGGTCTGGTCCATTCACCATCGCCAATGTTTTTCCCTATGGCACCATTGAGCTTTCTCAGCCAAATGGGCCCAACTTTAAGATGAATGGCCAGCGTTTGAAATTGTACTTTGGTGAGGACATCTCTCATGAGATGATTCCATCCCTCAACACGTTTCCCTTGAATTAGTTCGGGACCGAGTCAGGCTCGCGACTCGGTAAACAAAAACAAGCGCTCCTCGGGAGGCAACCCGAGTATCTATCCCCCTTTCCCGTTGTTCATCCTAAGTGTAGGGGGAGCTATATAGGTTGCTTGTATTTGGATGGTGATGTGATTACAGGGATAAGTGCACTCTTGGAATCTTTGAAGAACTGTGCTCCCATGTTATCCGCAATACCGGTTCTATCTCTCAACTATCATGATTCAATTGTCTTCATACTCACATTTGAAATTGATCACTTTAGTCGTCTCTTCCTTAGCTTGATTTAACCAACGTGCACAATGTCATAAGTGTAGGGGAGATTTTTCCCACATGCTTAAACATTGAGGACAATGTTTATCTTAAGTGTAGGGGAGACTTCTATCGAAGTTTTAAGTGGAGTTTTCCATGAAAATGCCTTCATTTAACCGAAAAATCATCTTTTTCAGCATTTTTCAAATTTTTAATTAACTTTGGCCAATTAGTCATAATTTTTAAATTTTTATTGTTGCTTTCATATGTATATATCCTGCAATAAAGTCAAATATTTTAATAAAGTGGTGTAGCTAGTTTTGAAATCTTTGACATATTAGGCCCGTTGCGATTATTTTGACTCAACCCGAATAGACTTATCCAAGTTTATTCTAGCTAGTATCCTTAACCATGTAGACCTTAATTGGTTTATTCGGCTAAGTATCCACGAGTCTCATTACTTGAGATTTTAAATTGTGGAGAACGAGAAATGATAGAGTCAATTATAAGTCGGTATTCTTGCACAAGCTCACTTGGTGTAATTATTAGCCTATTCTCCCATCACTTGCTAATAATTTATCTGCAATAAGTAAGGTCGTACGATTTGAAAGGTTACTTAGCTTCTAGCCCAAGATCGTTTAAAAGTTGGTCGGTAATGATAAGAGTTCATAGCCAAGGCATAACTTATGAAGCGGGGCACGAAGATTGGCCAGTCCAAAAAGGCCCTAACAAGGCATGAGGATTCCATTTTATTGCTAAAGATCCAAGGTGATGTGAAAAGCATTATTCCCAAAATCAATATGAAGGATCAAGACTCACGACGAAAAGCAATCAACTCCCATAAAGATCATGGAGAAGTCTATCCGAAAAGACCCTAACAAGGTATGAGGATAAATAGATCCATGTCCGAAAAGGAGGCGGATCGTTGTATCTCAAAATCCGAATTAGAGATTGAAGAAATAATCATGAAGTCGTGGTCAACAAAGTTGGAGTATCCCTCAAAAGTCTCCAAGTGAAGAACTCTGTTAACGAAGAGAAGACCATTATCTCAAGCACGTCTCTCAAGATATGAAGTATGAAGTACATGCCAAATATCGGCCCGAGAAAGGTCTCAAATCGTGAACCGAGTTATGCCAAGATATGAACTTTTTGATATCCCGAGAAGCAGTTTTAATAGATTTTGTCCTTTAGCTAACTATTAATCAAATCGTCCTACTTTGCTTTCAGCCTAAATAAACTATCGAAATAAGTCCAAAAATGCATCTTCATGATCATTCTAAGACAAAAATAAAATATAAGAGATACACCTAGGAATAAGGGAGTTTAAGCATATAATTAAGCCATGTGTGTAAGTGTTTGAATTGCTAACTTATAATAACAATGATCTCGTTTTTAAGCTTAGTTTGGGGAACGTGAAACTTGAGTGTGATAAATCTTCGCAGCACCGAAGCCCTAATGTAAGTCCTTGATCTCTTTACAAGTTATTTCCATATAGCTATTCTCAAGTGAAAATGGTTTCTATCCTTTTGTCTCCTTTAAAGTTTTAATTTCTCTTAGTATTTAAATTTTTGTTTAGTAGTATTTTAATAAGGCCAAGGTTGATTGATTATGAGAAAAATGTAAATTTGCTTTATCACTAAGCATTGCATGAGGGCATGGAAATGGTTAAGTGTAGGGGATTTGATAGGTGTGAAGACACCCATCCTTTTACCACTTATTTCTTGCTAAAACAAGACGAAAACGCGTATTTAATGTCATTTGTTTGGAATTATGCGTGGTTTGTGTGTTTTTTGTGTTTTCAGAGCCAACCAGATAAATATTGGAGAAAACATGGGGTTGCACGGGTTTTATCGAGGAAAAAGACGAAAAGATGAAGTCTATAGTCCAAGAAATGCAAAAGATTTGAAGTCAATGGGCCTATTTGAAGATTTATCAAGAAAAGGACCAAAGATGGAAGATTTACACATGTCGAAGAAACTCAAGTCTATTAAATGAAGAAATTAAAAGACGAGTTGAATTTATTCGTCGACAAATCCCGAATCGAAATCGAAAACGTCAACTTTTCTGAAAAGACGAGAAGATAAAAAGAAAGGGAGAAAGCCCACTCACCAACCAAGGGAGAAGCCTATAAATACTCCTCCCATTCAGAAATTTCCACTAGCTTTTTCTTTCTGTTACATTTTTTCCTATTTCGTAGGAAGAAAACCATCTCCCTTAAGGAGTGGTTTTCATTTTTCTTTGATTTCTTCCAATCTTGTAAGTTTAATCTTTCCACTTTGTTTGTTGAATCCTAATCATTAATACAAGTTTACTTTTAATCTTTCTATCATCTTGTTCTTCATCTCTTTATGATTCAAAGTTCTTAAGTTTTATTTTATTGGTTTGATCATAAAAAGTAAGTGGGTTTTGCGATTTTGTGGTTTTGGATTGACGTTTACCTTAGGTAAATGATTAGTGGTGAAATTGGTTTCAGTTTTGATTAAAAACTTGGTAAATTTTGGTTTAAAATTCGTGTTTTTAAATCCCCTGTTCTTCGCTTTCTTTTACTGAGTTTTGGCCAGATTCCGTATAGTGGTTTTGTGATTTTATTGTTGATACGGAACATTCATTATTCCAGGTCAAGGTTGTGATTATCTTGGTTATTCGGAATAACCAAATATTCCGAGTAGAGTAGTGATTTCATTGTTTATTCGGAATAGCAAAAACATTCCGCATAGAGCATTCTGTTCAGAATATTCCGCATAGTGTTGTCTTTCAAATATTCCGAATAGAGCTTCTTTTTAATATATTCCGCATAGCTTTCTTATCAAAATTATTCCGCATAGGCTTTCTTTCCAAACATTCCGCATAGGCTTTTTATCAAATATTCCGCATAGCTTTCTTTTTAATATATTCCGCATGGGGATCTTTTCCAAATATTCCGCATAGGGTTCCGTTAAAAACATTCCGCATAGGTTTTCTCTCTAAAACATTCCGCATGGCCAGAGTATTCCGCATAAGAACAAATGTTCCGGATAGAGCTGTTTTTCCGCATGGGAGCATTTATTCCGAGTAAGAGCCAAAATTCCGCATAGACATTCCGAATAGAAACTTCCAGTTTTATTCTTCATAGAGGTACTTACTGTTTTATCTAATTTCTAGCTTTATTCTCAGTAATTGTCTTTAGTTTAATTTAATTACTTCTAGCACTTATCATTTTAGTAGATTTAGACCAAAGCTCCCCCTTTTTAGTCACCAAGTACAATGATTCCACTTTTAACCGTGATCAATTCGAGAAGATACCGAGAACGAAACAACGACATATATCAATTGGGTACGAGAAACGCAAAGAAAGATCTTGCAAGTAAACCTTTTATTAACCAACCATTAGTCAGTTATTAACCTCGCCTGCATAACTATACCAATTCCATTACGTTTTATTTGCCCAATCTTTCCATTAGTAGAAAATTTCTACTCTACCCTCACATCTGCTGGTACTTTCATCAATCTCCTAATGGTACTTCAACCAACTTCTCATAGCATGACATCTCGTTCCCACGTCCAGTCAACTAACTTTACTTACTCCCTTATTCCCGTAACCAATCTAAGTTTCAAAACTCCGCAAATCTTAATCATTCCTTCAACACAACCTTTAAACCAAAACACATCTCTCTATTCTACTATCTAACCATAAGTAATACTACCTAACTCTATCCTCTCATACTAACGTTTCCACAACCGCATAACTAAATCAGCCATGACGTGTACCAAAAGAATTCTGTAACACCCCCAAATTTATACAACTCAGTTCAGCGGAAGACTAGTTGGTGTTACGGGATAGCACATTACTCACATCATAGACAACGCATAAAAATCGCGTCGTTTAATAATAAATAATTTCCATTCATAAACATCAAAGTTACATAGGTCCCAAGTCATTATATTTCATACAAAGTTTTACAAAGTGTTTGAATGGAAAATATTGTTTAAGTGCGGGCCATGAATTCTTGTTGTCTTCCCGAGAATTACCTTCAAGTACCTGAGATAAAACATGTTAAAAGAAAAGGTCAGCGATAACGCCGAGTGAATTCATAGAGTTTAAATAAATTCCATCAATATAATATCAGTATAAAAGTATTACTGAAAATCATTTTGTACAAATCGTTTTGATAGGCCATGAAATAGCCAAAGTCATTTTATACAAATCCTCATCGAAAATCATAATATAGACATTTGCCTTAAAAATCAATATACGAACCAATGTCGTAAAAACATCATACGATACGTATTATGACGTCGTATAAAATCAAATAAAAACCGTTATATGAATATGGTTATGAAAACCAAAATACAAATATAATATCAATAGTATGACCCAGTATTGCTAGTCAGGCAATACATCGTAATTCGGAGCGTCCAGTAATATTTTGGTGATTTGGATTATTATAAGCCGCATGACATTGTTACCTTACTAAACCAAAACGGGTAGCTAACCCGATACCAATTTTGCCCATCTAAAGTAGCGTGTCGTCACAAAGGTCACGCTATTGGAAATCTTCTCATACATAAATTCGCTTACCAATCAATGTGGCACGACGGGGATCAACCGTCAAGGCGCGAACTGGGGTGATCGTCCCCAAATAGTACTATTAAATTCATAAGCGTCTACCAACCCCCGGTAGTTCACAATTCATGCTAATGGGACTTTTAGTGACATAACCTAACTTTAATAATCCATTTGATTTCATCTATCGGGTCCATTAATCATTTATCGGGTCATACAATAGGGTCATTCAATCATTCGGGTCCAAAATCAATAAACAAACAATCGGGACAAATGGTGTCCAAACTTTTATAAAAACTAACATGTTATCTCCCTCGCGGGTTTATAAAGCATTTATAAAACATTTAAAAGAGTGCGAGGCTATGAACTCACGTTGATGTGGGAAGGCGGGTTGTCGGCAATTCGGACGTACGGTACGTGCTTCAATCACGGAAACCTAGACAAATAATAATCGGTCTTAGACGTTTGTCCAATGACTTTATAAAAATATCAATTATGTATACATATGATGATTATATATATGATGATCAAGTGGGTTTACATATTCTCGTTTACTCATTTTAGAGTTATATGTCGATAGCTTTTATACTAGTTTACTAGTTTTACCCATTTACGTGTCTTAAGTCTAACAAGCTTATTATAAGTTATTTAACTTATTTTAATCCATTTGTACCTATATTATCAGTATGTATATTTTCCAAGTTGGGCCTAAATGGGTTAAGTCCATTAATAAGTTTATAAGTGTTCTAGTCCATTTTTGTAGTATTATTAGTCCAATATCGTTAATTTAGTCCATTAACGTCCGTATTTCTTATAGTTCGGGTTTTATCGGTTTTTACTTGTTATACATGTCTATATATCAGTATATAAGTTTTATAAAGTTTTCATTAGACGGGTCCAACCATCTAAGTTTTATTTAATAAAAACGTTAATTTTACGGCAATAGCCGAAAAAGTAGTAAAAATCATGTTTATAGTTTTATAACTTATAAAACTTAACAAGTTTCCATTTTCTTCATTTATACACTTATTATACCTTTTATATATTTATATAAATAAGTTTTATAAGTTAGTGGGTTTTTATTTACATTTTATATATTAAAATGTGAGTGCTTATATAATAGTATTATTCTTTAATTTCCAAAAATCTGATTTTTAACTTTATCTTCACAAAAAATGCCATATCTTGAGTTCTACATGGAGATAGAAGCTCAAATTTTTATCACATAAACTACATGATATTTTCTACATTTAACTCTTCTATAGCTACTGTTGAATCATCCTTTAAGTATTTTCTAAAAATCGTCCAAAACAGTAACTTCAGATTTATACCCTAAACTTGTTTTGATCATATCTCACTCATTATTTTGATTCCATTGCATGGCCAACTCTCACATGTGTACAAGACCCATAGCTTACTGTAAATCCATCCTACTTCATCATATTATCAGTTTACCACTTGGTTCTTTACTGTTTTATACAGCCATGCAAATTAATCAAGATTTTAACCTTGTTTCATATGGTTTTTCACCTTTTTATCCATGATTATCAACAACAAATCCCCACATAACATTTTTATCATCATATAATCATCATAAATATATACAATAGGAAATAAAATACATGTTTACATAATCAAAATAACAAGAAGTTGAGGAGGACAATCTTTATACCACCAACTTGATGTAGGTTATGAGTTTGGCATGGTTTTTGATGGAGAAACTTGTGCTTAGCCAATACCATCTTCAAGAACTCCAATCTTCATCAACTCCTTGTGGAAAATCAGCCTCATGACACCATGAAAACTCCTCCATGGATGTTATAAGTTGCACCAATCTTCATCTTTTTGAATGGGGATTAACATATGTTAATTATAACATATGTTCTTGGTTAAATTTGGATCAATTGGTGGTGTTTTGGAGGCTATATGGGACGGCCAAAAATGGCTTAGAGAGAGAGAGTAGGTGTTTTGCATGAGTGGAAATGAGTAGCTAGTTTGTGTGCTAGTGGTTTTTGGTTTGGTGGAAAGCTTACATTGTAAGCTTAGACATGTGTAAGATACACTAGTGAAATCTTGCCACCAAAGTGGTATTTGTTGTAGTATAGCCGGTTTTGATGGGGGTGGGACAAGTGTCCCACTTGTCTCATCCCCATTTATTTACGGGTACTCCTCGATTCTAGTTTCCTCGATTTGCGTGCCCTCGGGTCATTTTACGAAAAACGTTTTTATAAATTATGAATCACCGTCACAAAACGAATCCAATAAAAATTGTTTCATCAAAAACGGAGTTCGAAAACGTAAATACGTAATCCTAAGGTTTCCGGTTTAGTCGTAAAGGACGTTAAAATAAAATCGTAAGTCCTAGTCTCTTCTCGTAAATTTGTGAGTTTATGAACCAACACAAATTTAAAACTCCAAAATAATATTCTCAGATAAATTTATTTTCTGAAATGTCGGACTGTCACCAAAGACGGTGTATGTAAACGTAAGCACGTAACGTTGAATCCTCCGGTTTAGACGTAGTTAATGCTACTCCAAGACGTAAATCCAAATTTCTTCCCAAAAATATGTGAGTTCATATTGTATCATTAAAATAATATTTGCAAATAATATTTGAGAATAAAATATCAATCGTAAATTGACGGATTGTCACAGCATTTACCCCTAAACAGGATCTTTGTCCTCAAAGATCATCTTACCTTACTACTCGCTTCTTATAGAGTTAAAGCCATGTGGGTATTTCCTCCACATTCGGTCTTTTCTCACAAGTGCAATCCATTATAATACGCGAGTTTCATCAAACATAACTACAGGAATAAGATCAGGCTTAATGTTGACTTACTTTCTCTATCCATGATGTTCACGGGTTTTTGATGAATGCAACTTTTCGCCGATCTAAGCTTTACTAAGAATAATCAGATTTTCACTTGATAGATATTCCATCAAGTTCGATTTACGAATCATAATTCACGCAGTCTTTGAAGTCCTAGGGTAGATCCAGCTTATATGCCTTTCAATCCCAACTTTTACATCATCTCAATGGTCCCAAACAACGGGGACTTATATCCCATGATTTGTCAGATCATGAATTCATTTTCCCAAGTTTAAAAATTGTAGCATAACTTCGCTACCCATTTGGCACTTCAAGATCTACATTTCACTTTCAAATAACCTCTTGCCCACTATCGGCAGTTAATAATCAAATCCTAATTTCAACAATCATTTTAGATCTCGCGGGTCGGGTATTTTGCAAGGATAGGTTCGCCATCATAGGAAACCTTAAACCTAAGAGACATGTCCAACTCACAATGGGTGTATGTCAGATGTCTCTATCTCAACTCTTGCTTACGGATGCTCTAAGATTTAGATCCTAACAAGATTCGATCACAATCCTAATACGATAATTATCAATGATAATCTTTCCAAAGGAAAACGATTATACGGTCTATTACCAAAGGTCATTCATTCAAACATACAACAACACTTATATTATTCTGTATCGTTACTTTACCTCGTCCCTTCGATTTGGGATGGTACATAGTATTCTCATCAAGATTCGTTCTCAATGATTTCTGAGCAAATCTCTAGAATTTCGATGCGAAGCGAGGATCTTGATTTAGATGTTCGATACAGGTATACCATGTTTACATAATTCTTTTGCATTTATCATTAACGAGAATGACATTAGCAGATTTGGTCAGTCTGTCGACGATGACCCAAATCGAATCAAATTCAGATGATGACCTTTGCAATAGCTAAACGTTTACTAATGTATGAGGCGATGTCTGCCTTCATAATTCGTCATCAGTACAGCTTCTTCAGACAAAGATTCTTTTAGTCATAAAATGACATACATATAATACTTATACTTACAAATTCCAACATAACTATATCTCACAATCCTCCATATTTAGGCAATCATAAATGGCCCTTTAAAACATTTAACGCTTTTGGCTTCTCAATTTTTAATGGTTCACAATTCACTCAAATATTTTTTTCTATATTAAGCGGAAGTAATTACGTTCACTTTCTCCTGATGAAATATTCAAAATTCTTTCTTCATATTCTTTATGTTTCAGTTTCGTCTCATCTATCATTTTCATCCGTTTTACTCAATCCGTCGTCTAAGGCGTCGATAATTATCATAATTAAATAAATAATTATTAGTTAATTTTTATGAAGCGTAAAAGTTTTAAATTTCTTAGTTCGACCAATTATATAAATTGTTCAAAAATAAATTTGAATTTAATTAACAAGATTTTTGGTTGATTTATCGAAAATATTTAATAAGATTCGTAAATGTTTGAAAAATCTTTGTTTATACTTTGGTCAAAATTTTCTTTAGTTTGAAAAGCGTAAATTATCGCTTCAAATTTCAAATCATGTTTTATATAGTTTCCTCAATTCCTCTTAGTTGTCTAAAAGTATACACAAACATTTACCCCTAAACAGAAGTTTAGTTAAATGGTTTGTGTATAAGGGAATAATCCCTTAAAGTCCTTTGTTAAAATATTTGTCAAAACATATTTTCATTTCTTTTTGGTAAAATCCAAAGTCTTAAAAGGGCTCTTAATTTTTGAAGAGTCAATTTATATTCCATTATCCTTTTAATCACATCGTCTAATCATGTAAGGTTCAAGTCTTTAATCATGTGTTAATTATTCAAGGTTCAGGTTTACATTGTTCGGCCAATTCAGGGCAGTCTATACTTAATTATTAACTCATTCTTATTCGTATTAACAAACAAATAGTCCTTAATGATCGCAAGCATGAATTTATCAAATTACAGCCTACACACGTGATTCACCAAATTTATGAATACTACATGTGCATTGCCAATCCAAACGACATCACGTGAAACTCATAACGTTCATCACAAGTTCGGGATGTGATGATTGGAATAGATAATCTCTTTCGCAGATGCGAAGTTGATAATAACCATGTCGTGGATCAAATCTTTAAAACATGCACTAGAACCTTGTAAATGATCGAACAAATCTTCCATTTCGAGTTATGGATATCGTTTTCGATTGTCAATTTACTTAGTCACAGTAATCTATAAATATAAGGAAAGATAACACCATAGCTCTTCAGGATGACAGGCTTGGTATAATAATATCTTTCTCCGACAACTTTCTCAGTTGTACGGTAATTCCTTAAATTCAGATGGTGCTGACGTATAGTGCACAAGCCATAAGTGCAGCACCGAGAATATAATCAATTCCAGTTTCAACTTGCCTTAATGGCAAAAGTCTAGGTAATTCATCAACAAATACTTACTAAAGTTTTAGATAACATAAACATCTTTTAATAAATTCATATTAACTTCTTTCTAGATTATAATATCTATAACTAGTTCACAACCATTCACGGTATAATTTCAAGTCTAAATGCAGGATATGGTCATCCACCAAGAATTATTTAGTTCACTTTTGATAATCAACATCTTATCATTTAGGGAATTCTACTCGAGTTCCCATCAATTAAGACAATATCGTCATGTCATAATCAATCAATCCATTCTACTGGCATTACCAACTTTTCAGTTTTATTGCCGTCGATAAGATGTGAACTTCTCAAAAGACTAATAATGATTCATAATCCTTCACAAATTCAAGGATATATGGAGACACAACTACCATCTAAAGAGTAAAGTCAACGCATAATCTACGCGAGAGAATTTCAAATCAGATTCAGACGAAAACATTTAACGAATATGAATATATCCCATGTTTTCATGATTTGAGTACGCATTCGAAAGCTCCTCGGATCGTTACCCAGGTCATTCAAATGAAATCAAATCAAAAGAAATGATAAGAACGTCGATACATCCAGTCGGGTATCAACACTCGGTAACCAGGTACTTTTCCTAAGAATCTTACTACAGGAGAATTGGACAAGTAAGAATTGTCAATTGTCAATTAAGACAATTTCCACAGATGAGTAAATTCGACTCAGAAGAATAGATGCTACAGGCACATATGTAGATGTTTCTAACATTATGTCCTTATTTTACACTTCTTGCAGATCTCATAAATTTTTAATCTTTCACAATCTTCAAAGAAAATGTACTGTTCATTCATTAGTTTTATGGTGACTACTAATCAGTCTTGCATAGTCTATTCCAAATTGTATGTAGGCGCGCAACTATATACAATTTCAAGATTAACGATGCAATACTCAGTTCGTCAAAATTTTATCATCATGTTTATAATAAAAACATTTTCATGCTTAATTCTTAAATAAGAATCAAGAATAAATTTACAAAGATTTTCTTTGTTATGAAAACAATTAGGTTTTTCCAAGATGTTTTATAAACAATTTCCTTTCGATCACAGTCACTTATAAATCTCATTTTAAATAATCCTTTCAGTGATGAAAATTCGGTTTTTCTCAATGGATACTGTTTTGTCTTATAAAAACAATGAGTGATCTGCAAAAGAGCGATGAAAGCTTGTTCACCAAGAATTAACTACGATATGATAGGAAATGAGCTTTAGCCAAATAATCATGAGGTTCATGATCTCGATGGCACTCACGAAGAATGATTCACAACGTTACCCAAATCAAGATGAGTACTTGTTCAATGGTTGCATCACTAATGCGAACATTAGGATGAAGTAAGAAAAGATAGATAACATCGATACATGTAGAATTTAGCAATCAAAGGTAGTCTTTTTATTAATCACAAACAAGTCAAAATTGTACCGTAACACATTACGTGTCACTATGTCATACAATTCTCAGAACTCATCCTACCAACTGATATCTCAGTTAAGTTAGGGATTCTTAAAAGATACCACAATGAATACTAATCTACAAGAGTCATTAGGTGTTCCACATGTCCCAGAAGATCCATCGGTCTCAATTCAGAAGAAGATTTCTTCGATTTATTTCTTGGACACTGGGCATCCTCATTAGTGGACAATGGCCTAGGAACAACCCTTAACACATACCTACAATCAATTAAAACCTTATAATTCAATCACATGACTTAATGATTTCCTCTTATCAATCTCATATTCCATACAAGTTAAGTTTTACTTTATTCAAGTTTCAACCAATTTTATACTCAAGTCGATATCCTACTTCATTCTCTAATACTTTCAATCTTATTCTTCGGCCTTGTAAAGGCGATACGATCTCAATATGAATCAACACTTAATTTCCAATCCTATTAGCTCTTACAACAACAATTATCAAATGAGTCATTAATATGAAATGACTTGATCATTCAACTAGACTTCTCGGAAAGGTATTAGTGGCATGAGGCTTTTGGGTAATGGTTCCAATAACAGCCTCAAGTGCAACATTCACCCTTTCGATTTCAATTTAAGAATTGGGTGACACGAATCAGATGACATCTTTCTAGGTGGTAACGTTTTGTCAAACTCCACTCTATAAGAAAAGATCGTCATAACATCGATATCAGTTAAATCTTGCCAATTCTTTTTCATATCACAATCAACTAATATCTACATTTCTACGAATATCAACCATTTGTTGGGATCATAAATATCCGCAACTTGGTTTAGATCTAGGATAGCTAGAATTCCTACGAGAATAGCTTCGATTAATTTACTAGGGGATTTAGGGTTTCTTGTGACAATCGACGTCGTATAAATACCTCGTATAAATATTAAAATAATCATCAAACAATCATGTAATCAAATTACATCATATATATATAATCCAAGTTATATATATATATATTAAAATAACACTTCTCAGTCTTGGCCTTGTCGGTAACTCGGGAATTCTTCGGCACCGTTATAGTCAAAAGATTTTTAGACATTTTTTTTTTTTTTTTTTTTTTTTTTTTTTTTTTTTAGAAATATGTTTATAGTTAAAAGATTTTGAAATGTTTTATTCAAAACCTTGGTTTTAAAAATCTTTCGTTCTCTATAACGAGAGCTCTGGTACCAAACTGTAACACCCCCAAATTTATACAACTCAGTTCAGCGGAAGACTAGTTGGTGTTACGGGATAGCACATTACTCACATCATAGACAACGCATAAAAATCGCGTCGTTTAATAATAAATAATTTCCATTCATAAACATCAAACTTACATAGGTCCCAAGTCATTATATTTCATACAAAGTTTTACAAAGTGTTTGAATGGAAAATATTGTTTAAGTGCGGGCCATGAATTCTTGTTGTCTTCCCGAGAATTACCTTCAAGTACCTGAGATAAAACATGTTAAAAGAAAAGGTCAGCGATAACGCCGAGTGAATTCATAGAGTTTAAATAAATTCCATCAATATAATATCAGTATAAAAGTATTACTGAAAATCATTTTGTACAAATCGTTTTGATAGGCCATGAAATAGCCAAAGTCATTTTATACAAATCCTCATCGAAAATCATAATATAGACATTTGCCTTAAAAATCAATATACGAACCAATGTCGTAAAAACATCATACGATACGTCTTATGACGTCGTATAAAATCAAATAAAAACTGTTATATGAATATGGTTATGAAAACCAAAATACAAATATAATATCAATAGTATGACCCAGTATTGCTAGTCAGGCAATACATCGTAATTCGGAGCGTCCAGTAATATTTTGGTGATTTGGATTATTATAAGCCGCATGACATTGTTACCTTACTAAACCAAAACGGGTAGCTAACCCGATACCAATTTTGCCCATCTAAAGTAGCGTGTCGTCACAAAGGTCACGCTATTGGAAATCTTCTCATACATAAATTCGCTTACCAATCAATGTGGCACGACGGGGATCAACCGTCAAGGCGCGAACTGGGGTGATCGTCCCCAAATAGTACTATTAAATGCATAAGCGTCTACCAACCCCCGGTAGTTCACAATTCATGCTAATGGGACTTTTAGTGACATAACCTAACTTTAATAATCCATTTGATTTCATCTATCGGGTCCATTAATCATTTATCAGGTCATACAATCGGGTCATTCAATCATTCGGGTCCAAAATCAATAAACAAACAATCGGGACAAATGGTGTCCAAACTTTTATAAAAACTACCATGTTATCTCCCTCGCGGGTTTATAAAGCATTTATAAAACATTTAAAAGAGTGCGAGGCTATGAACTCACGTTGATGTGGGAAGGCGGGTTGTCGGCAATTCGGACGTACGGTACGTGCTTCAATCACGGAAACCTAGACAAATAATAATCGGTCTTAGACGTTTGTCCAATGAATTTATAAAAATATCAATTATGTATACATATGATGATTATATATATGATGATCAAGTGGGTTTACATATTCTCGTTTACTCATTTTAGAGTTATATGTCGATAGCTTTTATACTAGTTTACTAGTTTTACCCATTTACGTGTCTTAAGTCTAACAAGCTTATTATAAGTTATTTAACTTATTTTAATCCATTTGTACCTATATTATCAGTATGTATATTTTCCAAGTTGGGCCTAAATGGGTTAAGTCCATTAATAAGTTTATAAGTGTTCTAGTCCATTTTTGTAATATTATGAGTCCAATATCGTTAATTTAGTCCATTAACGTCCGTATTTCTTATAGTTCGGGTTTTATCGGTTTTTACTTGTTATACATGTCTATATATCAGTATATAAGTTTTATAAAGTTTTCATTAGACGGGTCCAACCATCTAAGTTTTATTTAATAAAAACGTTAATTTTACGGCAATAGCCGAAAAAGTAGTAAAAATCATGTTTATAGTTTTATAACTTATAAAACTTAACAAGTTTCCATTTTCTTCATTTATACACTTATTATACCTTTTATATATTTATATAAATAAGTTTTATAACTTAGTGGGTTTTTATTTACATTTTATATATTAAAATGTGAGTGCTTATATAATAGTATTATTCGTTAATTTCCAAAAATCTGATTTTTAACTTTATCTTCACCAAAAATGCCATATCTTGAGTTCTACATGGAGATAGAAGCTCAAATTTTTATCACATAAACTACATGATATTTTATACATTTAACTCTTCTATAGCTACTGTTGAATCATCCTTTAAGTATTTTCTAAAAATCGTCCAAAACAGTAACTTCAGATTTATACCCTAAACTTGTTTTGATCATATCTCACTCATTATTTTGATTCCATTGCATGGCCAACTCTCACATGTGTACAAGACCCATAGCTTACTGTAAATCCATCCTACTTCATCATATTATCAGTTTACCACTTGGTTCTTTACTGTTTTATACAGCCATGCAAATTAATCAAGATTTTAACCTTGTTTCATATGGTTTTTCACCTTTTTATCCATGATTATCAACAACAAATCCCCACATAACATTTTTATCATCATATAATCATCATAAATATATACAATAGGAAATAAAATACATGTTTACATAATCAAAATAACAAGAAGTTGAGGAGGACAATCTTTATACCACCAACTTGATGTAGGTTATGAGTTTGGCATGGTTTTTGATGGAGAAACTTGTGCTTAGCCAATACCATCTTCAAGAACTCCAATCTTCATCAACTCCTTGTGGAAAATCAGCCTCATGACACCATGAAAACTCCTCCATGGATGTTATAAGTTGCACCAATCTTCATCTTTTTGAATGGGGATTAACATATGTTAATTATAACATATGTTCTTGGTTAAATTTGGATCAATTGGTGGTGTTTTGGAGGCTATATGGGACGGCCAAAAATGGCTTAGAGAGAGAGAGTAGGTGTTTTGCATGAGTGGAAATGAGTAGCTAGTTTGTGTGCTAGTGGTTTTTGGTTTGGTGGAAAGCTTACATTGTAAGCTTAGACATGTGTAAGATACACTAGTGAAATCTTGCCACCAAAGTGGTATTTGTTGTAGTATAGCCGGTTTTGATGGGGGTGGGACAAGTGTCCCACTTGTCTCATCCCCATTTATTTACGGGTACTCCTCGATTCTAGTTTCCTCGATTTGCGTGCCCTCGGGTCGTTTTACGAAAAACGTTTTTATAAATTATGAATCACCGTCACAAAACGAATCCAATAAAAATTGTTTCATCAAAAACGGAGTTCGAAAACGTAAATACGTAATCCTAAGGTTTCTGGTTTAGTCGTAAAGGACGTTAAAATAAAATCGTAAGTCCTAGTCTCTTCTCGTAAATTTGTGAGTTTATGAACCAACACAAATTTAAAACTCCAAAATAATATTCTCAGATAAATTTATTTTCTGAAATGTCGGACTGTCACCAAAGACGGTGTATGTAAACGTAAGCACGTAACGTTGAATCCTCCGGTTTAGACGTAGTTAATGCTACTCCAAGACGTAAATCCAAATTTCTTCCCAAAAATATGTGAGTTCATATTGTATCATTAAAATAATATTTTCAAATAATATTTGAGAATAAAATATCAATCGTAAATTGACGGATTGTCACAAATTCCAAACGGTCGCGTCCCATAATAAATATAGGATAAACCGAAAGATCAACCATAATGAACCCAAGCCAAAACAACTGAAAACGAAACAACGTAATCCAAACGATTCAATGGAGTGTGCCAACAACGAAAAATTAGACTCGTCACGGTTAGTATTACCAAATTCCGATACCTCAGAAAAATTTAAACTTTCGCCCCATTTAGTTACTCCTCATAAGAACCAAACTTCAATACTACTAAAATCAATCATACTCGTTTTAAACAATAAACTCATCTTTTATCTTCATTATTTTATCAAATATATCAACTAGTTAGTATACTACAGTCTTATTCTAACCATTATCTTGTTTACCCATATTAAACTTATTTCACTTGTTATTATGAAACCAATACATGTTTATAAGATACAGTGTTTTTGTGACAATCCGTCAATTTATGATTGATATTTTATTCTCAAGTGTTATTTAAAAATATTATTTTAATGTTACATTATGAACTCACTTATTTTTGGGAAGAAATTTGGATTTACGTCTTGAAGTAGCATCGACTACGTCTAAACCGGAGGATTCTACGTTACGTGCTTACGTTTACATACACCGTTTTGGTGACAGACCGACACTTCAGGTAATAAATTTATCCGTGAATATTATTTTGGAATTTTAAATTTGTGTTGGTTCATAAACTCACAAATTTACGAGAAGAGATTAAGACTTACGTGAATAATTTAACGTCCCTTACGACTAAACCGAAAACCTTAGGATTACGTATATACGTTTTTAAACTCCATTTTTGATGAGACAAATTTTATTAGATTCGTTTTGTGCCGTTGATTCATAATTTATAAAAACGTTTTTCGTAAAACGACCCGAGGGCACGTAAATCGAGGAAAATAGAATAGAGGAATACCCGTAAATTAGTGGGATGAGACAAAACAAGTTTTTCCCCATCCAACTAACATGGGACGGCCAAAACTATGACCCAACACCATGAGGTGTCAAGTTTGTAGCTTACAAGCTACACTTGTAACTAGCTTAACTTGTAAGCTACAACAAACCATCAAAATACAAAACCATTCTCCCAAAACCATTTCTCACATTTCACTCATGCAAACCACTCACCAAAATCTCTCCTCTCTCTCTAAAATTCGTCCACCACCACCATCAAACACCCCTATTTGATCTATTTTAGCCATAAAATCATGTGTTATTCATACACATGATGATGCTCCTTTGAAGCCTTGAAGATTGGAGGTGATTGTAACATCCAAGATGGTGATTTGGTGATGTCCATGGGCTGATTTCTACAAGGAATTTACAAATATTGGTGGTCTTGAAGATTGGTGTTGATCTATCACAAGTTTTTCCTTCAAAAATCCAAGCCTTGATCATAACCTACACAACCTTGGTGGTATAAAGATTGTTCTTCCCATCCTCTTGTTATTTTGATTATGTAATCTTGTAATGTCTTTATTTATGTATATGTATATGAAGATGAATGATGATTAATAATATTATGTGGGGATTTGGTGTTGATAGATTTGATAAACATGGTTAAAAAGATGGAAAACCATAGGTAAAAAGGTTAAATTCTTGGTTATAAAGTTGGCTGTATAAAAACAGTAACTAACCAAATGATAAACTGATAAAATGTCATGGTGGAATCTATTTACAGTAAGTATTAGATGTCATACACATGTGAGAGTTGGACATGCAATGGAATCATCAAAATGAGTGAGATATGATTAAAACAAAATTAGTATACCAATCTGAATAGTCTGTTTTGTAGGGACTGTTAAGGATACATAGACATGGATTGAGCAGTAGCTATACGTAACTTATTTGTAGCACATAAATCAGATTTTGTGAAATTAAAGTTTAATAGTATTATATAAGCACTCAAAATAATAAAGTATAAAATGTGAAATTAAAACCCACTAACTTATATATTTCATTTATATAAATATGTATAAGGATAAATAAATAGACATTATATAAAAATGGTAGCTTGGTAAGTTTTATAAGTTATAAAAACTATAAACATGATTTTTACGTCTTTTCGGCTAGTACCGTAAAATTAACGTTTTTCGTCAATTAAAACTTAGACGATCGGAACCATCTAATGTAAACTTTTTAAAAGTCATATACTGATATATAAGTACTTAATACAAGTAAAAACCGATAAAACCCGAACTAAATAACATATGGACATTAACGGGCTAAGTTAGCATTATTGGACTAAGAATCCAACTAAATGGGCTAAACACTTATAAATTTACTTATTGGGCTTAACCCACTTGGGCCCAACATGTAAATTATAATACTGATAATAAAAGTATAAAATGGTCTAATTTAAGGTAATGGACTTATAATAGGCTTATTGGATCTAAAACATGTAAATAGGTAAAACTAATAAACTAGTATAAAAGTTACCAACACATAACACTAAAATGAGTAAATGAGAATGTATAAACCCACTTGATAATCATCATATATATAAAATCATCATATGTATACATAAATGTTATTTTTCTAAAGTCATTGGACAAGAGTCTAAGACAAGTATTATTTGTCTAGGTTTCCGTAATTGAAGCACGTACCGTACATCCGAATTGCCTATAACCCGCTTTCCCACATCAACGTGAGTTCATAGCCTCGCACTCTTTTAAATGTTTTTATGAAATGTTTTATAAACCAGCGAGGGAGATAACATGATAGTTTTTATGAAATAGGACACTAGTTGTCCCGACTGTTTGTTTATTGATTTGGACCCGAATGATTGTATGACCCGATGAATGATTATATGACCCGATGTGTGAAATGAAATGGATTATTAAAGTTAGGCTATGTCACTAAAAGTCCCATTAGCATGAATTGTGAACTACCGGGATTTGGTAGACGCTTGTGCATATAATAGTACTATTTGGGGACGATCACCCCAGTTCACGCCTTGACGGTTGATCCCCGTCGTGCCACATTGATTGGTAAGCGAATTTATGTATGAGAAGATTTCCAAAGCGTGATCTTTGTGACGACACGCTAACTTAGATGGGAAAATTGAGTTTCGGGTTAGCTACCCGTTGTTTGTTGTAGTAAGGTAACAATGTCATGCGGCTTATAATAATCCAAATAACGAAATACTGCTATATACACTGAATTACGGTATATTGCCTGACTAGCAATACGGGGTCCTATTATTGATTTTATGTTCGTGTTTTGGTTTTACATAACCATCTTCATATAACGGTTTTTATTTAACTTTATACAACGTTATAAAATGTATTGTATGATGTTTTTAACGACAATGGTTCGTATAATGATTTTGAAGGCGAAAACCTATATTATGATTTTGATAAGGATTTGTATAAAATGACTTTGGCTATTTTATGGCCTACTACAAAGATTTGTACAAAATGATTTTCGGTAATAAATGTATACCGATGATATATTAATGGTTTTCATTAAACTCTATGAATTCACTCGGTGTTATCGCTGACCTTTTCTTTTAACATGTTTTATCTCAGGTACTTGAAGGTAATTCTCGGGAAGACAACAAGAATTCATGGCCCCCACTTAAATAATAATTTCCATTCAAATGCTTTGTAAAACTTGTATGAAATACAATGACTTGGGACCTATGTAAAATTTATATTTATGAATGGAAATGCTTTATTATTAAACGACGCGATTTTCAAGCGTTGTCTAGGATGTGAGTAATGTGCTATCCCGTAACACCAACGAGTCTTCCGCTGTATTGAATTGTGTAAATTTGGGGGTGTTACAGTCTGGTACCAGAGCTTTCGTTATAGAGAACGAAAGATTTTTAAAACCAAGGATTTGAATATAAAATTTCAAAATCTTTTAACTATAAACATTTTTCTAAAAATGTCTAAAAATCTTTTGACTATAACGGTGCTGAAGAATTCCCGAGTTACCGACAAGGCCAGACTGAGAAGTGTTATTTTAATATATATATATATATATATATATATATATATATATATATATATAACTTGGATTTTATATATATATATATATATATATATATATATATATATATATATATATATATATATATATATATATATATATATATATATATATATATATATATATATATATATATATATATATATATATATATATATATATATATATATATATATATGATGTAATTGATTACATGATTGTTTGATGATTATTTTAATATTTATACAGGGTATTTATACGACGTCGATTGTCACAAGAAACCCTAACTCCCCTAGCAACTTAATCGAAGCTAGTGCTGTAGGAAATTCTAGCTATTCCAGATCTAAACCAAGTTGTGGATATTTATGATCCCAATAAAATGGTTAATATTCGTAGGAATGTTGATATTAGTTGATTGTGATATTGAAAAAGAATTGGCAAGATTAAAACTGATATCGATGTCATGACGATCTTTCCTTATTGAGTGGAGTTTGACAAAACGTTACCACCTGGAAAGATATCATCTGAGTCGTTGTCACCCAATTCTTAAATTTGAAATCGAAAGGGTGAATGTTGCACTTCAGGCTGTCATTGGAACCATTACCCAAAAGCCTCATGCCACTAGTACCTTTCCGAGAAGTCTAATTGAATGTGTGAGTCATTTCATACTAGTGACTCATTTAATAACTATTGTTGTAAGAGCTATAGGATTGGAAATTAAGAGTTGATCATATTGAGATTTTATTGCCCTTTTAAGGTTTATGAATAAGGTTGAAAGTATTGGAAAATGAGGTAGGATGTTGCATTGAGTATAAGTTGGTTGAAACTTGAATAAAGTAAAATTTAACCCGTATGGAATATTAAATTGTTAAGAGGAAGTTGTTGAGTCCTATGATTAAATTATAAGGTTTTAAATGATTGTTATTTCGTCTTAAGGGTTGTTCCTAGACTATTGTCCAATGATGAGGATGCCCAGTGTCCAGGAAAAAAATTGAAGAAATCTTCTTCTGAATAGGACCCATGGATCTTCCGGGACAGGTGGAACCCCCATGACTCTTGTAGATTAGTATTCATTGTGGTATCTTTTAAAAATCCCTAACTTAACTGAGACATCATTTGGTAGGATGAGTTCTTGAAATTGTATGACATAGTGACACATAATGTGTTACGGTACAGTTTTGACTTGTTTGTGATTAATGAAAAGACTACCTTTGATTGCTAAATTCTACATGTATCGATGTTATCTATCTTTTCTTGCTTGTTCCTAATGTTCACATTAGTGATGCAACCATTGAACAAGTACTAATCTAGAATTGAGTTACGTTGTAGATTATTCTTTTTGAGTGCCATCGAGGTCACGAACCTCATGATTATTTGGCTAAGCTCATTTCCTATTATATTGTAGTTAGTTCTTGGTGAAAAACTTTTCATCACTCCTTTGCAGATCACTAATTGTTTTTATAAGATAAAACAGTATCCCTTGAGAAAAAAAAATTGAATTTTCATCATTATATGGATTATTTAAAGTGAAATTTATAAATAATCGTTATCGAAATGAAGTTGTTTATGAAACATCTTGGAAAACCTAGTTGTTTCCATGATAAAGAACATATTTGTAAATTCATTTTTAATTAAGCATGAATATATATTTTAAACATGATAACAAAGTTTTGACGAACTGAGTATTGCATCGTTAATCTTGAAATTGTATATAGTTGCGCGCCTACATACAATTTGGAAGTGATCATGCAAGGTTGATTAGTAGTCACCATGAAATTATTAATAAACACTAAATTTTCTTTGAAGTTATGAAAAGATTAAAAATTTATGAGATCTACAAGAAGTGCAAAATAGGGACATATTGTTAGGGACACCTACATATGTGCCCGTACTATTTACTCTTCTGAGTCGAATTTACTCATCTGTGGAAATAGTCTTATTTGACGAATTTATATTCCCTTCTTGTCCAATTCTCCCATGGTGAGATTCTTTAGAAAAAGTATATGATTACCGAGTGTTGATACCCGACTAGATGTATCGACGTTCCTATCATTTCTTTTGATTAGATTTCATTTGAATGACCTGGGTAACGATCCGAGGAGCTTTCGAATGCGTACTCAATTTATGAAAACATGGGATATATTCATATTCGTTAAATGTTTTCGTTTGTATCTGATCCGAAATTCTCTCGCGTAGATTATGCGTTGACCTTAATCTTTTAAGGTTAGTTATGTATCCTGATATCCTTGATTTGTGAAGGATTACGAGTTATTTTTAGTCTTCTGAGAAGTTCACATCTTATCAACGGTAATGAAACTGGAAAGTTGATAGTGCCAGTAGAATGGATTGATTGATTATGACATGACGACATTGTCTTAATTGATGTGAACTCGAGTAGAATTCCCCTAAATGATAAGATGTTGATTATCAAAAGTGATCTAAATAATTCTTGATGGATGACCATATCCTGCTTTTGATAAGATGTTGATTATCAAAAGTGATCTAAATAATTCTTGATGGATAACCATATCCTACTTTTAGACTTGAAATTATACCATGAATGGTTATAAACTGACCATAGATCTTGTAATCTAGAAAGAACTTAAAGTAAATGTATTAAAAGATGTTTCCGTTATCTGAAACTTTAGGAGGTATTTGTTGGTGAATTACCTAGACTTTCGCCATTATGGCAAGTTGAATTTGGTACTGATTATATTCCTGGTGATGTACCTGTGGCATGTGCACTGTACATCAGCACCATCTAAATCGAAAGTGTTACCGTACAACTGAAAGAGTTGTCGAGGAAAGCTTTTATTCTACCATGCTCGTCATTATGAAGAGCAATGGTATTATAATTCCTTATACTTATTAAATACCATGAACTAGGTAAATTGATGATCAAAAATCTATATCCACTACCCAAGACAATAGATTTGTTCTATCATTTACAAGGTTCTAGCGTATATTCAAGATTTGATCCACGGCATGGTTACCATCAACTTCGTGTCCGCGAAGAAGATTATTTATTCCAATCACTACATCCAGAACTTGTAATGAACATTATGAGTCTCACGTGATGTCGTTTGGATTGACTAATACACATGTAGCATCTATAAATTTTGTGAATCACGTGTGCAGGCTGTAACTTGATAAACTCATGCTTGTGATCATTAAGGACCATCTGTTTGTTTAAAAGAATAGGAAGGAGTTAATAATTATTTATAGATTGCCCTGAATTGGCCGAACAATGAAAACCTTGATATGAGCAAAAACTCATATCAATTTATCAACAAATCACCCTAAAAACACAATAAAAATACCTAAACTTTGTGCTATAAAGCGGAATTATGTGGTATGTTTTGTGTTTGTGTTCAAATAGGTAAGAAGGATAAAATTTCAAGCAAACAAAGGAAAATCAAGCTTAATTTGATGAAAAAGACAAAGAAGGATCAAAAGTGACAAGACTTTGAAGACAAAGGACCTATCTTGACAATCTGCTAAAGATGAAGGACCAAAAGTGTAAATATGACAAAGTCAAGATCAAAGTCAAATCTGGTCAACTATCAAGTCAATCAAGTCAAAGGATCAAATTTGTTCAAGAATGAAGTTTGAAGGACCAATTATGCCAAAGAAATGAAGTTACTAGCTAAAAAATACATTCTGCCAAGTCAAGGGGCTGTTTCTGCCATTTTTGGAAAGTTATTCAAGCTTGATCCGTATGACATATTGTTGGCCAATGAGAATGCAATAATCAAGTGACAAGGATTGCCACTTCACTTCAATAAATGCAACTCAGCCGCCAAGCATTGATTGGCTAGAATCATAACAGTAAAACGCACTACTTCCTTTTCCACCAATGGCATTGCAACATGTAATAATCAGTTTATCCATTGTGGATAATGATCCGTGTGCCTAGTTCTCAACCAATACAAATTTGCCACATGTCATCTTCATCAACGCATATCACCAAGATCGTTATTGAGCTAGAAGCAACTTCATGAGATGGTATAAACATGAAACTTGCTCGTTTTTGAGAGACGAATCCAATGAGCATAACCAATTAAGCTGAAGTCAACTCAAGAGAAAATCCCCAAATTTGTTCTTCATCAGCAAAATCCAATTGGCAGATTTTTGACACGTGGAAGCTGGGGATTGGTTCTAACACGTCACCAACCCCAACCACTTCATTCCTGAAGTCTATAAATACCATGTTCTGTTCTCATTTCTTGTATTGTAGAAAGTGTGAAATCACACACACTTTAGTTTTTCTCTCAACTCATTTTTAGTTTTAGCTTAACAACTCAAGAGTTTGACACACTCTTGAGTCTGTTATAGTTAGTTGTAACAGATAACTACCCTTGTAACTACTTCTAAATTCAATAAATTCAAATTTCCATTTTCCCTCCAAAATTCTCATACTACTCTACTGTTCATACCTGCTTTATTGATACCTCTTGTTGCTGATATTGATTTGTTATGATCATCACTTGATCATAACTGACAATGTTTGAAGATTGTAGCTGTGTACCTGTTTGTTCATTCAGTTCAAGTATTAGCAGATTTTGGAGAATTCAGTCCAGTTATGGTGATTCTTGATGGTTGTAGCTGTTGATTTGTTGTTGATTAGTGTGTTCTAGTGCTAAGGTGGTGGTTAGCACTAGATTAGAGAGCTCAGCGCTCCTCTACTCCCCAAATGAGGCCTTAGCTAAAGGTTTTCATGTTTTGATTTTAAGTTCCACTAAACAGTTGATTGCCTGCTTCATTCCTAGATAATCTTGCTTGATTGCATGATAAAAGTTGTTTTAGCCTACTATTGATCTGATCTCATTGATTTTGTAGCTTAATAGTAGCTTAATCCTGCTTAATAGTCTTAATACTTATCCTGTTTTCTATCTTCATCAGTCAGTTTAGTTTTGTTAACCATTTAGAGTTCTTGTTGGTTAAAATATTTGTAACTAGTTCTATTTCATTTCATTTTGGCTATAACACTTAGTGTGATAATTTTCTTAACTCAGTCTTATCATTTGATCAAAAATTCTTCACAAAAATTCCAAAAGATCAGTAAGTAGTGTTTGGCATTAGCTTTGTTTTGATTCTCAAGTGTTAGACTTTGGTAAAATTTGATTCATTTCTAGTTAACTAGTCATAATAAATAAAACTCAGTCACTTTTAAGTCATAGTTTTGGTCAAAAAGGCAAATGGTCATATAAAAAGTCTGGGTCAGTTTTTAACAAGTTCCTTATCAGAAAGTTGTCATTTTGATTTGCTTGGCATTTCTTTGCTACTTGATGAAATTACTCCAAACCAGTTCTCAATTCTCAGTCAACATATGAACTTTCAACTTGTATAAGGAAATTGTACAGTATCAAATATTAAGCTAGAAATAAGCAAAAGTTTTAAGAGCATGAGCAAATGCAAGTTTCTGTAACTTGGCAAACTGATTTTTCATATCTTGATTTCCACTTCATTAACTAGTCAATTTTCTTTCACAATTTCATTCCATTAGTGTTCCTGGTTGAATTTTGAGATTTTGGACTTATTGAAATTCCTGGTCAATGAAAGTCAACATAAGCACTCTTTTGGCTTATTTTCAAATTCTGAGCTTATTACATGATGATTTTTCATGAGACTTGATTTCCCGTCCTTCTTTTGAGCTTATTAACAAGAATTTCCATTAAAATCTAGTTGTGCAAGTCTGGATTAAATTGTAGCTTATTTTGTGCTTATTGGATTTAGCTTATCAGCTTTCTAGTAGCTTTTAGCCAGATTCCTTGGATAGGTCTAGCTTAAATTCAATTTTAAGTCATTTGCAACTTGTTTGGTCGAATTTGGTTGAGAAATAAGCACAAACGAGCTTATTGAAGTTTGAAACCCGTTTTGGCAAAAAGTTGTGAAAATTTGCACTTTGGTCCTTTTATTATTAACCAGTTTTAAAATCAGGCTAATCTTTCCAACTTTTTAGGGTTTTCAACTAATCAGTCCTTGTACTTTCAAGTTTGTTTAAAATCAGTTAGGCAGTTTCAATTTTGTTGAAAATTAGTTATATAGTTTGGATAATTTTCATCCTAAGTCCTCATAGTTTACTGTTTTTACATGTTTAGTCCTTATACTTTTCAGATTTACATTTTTAGCATTTAAATTTCATAGAATTTACATTTCCAGTCCTTATAGTTTGTAAAATTTACATTTGGCATTTTAATTGAATAAAAACTTGGTATTTGCACTTTGTTTTACATATAAGTAGACGATATTTTTCATTTTAGCAAGGCTTGTTTGAATTAGCAATAGAATATCCAAAAAACATTACCAACCAAAAACAATTAAAAACCCGATCTTGTTAGGACTTTCAATTTGTTAAGAACTGAGAAAAACGAACTTCAACTAAACACATTTCAAATGGCGCCGCTACCGGTTCTTTGACTTTACGAGAGACTATCGATTGACGGTTTTCATTGGCTTTTGGGATCCGTTCACCTAGTGAACGTTATTTTTATGTATCATAAATCAAAAACAAATAAAAAATAAAAAATATAAAAATATATAAAAACTAAAAAATTAATAAAACAATTCTTTTCTTAAAGAATTGACCAAACAAATTAAAAAATCCAAAGAGCAATCTTTTTCCTAAGAGATTGCACCCAAAAATATATATTATTGGATTCTCTCGGTTTTTATGTACATATAGTATTTTCTCTTAAAAACTCATAAATACAAAAATATTTTCCATATATTATTATAAGTAAATACGTATACGTATAAGAACAACCAATTTACATATTCTCCATAAGTATTGCCAAGGCAATACACCGTGTTGAGGGGCGTTCCGGTCCTTGACAAGTGTATCGATCAAACAAAATAAAGCAAGAATAGATAAATACTTCCAATAAGCAATAATTCGAAGAATACGAACATTTAAGTGAATAGAAAGGCGATGTGCTATAAAATGCCATCTAAGGGTCAATAGGTACTTAAGTGCTTCGCGCCACCTAACCCCCCGTTCACTTGTGAGTATTCTAAGAAGGAAGGCTTCATTGGGGGTCTTGCACCCAAGTAGTACATATATGAATTATTATTTTCTTGTGGATATTTCATATTCAAACTCGAAGAGGATAATCCTTTTCTCTTCAAACTCACACGAGAGCTTCTCTCTCATTCCTCGTATTGAGTTGTATGCTCACTCGCGGGCGTGCACAAATACCGATTGGTTTACAACCTCTTCCTCCGAAAAGGAAGAAAAAGAGAAAGAGTAAGACCACCACCGTCCATCAAGCCGATCACGAGAATCGTGCTTTGATTCATCCACAACAAGAAGCCATGGTTGTTGATAATCGTTCTTTGATGGAACGTTTGCAATCCAATGTTCACGGATATGCCAATGCTATCAGGATTCCCGACATTCCCACTAATTCATTTGAGCTAAAAACGGCTATGATTACCTTGGTTTCAAACACACCTTTCTATGGTCACAAGAATGATAATCCTCATGATCACCTTAAGAGATTCCTTGCTCTTTGCAATACCCTTAAGTACAATGGAGTTCCACATGATGCTATTAAGTTGATATTAGTACCATTTTAACTAGAGGGAGCCGCTAAGCATTGGTTAGACACCCAACCACCCGATAGTATCACCACATGGGATGGTTTCACCACTAAGTTTTTGAACAAGTTCTTTCCCCCATCTAAGACCGCGGCTTTGAGGAACTTAATTATTGGCTTTCAACAAAAACCTGATCAATCCTTTAGTGATGCTTGGGAGGAGTTTCGAGAGTTATTGAGGAGATGCCCTAACCATGGATTGGATGAAGTTCACCAAATCAATACTTTTTATGATGGCCTTAAACATCATCACCAAGATTCACTCAATGCTTCCGCGGGAGGGAATATTCTTCTTAAATCCATTCAAGAGGCTTTGGACATCATCGAGACTAAAGCAATGGTTCAAACAAATTATCAATTTGAAGAAAGGGTTCATGTTATCCAAAACGATTCTCAAACACCTTGTGATAACCAATTCCTCAAGATTCAACAAGAGATCCTTCAAAAGATGGATAGAGGTCAACAAGAGATGATTCCAGCTATTAAGAGCCTTTCATTGAACAATTCTTCAAATGATGTGAATGCCATTTATCTTTCTTGTGTAACTTGTGGAGGTCCCCATTCCTATGAACAATGTGATAAGGTGCAAGGTTATCAAGGGGAATGTTATGCTTACCAAGAGGAACATCGTGAACACTTCAAGCCAAATATCAATCCAAATAACCTTTCTTACAAGTCCCAAAATTACCTTACTCCACCGGGATTCCCACCCCAACCACCCACCCAACTTCAACAAAATCCTCCTCAAGTGTTACAAAGGAATCAAGGGCAAAGACCACCTTACCAAGGAAATAACTACAAGGCACCCAACAATTTTCAACATCAAGGAAATATCTTTTATCCACCACATCAAGTATTTAATCAACAACTTCCACCTTTCCCAAATCAAGGATATTCTCAAGTACCAAATCAAGCTTACACTCAACTTCAAAATTAAGGATATGGGATGCAAGAGACTCATGAGTATGTTGATAAGAGAATTCGTGAAATTGAAAAGAGAATGAATGACCAAATGAAACGTATATCGGAGGAACAAACCAATAGGCTTTTAATGGGATTCAATCAAAGACCACAAGGGGCTTTACCTTCTAACACACAAACAAATCCAAGGGCAAATGTCAATGCTATTACAACAAGAAGTGGAAAGACAACAAAGGATCCTTCACCTCCTAAACCTCCTATTGTTCCACCCATTTTTGTTCCTACTTGTGACAAGCCTTCTACCTCTACTTCACCACCTCAAAATGTTCCCATTCAATTAAACACACCTTCTCAACCTATTCCTACTTCTCCTCTACCTTCCACACCTCCCAATGAAGAAGCTACCAAAGACAAATCTTCCACTACAACACCTATTTCACCTACACCAAAACCTATTCTTCCATATCCTTTAAGGTTTAAAAAGGACAAGTTAAAGAACAAGGATGACATCCAAGTCTCAAATTTCTTAAGGATGTTCAAGGAACTCAACATCAACATATCCTTTGCGGAAGCTCTTGCTTATATGCCAAAGTTTGCTAAGATGTTCAAGGATTTACTCTCAAACAAATAAAAATTGGTTGATTTCCCCAGCACATCCCTTAATGAAAATTGTTCCGCCGTGCTACTTAAAACCTTACCAACAAAACTTGGAGATCTGGGGCACTTCTTGATACCTTGTAATTTTCCCGGTGTAGAAAATTGCATGGCTTTGGCGGATCTAGGGGCAAGCATTAACCTCATGCCTTTATCAGTTTGGAAAAACTCTCTCTTCCCGAGCTCACTCCCACTAGGATGACCCTTGAATTAGCCAACCGAACCATAGCTTACCCCGTAGGTATAGCGGAGGATGTGTTTGTAGGTGTGGATAAGTTTACATTTCCGGCCGACTTTGTAGTCGTTGACTATGACATGGATCCTAGAGTTCCTTTGATTGTTGGTAGACCATTTTTGAGAACGGGTCGTACTTTGATAGATGTGGCGGAAGGAGAACTAATTATGAGAGTAGAGGATGAGAAAGTGGTGTTTAAGTTAGGGAAAGTTTGTGATAGGAAAGAGGTTAAGGAGTCTAGACCTTGTGAGACTATTAACATAGTTGATGTGTTAGATGAAGTGTGTGATGAACACTTTCATGATGCTTGCAAGAGTACTAGTCATGAAATGCCCCATGTTGAAACCGTGGCCTCAATTGCTCCCTCTTTAACACCTTTTGGAGAGAGTGATTTCCTCTTGGAGGAATTTGAGTCAAACTTTCTTGGTGATGATGATTCTCCCATTAATTGGGAAGAAGATATTCTTACTGTCCAAAAGTTGCTCAATGAGGACCCTATTCCTTCTCCTACTCCACAAGAAGTTACCAATGAGGACCCTTCCATAGTAAAGCCTTCCATAGAGAGTCCACCTCCAATTGAACTTAAGGACCTTCCATCCCACCTAGAGTATGCTTTCTTAGAGGGCAAAGACCAATTACCCGTGATCATTGCTAAAGAGTTGAAAGAGGATGAGAAGGAGCAACTTATTAAAGTCCTTAAGAAACACAAGAAAGCTTTAGCATGGAAAATATCCGACATAAGGGGAATTGATCCACATTTTTGTACACACAAAATCCTTATGGAGGATGATTACAAACCCGCCATTCAAAGTCAACGAAGAGTTAACCCAAAAATCCATGAGGTCATTTAGAAGGAAGTGATTAAACTCCTTGATGCGGTTACGATTTACCCCATTTCCGACTCTCCATGGGTTAGCCCGGTACATTGTGTTCTAAAGAAGGGTGGAATCACCGTAGTGCCTAATGAGAACAATGAGCTTATTCCTACAAGAATTGTTACCGGTTGGAGAGTTTGTATTGACTATAGGAAGCTCAATGAGGCTACTAGGAAAGACCATTTCCCATTACCTTTTATGGATCAAATGCTTGAACGCTTAGCGGGAAATGAGTACTATTGCTTTCTTGATGGCTTTTCGGGTTATTTCCAAATACCCATTGACCCTAAGGATCAAGAAAAGACCACATTCACTTGTCCATACGGTACATTTGCTTACAAGAGGATGCCTTTTGGCTTATGTAATGCACCGGGGACGTTTCAAAGGTGCATGATGGCGATTTTCCATGACATGATAGAGCAAACTATGGAGGTTTTTATGGATGATTTTTCCGTCTTTGGACATTCATTTACCTCATGTCTCACCAATCTAGAGAGAATGCTTAAGCGTTGTGAGGAAACACGTTTTGTGCTTAATCGGGAGAAATGGCACTTTATGGTGAAAGAGGGAATTGTTTTAGGACACAAAATATACAATAAGGGATTAGAAGTGGATCGAGCTAAAATTGATGTGATTCCTAAGCTTCCCCCACCCACCTCGGTTAAAGGTGTGAGGAGTTTCTTAGGTCATGCGGGATTTTATTGGCGCTTTATACAAGATTTTTCTAAGATAGCTAGACCGATGACTCACCTCTTGGAAAAAGAGGCTCCTTTCATTTTTAACCAAGATTGTTTGGACTCTTTTGAGACTCTTAAGGAGAAATTGACAAAGGCTCCCGTTTTGGTTTCTCCAAATTGGGAATTAACTTTTGAGCTTATGTGTGACACTAGTGATTATGCGGTGGGGGCCGTCTTAGGACAAAGAGTGAATAAGCATTTTCAACCTATACACTATGCGAGTAAAACCATGACCGGTGCACAACTTCATTACACTACCACGGAAAAAGAGTTGCTTGCTATAGTCTATGCTTTTGAGAAATTTAGACCATACCTTGTGCTATCCAAAACCATAGTGTATACGGATCATTCCGCTCTCAAGTATCTCATGACAAAACAAGATGCTAAGCCTAGGCTTTTGAGATGGGTTTTGTTGCTTCAAGAGTTTAAGATAGAAATTCGTGATAAGAAAGGAGCCGAGAATTTAGCGGCGGATCACTTGAGTAGACTTGAGCATCCTTTTCAAGGAGAATTTCCTCATCAAGAAATCAATGAGTCCTTTCCATTAGAGGAGCTCATGTCTATCTCTTCCCAAAAGGATGCCACTCCTTGGTTTGCGGATATAGCAAACTATCTTGTGGGAAATGTACTTATTGAGGGTCTTACTTATCAACAAAAGAAGAAATTCCTTAAGGAAGTTAAGTACTACTTTTGGGATGATCCTTATCTTTTTAGGCAATGTGCGGACCAAATCATTAGACGGTGTGTAGATGGGCCCGAGGCATTTAAGATCTTAGAAGCATGTCATAAAGGACCTACGGGTGGACATTTTGGGCCCAACTATACCGCCAAGAAAGTCTTTGATTCGGGGTACTATTGGCCTTCCATTTAAAAAGATGCCCATGAAATGGTGAAATTTTGTGATGTGTGTCAAAGACAAGGAAAAATTACGCAACGTGATGAGATGCCAAAAAATTTAATTCAAGAGTGTGAGATATTTGATGTATGGGGCATAGACTTCATGGGACCTTTTCCATCCTCTAAAGGAAACAAGTATATACTTGTGGCGGTGGATTATGTGTCCAAATGGGTGGAGGCTAAAGCCTTACCTACCAATGATGCTAGAGTTGTTGTGAAGTTCTTAAAGCAATTGTTTGCTAGATTTGGTGTACCTCGGGCCATCATAAGTGATCGTGGTACGCACTTTTGTAATGATCAATTCACGAGAGTTATGAAGAAATATGGAGTTAATCATAGACTTTCTACCGTGTATCACCCTCAAACCAATGGTCAAACCGAGGTCACAAATCGTGGTTTAAAGAGAATTTTAGAGAGAACGGTGAGAGAGCATCGAGCTTCTTGGTCGGATAGGCTTGATGATGCTTTGAGGGCTTTTAGGAAAGCTTTTAAGACACCAATTGGTTGTACTCATTATAGGCTTGTCTATGGTAAAGCGTGCCACCTCCCATTCGAGTTAGAACACAAGGCATCTTGGACTCTCAAGTGGGCTAACTTTGATTTAAACCAAGCCGGTTCACATAGGAAAGATCAACTTAATGAGATGGATGAATTGAGAGCCAATGCCTATGAAAATTCTTTGCTTTACAAGGAAAAGACTAAGAAATTGCATGATGCTAAGATCAAGAACCGTGAGTTCAAAGTTGGAGAGCCGGTTCTCATCTTTAACTCAAGGTTGAAACTTTTTGCGGGCAAGCTTAAGTCGAGATGGTCCAGTCCATTCACTATTGCTCAAGTGTTTCCATATGGAACTATTGAGTTGTCACAACCCGATGGTCCAAATTTTAAAGTGAATGTTCACAGTGTGAAACATTATTTTGGGGAGCACATTTCCGTTGAAATGGTCCAATAGATCCCCATTTTCCCCATGAATTAATTCATTGAGGGATGAGTCGAGCTAGAGACTCATTAACTCAAGCATCGTATAACTAGGTTTAGAGTGTTGTAGGTTAGCAATAAAGGTATAGACTTGGAGATAAGTGTAGGGGAGACCTTCTTTTGTCTTCATGATTGTTTGTAGGGTTGCTCACTCATTTCATGCTTTGCAGCTTATGGAGGAGGCCCTTGTATCTGGTTCACTCCGTTACTATTATGATCTTTCATTGACACCTTGTGCTTAAACATGAATTCACTAATAGTTGTCCTTTCCTTAACTTGGGTTAAGCAAAGTCTATTCATTGTCATAAGTGTATGAGAAGTTTTTATACTTCCATGCTCTTAAACATTGAGGACAATGTTTAGCTTAAGTGTAGGGGGGTCTTCTATCGAAGTGACCTTACCTAGAACTTGTCATTGTCCTTCATGATAACTTGGAAAATTGATTTTTCAAACATTTTTCAAATTTTTGATCTACTTTGGCCACCAAAAATATGCATTCATATTTTGCATAAATCATTTTTCATTTGCATATCACATTTGCATTGTATATATTTCTTCTTTTATTTTTCATCAAAAATATATAGAAGAGTAAATATAATAAGGACATGGTTTAACAAATTTAGACTTCTTTGACATATTAGGCCCGCCATGGATATTTTGACTCAACCCGAGTTTGCTTATCTTAGCATTCTCTAGCTAGTATCCTTAACCATGTAGTCCTTCATTGGTCTATTAGGCTAAGCATCCACGAGTCTCATTATTTGAGATTTTAAATTTGTGGAGAATGGGAAATGATAGAGTTGAAGCAAGTATAAAAGGGCTAGATAAACTTCATGATAATTACTTGTGGCCAAACCCTTCTCTTCTTTACCTCTATTTTCTTCTCATGTATATAATTGTTAATAAATAATCAAGAACGGTTTTAACTGGTTTGTAATCTCTTATGCATTTTTGACTAATCATTCATGGTTGATATAAGTACGTCTTAAGATTCTAAGTTAGAATGTTTTATGTGTACTAGACTTATGTCATGCTCAATATTTAGCGGGTGTTTTTCCTTTTATTCTTTTCAAATTTCTTTGTGAGGAATAAAGAAAAATAAGAGCAGCTTACAAAAAAATGAGTGGCTAGAAAAAAAAGAAAAAAAGAAAAGAAAAAAAATAATATATACAAGACTCCCAAGAGGGGCAGTGTGGTGTTAATTATAGTGACTATTGAGTTACAATATTACCTTGACGGGTTGCGGGGATTCAATAGATTGCTCCAATCCAATATTACCTTGACGGGTTGCGGGGTTGAAGATCCAAAGTCTCAAAAAGATGGCGGATGTAAATTATTGCGTGAGTTTTATTTTTCTTTCCTTAGCGAGTGTGTAGCTACTTATGAAAGCATGACATGAGGATTTTACACATAAGGCGAATGACTTATTACTCTTGAAACGGACTTATATTAATTGTGAGCGGTTTTTCAAGTAATGGATGAGAGGATTACTTAGGATTAAAACCGTGCTTCCTTATTTTTGGATTTTACACTTCTTATATTTCACACTTGAATAAATGACAAATTTGCCCACAAGCAATTTGCTCAAATAATAACTGGTTCCACATTTAATTGTAATGAATAAGTTGATGCACTTTTTACTTGTGAATACAATGATCCCATTTTTAAGCTTGGAATGAGGAAAGTGAAACTTGAGGGTGATGAATGTCCATGGTACCCAAGCCCTAATCAAAGTCATTGAATTCTTTATGAGTTATTTCCATCAACACCATTTCAAGAAAAACCAAAAAGATATAAATAGAATTGTATTTTGTTCATTTCATTGTTAAAAATCAAAATCATGCATCATTTAGTTTAGAGTAAGTGTAGATGCATTCCATATGGCCAAGGTGGATTAATTATGAGGAGAATGTAAAATTGTGCTTAAAATATATAGCATTGCATGAGGACATGACAATGTTCAAGTGTAGGGGATTTGATATGAGCAAAAACTCATATCAATTTATCAACAAATCACCCTAAAAACACAATAAGAATACCTAAACTTCGTGCTATAAAGCGGAATTATGTGGTATGTTTTGTGTTTGTGTTCAAATAGGTAAGAAGGATACAATTTCAAGCAAACAAAGGAAAATCAAGCTTAATTGGATGAAAAAGACAAAGAAGGATCAAAAGTGACAAGACTTTGATGACAAAGGACCTATCTTGACAATCTGCCAAAGATGAAGGACCAAAAGTGTAAATATGACAATGTCAAGATCAAAGTCAAATCTGGTCAAATATCAAGTCAATCAAGTCAAAGGATCAAATTTGTTCAAGAATGAAGTTTAAAGGACCAATTATGCCAAAGAAATGAAGTTACTAGCTAAAAAATACATTCTACCAAGTCAAGGGGCTGTTTCTGCCATTTTTGGAAAGTTATTCAAGCTTGATCCGTGTGACATATTGTTGGCCAATGAGAATGCAAGAATCAAGTGACAAGGATTGCCACTTCACTTCAATAAATGCAACTCAGTCGCCAAGCATTGATTGGCTAGAATCATAACAGTAAAACGCACTACTTCCTTTTCCACCAATGGCATTGCAACATGTAATAATTAGTTTATCCATTGTGGATAATGATCCGTGTGCCTAGTTCTTAACCAATACAAATTTGCCACGTGTCATCTTCATCAACGCATATAACCAGGATCGTTATTGAGCTAGAAGCAACTTCATGAGATGGTATAAACATGAAACTTGCTCGTTTTTGAGAGACGAATCCAATGAGCATAACCAATTAAGCTGAAGTCAACTCAAGAGAAAATCCCCAAACATGTTCTTCATCAGCAAAATCCAATTGGCAGATTTTTGACACGTGGAAGCTGGGGATTGGTTCTAACACGTCACCAACCCCTACCACTTCACTCCTGAAGTCTATAAATACCATGTTCTGTTCTCATTTCTTGTATTGTAGAAAGTGTAAAATCACACACACTTTAGTTTTCTCTCAACTCATTTTTGGTTTTAGCTTAACAACTCAAGAGTTTGACACACTCTTGAGTCTGTTATAGTTTGTTGTAACAGATAACTACCCTTGTAACTACTTCTAAATTCAATAAATTCAAATTTCCATTTTCCCTCCAAAATTCTCATACTACTCTACTGTTCATACCTGCTTTATTGATACCTCTTGTTGCTGATATTGATTTGTTATGATCATCACTTGATCATAACTGACTAAGTTTGAAGATTGTAGTTGTGTACCTGTTTGTTCATTCAGTTCAAGTATTAGCAGATTTTGGAGAATTCAGTCCAATTATGGTGATTCTTGATGGTTGTAGCTGTTGATTTGTTGTTGATTAGTGTGTTCTAGTGCTAAGGTGGTGGTTAGCACTAGATTAGAGAGCTCAGCGCTCCTCTACTCCCCAAAGGAGGCCTTAGCTAAAGGTTTTCATGTTCTGATTAAGTTCCACTAAACAGTTGATTGCCTGCTTCATTCCTAGATAATCTTGCTTGATTGCATGATAAAAGTTGTTTTAGCCTACTATTGATCTGATCTCATTGATTTTGTAGCTTAATAGTAGCTTAATCCTGCTTAATAGTCTTAATACTTGTCCTGTTTTCTATCTTCATCAGTCAGTTTAGTTTTGTTAACCATTTAGAGTTCTTGTTGGTTAGAATAATTGTAACTAGTTCTTTTTCATTTCATTTTGGCTATAACACTTAGTGTGATAATTTTCTTAACTCAGTCTTATCATTTGATCAAAAACTGTTCACAAAAATTCCAAAAAGATCAGTAAGTAGTATTTGGCATTAGCTTTGTTTTGATTCTCAAGTGTTAGACTTTGGTAAAATTTGATTCATTTCCAGTTAACTAGTCATAATAAATAGAACTCAATCACTTTTAAGTCAAATTTTTGGTCAAAAAGGCAAATGGTCATATAAAAAGTCTGGGTCAGTTTTTAACAAGTTCCTTATCAGAAAGTTGTCATTTTGATTTGCTTGGCATTTCTTTGCTACTTGATGAAATTACTCCAAACCAGTTCTCAATTCTCAGTCAACATATGAACTTTCAACTTGTATAAGGAAATTGTACAGTATCAAATATTAAGCTAGAAATAAGCAAAAGTTTTAAGATCATGAGCAAATGCAAGTTTCTGTAACTTGGCAAACTGATTTTTCATATCTTGATTTCCACTTCAATAACTAGTCAATTTTCATTCACAATTTCATTCCATTAGTGTTCCTGGTTGAATTTTGAGATTTTGGACTTATTGAAATTCCTGGTCAACGAAAGTCAACATAAGCACTCTTTTGGCTTATTTTCAAATTCTGAGCTTATTACTTCATGATTTTTCATGAGACTTGATTTCCCGTCCTTCTTTTGAGCTTACTAACAAGAATTTCCATTAAAATCTAGTTGTGCAAGTCTGGATTAAATTGTAGCTTATTTTGTGCTTATTGGATTTAGCTTATCAGCTTTCTAGTAGCTTTTAGCCAGATTCCTTGGATAGGTCTAGCTTAAATTCAATTTTAAGTCATTTGCAACTTGTTTGGTCAAATTTGGTTGAGAAATAAGCTCAAACGAGCTTATTGAAGTTTGAAACCCGTTTTTGGCAAAAAGTTGTGAAAATTTGAACTTTGGTCCTTTTATTATTAACCAGTTTTAAAATCAGGCTAATCTTTCCAACTTTTTAGGGTTTTCAACTAATCAGTCCTTGTACTTTCAAGTTTGTTTAAAATCAGTTAGGCAGTTTCAATTTTGTTGAAAATTAGTTATATAGTTTGGATAATTTTCATCCTAAGTCCTCATAGTTTACTGTTTTTACATGTTTAGTCCTTATACTTTTCAGATTTACATTTTTAGCATTTAAATTTCATAAAATTTACATTTCCAGTCCTTATAGTTTGTAAAATTTACATTTGGCATTTTAATTGAATAAAAACTTGGTATTTGCACTTTGTTTTACATATAAGTAGACGATATTTTTCATTTTAGCAAGGCTTGTTTGAATTAGCAATAGAATATCCAAAAAACATTAACAACCAAAAACAATTAAAAACCCGATCTTGTTAGGACTTTCAATTTGTTAAGAACTGAGAAAAACGAAATTCAACTAAACACATTTCAAACCTGTACCCTGAATAATTAACATGTGATTGAAGACTTAATCCTTTATATTATTTGACCGTGTGATTAATAGATAATGGAATATATTGACTCTTCAAAGATTAGAGCCATTAAGGCTTAGGGTTATACCAAAAAGGAGGTGCAAATATGCTTTGACAAATGTTTTAACAAAGGATTTTTAAGGAATCATTCCTTATACCTAAATCATTTAACTAAACTCTTGTTTAGGGGTAAATGTTTGTGTATACCTCAAGACAACCTAAGAGGGATTTAGGAAGCCATTTAAACCATGACTTGAAATTTGAAACGACAATTTTTGCTTTTCAACTAAGAAAACTTTGACGAAAGTACAAATAAGGATTTTTCGAACATTTGCGAATCTTATTAATTATTTTCGATAAATCAACAAATATCGTGTTAATTAAATTCAAATTTATTTGAACATTTTTATATAATTGGTCGAACTAAGAAATTTAAAACTTTTTATGTTTACAATTTCATAAAAATTATATATTTATTTTTAATTACTATTAATATTTATCGACGCTTTAAACGTCGGATTGAGCAAAACTGATAAAAATAATAGTTGAGATGAAAATAAAACTTAGAAAATATGAAGAAAGAATTTTCGAATGAATACGGTCATGATAATTATTTCATCAGGGAAGATGAATGTAGATACTGACACATTATATAGAAAGGATAAAGAACCAATTAGGATATTTTCCTTAGTATTGAATGTGAAAAGTAAATTGCCGAGCAATTTAAAAATAGCTGATGCTTGTAAAAAGGATAATATATATAATAAAAGGGGTTCGCGGCTAATGTGAGCCATTAGAATTAAGAAGCCGATGGCGTTAAATGTTTAAAGGGCCGTTTATGGTTGCCTAAATATGGAGGATTTTGAGATTTAGTCATGTTGGAATCTCATAAGATTAAGTATTCTATTCATGCCATTTCTGATTTAGTGTATTTTTATCTGAAGAAGTTGTACTGATGGAATATTATGTAGGCAGACATCGCCTCATACATTAGTAAACGTCTAACTATTGCAAAGGTCATCATCTGAATTTGATTCGATTTGGGTCATCGTCGAAAGACTGACCAAATCTGCTAATATCATTCCTGTTAATGATAGATTCTCGATGAAGAAATTGACTCTTTTGTATTTAAGGGAGTTGTGTAAACATAGTGTGCCTGTATCGATCATCTCAATCAAGATCCTCGCTTCACATCAAATTTCTAGAGATTTGCTCAGAAGTCACTGGAAACGAACCTTGATGAGAGTACTGTTTATCACTCCAATCGAAGGGACGAGGTAAAGTAACGATACAAAGCACTAGAAGTGTTGTTTTATGTTTGAATGATTGACCTTTGGTAATAAACCGTATAATCGTTTTCCTTTAGAGATATTATCATCGATAATTATCGTGTTAGGATCGAGATCGGATCTTGTTAGGATCTAAATATGAGAGCATCTGTAAGAAGGAGTTGGGATAAAGACACCCGACATACACCCATTGGTAGTTGGACATGTCTTTTTAGTTTAAGGTTGCATATGATGGCGAACCTAACCTTACAAAATACCCGATCCATAAAACCTGAGATGATTGTTGAAATTAGGATTTGATTAATGACTTCCGATAGTGGGCAGGAGGTAATGTGAATATGAAATGTAGATCTTGAAGTGCAGGATGGGTAGCGAAGTTATGCCAAAAAATTTAACCATGAAAAAGTAAATTGATGATCTGAAAGATCATGGGATATAAGTCCCCGTTAAATGGGATCATTTAGATGATGTAAAAATTGGCTTGAAAGGCATATAAGTTGGATCTACTCTAGGACTTCAAGGGCTGCGTGAATTATGATTCGTATATCTAACTTGATAAAATGTCTATCAAGTGAAAATCTGATTTCTTCTTGATAAAATTTAGATCGGCGAAAAGTTGCATTTATCAAAAACCCACGAACATCATGGATAGAGAAAGTAAGTCAACATTAAGCCTGATCTTAATCCCGTAGTTATGTTTGATGAAACTCGCGTATTGTAATGGATTACACTTGTGAGAAAAGACCGAATGTGGAGGAAATACCCACATGGCTCTAACTCTATAAGAAGCGAGTAGTAAGATAAATTGATCTTTGAGGACAAAGATCCTGTTTAGGGGTAAATGCTGTGACAATCCGTCAATTTATGGTTGATATTTTATTCTCAAGTGTTATTTAAAAACATTATTTTAATGTTATATTATGAACTCACTTATTTTTGGGAAGAAATTTCGATTTACGTCTTGAAGTAGCATCGACTACGTCTAAACCGGAGGATTCTACGTTACGTGCTTACGTTTACATACACCATTTTGGTCACGGTCCGACACTTCAGGAAATAAATTTATCCGTGAATATTATTTTGGAATTTTAAATTTGTGTTGGTTCATAAACTCACAAATTTACGAGAAGAGATTAGGACTTACGTGAATAATTTAACGTCCTTTACGACTAAACCGGAAACCTTAGGATTACGTATTTACGTTTTTAAACTCCGTTTTTGATGAGACAATTTTTATTAGATTTGTTTTGTGCCATTGATTCACAATTTATAAAAACGTTTTTCGTAAAACGACCCGAGGGCACGCAAATCGAGGAAACTAGAATCGAGGAATACCCGTAAATTAGTGGGATGAGACAAAACAAGTTTTGCTCTACCCCACTAACATGGGACGGCCAAAATTATGACCCAACACTATGAGGTGTCAAGTTTGTAGCTTACAAGCTACACTTGTAACTATCTTAACTTGTAAGCTACAACAAACCATCAAAATACAAAATCATTCTCCCAAAACCATTTCTCACATTTCACTCATGCAAACCACTCACCAAACTCTCTCCTCTCTCTCTAAAATTCGTCCACCACCACCATTAAACACCCCTATTTGATCTATTTTAGCCATAAAATCATGTGTATTCATACACATGATGATGCTCCTTTGAAGCCTTGAAGATTGGAGGTGATTGTAACATCCAAGATGGTGATTTGGTGATGTCCAAGGGCTGTTTTCTACACGGAATTTACAAATATTGGTGGTCTTGAAGATTGGTTTTGATCTATCACAAGTTTTTCCATCAAAAATCCAAGCCTTGATCATAACCTACACAACCTTGGTGGTATAAAGATTGTTCTTCCCATCCTCTTGTTATTTTGATTATGTAATCTTGTAATGTCTTTATTTATGTATATGTATATGATGATGAATGATGATTAATAATATTATGTAGGGATTTGGTGTTGATAGATTTGATAAACATGGTTAAAAAGATGAAAAACCATAGGTAAAAAGGTTAAATTCTTGCTTATAAAGTTGGCTGTATAAAAACAGTAACTAACCAAATGATAAACTGATAAAATGGCATGGTGGAATCAATTTACAATAAGTATTAGATGTCATACACATGTGAGAGTTGGCCATGCAATGGAATCATCAAAATGAGTGAGATATGATCAAAACAAAATTAGTATACCAATCTGAATAGTCTGTTTTATAGGGACTATTAAGGATACTTAGACATGGATTGAGCAGTAGCTATAGCTAACTTATTTGTATCACATAATATGAAGTTTATTTCATCCAAAATTGAGCTTCTATCTCCTTATATAACTCAAGATATGATAAAAATGGTGAAAGTGAAACTAAAAATCAGATTTTGTGAAATTAAAGTTTAATAGTATTATATAAGCACTCAAAATAATATAGTATAAAATGTGAAATTGAAATGTGTATAATGCAAGTTCGTTTTCTCAGTTCTTAACTAATAGAAAGTCCAATCAATATCAAATTTATAATTGTTTTTGGTTGTTCAAGCTTGCTTGGTAGTCTATTGCTAATTCAAACAAAACTATCTAAAAATGAAAAATATAAACCTACTTATACGTAAAACAAATTGCAAATTCCAAATTTTATTCAAGTAAAATATTAAAATGCAAAATATAAAAGTATAAGGACTAAAAATGTAATTTCTATGAAATGTAAATGCTTGAAATGTAAATTCTAAAAGTTATAAGGACTATAAATGCAAAACAGTTAACTAAAAGGACTAAACTTGTAAAAACTTTAACAAACTAACCAAAAACTAACAAACTAACAAACTTTAAAACTGAAATTTAACAAACTAACAAATGCAAGGACTGAATTATGCAATTACCAGAAAATTAGGAAGATTAAGCTAGGTTTAAACACTAATTGAAAACCAGGGACTAAAGTGCAAATATCCAAACTTTTTAAGTAAAAACGGGCTCAAAGAAAGAATAAGCTCGTTTGAGCTTATTTCTCAACCAATTAAGCTGAAACAACTTGCAAACAACTTCAAATCCAATTATAGAAACGTGTATTCAAGGATTTTAGCTATAAGTCCAAAATAAGCAAAAGAGTGCTTATTAATAAGCTCAAAATAAGCTATAGCATAATCCAAACATCCACAACTTGATTTTATTGTCAAAACTGATTAAGCACTTGATTTAAGGAAGGGGAAATCAAATTAGAACAATTTTCATCCAGTAATAAGCTAGATATCTGAAAATAAGCTCAAATGAGCTTATGTTGACCAAAAGTTGACCAGATTTTGGAAAAAGCTCAAAATCTCAAAAACTCATATTCAATACTTTCTAAATGGAAATGTGAAAGAAAACAACAACTTTTATGAAGTGGATTATGAGAACTAGTAAAACAGTAAGCCTTTCACATCAGAGAATGACATTTGCTCAGTCATGAGCTAAAAAGCTTATAACTAGCTTATTCCTGAATACTGTAGATTTTCCTCTTAGAGACTGAAAGTTTATGTTATAAGCTATAACTAGAAACTGGTTTGAGCAAATTTCATTAAGTATTGAAGGAGAAATAAGCAAGTGAATTTGGCAAGTTTCAAAGTACTAAGCTGAAATAAGTATGACCCAAACTTTTTGCTTACCAATTGCCTGTTTGACTATTATATTGACTTGTAAATGACTTAAGTCTATTTGTTAACACCTAATGACTAGAAACAAACTTTGAAACACCAATTTCTAATACTTGAAAACAATTTTAAAGCTACTCCCAAACACTCCTTTATATGATCTTAACAAGTTTTAACAAAGGCTTAGTAAGTACTGGCTTGAACTGATTCAAAAGCTTTAACAAACTAGATTAAGCAGACAATATGAAAGCTATTGAAACTGAAAACAAGCAATTATCTCAACTAGAACTCAATTAAGCTATTATGCTAGAATGTGACTGAAAATGAGCAGAAACTACAAATGGAGCTTAAAACAATGAACAAGAAGGCAAGATTAAGCTACAAATGAACTCAAATCAATCAAATAACAACTATTTATCAAGCAAAACAGGCAGCCATCAAAGTTATCTAGGAAAATGAGCAGGCAAGGACTTGTTTAGAGGAACATAAAACAGAAGCTATGAAACCTATTGTAGAGGTCCTTTGGGAAGAAGAGGAGCGCTGAGCTCTCTTGCCCTAGTGATACCACCACCTATCACTAGTAATCAACTCAAATCAACAATCAAACAGCTACAAATCATCAAACTTCCATGAAATCTTCAAGAACAATGGAAAGAACTTGAATTCTGATTAAACAGCAACAATTCTTCACCAATGTTAGTTATGATCAATGTATGATCATAACAAACATCTAACAGCAACAATGGAATCACACAACAGCAGGAAAGTAGCAGGAATTGAAGAACAGAATTTGGCGGGAAACTTGAATTTGAAATTTTATTGAAGAATTCAGTTACAAAAGGTAGTTACAAGCTTCTAACTAACTAACTGACTCAAGAGTTTGTCAGACTCTTGAGTAGTTAGGTGAAAAGGAGAGAAAAAGGGAAAAGGAAATTTAAGAACTAGGTGTTTACAAATTTAGGCTACTCCTGCAAATGAAGTACAAGCTAGGTATTTATAGGCAAGATAGGAGATTCTGTTGGAGTTTGTGACGTGTTCGGGCCAATCATGGCTTGACACGTGGAGGAATTCTGCAAATCCACTTTGAAGGTGATGAACTTGAATTGGGGGTTTTTGATTCAATTGATGATATGTTAATTAGATTGCACCATTGGATTCGTCTTCCAAAATTAAGCAACTTTGGTGTTTTGATCATCTCTTGAAACGGCTTAAATCTCAAACCCGTTCCTGGTAAATATTTTTGTTGAAGGAGAAGGACACGTGGCGCCTTTTTATTGGTTGTGAGAGTGTCACACGGATTGCACTGTAGAGATAGGGTATTAATTGTGACGGCTGTGAGTGGACATTAATTGTTTGATCCGTGTGAACTCTTTCCTCTCTTCTCATTGGTTACTTTCTTTAACACATGGATTAAACTTGCAATACTTTCCCAAGTTGGCAGATTTGGTCCTTCTTCTTGGCAGTTTGCTATTTAAGGCCAGAATCTTCATTCCTTTGTCATTTTTGGTCCTTTAACTTTGATTCTTCAACAAAATGGCCCTTTGACTTGAGTTGACTTTGTAGTTGACCAAATTTGACTTGAATCTTGACTTTTCATTATTTGCACTTCTAGTCCTTCAACTTTCACAAATTGTCAAGATAGGTCCTTGAACTTCAAAGTCTTGTCACTTTTGATCCTCTTTTGTCTTTTTCATCCATTTGAGCTTGGTTTTTCCTTGTTTGCTTGAAATTGTATCCTTTTACCTACATAAGATCACACAAACACAAACATACCACATAACACTGCTTTTTACAAGATAAATGGGTATTTTGCTTCATGTTTTAGGGTTATTTGTTGATAAAAGGATATGAGTTTAAGCTCATATCAAATTCCCCTACACTTGAGCATTGCCATGTCCTCATGCAATATTATATTTCAAGGCTTAAAAATTTACATTTCCCTCATAATTAATCCACATTGGCCATATGAGATGCATCTACACTACTCTAAACTAGATGATGCATGATTTTGACTTTTAATAATGCAATGAATCAAAATACAATTCTATCTATATCTTTTTGATTTTTCTTGAAATGGTTTTGATGGAAATAACTCATAAAGAACTCAATGACTTAGATTAGGGCTTGGGTACCATGGACATTTATCACCCTCAAGTTTCACTTTCCCCATACCAAGCTAGTAAATGGGATCATTGCATTCACAAGTAAAAAGTGCATCAACTTATTCATGACAATTAAATGTGGAACCGGTTATTAATTGAGCAAATTGCTTGTGGGCAAATTTGTCATTATTCAAGCGTGAAATATAAGAAGTGTAAAATCCAAAAATAAGGAAGCACGGTTTTTATCCTAAGTAATCTTCTCATCCATTACTTGAAAAACCGCTCACAATTAATACAAGTCCGTATTAAGAGTAATAAGTCATTCGCCTTATGTGTAAAATCCTCATGTCATGCTTTCATAAGTAACTACACACTCGCTAAGGAAAGAAAAATAAAACTCACGCAATAATTTACATCCGCATCTTTTTGAGATTTTGGATCTTCAACCCCGCAACCCGTCAAGGTAATATTGGATTGGAGCAATCTATTGAATCCCCGCAACCCGTCAAGGTAATATTGGAACTCAATAGTCACTATAATTAACACCACACTGCCCCTCTTGGGAGTCTTGCATTATTTTTTTTTTTTTTTTTTTTATTATTTTTTTTTTTTCTAGCCACTCATTTTTTTTCATAAGCCGCTCTTATTTTTCTTTATTCCTCACCAAGAAATTTGCAAAGAAGAAAAGGAAAAAACACCCGCTAAATATGGAGCATGACACAAGTCTAGTACACATAAAACGTGCTAACTTAGAATCTTAAGACGTACTCATATCAACCATGAATGATTAGCCAAAAATGCATAAGAGATTACGAACCAATTAAAACCGTACTTGATTATTTATTAACAATTATATACAAGCGAAGAAAATAGAGGTCAAGAAGAGAAGGGTTTAGCCACAAGTAATTGCCATGAAGTCTATCTAGCCCTTTTACACTTGCTTCAACTCTATCATTTCCCATTCTCCACAAATTTAAAATTTCAAAGAATGAAATTGGTGGAAGCTTAGCCTAATAGACCAATGAAGGACTACATGGTTAAGGATACTAGCTAGAGAATGCTAAAATAAGCAAATTCGGGTTGAGTCAAAATATCCATGGCGGGCCTAATATGTCAAAGAAATCTAAACTTGTTAAAATCATGTTTTATTATATTTTTCCTTTTTATATATTTTTGATGAAAAATAAAAGAAGAAATATATACAATGCAAATGTGATATGAAAAATGATTGATGCAAAAATTATGAATGCATATTTTTGTTGGCCAAAGTAGATCAAAAATTTGAAAAATGTTGAAAATTCAATTTTCCATGTTATCATGCAAGACAATGACAAGTTCTAGGTAAGGTCACTTCGATAGAAGACCCCCCTACACTTAAGCTAAACATTGTCCTCAATGTTTAAGAGCATGGAATTATAAAAACTTCCCCTACACTTATGACAATGACTAGACTTTGCTTAACCCAAGTTAAGGAAAGGACTACTATTAGTGAAATCATGTTTAAGCACAAGGTGTCAATGAAAAATCACTAAAGTAACAAAGTGAACCGGATACAAGAGCCTCCTCCATAAGCTCCAAAGCATGAGATGAGTGAGCAACCCTACAAACAAGCATGAAGACAAAAGAAGGTCTCCCCTACACTTATCTCCACATCTATGCCTTTATTTTTAACCTACAACACTCTAACCTAATTATACGATGCTTGAGTTAATGAGTCTCTAGCTCGACTCGTCCCACACTTAAAAGTGTCTAAAACCTATCATGGAGAAGAAAATTTTTGCCCCTTTGTTAAGAAAAATCTCCATGATGAGGTAAAACAAGTGTTCATTTATCAAAACTCCATAAATATCCCCCAGGATCAAATACATAATTACCCTCCCACTTATAACACAAGCCAACAACTAGCTTCCCAATCAATGGTGACAAGAATGAGGTGTAGTTCTCTAAATTGGTTTCCCATATGTTCTCTCCAAGGTGATGGTGTAAAGTTCTCAAATCTTTCACAAGGTTTCCTTTTGTTGCATCAGGTGGATACTGAGATGATTTAGCAAGCTCTATGCCAGGATCAAAAATCCGTTCCTTGATGGGAAAACAACAAGTGATGGTTGCCTTAGAAGATTCTCCTTTGTAGGTCACATGGTGAGAGAAAGGTTGTAGAGTGATTGGTTGTAGAAAAGTTGGGGTGGACAAAGAAGGTAAAGGATCGTCAAGCAATAAAGATTCAAGATAGAGTATGTCCCCCTCCTCATCAAGGTAACCAAGAGTATACTCAAAAGATATATCCTCCAATAAAAACTCATCACTCTCATCAATGATAGAATCCTCCTCATCACCATAAACATCATAGATTGGTCTATCAAAGATGGGTGATCCCTCAAAACCAAAGGAAGTATGATCATCAACAAATGGAGAGTCACAAGTAGAAAGCTCATCATCACTATAGTCATCATATGTTGGTGAATCACAAAGAAAAGATCCCTCATTACTTAAGTCCTCATCAAAGTGATTAGAATGGGGGAAAAATGGGGTGTCATAAGGATTTTCACTAAAGTTGAGCTCTTGAGGTTCATGAAAATCCCAAGAGGAAGTAATGGAAGCAATGGTCTCAATATGAGGGTAATTATAGTCTCCACTTGAGCAAGCTTCATAAAAGTACTCATCACAAACTTCATCAAGAAGATCATCTTGTGTTTCCTCCTCATGCACAACATCAATATGTTTTACCGCTTCGGGCTCATTAGACTTTTTGGACAACTTTCCCATGTTAAACACCACTCTCTCATCTCCTACCCGCATTGTAAGTTCTCCTTCCGCCACATCGATTAAAGTACGACCCGTTCTCAAAAATGGCCTACCAACAATCAAAGGCACTCTAGGATCCACATCATAATCAACTACCACAAAATCCGCGGGAAATGTAAATCTATCAACCCCAACAAAAACATCCTCCGCAATTCCCACCGGATAAGCTATAGTACGGTTAGCCAACTCAAGAGTCATCTTTGTAGGAGTAAGCTCGGGAAGTGAAAGTCTCTTCCAAACCGATAATGGCATAAGATTTATGCTTGCTCCTAAATCCGCTAAAGCCATACAATTTTCCACCCCCGGGAAATTGCAAGGAATCAAAAACCGCCCCGGATCTCCAAGCTTAGTAGGCAACTTCTTAAGCAACACCGCGGAACAATTTTCATTCAAAGAAGCATTAGGCAAATCCACCAATCTTTCCTTGTTAGAAAGCAAATCCTTAATCATCTTAGCAAACTTAGGCATATTGGCTAAGGCTTCCGCAAAGGAGATGTTGATGTTAAGTTGCTTGAACATCCTCAAAAAATTAGAAACTTGGATGTCATCCTTGTTCTTAAGCTTTTCTTTTCTCAATCTTGAGGGATAAGGAAGACTTGGTTTTGGTTGTGGTTGAGGTGTGGATGAAGGATGTTCCTTATTGAGTATTTCATGAATAGGCTTTGAAAGTGGAGCAATGGGAGCATTTTGAGGTGGTGAAGTAGAAGTAGAGGGCTTGTCACAAGTAGGAGCACAAGTGGGTTGAACAATAGTAGGTTTAGGAGGTGAAGGATCCTTTGTTGTTGTACCACTCCTTGTTGTAATAGCATTGACATTGGCCCTAGGATTTGTTTGTGTGTTGGAAGGTAAAGCCCCTTGTGGTCTTTGATTTAATGCCATGAAAAGCTTATTGAATTGGTCATTCATTTTCTTGTCCATAGCTTGGAATTTCTTTTCATTCTCTTGATTCATCTTTTGCAAAAGATCCATTGTGTTTAACTCTTGTGGCACATAACCTTGAAAACCTTGAGGTTGGAAAGGTAAAGGTTGGGAGTTAAATCCTTGATTTGGTGGATAAAGGGTAGTTGCTTGAGGTTGAAATTGATTGGGTGCCTTGTAGTTATTTCCTTGGTATGGTTGTCGTTGCCCTTGATTCCTTGCTAAAATTTGAGGAGGATTTTGTGGAATTTGGGTGGGTGGTTGGGGTGGAAAGCCGGGTGGAGTAAGGTAATTTTGGGATTTGTAAGAAAGGTTGTTTGGATTGATGTTAGGCTTAAAGTGTTCACGGTGTTCCTCTTGGTAAGCATAGCATTCCCCTTGATACCCTTGCACCTTGTCACATTGTTCATAAGAGTGGGGGCCTCCACAAGTAACACAAGAAATGGTGATGGCATTCACATTGTTTGAGGAATTGTTCAATGTCATGCTCTTAAAGGCTTGAACTAGCTCTTGAGTCATTTCTTGTTGACCTTGTTTGACTTGTTGAAGGATCTCTTGGTGATATTTAAGGAATTGGTTATCACAAGGTGTTTGAGAAGTGTTTTGGATAACATGAACTCTTTCTTCAAATGGATCGTTTGTTTGAACCATTGCCTTAGTCTCAATAATGCTCAAAGCCTCATGGTATGTCTTGAAATGAATACTCCCTCCCGCGGAAGCATTTAGTGAATCTTGGTGGTGAGGTTTAAGGCCATTATAGAAGGTATTGATTTGGGTTAGATCATCCATTCCATGATTAGGGCATCGCCTCAACAACTCACTATACTCTTCCCAAGCATCACCAAAGGATTGACTAGGTTTTTGTGTAAAGCCCATAATCAAATTTCTCAAAGCCATAGTCTTTTGTGGAGGAAAGAATTTGTTCAAAAACTTAGTGGTAAAATCATCCCATGTGGTGATACTATCGGGTGGTTGGGTGTCTAACCAATGCTTAGCACTCCCATCTAATGAAAATGACACTAACATCAATCTAATGACATCAGGTGGAACCCCATTATGCTTAATGGTGTTGCAAAGTGAAAGGAATCTCTTAAGGTGAGCATGGGGATCCTCATTTTGTTTTCCATAGAAAGGTGATGCAGAAACCATATTGATCATAGATGTATGTAGCTCAAATGTGTTAGCGGGATAGTCGGGAATCTTAATGGCACTAACAAATCCATGAATGTTGGTTTGCATACGTTCAAACAAAGTACGGTTATCAACAGCCATGGCTCCTCGTGGTGGTGACAAAGCACGATTCTCGTGATCGGCTTGGTGAACGGTGGTGGTCTTACTCTTTCTCTTTTTCTTCCTTTTCGGAGGAAGAGGTTGTACACCAATCGGTATTTGTGCACGCCCGCGAGTGAGCATGCAACTCAATACGAGGAATGAGAGAGAAGCTCTCGTGTGACTTTGAAAAGAATAAGATTATCCTCTTCGAGTTTCAATATTAAATATCCACAAGAAAGTAACAATATATGTAATACTACTTTGGGTGCAAGACCCTCAATAAAGCTTTCCTTCTTAGAATACTCCCAAGTGAACGGGGGGTTAGGTGGCGCGAAGCACTTAAGTACCTATTGACCCTTAGATGGCATTTTATAGCACATCGCCTTTCTATTCACTTAAATGTTCGTATTCTTTGAATTATTGCTTATTGAGAGTATTTATCTATTCTTGCTTTATTTTGTTTGATCGATACGCGTGTCAAGGACCGGAGCGCCCCTCAACACGGTGTATTGCCTCGGCAATACTTATGGAAGATATGTAGATTGATTGTTCTTATACGTATACGTATTTACTTATAATAATATATGGAAAATATTTTTGTATTTATGAGTTTTTATTGGAAAATACTATATGTACATAAAAACCGAGAGAATCCAATAATATATATTTTTGGGTGCAATCTCTTAGGAAAAAGATTGCTTTTTGGATTTTTTAATTTTTTTTTGGTCAATTCTTTAGGAAAAGAATTGTTTTGTTAATTTTTTAGTTTTTATATATTTTTATATTTTTGATTTTTTATTTGTTTTTGATTTATGATACGTAAAAATAACGTTCACCAAATGAACGGATCCCAAAATCCAATGAAAACCGTCAATCGATAGTCTCTCGTGTAGTCAAAGAACCGGCAGCGGCGCCATTTAAAATGTGTATAATGCAAGTTCGTTTTCTCAGTTCTTAACTAATAGAAAGTCCAATCAATATCAAATTTATAATTGTTTTTGGTTGTTCAAGCTTGCTTGGTAGTCTATTGCTAATTCAAACAAAACTATCTAAAAATGAAAAATATAAACCTACTTATACGTAAAACAAATTGCAAATTCCAAATTTTATTCAAGTAAAATATTAAAATGCAAAATATAAAAGTATAAGGACTAAAAATGTAATTTCTATGAAATGTAAATGCTTGAAATGTAAATTCTAAAAGTTATAAGGACTATAAATGCAAAACAGTTAACTAAAAGGACTAAACTTGTAAAAACTTTAACAAACTAACCAAAAACTAACAAACTAACAAACTTTAAAACTGAAATTTAACAAACTAACAAATGCAAGGACTGAATTATGCAATTACCAGAAAATTAGGAAGATTAAGCTAGGTTTAAACACTAATTGAAAACCAGGGACTAAAGTGCAAATATCCAAACTTTTTAAGTAAAAACGGGCTCAAAGAAAGAATAAGCTCGTTTGAGCTTATTTCTCAACCAATTAAGCTGAAACAACTTGCAAACAACTTCAAATCCAATTATAGAAACGTGTATTCAAGGATTTTAGCTATAAGTCCAAAATAAGCAAAAGAGTGCTTATTAATAAGCTCAAAATAAGCTATAGCATAATCCAAACATCCACAACTTGATTTTATTGTCAAAACTGATTAAGCACTTGATTTAAGGAAGGGGAAATCAAATTAGAACAATTTTCATCCAGTAATAAGCTAGATATCTGAAAATAAGCTCAAATGAGCTTATGTTGACCAAAAGTTGACCAGATTTTGGAAAAAGCTCAAAATCTCAAAAACTCATATTCAATACTTTCTAAATGGAAATGTGAAAGAAAACAACAACTTTTATGAAGTGGATTATGAGAACTAGTAAAACAGTAAGCCTTTCACATCAGAGAATGACATTTGCTCAGTCATGAGCTAAAAAGCTTATAACTAGCTTATTCCTGAATACTGTAGATTTTCCTCTTAGAGACTGAAAGTTTATGTTATAAGCTATAACTAGAAACTGGTTTGAGCAAATTTCATTAAGTATTGAAGGAGAAATAAGCAAGTGAATTTGGCAAGTTTCAAAGTACTAAGCTGAAATAAGTATGACCCAAACTTTTTGCTTACCAATTGCCTGTTTGACTATTATATTGACTTGTAAATGACTTAAGTCTATTTGTTAACACCTAATGACTAGAAACAAACTTAGAAACACCAATTTCTAATACTTGAAAACAATTTTAAAGCTACTCCCAAACACTCCTTTATATGATCTTAACAAGTTTTAACAAAGGCTTAGTAAGTACTGGCTTGAACTGATTCAAAAGCTTTAACAAACTAGATTAAGCAGACAATATGAAAGCTATTGAAACTGAAAACAAGCAATTATCTCAACTAGAACTCAATTAAGCTATTATGCTAGAATGTGACTGAAAATGAGCAGAAACTACAAATGGAGCTTAAAACAATGAACAAGAAGGCAAGATTAAGCTACAAATGAACTCAAATCAATCAAATAACAACTATTTATCAAGCAAAACAGGCAGCCATCAAAGTTATCTAGGAAAATGAGCAGGCAAGGACTTGTTTAGAGGAACATAAAACAGAAGCTATGAAACCTATTGTAGAGGTCCTTTGGGAAGAAGAGGAGCGCTGAGCTCTCTTGCCCTAGTGATACCACCACCTATCACTAGTAATCAACTCAAATCAACAATCAAACAGCTACAAATCATCAAACTTCCATGAAATCTTCAAGAACAATGGAAAGAACTTGAATTCTGATTAAACAGCAACAATTCTTCACCAATGTTAGTTATGATCAATGTATGATCATAACAAACATCTAACAGCAACAATGGAATCACACAACAGCAGGAAAGTAGCAGGAATTGAAGAACAGAATTTGGCGGGAAACTTGAATTTGAAATTTTATTGAAGAATTCAGTTACAAAAGGTAGTTACAAGCTTCTAACTAACTAACTGACTCAAGAGTTTGTCAGACTCTTGAGTAGTTAGGTGAAAAGGAGAGAAAAAGGGAAAAGGAAATTTAAGAACTAGGTGTTTACAAATTTAGGCTACTCCTGCAAATGAAGTACAAGCTAGGTATTTATAGGCAAGATAGGAGATTCTGTTGGAGTTTGTGACGTGTTCGGGCCAATCATGGCTTGACACGTGGAGGAATTCTGCAAATCCACTTTGAAGGTGATGAACTTGAATTGGGGGTTTTTGATTCAATTGATGATATGTTAATTAGATTGCACCATTGGATTCGTCTTCCAAAATTAAGCAACTTTGGTGTTTTGATCATCTCTTGAAACGGCTTAAATCTCAAACCCGTTCCTGGTAAATATTTTTGTTGAAGGAGAAGGACACGTGGCGCCTTTTTATTGGTTGTGAGAGTGTCACACGGATTGCACTGTAGAGATAGGGTATTAATTGTGACGGCTGTGAGTGGACATTAATTGTTTGATCCGTGTGAACTCTTTCCTCTCTTCTCATTGGTTACTTTCTTTAACACATGGATTAAACTTGCAATACTTTCCCAAGTTGGCAGATTTGGTCCTTCTTCTTGGCAGTTTGCTATTTAAGGCCAGAATCTTCATTCCTTTGTCATTTTTGGTCCTTTAACTTTGATTCTTCAACAAAATGGCCCTTTGACTTGAGTTGACTTTGTAGTTGACCAAATTTGACTTGAATCTTGACTTTTCATTATTTGCACTTCTAGTCCTTCAACTTTCACAAATTGTCAAGATAGGTCCTTGAACTTCAAAGTCTTGTCACTTTTGATCCTCTTTTGTCTTTTTCATCCATTTGAGCTTGGTTTTTCCTTGTTTGCTTGAAATTGTATCCTTTTACCTACATAAGATCACACAAACACAAACATACCACATAACACTGCTTTTTACAAGATAAATGGGTATTTTGCTTCATGTTTTAGGGTTATTTGTTGATAAAAGGATATGAGTTTAAGCTCATATCAGAAATTAAAACCCACTAACTTATATATTTCATTTATATAAATATGTATAAGGATAAATAAATGGACATTATATAAAAAAGGTAGTTTGGTAAGTTTTATAAGTTATAAAAACATTAAACATGATTTTTACGTCTTTTCGGCTAGTACCGTAAAATTAACGTTTTTCGTCAATTAAAACTTAGATGATCGGACCCGTCTAATGTAAACTTTTTATAAGTCATATACTGATATATAAGTACTTAATACAAGTAAAAACTGATAAAACCCGAACTAAATAACATATGGACATTAACGGGCTAAGTTAGCATTATTGGACTAATAATTCAACTAAATGGGCTAAACATTTATAAATTTACTTATTGGGCTTAACCCACTTGGGCCCAACATGTAAATTATAATACTGATAAAAAAAGTATAAAATGGTCTAATTTAAGGTAATGGACTTATAATAGGCTTATTGGACCTAAAACATGTAAATAGGTAAAACTAGTAGACTAGTATAAAAGTTACCAACACATAACACTAAAATGAGTCAATGAGAATGTATAAACCCACTTGATAATCATCATATGTATACCTAAATTTTATTTTTATAAAGTCATTGGACAAGAGTCTAAGACAAGTATTATTTATCTAGGTTTCCGTAATTGAAGCACGTATCGTACATCCGAATTGCCGATAACCACTTTCCCACGTCAACGTGAGTTCATAACGTCGCACTCTTTTAAATGTTTTTATGAAATGTTTTATAAACCAGCGAGGGAGATAACATGTTAGTTTTTATGAAATAGGACACTAGTTGTCCCGATTGTTTGTTTATTAATTTGGACCCGAATGATTGTATGACCCGATGAATGATTATATGACCCGATGTGTGAAATGAAATGGATTATAAAAGTTAGGTTATGTCACAAAAAGTCCCATTAGCCTGAATTGTAAACTACCGGGATTTGGTAGACGCTTGTGCATATAATAGTACTATTTGGGAACGATCACCCCAGTTCGCGCCTTGACGGTTGATCCCCGTCATGCCACATTGAATGGTAAGCGAATTTATGTATGAGAAGATTTCCATAGCGTGATCTTTGTGACGACACGCTAACTTAGATGGGCAAATTGAGTTTCGGGTTAGCTACTCGTTGTTTGTTGTAGTAAGGTAACAATGTCATGCGGCTTATAATAATCCAAATAACGAAATACTGCTATATGCACTGAATTACGATATATTGCCTGACTAGCAATATAGGGTCTTATTATTGATTTTATGTTCGTGTTTTGGTTTTACATAACCATATTCATATAACGGTTTTTATTTATATTTATACAACGTTATAAAATGTATTTTTATGATGTTTTTAACGACAATGGTTCGTATAATGATTTTGAAGGCGAAAGCCTATATTATGATTTTGATAAGGATGTGTATAAAATGACTTTGGCTATTTTATGGCCTACTACAAAGATTTGTACAAAATGATTTTCGGTAATAAATGTATACCGATGATATATTAATGGTTTTCATTAAACTCTATGAATTCACTTAACGCTGACCTTTTCTTTTAACATGTTTTATCTCAGGTACTTGAAGGTAATTCTCGGGAAGTCAACAAGAATTCATGGCCCGCACTTAAATAATAATTTCCATTCAAATGCTTTGTAAAACTTGTATGAAATACAATGACTTGGGACCTATGTAAAATTTATATTTATGAATGGAAATGCTTTATTATTAAATGACGTGATTTTCAAGCGTTGTCTATGATGTGAGTAATGTGCTATCCCGTAACACCAACGAGTCTTCCGCTGTATTGAATTGTGTAAATTTGGGGGTGTTACAGTTTTTTTTCTTTTTATTCTAAATTATTTTTATTATTATTTTATAAAATCCATTTAGGCTGGTTATAACTAAACTACTACACGTTTATAAGGTGTGGTGTTATTATTATCATTACTATAATAAAATCTCTCTTTTTACTCTTTCTGTTTAGTTAAATACTTCTAAAACATTAACTCCACTTAAGAAAATTTTTGTTAAATTTCTTTACCCCTTTAAAATGTATTATCACATGTTAAATAGAAAACTAATCCAATTATTATCATGATAAAATTGTTTTTATAGCTTACTACCACAAACTTAAAAAAAATATATAAGTCACGTTATCATACCATACACTTATAAATTATTTTAAAAACCGTTTTCCTATAATTAGCCACACTTATTTGTATGAAAGATTAGTAGTTCTCATTAATTAAAATACATACCCGTATGTAGACACACATCAAAAGACTCAAAACGTCGTTGGAACTCCATCAAACTCCAGCACCATATAACACGAGCAAACACAAGGTACGTTCAAGTTATAATAACTACTGAACGACCATAAATCATAAATTAACACATACTAGTATATATACATCCGCATATATATACCTATTAAATCACCCAAAACATACTCGTTACCATACATGTCAGATCAATCAATCGCGTCATACACTCGTTTTTCCATACGAGTAATCACCATCTTACCACAAGGCATAAAACCCATCACTAAAACCAGTCCATATCGTGTGACCCCATAATCACACAACATGAGTATAGCCCAAAACATATAACACACTAAAAAATAGCCATATGGTAGACAGCCGTTACATAAACCCATACATTATACATATACCAAAAATCCACATCTCATCATATACAAGCATGTACTAACCCTCTTTCATGAAATCATACTTGAGAACCCATTGAAGTTATGGTACTTGTATAACTATGTTGGCCACCATACTTATACAATTACCCTTTCCTCAATGCACTCCCTCCTATGATGACACTTATAAGAATCAATACAACATATAACACATAAATCCATCTACTCACATAAGCTCATAACCACATAAACAATAAGGTCCAAAACTTCATATATTAAAATAATATAGTCAAACTCTTAGAATACATAAATCCATAGTCTAGCTAAAACAGCATAGACGAACTCCAACACAACATCATAACCAGTTATAAGTCATGTCGCCTATAAGAGTGGAAACAACTTAAAATCCTTCATATCCACCTACTCCTAGTAACTCGAATCACCACATGATTCTTAGGGAACATGACTTAAACATCAAAAGAAAAATACTATACATTAGGTACACCAAATAACTTACTATGGTGAAAGTAATTTATATATCAAAAGCAAAACAGAAATTAACAGGTGACTAAGTATGGGAAACTACAGTTCAACTCATACTAGTTAAAATTCACAAAAAATAAACTTTAGGAAAATACAATCAAGACCACACGTAATCTTATGACACCTATATGCAGGGATCCTTAAGCTATAGACTCGGCTAGGAAACCTAATTCTCTATAACCATTGGCTCTGATACCATTCTGTCGCACCCCACAATGGCGGAATATGGGGCGCGACGTATGGATATCATCACAACAATAGCGTGTCTATAGAGATAACTAAATGAAATGGAAATATCATAAATTGTGACACAATGTCATGAAGATATCTCAAACAATCCAGGCATCTAGGTAAGTAGGTAACAGGTCTACCTCTTACCAAAGACATACAATTAACAAATAACAAACATATAGGTGTCTATAAAGAATCACTTATTCAAACATAAATAAAGACTAAGAGGAAAGAGGGTTCCTCCAAATGAAATCCTAAGCCTTCCAATTAGCCACTCCTATTCTCACGCTTAACCACATTCTCACCTGAAAGAGACACAAAAACACGTCAACATAAAGTTGGTGAGAGTCATAGGTTTAGACTCTAATGCCAAATCAGTTATAAGCTGTGAATAACAACCATTAACAAAATAACATATGGACAATGTGTTACAATTATGTATTAACAACTAGCATTCATGATTAACCAATCACCACAAATCTAAGGCTCCAAGCCTTACCAATAACCACAATTCAAAGGCTCCAAGCCTTACCAATAACCATGGTCCCATAGGCGCCCATACACCTATGAACCAATCCCAAGGCCTCTCCTTGTCAAAAACCCCTTGGTACCAAGTCAAACCACAAGAACTGAGACGATACGTGTCCCTCTATCCAAATCATAAACACAATCAAGAATCACATAGTAGTTAATCACACAAGTGTACACACAAGTCCATCACAAACCATAAAAACATTCACAGCATTAGTTACAAAACCATACAGTGTCTCTTCCATCCCATCTGGAAATCAAATCATAAAAAGACATGGGACTATGAAACTCACCTGAACAAGCTTCTCCAAGTACCCTGATATGTGTGATTTTACTCATATCATTAGTATCTTAAAACAATGAAATATTGCATTAAATGTATCAAATATGCCTTGGATATGCTTGTTTCTTGTTTGAATGGGTGTAGGTACCAAGTTCACGAAAACGATGAAAACCAACACGAGATTGATGAAAAAGATCGAAGAAGCCAATATCGAGCTCGACTTTAGCAGATTTTATCATTTATCGAGAAATTGGGCCAAGTGGGACCCACAAATGCTTATTGGGCCTGAAAAGTCCAATATTGATTAAATATGGCTATATTGTTGGGACTGGGCCAAGGAAAGCCCAAGAAGAGTCTATTGGTTAAGTTTTAAACGGATGGTAAAGTTTTTGGGCCAAGGAAAGCCCAACAGCCCTTGAATTTAATAAAACGAATGAAGAAAAGATACAAATGGGCTTCTAGGGTTTGCTTTGTTTAAAACGTGTATCAAACACACTTTCTCACCAAATCTGCCAATTTCACTTTCACATGAGAGTAAATAAATCAAATGTTACCCTACTTTACACGTTTTCGTCCATTCACAATAAATAAAATATTAAAACCGTCCCACTCACATAAATAAATCCCTACCCATTTACTGTACTCACCCACACACACATTTTCTCTCACTCATAAAATATTCTTTCGATAATACCTATGTATCATCTTCCCCAATCTCACCCACAAAACCAGTAAAAAACTCCACTGTTTAAAAACCCTAGTTTGGTAAAAAGTCCAATTAACCTAGGGCTTTTGATCACACGTGATATTCACGTGAAGGGGAATAAAAACCCCCAATTTTAAGGAAGAGAGTGTGAGGAGGAGCTTGATACGTGGCTTAATTTCATTGGATGCAACACCTCAATTCTCAAATCTCACCAATCAGAGCCCTTAAAAGAAACACAACTAGCACACGGATGCCACGTTGGCAATCCGTGTGCTAGATTGTATCATCACAGCCATCCGATCAATAAAGAGAGAGAAGAAGGAAGATCCATGGCCAAGAAATCAAGTGGAATATCCCTTGAAAGATTCGGATATTCGCTTCATCAACAGCCTTGGGAGGCTATAAATACCCCCAATTTCTAGTGTAATTTTATCCTTTACTTTTATTTTTAATGTTATTCTGTAGAAATAGCTTTAGGTTAATTTGTATTTCTTTTATAAAGTATTGTATAATTTCTGGAAATTAATGAAAGTTCAATATTTTTAATATTCATTCGTGTGTTATTAAATTTCGTTTACTGTTTTAATTTTGATATATGAATTGAACTTATTACTGTTTCAACAAGATAACATTTATGATGGTGAGAATAAGCTAAATAATAGCTTAATTTTTATTATCAAAAGTTAAAAAGGATCTAATTAATTTTTCCCTACTGGAAAAATTAAATAAAAATGGTTTGAATGTCTGATGATGCTACTGGGTGACGGACATGGTGGTTGATGATTGATTCGGGTTCATTTAGGCAGCACAGCGCTGACCTACTTCCCAATGGTTCACGTTAAAAGGTTCTAATCCTTTTAATTTTTTTATGTTATTTACAAGTTTAATTTGTTTAGATAACTTGAGTAGAAATCTGTGTGATGATGTTAGTTGTATACGTTAGGTTTAATTAGTTTGAATGTTTAGCATGAATATTGTTTCTGTGTTTGGGGTTAACTGCTTAGAGCTTGGTAGCTAAATGTTTTAGTTTAATATGAATTTATGAATCAGCATTCTAATGAAACTAGAGTAGATAAATTGTTGATGTTTAGTCAGTAATTGGTAATAGTTTTTTTATCTGCTTATTTTGGATTTGTTAGGACTGTGTATCTGAGAAAGTTATTTCCATATATGTTAGCTTGCTGGAAAACTTTTAATCTGATTTGCGAGTAATGGGTTTTAGATTTTAAATAATGTTGTGTGTTTAGTCTCATATGACTTGTTGAATAAATCAGTTTGGATTTAATTTTCAGAACTAAGCATTTTAGCAGCTTTCGTAATTTGATCTGCTGTTATAACCTTTGGTAACTGATATTGCTTTTTCATCTTACTGTTTTGAGGATATGGGTTGATTTAACATAACTGTTTTAACCTTTTGATTGTTTAAGTTTGTTGAGTTGCCTTTCTGAATTGTGTTTGGATCTGTTTGGCTGATTTCATATGATTATATGCTAGAGTAATTGTGCTTTGTTTTGGTCTTATTTTTCAGCTTATCAGAGTTACTTTTCTGATAAGTTCACACAAGCTGTTTTCCTAACAGCTTATCAATTAGCTATCAAGCTGTCCAATAAGTTCTCTTCTGAGACTTTTCTTTTAATTTTCTGTCAAAAAAAGAAATTATTTCACAAAAATAATGTCATCAGGGGGTTTCGAACTCGAGACCTCCCCTCTATAGGTCAAGCGTGTTAGCCATCTGGGCTACATGCTATTTTGATTTTATTATCAAGAATAATATTAATATAGTGTTAGTTAACTGTCAGATTTTGCACGTCTAGTGTAAGTAAACTAAGGTTACGTTTTTTTATTTAAACTTTTAAAACGTTTTTATTAAATTTAAATAAGGTAACTACTTCATTATCAATTAATTAGGTTTTTATAGAATTAGATTGAAATAAAATTTAGTTTTAAAATAGATTAGTTTAAATAGAAATTTTAATAAAGTTTTATTAGTTACAATAAGTGTAATTAGATTTTTTAAAATAGGTTAAAAATTATTTTTATTAAGTAGATCTATTTTTATAATTTTTTTAAATAGATTAATTTTGAAATAGAGTTAATTTTTAAGTAGATAATTGTTTTTAGATTATTAAAAATAGGCGGGTTTACGATTCATGCACTTCAGGTTTATTTTAAATAGCTTAAAATTAGTAGATTTTAATTGTAGTTTAAAAACCGAAAACCAATTCAAATCGATTGTCCAAATCAAAACAAAACGTCTCAAATTCATAAGATCTTCGTGTACAACGAACTCGACTCACTCACGTGTTTAATTGAATTCGTCATTGGTATTATTAGTCTATTACTTTTTCCTAAAGGTAATTTTCTAATTTACCCTATAACGTATCTAATTATCACTATACACATCACGACACATCAAAAATTTTGGCGCCGCTGCCGGGGATCTTGTGTACGATTCGCTTTTGTGGACATTTGTTGATCGTGGATTTGAAGACCCTTTCCGTCCTCGGAAAGTTTTGTTATTTTTCTATTATATAGTATGTATCGTTTTTCTCGTCTTTTGTGAATAATATATTGTATTACGTAGAACAATAATTTTACATATCTTTCAAATAAGCCTTAGTTGGGATTTCATCACCTAGCTATTGTAGTCGAACCCAAAACAAAAATAAAAGGAAAAATAGATAAATACTAATAAGAAGTTTGAACTCGATTTATACAAACTATAAGGTGGGTATAAGGTGACGTGCAATAAAAGGCCGTCTAAGGAAAAAGGTTTTTAAGTGCTTTGTGCCACCTCGTTTCCCCGCTTGCTTGTGCGTATATTGAGAGGGACAACCTATTATTAGTTTGCCGACTCAAGTAGTAATAAATCTTATTTTTGTTGTTTACTTATTGAACCTCGAGACGTTTAGGTTTTCACCTATCGTTGCAAAGTCGACCGAGGGTAATTTACTTCCATAGTAGTTATCCTTATTCCTTGTTTTTTTTATCGATCATTATTGATTGAGCAATACCAAATAAAATACCAAAAATAATCTTCTTCTTGTCTAATTTCTTTTCTTCAATCCTCTAAATTCTCGTCTTTGTAGTGTATGCAATTGCGTTCATCTCATATTGTGATTGATTTTAATAGGCTTGAAAATATTCCTCGTAGAAATAAAAATCGTCAACAACGAGTAGTGGAACCCGAGCTTCCACCTATTTTTGTAGAGATGGCCGATAACCGAACAATGGAGGAATTGCTCCGTGCACCCACCGAAGGGTATGGGGAAGCAATCGTTGTACCGGCTATTTTGGCGGATCATTTTGAGATTAAGACGGGTCTCTTATCGCTCATTCGTGCCGACCAATTTCGTGGCAATGAGACCGATAGTCCGCATTCTCACATTCAGAATTTTAATCGAATTACCTCGACTCTCAAGTTTAGAGATGTGCCGAATGACGTGATTAAGCTCATGCTTTTTCCGTACTCGCTCGAGGGTAATGTTAAGCTTTGGTATGAGAAAGAACCACCGGGTTCGATCTTAACATGGGATGATTTAGTGTCAAAGTTTATGAATTATTTCTTTCCACCATCTAAGACAACACAATTTAATAACGAGATCACTAGATTTGAACAAAAAGTGCATGAATCGTTTGGGGTTGCTTGGGAAAGATTTATAGATTTGTTGAGACAATGTCCACACCACGGTTTCTCGGAATTGCATCAAATTAATACTTTCTATAATGGGCTAAATATTATTGAACAAGATTCTTTAAATGCCGCCGCAGGTGGTAATCTTTTAAGAAAAACTCCCAGAGACGCGTGGAGAATAATTGAGGATAAGTCTAGAGCACAATATTCACGAAACACACCGGTTGTTTCCAATGTGAATTCATCTAATATCGAGATTGCTAGATTGGACTCTAAGATTGACACGCTTTTGAATGAGATTAGGAAGAATCCTAATGGATCGATTAATATGATTGAGAATGTTTGTGTATTGTGTGGTGGAGCACATCCTAATTATGCTTGTTTAAACGCGGGTTTTGATCAAGCTAGTGCTTTTGCCGCGACGGGAACTTATGGCTCCAACGGTCAAGTTCCTCGTCAAAATCATGTTGCTCCACCGGGTTTTCCACCGGTTCAAAATAGGTACAACAATGGTAATAATGGGAATAATTTTAACCGTGGTAACCAAGGGAATTATAATCAAGGAAATGGTTTTAATGCTAATCAAAACAATCAAGGTTTTCAAGGGAATAATCAAAATGATTTGTCAAGCTACATTAAAACAAATGAGGCAAATTTGAAAGCTTTTCAAAATAACATTCAAGGGCAAATTAATACTTTGAAACTCGATTTTCAAAATACGATTAAAGGGCAAAATAACAAGATTGAGCTTAATCAACAAAGGCTAGAGCAAAACCAAAATCATATGCATCAAAGTTTGGAACAAAGTCAAAATAAGTTGCTTTCGATGTTTGAGGGATTCATGTCTAAACCGTCATCTTCTTCGGTTTGCTTACCTAGTAATACCATTCCAAACCCGAAGGGAGAGCTTAAGGCTATAACCGTTTATGATGATTGTGAGAATTTAGACGAAGTTGAAGTGATTGAGTTTAAACCTCCACCTAAGGAAACTTTCCTAGAAGTTACTAAGGCTACTTTGAATGTGATTACTACCTCGGTTTTCTTTGATTTCTTTCCCGAGAAGTATAAAGATCCGGGTCAATTCTTGATACCTTGTGTTTTCAATGAGCTTGGGGTTTGCAAAGGCCTAGCCGATCTAGGAGCTAGCATTAACATAATGCCCCTAGCCCTTTGGAAGACCATTGATTATGTGCCTCTTAGTACCACTCGTATGATCATTGAGCTTGCTAATGGAACCACCACTCGACCGGTTGGTATAGCGGAAAATGTCATTATGAAAGTGGGGAATTTCTTGTACTTAGCCGATTTTGCTATAGTCGATTATGAGACCAATCCTCGTGTGCCAATTATTTTAGGAAGACCATTTTTGTGCACGGCTCAAATTCAAGTTGATATGAGGAAAGAGGAAATTAAATTGTTTTATGGAGATAAAAGCATTGTTTTTAAACCGGAAAAGATTCCAAGATTTGCTCCTAAGAAAGTTGAAAGTGTTAAACTTGTTGAAACAATTGAAAATGATAAGAAAGCTGTTTTCGATAAAGGTGTTTTTCCAATTTTGGAAACTTCTATTTGTGATAAAGGAAAGTTAAAATCAAATGAAGAAGCTTGCTTTGTTGAAACATGTTGTAACCTTTCCTCATCTACACTTACTCCACACGAGGATGCTAAGATTGAAAAACAAATAGATGATTACTAGAGTGAGCCAATTGATGCTAGTGAGTTTGTTAATGAGAATTTTGATCCCGAGAGTGATATTGCTTTAATTGAACAATCTTTGAAAATGGACTCCTTTTCACTCTCTTCTAAGGATCATGTTGATGTTCCTAAGGCACAATCTTCATTTGAAGAGCCTTTGATTCCTAACTTCACACCAAGTGAGGTTAGTGACTATTCATGTGATAAGTTCATCGATGAACTTTTTGCTATCATTGATCCACTTCCACGGGGAAGTGAAGACGTTTCCGATCTCGAGATCGAACGTGATTCTTGTGTTTTACCTACCATTCTCGAGGAATTCGCTGATGAATTGCCTTATAATGAGAATGATGATCTTGTATCCGAGTGTGACACACTCGATACTTTGTCGGATATTTCTTGTGATGACAAGGATGACGATACTTTCGTGACTTACTCAAATCCTCTCTTTGAAGTTTCATTGAACAATAATCCGTTGTTTCAAGAGGATTTTGAGAACATCATACCTCCTACATCTCACAACCTTTGTGATGATGATCTTCTTATGAAGGAGGTTGATGAGTTTCTTTATATAGACATTCCTTCGGAATTTGAGGAAGAGTCTAATGACAGTGATGACGACTCTTGGTTTGATCACCCGATTTATGATGATGACAATTTTGACCCTGAGGGAGAAATTACTTTTGCTCCAATTATCCTTCCCACTCGCTTTGATCTTAATGTGCGGGTTTTTCATGCGACTCGTTTTGAGTACCATGACCCCTTTATTCACATTCATAAGAGTGAAAAGGTCGACAAAGTCATGCAAGTTGAAACCACTTTGGTTGAGACTTTTCTACCACCATTACTATGTGCTTCATATGACTTAGGATTAGCATGGGGGGACGACACCTTGTTGTCTATTCCTTTCTCCACCGAGGACGAGGTATTCGATCCCGAAATCGTTTATTTAGGGAAATCTCGGCCTTTCACCGATGCAATAATTGAAAGACTTTTTAATCATCTTGGTGTGAGTTTATCTCGGGGAGCATGCTATATCCATACCATTTTTTGTGACTACTATCTCTTGTTAGAGATTTGTGTTAGAGTTTTATCCTTTCGTTTGTCATCGGACAACGAGGATGAGATCTTTGACCCCGGCATCGCGCTTTATTATGGACTTTATTACATTATGCCGGTTTTCACCACTTTCCCTAAGGACCAATGAATGCGGGGATCGAGTCGAGCTCATGACTCGGTGAACAAAAACGAGTTTTTCTATCTTCTTTCTATTTTCTAACACGTAATAAGGCTTGATCTTTCAAGCTCGTGCTCGTGATTTGTTGTGTTGTGATCTTAGGTATGACCCTATTATTTGAAGACTCTCGTGTTCGGTTTTTGTCGGTCCACTTGATCTTCCATTCTTTGAATGCCAAATAAGGGCACACTTTCTTACCCTTGATTTTTATCAACTAATGTTTTATCTTGAGGCATAATTAATAAACGGCTTATAGATTTACGTGCTCTTTCCATGCTAGGAATTTGCATTAGACTCTTCGTGTTTTAGCAAGGGGGTGTTACTTTTGAGCTAAGAAACATTGAGGACAATGTTTGGTTTTAGCATGGGGGAGTCAATCGATATAATCGCTTGCAATTGCTTTTGTCGTGTCCAAACGTATTGTTTTTCTCATTTTTCAATAAAATTTTAAATTTTTTGTGTTTTAATAAAGAAAATAAGTGCTTTTGACACGAATGTAGGCTTTCAATAAGAATAGTTTTTGACTCGACTCGGTTTTTAACCTTAGCTTTTCCTTAACGTATTTGAATTAAGTTTTGCTAGGCTATTATATAGGGAGCTTTAAAAGGAGAAAGTCTTAATTCATACGAGTTAAGAACAAGAACTTTTCGCAAGCTCCTATAATTGATCCTAGAAAGTCGTCTATCAAGGGAACTTTAAAACGCAAATTCTAAAACTTGCAAGAGTATAAGAAGATGCAAGATCCTATAGATGACTTGAAAACCCAAAACTTTGATTCAATAGGCTAAGTATCCATTGATTTCACATTTTTGAAATTTTATAATATGGAGAACAAGAGATGATAGAGCCAATTATAAGTTTGGTTTTCTTTCGGGAATTTATGTGAGTTAATTATAAGCCTATTCTCCCAACGCTAGTTAATAAATTTAATTGCAATAAATAAGGTTGAACGATTTGAAAAGTTACTTAGCTTCTAGCCCAAGATCGTTTAGAAGTTTCTCGGTATAGGTTAGAGTTCATAGCCAAGGCATAACTTATTGAAGCGGGATGCGAAGATTGGCAAGTCCAAAAAGGTCCTAACAAGACATGAGGGCTATGTTTTATTGCTAAAGATCTCAAGTGATGTGAAGATTCATTTATCAAAAATCAATATGAAGGATCGAGAAACACGACGAAAAGCAAAATACTCCCAAAAAGTCATGGAGAAGTCTATCCAAAAAGACCATAATACGGTATGAGGATAAATGAAGCCAAGTCCAAAAAGGAGGCGAATCGTTGTTAATCAAAATCCCAAATAAAGATTGGAGAAAAATGAAGAAGTCGTGGTCCAAGTATGAATCTCTCAAAAATTCAAGTGAAGAAATTCCTATATGAAGAGAAGACAACTATTTCGTGAACGTCTCTCAAGGTTGGAAGTATAAAGTCATTGCGAAATATCGGTCCGAGAAAGGTCTCAAATCGCGAAGCAAGTTATGCCAAGATATGAACTTTATGAAGTCCCGAGAAGCAGTTTTAAAAGATTTTGTCCTTTAGCTAACTATTGATTTAATCGTTCACTTTATTTTCAGCCTAATAAATTATCGAAATAAGTCAACAATGCATCTTCGTGATCATTCAAGACAACAATAAAATATAAGAGATACACCTAGGAATAAGGGAGTCTAAGTGATTAATTGGCCCACATGAGTTCATGTTAGTCTACCAACTTATAATAACAATGATCTTGTTTTCGCACTTGGCATGGAAAAGTGAAAAGTCGGGGACGATGAATCTATTATGATCCTTAAAGTTATTTTATGTCTTTACAAAATAAAATGTCATAAGTTGAATAATGGTGTAGTTATAGTTTTATTTTATCATTGCGTGAGGACACGGCAATTGCTTAGCAAGGGGGAGTTTGATATGAGTGATTTTACTCATATCATTAGTAGCTTAAAACAATGAAATATTGCATTAAATGTATCAAATATGCCTTGGATATGCTTGTTTCTTGTTTGAATGTGTGTAGGTACCAAGTTCACGAAAACCGATGAAAACCAACACGAGATTGATGAAAAAGATCGAAGAAGCCAATATCGAGCTCGACTTTAGCAGATTTTATCATTTATCGAGAAATTGGTCCAAGTGGGACCCACAAATGCTTATTGGGCCTGAAAAGTCCAATACTGATTAAATATGGCTATATTGTTGGGACTGGGCCAAGGAAAGCCCAAGAAGAGTCTATTGGTTAAGTTTTAAACGGATGGTAAAGTTTTGGGCCAAGGAAAGCCCAACATCCCTTGAATTGAATAAAACGAATGAAGAAAAGATACAAATGGGCTTCTAGGGTTTGCATTGTTTAAAACGTGTATCAAACACACTTTCTCACCAAATCTGCCAATTTCACTTTCACATGAGAGTAAATAAATCAAACGTTACCCTACTTTACACGTTTTCGTCCATTCATAATAAATAAAATATTAAAACCGTCCCACTCACATAAATAAATCCCTACCCATTTACTGTACTCACCCACACACACATTTTCTCTCACTCATAAAATATTCTTTCGATAATACATATGTATCATCTTCCCCAATCTCACCCACAAAACCAGTAAAAAGCTCCACTGTTTAAAAACCCTAGTTTGGTAAAAAGTCCAATTAACATAGGGCTTTTGATCACACGTGATATTCACGTGAAGGGGAATAAAAACCCCCAATTTTAAGGAAGAGAGTGTGAGGTGGAGCTTGATACGTGGCTTAATTTCATTGGATGCAACACCTTAATTCTCAAATCCCACCAATCAGATCCCTTAAAAGAAACACAACTAGCACACGGATGCCACGTTGGCAATCCGTGTGCTAGATTGTATCATCACAGCCATCCGATCAATAAAGAGAGAGAAGAAGGAAGATCAATGGCTAAGAAATCAAGTGGAATGTCCCTTGAAAGATTCGGGTATTCGCTTCATCAACAGCCTTGGGAGGCTATAAATACCCCCAATTTCTAGTGTAATTTTATCCTTTACTTTTATTTTTAATGTTATTCTGTAGAAATAGCTTTAGGTTAATTTGTATTTCTTTTATAAAGGATTGTATAATTTCTGGAAATTAATGAAAGTTCAATATTTTTAATATTCATTCGTGTCTTATTAAATTTCGTTTACTGGTTTAATTTTGATATATGAATTGAACTTATTACTGTGTCAACAAGATAACATTTATGATGGTGAGAATAAGCTAAATAATAGCTTAATTTTTATTATCAAAAGTTAAAAAGGATCTAATTAATTTTTCCCTACTGGAAAAATTAAATAAAAATGGTTTGAATGTCGTGATGATGCTACTGGGTGACGGACATGGTGGTTGATGATTGATTCGGGTTCATTTAGGCAGCACAGCGCTGACCTACTTCCCAATGGTTCACGTCAAAAGGTTCTAATCCTTTTAATTATTTTATGTTATTTACAAGTTTAATTTGTTTAGATAACTTGAGTAGAAATCTGTGTGATGATGTTAGTTGTATACGTTAGGTTTAATTAGTATGAATGTTTAGCATGAATATTGTTTCTGTGTTTGGGGTTAACTGCTTAGAGCTTGGTAGCTAAATGTTTTAGTTTAATCTGAATTTATGAATCAGCATTCTAATGAAACTAGAGTAGATAAATTGTTGATGTTTAGTCAGTAATTGGTGTTTGTATTGGCTACAAAGCTAGTGGATCAGGCACAAATGGTTCAGTGATTGGTTCTAACCACACAACACTGAAAGGTCAGAATATGTTTAATGAATCTCACAAGATTTATTATGTTACATATGTATCTTAAGCTTATTTTGTGCAGGATGATGATGTTGTGTGGTGGGTTGATTCTGGAGCAACTATTCATGTGTGTAAAGATAGATGCTGGTTCATGACTTATGAGTCACTGAATGATGGATCTATTCTTCACATGGGAAATGAGTCAACAGCCCTAGTGCAGGGACGTGGTTGTGTAGATCTTAAGTTTAGTTCTGGAAAGATTGTTAGCTTGTTTAATGTTTTGCATGTTCCTAATATTAAGAAGAATTTGGTTTCTAGTAGTGTTTTGAATAATTGTGGTTATAAACAAGTGATTGAATCTAATAAATTTGTTTTATCCAAACATGGTGTGTTTATTGGTTTTGGTTATTTGAGTAATTAAATATTCAGGCTTAATATTGAAACAACCACCAGCATTGACTCAGTGAGTGCTGGTAGTGCAAATATTTGTTCAGCCTCAGTACCCTCCAGTAAACTAAAGGATTCTTCACTATGGCGTGCTAGGCTGGGCCATGTCCACTTTAAGAGGATGCAAGATATGTCTAAGGATGGGTTAATCCCAACAATTGACATGGACACTGAAAAGTGTCAGACTTGCATGCTTATCAAAATAACTAAGAAACCATTTCAAGATGTAAAACGTAAAACTGAAGTTTTGGAGCTAATCCATAGTGACCTATGTGATTTGCATGCTACTCCATCATTAGGGAATAAGAAATACTTGGTAACATTTATTGATGATGCTTCTAGGTTTTGCTATGTTTACTTGTTAAATTCTAAGGATGAAGCATTATATAAATTTAAAGTATTTAAAACTGAAGTTGAATTACAAGAAGGAGTCTAATTCAAAAGATTTAGGAGTGATAGCGGAGGTGAGTACATGGATGCTTAGTATTTTCAGACTGTTAGTATTATCCATGAAACGACTGCTCCCTATACCCCTCAGCAAAATGGTATATCTGAAAGGAAAAATAGAGTATTGAAAGAAATTGTTAACTCCATGTTGTCCTATTCAGGGCTGAGTCAAGGGTTCTGGGGTGAAGCTATGTTAACATCTTGCTATTTATTAAATAGAGTTCCCAACAAAAGGAACAAGATTACCCCTTATGTACTCTTGACCAAAAGAAAACCAAACTTGAACTATCTCAAGGTTTGGGGTTGTAGGGTTGTTGTAAGACTCCCTGATCCAAAGGTGAAAACCTTGGGTGAAAGAGGCATTGAATGCATCTTTATTGGATATGTTGAGCATTCCAAGGCTTATAGGTTCTATTTAATTGAACCAAATGATTCAGTTTCTATAAACTCAATCATTGAATCAAGGGATGCTAACTTTGATGAAACAAGGTTCTCATCAGTCCCTAGACCAAGCCTTAGGACTCCTACTGGAGCTGAGGACAATGGTTCTTCAGTGGAACCTGAAAGGGTCACTGATGAGGTTGTAGTTCAGCAACCTGAGCCTGAGCTTAGAAGAAGCACAATGCATAGGACTCCAAGGAATTTTGGGCCTTAGTTTCAACTATACTTGGTTGAAGGTACAAGGGATGAGGTCTCAGACCAATACTCATATTGCTTTAATGTTTAGGATTATCCCAAAACATTTGATGAAGCAATGAAGTCCCAGGATGTTGCTTTCTGGAAAGAAGCAATAAATGATGAGATGGACTCCATCATGGGGAACAACACTTGGGTGTTGGTTGATCTACCTCCAGGTTGTAATCCACTTGGTAACAAACGGATCTTCAAAAGGAAAATGAAGGTAGATGGAACTGTTGAAAAGTTCAAGGCAAGGTTAGTCATTCAGGGCATTAAACAAAAGTCCGGGATAGACTATTTTGATACTTATGCTCCAGTAGCACGTATCAGTACCATAAGAATGCTGATTGCTTTAGCTAGTATTCACAATCTGATTATTCATCAGATAGATGTGAAGACAGCATTCTTGAATGGTGATTTGGATGAGGAGGTTTATATGAACCAACCTCAGGGCTTCATCATGCCTGGTAATGAACACAAGGTGTGTAAACTGATTTTGTCCTTGTATGGACTAAAGTAGGCACCTAAGCAATGGCACCAGAAATTTGATAAAATGGTTTTGTCTAATGGTTATTCACCTAACCAAGCTGACAAATGTGTATATAGCAAATTTGATGAATCTGGTAAAGGGGTCATCATTTGCCTATATGTTGATGACATGTTAATCTTTGGTATTGACCAAGCTAAGGTTGATCAGACAAAGGAATTTTTGTCATCAAGGTTCTCCATGAAAGACATGGGGGAGGCTGATGTTATCCTTGGCATAAGGTTCAAACGTGAAAGTGATGGTATTGTAATTTCTTAGTCTCATTATATTGAGAAGGTACTGAATAAATTCAATCACTTTGATTGTATTCCAGTGAGTACACCTATGGATACAAGTGAGAAACTGATGCCTAACAATGGCCAGGCTGTCTCCCAGCTTGAGTATTCTAGGGTGATTGGGTGCGTGATGTATGCCATGACTAGTACCAGGCCTGACATTGCATTTGCTATGGGTAAACTGAGTAGGTACACTAGTAATCCTAGTACTCAGCATTGGCAAGCAATTCAGAGGGTACTGAAGTATTTGAAAGGAACAATGAATTATTGTTTGTCATATACTGGATATCCATCAGTGTTGGAAGGTTGCACTGATGCAAGTTGGATCAGCAATACTAAGGACAACTTATCCACCAGTGGCTGGGTATTCCTTCTTGGTGTTGGTGCAATTTCTTGGGCATCCAAGAAGCAAACTTGCATTACTGGTTCTACCATGGAATCTGAGTTTGTGGCTCTAGCAGCTGCTGGCAAAGAAGCTGAATGGTTGAGAAACTTGCTTCTTGAGATTCCATTGTGGGTCAAACCTATGACACCCATTTCTATCCGTTCTGATAGTGCAGCTACATTGGCTAAGGCATATAGCCAGATGTACAATGGTAAGTCTAGACACCTAGGTGTTAGACATAGCATGATTCGTGAACTGGTCACAAATGGGGTGATTTCAATAGAGTTTGTGAGGTCTCAACAAAATTTAGCTGATCACTTGACGACGTGATTGGCTAGAGACTTGGTTATAAAGTCTGGTAAAGGGATGGGTTTAAAAGTCCACTCTAGTCACTGAATGCTAGGACACCCAACTCCCTCCTGAGGAAACTTAGGAGCTGAGTTCAATGTGGAAAGCTGAACATTCAGGGGACTGAAGCACATGTATATCATCCCAAGGATGTGCTTGTACTTGCTGAAGGAGGATGAAGTTATAACTTCTCAATGGTTAATGTCTTTGAAAAAATGTTGAAGCAAGAGCATGAACTAAAGAGGAACCACCTATGTAAATGTTGAGGTTTCGCCGCCTCAGGGAGCATGGACTTGGCTCTTACAACATTTATGAATTTGGATATGGACACATGGCTCGTAGTGTCAGGAGTTGTTATGGATTTGAAAACTTGTGTGTATTTTGTCTTCAAGTATTCAAAGAAGTTGAAGGGTTCAATTCTTATAACACCCTAATTCTCGAATGTTTGAAGTGATGTACTAAGATGGAAATTCAATCCTTAGGATATTTTCATTTATGCACTGGTTTTGTTAATGTTAATTTCCATGCAAAAAGATTTATACTATATTGGGGAGGATTGTTGGAAATATAGTTCAATTGTGGGATAGTTCATACTGGTGAATGGGGAAAGGAGGTACGGAGTGTACACCCACAAGTCCCTGAACACCCAGACTCATTTGTGGGTAAAGTTTGTTCAGCATCGTTGAGTTTCTTCAGCATCGCTGATGATCTTCAGAGAGTGTAACTCTGGACTGAAGGTATTCATCAGGGAGTAACTCCACTAAAGAATTGTCTTTAGTGTTTACTCATCAGCATGTCTTCTTCAATACTGAAGGCTTCAGCGGGAACACCGTTCAGGGGTCGCTGATGCTTCAGTGAGACTGAAGGATAGACTGATGCTGGAGCTGAACATGAATACTTGTAACGGTCTTTGACCAATTCAAGTAGAGTTAATGACCACGTTTAATTGGTCTTGTAACCACTTTCCTAGTATTATGGAGCACATTAAGAGGAGATTAATTGGCCATTAATTCCTCTTAATTCCATTGACTAGGGTTTGAGTACTACACCTATATAAAGGTGATTATTGCTGCATGAGATGAGATAGAAACAAGAAACACATAACAACAAAAGGGTTAGTGATTTGTGCCTAAATCTCTAACAGCATTTGGTCTTATCCCGAGTACGCGTGATACCCATGCATTAGGGTCGAATAATTTACTTTGGAAAGTGATTACACGATTCCAAGTGATATCCGGTAACCATTGTTTTGGTACGTAGCTAGGATTGATTATCTATAACCTGATTGGGACGAAGTAAACACCAACAATATTTCGGTTTTGATCTTCCCCCATGGATGTTTCAACTAATATTAGGTATATTGTAGGGTTATTGGTCGTTTTTAGGGGTCTAGGGGTGTTTATATAGGCTTTGGTAACCTCCTTAACAAGTTTGAGCCCAAAACGGACTCTACTTGCGCCTTTCCTACCCGTTTCCTTCCTTTAGTCGGCCATAACAGCCCATCCACGACCCACCCCCTTAGATTTGGGTTATTTACACTCTCCCCTTCTATTTTATGTTTACCTACTTCCATAAACTTTCGGGTCGAAACCGGACACCCTTTCGATAATTTTTCGACTTTCTGCGTAATTTTCGATCTTAACTTTATTTTCAAAACTTTTCTAAAATACAAAACTCCTATAATACATAGAATATAGATAATATATATCTAATGTACATATATCACGTATGATACATACACAAAATCCTACGAAAACGATAATTCAACTTTCATGAAATTTTCGTGTGATCTCATTTCATTTCACTTCATTTCATTTCATTTCACTTAATTTCATTTCATTTCACTTCATTTCATTTCGTTTCACTTCATAGTCACTATAATGTGAGCTTATGATTCATGAAATAACCATTCATCGATTTACTTAAGAGCACTTCGTACTCATAAACGATGTCCAAACCATCCTCATTCACACCAAATAAACACGTAAACACATAAAACACATAGTCACACATAACACCCTAAAAATACGACTAAGTGACGAAGCTCAAAACCGCGGTTGTCACACAAAATCTTTTAAAACTGCTTCTCGGTACCTCTTAAAGTTCATATCATGGCATAACTCGCTTCACGATTTGAGACCTTTCTCAGACCGATATTTGGCATTGACTTCATACTTCAAATCTTGAGAGTCGTTCATGAAATAATGGTCTTCTCTTCATAATAGGAATTTCTTCACTTGAACTTTTTGAGAGATTCTTCATATTTGGACCACGACTTCTTCATTTTTCTCCAATCTTTATTTGGGATTTTTATATACAACGATCCGCCTCCTTTTAGGATTTGGATATATTTATCCTCATACCTTGTTAGGGCCTTTATGGATAGACTTCTCCATGATCTTTACGGGAGTTTTTGCTTTTCGTCGTGTGTCTCGATCCTTCATATTGATTTTTGATAAATGCTTCTTCACATCACTTTTGGATCTTTAGCAACAAAATGTAGCCCTCATGCCTTGTTAGGGCCTTTTCGAACTCGCCAATCTTCGCATCCCGCTTCAATAAGTTATGCCTTGGCTATGAACTCTAATTAATACCGAGCAACTTTTAAACGATCTTGGGCTAGAAGCTAAGTAACATTTCAAAACGTACAACCTTATTTATTGCAATTAAATTTATTAACAAGCGATGGGAGAAAAAGCTTAAAATCAACTCACATAAATTCATGAAAGAATACCAAACTTATAATTGACTCTATCATCTCTCATTCTCCACAATTTAAAATCTCAAGGAATGAGACTCGTGGATGCTTAGCCAATTAAATCAAAGTTTTGGGTTTTCAAGTCGTCTATAGGGTCTTGCATCTTCTTAGAATTTTTCAAGTTTAGAATTTGCATTTTAAAGTTCCCTTGATAAACGACTTTCTAGGATCAATTATAGGAACTTGCGAAAAGTTCTTGTTCTTAACCCATAAGAGTTAAGACTTTCGCGTTTTAAAGTTCCCTATATAAAAGCCTAGCAAAACTTGACTTAAACACGTTAAGGATACTAGCTAGAGTAAATTTAGATAAGTAAACTCGTGTTGAGTCAAAAGATTCACAACGTTTAAAAATTAAAACCACTTTATTAAAACTTATTCTAGCAACGAAATAAAATAATTATAACAAAGGAAAAACTACAAGGCCAAAATAGATCAAAATTTTTGAAAAATGTCGAAAAATCAATTTTCGGTTAAAATGAGGACAAAAACAAGGAAAATCCCACTTAACTTCGATAGAAGTCCCCCCTACACTTAATATAAACATTGTCCTCAATGTTTAAGCATGTGGGAGTAAACTCTCCTACACTTAGGACATTGTGCACGTTGTTTAAATTTTCCTAAGGAAGAGACAACTAAAGTGATTCCTATTTTAATATTGAAGGATATAAAATATAGAATCAAAAGAGTTTAGGATAGAACCGGGAATACGGATACATGGAATCACAGGTCGTCAAAAGTCATCAAAAGTGAATTTGAAGCTCGAATCCCTGGACATGACAAGAAAGAAAACAACAAACACATACTAGGGTCTCCCCCTACACTTATTATAAAGACAAAAGAAAAAGGATAGATACTCGGGTTGCCTCCCGAGAAGCGCTTGTTTTTTATAACCGAGTCGTGAGCCTGACTCGACCTTGATTAGCATGGTAAGAAACTTGAAGAACATCCACCGGGATCAAATACATGGTTTTCATCCATCAAGTACCACAAGCTTAAGGCGAACAAGGCAAGCCAAAGAAGAGTAGGCAAGGTTCCCATAAGCAAAAGATTGTGAACGGTGGTAGAAATTAGGATGAGGTGCGAGCATATCTCCATTGTTTCCAAAAATCTTTCCTTTTATTTCATCAGATGGATACTGAGATGGCTTAAAAATTACAATACCTGGATCGAACACCTTTTCCTTTAGGGGAAAATAACACTCAAGCTTAGTAGACCTTGAAGAAGATCCTCTCATAAATCTCGCAATCTCATCCTCAAAAGGTGGATAGAGAGGTTTCAAATCATAAGTGTTGGAAACTCACTTTATGTGACGACATTTAAGAATTCCCATTAGTTATCATAGTCACACACGTTTGGACTAGACTAGGTTCGTTGTATAGTTTATGTAGTGTGTGTGACTATATATACCCCTCCTTAGCTTCCAAGGAGGGGTGTTGCTTGTGTTTCTTTTTCACTTTCTATTACAATTTTCCTTTCTTTCATCTTACACACACAACCACTCTCTCTCTAAGCTCAACAATGGCTTCCACCACCATATTCCACCATGTTAGACCACCGGATCATAGATAGCAAATCTACAGTTGGCATTAGAGCCTTGGTTCATTCCTTGGATCATGTTTTTTGTTTCGATTTGGTGGTCTAAATTTTTTTTTGGGGTCTCGTTCTATAGATTTGTCACGTCTTGTTATTATTTTGTCCAAACTGTTTACTATATCACTTTTGTCACTGGTCCGAATCTATATCCAAGATTCATAATTTCTGTCCTTGTCATCAATTCAAAAAGTGGTCAAAAGTGGTAATCTGGTATTCATATCTGGATATCTACTGTTTCTGGTCTAAATTTTTCGTATCTGGTATCATTTTTTCTGGGCTTATTTTGTTGTTTAGGATGATGAAGTTACCCAGAAAAATTGTCAGATTCACATTCTCGGATTTTCAGGAACAAGGACAGATTTAGATAAGATTTCAGCTTCCTAGTACATCGCATTGAGTGTGATGGGTTGACTACGATGTTACCATTACGATGGCTCCATTGCGATGGGTACCATTGCGATGGGTACCATCGCGATGGGACATCATGATACGATGGGACATCATCACGATAGACTGCGATGGGTAAGACTGCGATGGACTCATGCTTTGACTGCGATGCGTCATCTTGATACGAAGGACTAATGCTTTGACTGCGATGGGTCTAAAACGCTTGACTGCGATGACCATCTGACTCTTGTTGCGATGGGTGTAAAGATTGACTGCGATGGAAATTATTTTTGACTGCGATGGAAATTATTTTAGACTGCGATGGGTTAAATATTTGACTACGATGCAGTTTCAAAAATTCATGACCATGTAGTTTAATCTGACAATCGACTGAAACCATCTCAACCGAGTCAACTCGGTAATTACCAAGTTGACTCAGTTAACTCACCGAGTCTGACTCAACTGCCAACCTTATATCACCTCAACACAATCCATCTAATCCTAATTCCCTTCGTCACTTAATCCCCATCTAGACTCAAACAAACTGAAAAGTAAATGATCTCAGATTCATCTTTTTGTGTAAACATGCATGTTGAAATCTTTTAAGATCTATTCACGAAAATCAAACATCACCACAGATCCTTGTTTGGTTTTTTAACCAATGTTAATATACGAAATTAAATTAAGATTTATAACAAAACTTGTTATAATCATTATTCTGTTTCGCTTCTATAAACAAAAACCAACATGAAATGCTAATCTAGACCTACCTGAGATCAATTCGAATTGATCTTGATGTCGTGTATCTTTCGTCAAAAATCACAGAAATCGAATGATTGGTGTTCGAAATGATTTGATGATTTTTGTTGGTTGAGATTAGATAGATTAAGATGAGTTAGATTATGTGTTTGATGAAGATTGAAGATGAGATTGGGTGAGATTAGATGATTTTGGGGGGGACGGATTAAACGATGATGGTGGGTGAGGAGTTGAAGTTTGGGAGAGAAGAAGATAAGTTTGGTGGGGGAGCGGATGTTTCTAGGAGAAGTGTGAGTTTAGGGCTAGACTACCCTAATTTTTGGGAAGTTTATATCTAAAAACTCGCCTCAGATTGATATTGGGTTCGGTTGGGTTTTGTAAGACATTCCATGGGCTAATGATTATTTATCAAAAGATATGGGCCATGGGTTAACATTTATTTAACAATGAAATGGGCCGGTTAGTAGAACATTTGACATGGAAGAAAACTTAATTTCATTGTAATGACAAATTTTAAATTTTAAAATTTTATCCTTTACATGAATTTCATGTTTAATTTTTCGGGACTCCATCGAGACAAAGTGACGAGACAAATGTGACGAGAATTTATTTGAGACGAGACCAATGAAAAATTGGGCGATTTTTTAGTGGCTACAGATTTTGTTTGATCGCGTATTAATTACGTGACGTTGAAGACGGATTTTTTGATGGCGTGTACTTATTTTATCTTTCATAGATAACTTGCTCGTGCTTAATCTTAGAATGACGAATTGGTTATCTGGTTTCCGGGTTCGGGGTGGTTAGTTGATTTAACACCCCCAAATTTACACGCAGCTGAATACATCTTTGAGTGCTAAACAATGATACAATAACACATAATTTATAAAGAACGACTCGAAAAGAGACGTTTCAAATTTATCGTTCCTAAAACATTTGTCAGAGTAGCGTAGTTCCAAGACATCGTAACCAAAGTACAACTAAAACAAAAGATTTATATTGTTTTAAGCAAAGGAACGATAAAGATTCAAAGAGTTTAAATTACAAAAGCAGTGCACAACTACATTCCCATGACTCCCAAGCTTCACACTCCTTGATTACCTGAAATACATGTGAGTAAAATCATCAACAAAGATGTTGAGTGAAATCTATAGGTTTATGTAATCATTTTGAACACAAGCAAAAGTTATAATTTGGTGGCATACTCGAAGGCAACAAGCATCGAATAATAATTTGCATCAACAATAATAATTGTATATAGCATAAATTGCATCAAGCTCATGGAACCGGGCCCTTAGACACTCCCATATCAGTCTAATAAGACGAGAGATTTATTAATTGTCGTTACCTCCAGATTATTCGTACATTGCCGTATACCTGACTTCTCAATACAATATGTTCAAACAGTGTGGAGGTCGGGCCTAAGCTTCTGTGACAAGTCCACACAAACTGAACCGGGGCGGCTTCCCCCATAGATCTATTAATTGTACTAGCGGTTAACCCATCATAGGTTAATTAACGGTCCATAATTGAGGCTTTAATAATGGCAATCACTTAATGCAATTCAAAGGCAACCACGGGTCCATTCATATAGGGACAAGCATACCAAAACAACTTGTATTCTAAGTTTATAAAAACATGTATTCTCCCTCGCGGGTTTTTAAAACAATTAAAGTGCACAAGCGAGGCTATAGACTCACCTTAGCCATAACAATATCTAACGAGGATAACGATCATGATAATTGTGACGAGAGTGAAACGATGAAATAAGATAAATCGATGAACCAAGAGCTTCTAGCGGCGACCTAAAATAACATGGCACGTCTTAGAGATATAAACGACAACGACTAACATAGGAAAATAAACGATTTTATAAAGGTTTAAAAAAATAATATAGTTATGAAAACTAAATAATATATTCGGACCAAATTTTAAGATTATGGGATGAGGAGGGACCAAAAGTGATACATTGAAAACCTATAATACTACTTTATAAATAGCTTTAAAATCAAGGACCAATAATATAAATGTACATTTTAATTGCATGAATATGACGTGAAAGATTTTACTACTTCATTTCATTTTCAAATTGTATGCATCGTTCTCGTTCTCGTTTTCATTCCAAGTATTTATTAGTTTGAAAAGTTGCAGCCATTGATGTAGAAAATACGCGTTTAGGAAAACAACGTATGAGTGCGGCAAGTATTAATCGACACGATTTAATGAAAAACCGTGAAGACGAATAAATGCGGGTTCGTTCTCGAAGGAGGTGTGTATTATGTGTGCCAATTAATAAAATAACAATGTTTGGATTAGTGACATTTTTGGTTTAAAGAGAGAAAAATTAAAGACGAGCTACGACTACAATTAAAACTACGACGTTGACGTAAAACGCGAACGTAAATACGTAAAACGTGACGAAATTAAAAATTAAAACCTAAAAACTAATTAAATGATTAAACTAAGTCTTAAATAATATAAATAAGAATAAAAATCCAACAAATATATTTTAAAACCTTTTATTAATTAAATATTCAATTTTTAATGCTAATTAAAGCCCAAAAATTAAATATAATTAACAAAATGTCCAAAATATTAATTTATTGAACTAATAACTAACTTATATTATTTAAAGACTAAAAACTATTTTTCTTAAATTTTAAAAACTATTTTTCTATTTTTAAATCACTAAAAACTATTTTTAGATTAAAATAATCCTAAAAAATAATAAAATAATGACAAAATTAATCTAACAATTTTAAAAATCCTAAATTACCCTATTGAACAGTAGAAAATTGAAAAAGTTTGAAAAAAGTAAAAATTTTCACTAAAAGACAAAACAGTTCATTAAAATAACCCTAATTAAACTAATTTAATTATAAAAAATAATTAAAAAGATGAACAGTGACTAATTTTTATACTAAAAATCTTAAAATAATATTCTTAATCTATAAAAAATTTTAAAACAGAAAAATATGACTTTTTTACACTAAATGACAAAAACAGATTGATTAAAAAGTAATTAAAAATGCTAAATAATCTAAAAAATATAAAATAAACAGTAGAATAAAAATAAATTATACTAAAAAATCAAGAATTAAAAAAGAAAAATATAGAAAAAAAATGGAATTCTAACTCCTATTTAAGGGCACTAAAGACAAAAATCTTAGAATCTGATAGTGACCTTTCTTGTGTTTCTGTCTTTTTGTGCAAGCAGTGGCAACAAATACAAAGGCAGTGGGAAAGGAGTTCCCACTGCTAATGAAAGTAAACGGGTCTGGGCACAAAAGTGCTTGTTTCTTGCTTGTTACTTGGAGTATTTTGGAAACAAAGGCACCCCTACACTCAGTGGAGTGTAGGGAGTCAGTTTATGCAAGAAAAAGAGCAAGTTCTTCACAAGAATAACACACAAAGTGGCAAATCAAGTTACTGTAAAGCTCCTAAGGGGACTGTGAACAGTGAACTGAATTTATATGCACAAATGTGATTTTTGGGAGCTTAAACCTTGCACACCAGTTTATCAAATCATATATAAGCCAAGCATAAGCCTATCTAAACCTATTTTCTAACAAGCAACAAGATTTGATAGCACAATTTCACACAAAGTATGTAGAAAAATGGCTTAACAGTTTTGCTAGTTAAAACCAATTTTAGAGCATGCAATTTCCTTACTTATACTACAATACTGAAAAATAACCACCAATTAAGCCTACTACTACCAACAAGGGTATGTCCAAACAGGTTTCAACCATATATTTGCCACAAATTTCAGTTTACACCCTAGTCCCAAACACCCCTTTAGTTTTCAGAAACTAAGAATTAACAAACACAACTCTTTAAAACTTGATTAAACTGAATGAAAAAGATCTAATCATGCATAAAAGGGACAGATAGACATAATTAAACAGAAACATCAACAAATAAACATGAAATACTCAAAATCACATAAAATTCTCATAAAGCTCAAAGAAAAAGGAAAAGGGGTTCAAGCCTTGATTGAGCTGATGCCTTCCTTAGACCAGCTCTCTTTTGTGAGCTTTTGTGAGATTATGTGAAGTAATGGACCCCTGCTGAGGTTCAACAACAGAACCAGGGGTCTCAAGTGTCTTCAAAAGGGGCTAAATGAAATGATCTTGTTGTAATGGAAACCTGCACATCCACCACAAAACCAGGAACAAAAACAAGTAGCTTGCACCAAATCACAAGCTTTTGTCAAGAGCTTGTGAAAATGGTGCCTGCTACAGTAAGCAGTAAAAAAAAAGATGATAAAAGATTTTTTTTTTGGAAAATCTTTGAAAGGACTTGAAAAACCAACCTATTGAAACCTTATAAAAACTTAATAAAGAATGAGATACGTGTTATACTTCCACTTTCACTTCAGTATAACTCTGATTCTCACACCTTAGAAAAACCTTTTTCAATAATTCTTAAGAACATGAAATTTCTGAAAATGCCTTTTAAAAAAACTGAAAGTCTTAAGTAACCTCAAACTAATTGCAATAAATCTGAAATGTTTACACTATCAAACATAAGTAACTTGGAACTCAGTATTTTGAAAAATCAAAAATGTTCATTTTCATTAATAATTTTCAACAATTTACAAAAACTGGAACCCTTCTAATGGTTCACAAGTCGAACCATTTATACAAGTGACGAGTACATTCTAGAAATCATAAACCCTACTACATGAGCTGACTAAAATACCCTTGGTCTTCAAACTTGATTCTTTGGTCAAAAACGCGTCATGTGAAGCCAGCTGGATGAAGGATGATCCTGGACGCTCATTTGGTCCTTGGGGACAAAGGAAAACGTTTTGGAACGTTTGATAACTGTAGGATTCTCTTTATGCCAAATTTGGGTAGACAGGCGAGGACGGGGGGTCCACTGGAGGTCATGGGTGAGTGTGTTAGGAGTTGGGTCGGGTTTAGGTGGGTATCAATTAGGTTTCTGGATATTATGGGGTTTGGGGATTAAGTGAATTGTGATTTCCCAATTAGGGTTCTTGTGTTCATAATCTGGGGAGATTAGGGGAGATAGTGAATAGTAATTGTTTACCGCCCCTTTTAATTATTATTAAACACGTTTAAAAAGTTGGGGTTAGTGGGTATTTGTTGACTGGAGGGTTTGACCTGGGCTAGTGGGTCGGGTAAAGGGTGATAAAAGGTGGGCTTGGTTGGGCTAAAACCGGGTAGGGATTGGGTTTGGGTTTGGTAATTGGCAAAAGTGACCCCCTGTCTTCCAGATTTGTGTCACTTCATATTTAAACAGCATAGTAGTACTTTCCCTTTGTTAATAACTATAGCCATGTTGTCAAAAATGGCACAAGTAATTTCCAAACTTTGAATAAGGACCAATGGTGTAATTAATGCATTCTTCAAGGGCTATTCTTGTAAGGTCTTCAAACTTTAGGGACCCCACTCATATTTATGGATATTTGAGGGGTATAAAGTGTCATTCTTCAATAGTTGAGGGACCAAACTTGCCAATCTTCAAAACTTCAAGGGTCAATGTGGAAATTCATGATTCGGGTCCGGTTCTTTGTGCGGCTTCGTTTCCCGTGTTTGTTATTGCTTGATTCCTTTGATCTTTTGGTGAATTCACGATATCCATACCTAAAATACACAATGAACAAACATAGGCACATATATGGGTATTTTGACGATATTTTAAGCGTTTTAAGCCCGATTTGGACGATGAGACTATGTATAAATACAGTCTCATCACTCCCCCATACTAAACCATTGTCGTGTCCCCACGCAATGCTAGAATTAAGTATCATAGCACTTCCAAAATTCACTTTATGATGACATTTATTGAAGACATAAATTTAAATTAACTACTACACGTGTTTTAGACATAATGTATTGTTTTCATCACGAGAATGTGACTTTTGGGATCATAGAACAAGAACACGTGAATGCTTCGTTAGAAATAATTTCGTCGTCCTCGATTTTCACCCAATTCCATGCTAAGCGTGTAACGAGATCCTTGTCATTATAAGTTAGCAACACGATCACATCTCATGAGTGTTAATTACGAACCTAAACTCCCTTATTCCTACTTGGTATCTCTTATATTTTATTTTTGTCTTAATGATCACGAGGATACATCATCGACTTATGCGTGAATAGAGATTAAGTCTAAAAATAGAAACTTAACGGTTTAGCCAAAATCATTAAATCAATAATTCATCCCAATAGACAACGATGTCAAAAAATTAAGTCAACAAGAAAGATCGATAAACACGGTTTTATAACGGTTTTGAACATGAGACTTATTACCAAGACTTTTATACGCCCCCTAACGGAAGGGCCTTATTATCTTTGGTTTACCTCCATCTTTTATTCAACTTCGCCATGAAGCTTTTATTATGACTTCGGTCTTGCCTTGCCTTTTATTATCCGCCTCATCGGTGGTTTTATTAGCCAAAGACGTATATCCTCACGCTAGAGCGAATTTTGGATCTTTAAAGCTTCGAAGATTAAGGCTTGATTCACTTTCAATTTGGGCATAGATTTTTCGGCCTTGTGAGCTTCAAATTTTTGCTTAATTTAGGTGAGCACTTGAAATCTTATTATTAGGTGAAGCTTTCGATTATTCGGGTGCCAATACTTCAAAACCGTGACGCTGGCGATACCTTAATGTTTTCCCAATTTAATTACATGGAAGCTACCAAAACAAATTAGAAACCCAACAATAGTGACTAAACCGCCAAATTAATATTTATTAACAATTTATTATGCAAAAGCGTTGGGAGAATAAGCTAATAATTACTACACATAAGATCGTGATGATTACGAGACTTATAAATAACTCTATCATTTCTCGTCCTCATTTAAGAGACTTAGCCTAAAAAGTTAAGGAATCGAAGCTAAGTGCTCAACACGCACGGTCGAGTCAAAAATTACTCTCGTTCTCACCATCGGAAAACCTACATTCGTGCCTTAAACACTTATGAAAAACTAGAAAAATTTTAAAATTTGGCCATTTTTAGCCTTATTTTGCATAAAACGATAACAAAAAGATGAATATTGGATTGCGTGTTGACGTAAGCAAGGTGAAGTATCTACTCACCCCCCCATACTAAAACTAAACATTGTCCTCAATGTTTCGAGTCTAGGGGTGTAAACACCCCCATACTAGAGACGAAGTCGAATGCTTAATCTCGAGCATGGAAAGGGTAAAACGAATAACCTAAAAGCCGTTTATGAATTATGCTAATAAGATAAACGTTAGAACATAAAAGGATATCATCGGATATCGGAATCTCCAAAGGCAACGATCGAAGCTCGAGTGATCCGTAAAACGAACACGAGAGGCTTCAATGATGACGATGAACCTAATAGATCACAATCACAAACAACCACGAAACAAAGGTAGGAAGAGCACAAGTCCCCTCGTTACATTAAACTAAGAAAGCGATAATATGTACAAGGATAAGCATGAGAATCCCCCCCGAGGCACCTTGTTTTTGATAACCGAGTCAAAAGCTCGACTCGAATCCCCATAAATGTGATCATTTAGGGATAATCTTGGTATGGTCCTTTTTGGTGGGGCTTACATGATAAACAAGGCCCAAAAGTACATGGAGTACTTTAAAAACCCGATAAACGTATACCGGGGTCAAAGATAGCGTCTTCGTTTTCGGATGAAAGACGAAACAACGCCACTCCAACGCAAACCCCAATGGGGTAGAAGAAAAGAGATGAGAAGTAGAAAGGTGGGGCAAATGGTAAGTCAAAATTATGAGCTACTCGAGGTAGACTCACACCAAGCAAATAGATAAGATTTCCATTTATTGCATCGGTGGAAGACCGAGATTTCCCTTTTGGAGCAATTCCGGGATCGTAAATCTCGTCCTCGGTGGAGAAATGGGAGGGAACATTTGGGGCTTCCCCCACACTAGATCCACACCAACCATCGTCAAAAGGAGTAGACGAGGTGGTAGCACTCATAACACGATGTGATGACGGAGTTAAACATGTAGAAAAATCATTTAAAACATTTTTAAAATCTTTTCCTTTTTCAGTGTTCAAAAACTCTCTATGAAAACCCGATTTGATAATGTCGAAAATATTTGGCGTGTCAAATTCAAAATTAGTCGCGCTAAAAATTCTCACATTTAAGTCTTTGGCGGGAGGGGGTGGCGGATTATATAAGTTCTAAAAACGTTTGTCGATAAAGAACACCGCCCCCTCGGGGTCTACATACTCGTCATCCTCATGAACATCGATCTCATCGATTTCTTCATCAAAGATAGGCTTGTCAAACCACGGTTTGTCATTCCCCTCCTTGAGTATCTTAGAAACTCTCTCGAAAAGATCACGATCAAGCACGAAACCATCATTCTTTTGTGGGGATCGTTGATAAGTTAGATCCTCACGAATGTGGTAAACGTCATTCTCAAATGAGGAGTGTTGATTAGGTAACTCCTCGAGAATGGGATTTTTGGTGGTCACATGAGTTGGTTCGTCATCGAAAATAAGACGTTCCAACTCATTAAGTTCATCCTCGATCTTGGAAAGGTCGACCTCACTCGTAGGTGGAAGTGAAGGCATAAGAGCTAGCTCTCGTTCAATGATTTCCTCAATCTCGGGATCAAACTCATAATCATCGTACTTCACATGTTTCTTCTTAGGAGAATCAAAAATAGCATGCGGATGTCGAAGTACGTGATCAAGCTCGGCAAAATCGCCATCGTCATCGTCAAAGAAAGAGTCGATGTGAGCACTCACAACCATGGACTTACAAGTCAAATGACTATGCTTAGGTGACTTTTCTAAGACGAGAGGATCGATGTCGATAAACCCTTTAGCCTCAACGGGTGTTGGGCTAGGCAAAGGAGGCACTTCGATGGAGTTAGAAGTTGAAGCCTCAAAGACGTGGTCCTTCGAAGGTGGTGAAGACGAATCCATTTTGGTCATTGTCGTGATGGCATTAACGTCACCCTTCGGAATTGGTGTTTCACTTGTTTCGCTAAAAATATCCCAAAGTGAGTTTTCATCCATAAATTTACACATACCCTTTTGAATTAGGTACACGTATTCTTTGTCATTAAAATCATCATCTTTAAAACCGTTTTTCTTAATTCTTTCAAAACATGCATCAAGCTTCATTCTTTCCGCTAAAGTAAACATTTTGAAATCATTAGAATTTGAATCATTAGGTTTTGAAACCTCGGTTTTTTCATTCTCATAAAATCCTTGGGATTTTCTAGCGAAAAAGTCTATTTTCTCATCCCATATCTCATAGTAAGTCTCCCCTCGTGAACGTCGATTACGGTTCGAGCCGTCGATAAGAATGGTCGGCCTAAAATAATGGGACATTTAGGGTCACACTCGTAATCGGATATAACAAAATCCGCGGGAAAAACAAACTTTCCAATCCTAACATAGACATCCTCGGCTATTCCAATTGGTATTAAAGGTGTACAATTTGCAAGCTCGATTGTCATGTTTGTGGGGGTAAGCGAAGGCAATCTCATCAATTTCCAAAGAGAATGAGGCATAAGGTTGATGCTAGCACCTAAATCGGCAAGGGCTAAACATCCCTCAATCTCGGAAAAATCACAAGGTAGTAGAAATTGGCCCGGATCCTTTTCCTTTCTCGGCATACGCCTTTTGGGTTTTTTAAGAAGGATCGATGCACAAGTTTCTTCAAGGGTTACTTTGGTAAGGTCGACAAAGCTCTCTTTTTGAACCGTGGATGGAATTTGAGGTACACGAGGGTGTGCACTCTTTTCCTTGGTCGCCACGTTCACCCCATCGACTTTAGAACAAGAAGACGTCTTAGAAGTCGAGGGTTGAGAGGGATAAACAACACGGAATCCTTCAAGGTTAGGGGTAATCACACGACCTTTCTCACGAGACGAGGCGGCTTTACATTGTTCTTTCGGATTAGCTACGGTGTCACTAGGTAACGAACTCGATGACGAACCCGAGGCTTTGTTCATTATAGCCGAAAACATCTTTTTAATATCAATTTGCCCTTGCTCAATCTTCGTGTTTTGCAATTTCAAAGTATTTGTAAAGTCGTTTTTCAAAGTACCAATTTCTCCCTCTAATCGTCTCATATTAGCCTCATTCGTTTTCATGTAATTTTGAAAATCGTTTGACGAACTATTTTGATTAGAATTAAAGTTCCCTTGGTTTTGATTACTTCTTTGAAAATTGTTTTGATTACCACTTGAAAAATTATTTCCTTGATTGTTATCTCGATTTTGCCAAGTTATATTACGACCTTGATTATAACCTCCTTGATTTTGATTCGAAAAATTTCCTTGTTGATTATTTCCTTGAAAATTGTTTCGGTTTTGATTAAAATTGTTGCCTTGGTTATAATTGCCTTGTTGTGATGGACCAGCGTTATTTTGATTTTGATTAGAAAAATTGTTGTTTAACGCACTCACATTCGACGTTTGGCCATCCGTAGCCGCACACTCGTAATAATTATGAGGTCCACCACAAAACGTACACGAAACCTCAACCGCTTTCACCGTAGCGGGAGCGTCTTTCTTTTGCATCTCAATGAGATAAGACGTGAACACATTCGTCAACTTATCGACTTTTGCATCAACTCTCTCAATGTCGCGATTAGAACTACTAACATTGGCGACATTGGCAACACTCGGTGCATTGCGGAGTTGGTAAACCTTGGATCGGTTCTCGATAATTATCAAAGCTTCTCTCGGAGTCTTACACAAAAAGTTGCCACCGGCGGCGGAATTCAACGAGTCTTGTTCGTGAAAATTAAGACCGTTGTAAAACGTATCGATTTGGTGCAACTCGGAAAAACCATGGTGAGGACATTGCCTAAGCAATTCCTTAAAACGATCCCACGCGTCTCTAAAAGATTCATTCGGTTTTTGCTCAAATTTCGTAATCTCATTCTTGAAAAACGTTGTCTTAGACGGTGGGAAAAAATAATTAACGAACTTGGAAACGAGATCCTTCCACGTAGTAATCGAATTAGGTGGCTCTTTCTCGTACCAATCCTTGGCGGCACCATCGAGCGAGTAAGGAAAAAGCATAAGCTTGACGACATCGGTGTCGACGTTCTTAAACTTGCTCGTGGCCAAAAGACGATCAAAATTCCGAATATGGTCGTGAGGATTATCGGCTTCACGACCTCGAAACTTTGTAGCTTGGATCAACGAAAGCATTCCGCTCTTGATCTCAAAATTCTCCGCCTCGATAGCGGGAATTACGATCGCGTCTCCATAACCCTCGGTGGGCGCTTGGAGCAATTCCATCATAGAACGATTGTCGGCCATCTCCTCTACGGTTTCTTCAACAACGATATTAGGAACGTCGGTTTCTAATTATCGTCTACGTCGTCGATTCCTTCGATTACGATTGCGTCGATTCGAAGCTTCACTAGAATTGGAATAATCCTTCGATCGAGTGCGCATGCACTAAACGTAGAATGGGTGGTAGCAAAGAAGATTCTTTTTGCGGCTTTTCGATTTTTTCAATTTTTTTTGGTTTTTGATTGGTTTTTTAATTTTTTTGGATTTTTTTTTGTTGTATTACGTAGACAAAAATCTACAAATCTCTCCTCGAATCGACTTTCTCGATTAAAGGAGCCTCAAAGAATGAAAACGATCACGTGGAGTGAACGTTCTCGATGACTTTAGAACGTTGGTGGAACACCAAAACGTTCAAGAGGGTTTAATCTTGAAAACACAAGCAAATATAATATACGTAGATAATACTTGGGCGGCAAACCCTCGATTAGCCTTCTTTCTCAAAACACGCACAAGCAAGCGGAGGAAACGAGGCGGCGCGAAGCACTTAAGAGCCTTTTTCCTTTAGGTCGTGAAATACAACCGCCTTATACCCACCTTATAGTTTGTGTTAATTGAAATTAAGCCTCACGAAAGTATTTATCTATTTTGCCTTTAAACTTTTGCTTTAGATTCGAATACAATGATCGAGTGATGAAATCCCGAATCAAGGTTGTGATTTCTCACGTATTTGGAGTACTTGTATATTTATTTGTTCTTACGTAGTACAATATAGTAATAATAATATTCACAAGAAAAACGAAAACCAATATATCTACAATATAGTAAAAGATTGTTGTGTGTTTAACTTAGGAAAATTAAACACGATTTATTTGGATACTATACTATAATAGATAAAAAATAACAAAAATGAGTATGTACGATATTTACGCTTTCCAAAAAATGAAAAGCAAAAACGCACTACTCACACAAACACGATACTAATAGTAATGGCAACACAAACACCTCCCCGGCAGCGGCGCCAAAAATTGATGTAGAAAATACGCGTTTAGGAAAACAACGTATGAGTGCGGCAAGTATTAATCGACACGATTTAATGAAAAACCGTGAAGACGAATAAATGCGGGTTCGTTCTCGAAGGAGGTGTGTATTATGTGTGCCAATTAATAAAATAACAATGTTTGGATTAGTGACGTTTTTGGTTTAAAGAGAGAAAAATTAAAGACGAGCTACGACTACAATTAAAACTACGACGTTGACGTAAAACGCGAACGTAAATACGTAAAACGTGACGAAATTAAAAATTAAAACCTAAAAACTAATTAAATGATTAAACTAAGTCTTAAATAATATAAATAAGAATAAAAATCCAACAAATATATTTTAAAACCTTTTATTAATTAAATATTCAATTTTTAATGCGAATTAAAGCCCAAAAATTAAATATAATTAACAAAATGTCCAAAATATTAATTTATTGAACTAATAACTAACTTATATTATTTAAAGACTAAAAACTATTTTTCTTAAATTTTAAAAACTATTTTTCTATTTTTAAATCACTAAAAACTATTTTTAGATTAAAATAATCCTAAAAAATAATAAAATAATGACAAAATTAATCTAACAATTTTAAAAATCCTAAATTACCCTATTGAACAGTAGAAAATTGAAAAAGTTTGAAAAAAGTAAAAATTTTCACTAAAAGACAAAATAGTTCATTAAAATAACCCTAATTAAACTAATTTAATTATAAAAATAATTAAAAAGATGAACAGTGACTAATTTTTATACTAAAAATCTTAAAATAATATTCTTAATCTATAAAAAATTTTAAAACAGAAAAGTATGACTTTTTTACACTAAATGACAAAAACAGATTGATTAAAAAGTAATTAAAAATGCTAAATAATCTAAAAAATATAAAATGAACAGTAGAATAAAAATAAATTATACTAAAAAATCAAGAATTAAAAAAGAAAAATATAGAAAAAAAAATGGAATTCTAACTCCTATTTAAGGGCACTAAAGACAAAAATCTTAGAATCTGATAGTGACCTTTCTTGTGTTTCTGTCTTTTTGTGCAAGCAGTGGCAACAAATACAAAGGCAGTGGGAAAGGAGTTCCCACTGCTAATGAAAGTAAACGGGTCTGGGCACAAAAGTGCTTGTTTCTTGCTTGTTACTTGGAGTATTTTGGAAACAAAGGCACCCCTACACTCAGTGGAGTGTAGGGAGTCAGTTTATGCAAGAAAAAGAGCAAGTTCTTCACAAGAATAACACACAAAGTGGCAAATCAAGTTACTGTAAAGCTCCTAAGGGGACTGTGAACAGTGAACTGAATTTATATGCACAAATGTGATTTTTGGGAGCTTAAACCTTGCACACCAGTTTATCAAATCATATATAAGCCAAGCATAAGCCTATCTAAACCTATTTTCTAACAAGCAACAAGATTTGATAGCACAATTTCACACAAAGTAGGCAGAAAAATGGCTTAACAGTTTTGCTAGTTAAAACCAATTTTAGAGCATGCAATTTCCTTACTTATACTACAATACTGAAAAATAACCACCAATTAAGCCTACTACTACCAACAAGGGTATGTCCAAACAGGTTTCAACCATATATTTGCCACAAATTTCAGTTTACACCCTAGCCCCAAACACCCCTTTAGTTTTCAGAAACTAAGAATTAACAAACACAACTCTTTAAAACTTGATTAAACTGAATGAAAAAGATCTAATCATGCATAAAAGGGACAGATAGACATAATTAAACAGAAACATCAACAAATAAACATGAAATACTCAAAATCACATAAAATTCTCATAAAGCTCAAAGAAAAAGGAAAAGGGGTTCAAGCCTTGATTGAGCTGATGCCTTCCTTAGACCAGCTCTCTTTTGTGAGCTTTTGTGAGATTATGTGAAGTAATGGACCCCTGCTGAGGTTCAACAACAGAACCAGGGGTCTCAAGTGTCTTCAAAAGGGGCTAAATGAAATGATCTTGTTGTAATGGAAACCTGCACATCCACCACAAAACCAGGAACAAAAACAAGTAGCTTGCACCAAATCACAAGCTTTTGTCAAGAGCTTGTGAAAATGGTGCCTGCTACAGTAAGCAGTAAAAAAAAAGATGATAAAAGATTTTTTTTTGGAAAATCTTTGAAAGGACTTGAAAAACCAACCTATTGAAACCTTATAAAAACTTAATAAAGAATGAGATATGTGTTATACTTCCACTTTCACTTCAGTATAACTCTGATTCTCACACCTTAGAAAAACCTTTTTCAATAATTCTTAAGAACATGAAATTTCTGAAAATGCCTTTTAAAAAAACTGAAAGTCTTAAGTAACCTCAAACTAATTGCAATAAATCTGAAATGTTTACACTATCAAACATAAGTAACTTGGAACTCAGTATTTTGAAAAATCAAAAATGTTCATTTTCATTAATAATTTTCAACAATTTACAAAAACTGGAACCCTTCTAATGGTTCACAAGTCGAACCATTTATACAAGTGATGAGTACATTCTAGAAATCATAAACCCTACTACATGAGCTGACTAAAATACCCTTGGTCTTCAAACTTGATTCTTTGGTCAAAAGCGCGTCATGTGAAGCCAGCTGGATGAAGGATGATCCTGGACGCTCATTTGGTCCTTGGGGACAAAGGAAAACGTTTTGGAACGTTTGATAACTGTAGGATTCTCTTTATGCCAAATTTGGGTAGACAGGGGAGGACGGGGGGTCCACTGGAGGTCACGGGTGAGTGTGTTAGGAGTTGGGTCGGGTTTAGGTGGGTATCAATTAGGTTTCTGGATATTATGGGGTTTGGGGATTAAGTGAATTGTGATTTCCCAATTAGGGTTCTTGTGTTCATAATCTGGGGAGATTAGGGGAGATAGTGAATAGTAAGTGTTTACCGCCCCTTTTAATTATTATTAAACACGTTTAAAAAGTTGGGGTTAGTGGGTATTTGTTGACTGGAGGGTTTGACCTGGGCTAGTAGGTCGGGTAAAGGGTGATAAAAGGTGGGCTTGGTTGGGCTAAAATCGGGTAGGGATTGGGTTTGGGTTTGGTAATTGGCAAAAGTGACCCCCTGTCTTCCATATTTGTGTCACTTCATATTTAAACAGCATAGTAGTACTTTCCCTTTGTTAATAACTATAGCCATGTTGTCAAAAATGGCACAAGTAATTTCCAAACTTTGAATAAGGACCAATGGTGTAATTAATGCATTCTTCAAGGGCTATTCTTGTAAGGTCTTTCAAACTTTAGGGACCCCACTCATATTTATGGATATTTGAGGGGTATAAAGTGTCATTCTTCAATAGTTGAGGGACCAAACTTGCCAATCTTCAAAACTTCAAGGGTCTTTTTGGAAATTCATGATTCGGGTCCGGTTCTTTGTGCGGCTTCGTTTCCCGTGTTTGTTATTGCTTGATTCCTTTGATCTTTTGGTGAATTCACGATATCCATACCTAAAATACACAATGAACAAACATAGGCACATATATGGGTATTTTGACGATATTTTAAGTGTTTTAAGCCCGATTTGGACGATGAGACTATGTATAAATACAGTCTCATCAGCCATTATAAATCATAATACTAAGTAGATATCGAGTAATACCTGGCTCCGCACTAAAACATGAATGATTCGGATTCATGATGGTCGAGAATAGATACCGACATGAACACGGATACAATAAAGTCAAATCTGCCCGTGACGACTCAACTGAAAACGAACTCGAACCCGCGGATAATGAATCAAATACCAACGAGGAAAGCAAAGCTGGAACCAAACCGAGTTGAACCAAGGCTGTGATCTAAACTCGAATTCATATGCGCACTTCTAAGCTTAAAGATGCATTTTAAAATGTATCCGGCTCTCTATTGGTGTTATAAGATGTCATGTTAGGATGTAAAGAGCTAACTTTGGAAAGGAAATAGGACTGGGTCGCGATGGAAGGTTTCATACTGAGTCGAATGAAACAGAAACATAACCCGTGACCTTATAGGGTTTACCAAGGTCGTTGTATTCTTTAAAGCCGGCTTTAACAATAGCCCATATACTTGGTTCTTGATCTTCCTTTCTGCTGCTACCAGACCATCCGAGAGAGATGAAGAGTTTTAAGGTGCGCCTTGTGTTTCGATCCAGGTTTTGGAATGGGTAGAGTTTTAGATTTGTATATTAACAAATCTTGGAGTCTAAGTTTTGGTAAGAGACGTGGCAAAATATTGAGTATACTTTGGCCTCCAAGAGTGGTGACGATGCAAATATATTCAAAGGATGAAGATGAAACGAATTGTGATTAGTATGTAACTCGTAGGTTGACAGGTTGACATATAACCTTAATATAGATAAGAAGGAACATAAGTTTTGTTTCATATGAAATGTGTACTTGTGTAGTATAGTCGGATACGGAAGAAAAAAAAAGATGGATAATAGTTTTGTATTGTGGATTTTTCGATGTAAGCGGGTATTATCGAAACCCGATATTTTAAAAGTTACGCGATTTGAAAGATACATATAAAACACGAAAAATGAACACTCAATATAAAGTAAAACCATCAACATTCTGACAACATTTATATTTTGATAATTAAATGACTTAAAATACGTTAATGCGTCGATGAACGAATGACACATAAAGGTTTAACCTAAATTACGAAAAATACTTTTAAAATAAAATAAAATTAAAAAAATAAACGACAAAAATAGAAAATATTAAATATCGAAACTATCGATAATAAAATATAAAAAATTTTGGCATCTGTCGGTATCGCAATCACTAATAGTCCTCGTTACTCGTCAAAACAAAAAAATAAAATATTAAATATCGGTTTCAACTTAAACCGTCAAACATAATGGTATTTAACGCCATTAAATATTTCAAAAATACTTGAAAGATAGAATTAAGTAATGACCTTATTTTTGCGGGTTTTACAGTTGATGACTCGGATAACTATCACTTAAAGGGGTTACATTGTTGTACTCAGTGTCACGCGCTTAGTCGACGTGGATAATTTCAAGAGGTGTTGTGCTTATAGACTTCTTCAGTGATGCATTGAGTACTTAGAGATTTCTCCACCGTTCTTCATTCAACAATAGTGCAAGCTTAAGTCACAAGATCGAAGGATTCTTATTCAGTTTCAAGTTTGATGTATCTTGTTCATTCAATCAATGGTCACTTCAAATTGCTTTCACGTGGGTTGGTAAAGGTGGCCATGGAGAGTTTATGAGAAGAGATTTTCGATCAACAGCTGATTCTCACAAAATATATAATTCAACTTATTTACTATTCTCACGAGATTTCAGGTTTATGTGCGTACAATTTATTGATGGTTCCGAGTTTCGAAACCATCAAGGGGGAAGAAGAAGACACATTGAACGCACAAAGAGTACACGTGATGAACTTCATACCTTCTTTTGATTTGAAGACATTCCGGGATGACATTTGTCATAGCCGTAGAGAAAATCAGTGTTTTAACTCGTGGCGTTATCAATCTCTAAAACGGTACACTACTGATTCGAGGTTTAATTGTTTGATTGTTGCAATTAAACATCATCATTATCCTATATGCATTCCCGGGACTTAATTGACTCTGGTGCATCTCCAGAAGAAGATATGTGCATTTCCGGGACTTAATTGACTCTTGTGTTACGATGTCAACTTCATGAATGGGATAAAGTGTCCACTTCAGTATTTGAGCTTCATAATTGGGATTGATTTACTTTCTTCAACTATGTGGGGGAAGAAGTGTCTTGATTCTTTCTGGTATGCATAACTTAAACTCTCAGGGGGAAGAAAAATTCAGAATAATTATTCAAGCGTGAGAAGAGAAGTTGTTGATCTACTTGGTGTACCCCTTACTTTCAATCCCTCTTAGCAACGTTATCATGTTATATTATGGGATTTGCTTGTTAGATTCCGATGTGCGCTTAATCATTCTAAGCTTTGTTGAAAGCTTTGAAGTTGCTTACGAGGATTGTCGATTTAGGGGGAAGCTATTTAAAAGCTTCTACATCAAGTTTATGTGGCATGAATTAGGGGGAAGCTAATTCAGAAGCTTCTCCTTAACCAGAAGTGTATCGGTTACTTAGCTCGTGCCGTTACAGTATTTCTTCTACAAGTTACTTTAAAGATGAGTCGTTTTAAAGATGAAGGCCTCAGAAGACTTCATCAGCATTGGACGCTTCATGAAAGCTCTTGTTCTTAATCATTTTGTACTTGTTAGGAAGAATATTGTAAGGAATTCTACACGTCGTCCCATGGGGGAAGATTGTTGGAAACTCACTTTATGTGACGACATTTAAGAATTCCCATTAGATATCATAGTCACACACGTTTGGACTAGACTAGGTTCGTTGTATAGTTTATGTAGTGTGTGTGACTATATATACCCCTCCTTAGCTTCCAAGGAGGGGTGTTGCTTGTGTTTCTTTTTCACTTTCTATTACAATTTTCCTTTCTTTCATCTTACACACACAACCACTCTCTCTCTCTCCAAGCTCAACAATGGCTTCCACCACCATATTCCACCATGTTAGACCACCGGATCATAGATAGCAAATCTACAATAAGTATTGTGGATGTTGGTGTCATCCGGCTTCTTCTCCTTTGAAACATTTTTCTTAATATCCGAAGGAGGATAAAAAGCATCATCAAAGTCCAAAGGAGGAGAATCATTCTCATAGGGGAAGTATGTATTAAGGAAAGTGGCAAAATCTTCCTTAAATGAGTAATTATCCAAAGTATCAAGAGTGTTTGGTGGAGGATCTTCATCAAAATTAGGAGCAAGTTCATCATTTGAAGAATCACTCGAGAGAGTATCAACATCATCAAAATCATCATATGTAGGTATGTCTTTATACACTGAAACAAAAGCAGCGTAATCATCCCCATCGGAACTAGAATCATCATCATAGTTATCATAGATTGGTGGAGAATCATAAATTGGTCAGGGGTCAAAAGTGGAGAAAGAATCATGAGAATCATCCACATCGTCTTGGAAAAGTGGATTATCATAGTAAGACTCGAAAAGAGGATTGTCATATACAACAAAATCATCAAGCTTAAAACTTTCCAAAGTAGTAGTAAGCTCTTCTTGAAGTACATTAATCATTTTCGTCGATTCTTTTCCGTTTGACTTACTTGTAATCTTCCCCATCTTAAAAACTTGGGCATCATTCCTGACCCTTAAGATTAATTCACCTTCGGCAACATCGACTAAAGTTTTTACGGTTCGTAAGAATGGCCGTCTAAGTATTAACGGAATACGAGGGTCCATTTCATAATCAACAACAACAAAGTCGACCGGAAAAGTGAAGGTACCAACTTTAATAAATGCATCTTCAGCAATACCAACGGGGTAAGCGAGAGATCGATTTGCTAGCTCAAGAGTCATCTTTGTTGGTGTAAGGTCAGGTAATGATAGCTTTTACCAAACACTAATGGCATCCAATTAATACTTGCCCCGAGATCGGCTAAGGTAGTAAATTCTTCAACTTTGTTAAAAATACAAGGCAACACAAAACGACCAGGATCTCCAAGTTTTTCCGGAAGTTCTTTAAGAATGACTACTGAACAGTTTTCATTTAAGCGTGTGTTGACAAACTCAACCATCTTTTCCTTCTTGTTAAGCAATTCCTTGAATGCTTTGACAAATTACGACATTTGAACAAGTGCTTCAACGAGGCTAATGTTGAAATTCATTTGGGAGATTGTCTTCAAAAAGGAAGTAACTTGAGAATCGTCTTTTGTGAGCAATTTTCACTTGTCTAACCAAGAAGGATAAGGGATGTTGGGTTTAGGTGGTGTGGGTGTAGCAGGTAAAGGTTGATATGTTGAAGGTTGAGAAGTAGAAGGTTTAGAGGTGGTAGGTAGGGTAGGTGGGGTCGGTGGAGGGTTTTGCTTGGGTACTTCTTCATTAAGAGGTGGAGATGGTAATGGAGAACTAGTACTAGGTGTGGTAGTAGGAGGTATAAATGGGGGTGGAGGAGGTGTAGATGGAGTAACGGGAGGAGGGATAGAAGGTCCTACTAGAGTTGCTCCACTTCGCGTAGTAATAGCACTCACATTCGCTCTAGGGTTTGTTTCGGTTGTAGAAGGAAGAGCACCTTGAGGGCGAAGGGTTTGTAACATTTGAACGAATTTCCTATCCGTGGAATCTTGCATTTGTCTAGTAGATTCTTGCATTGCTTGCATTGTTTTCTCATGTTCATTCAATTTTTGCAAAACCAAGTCCATTGGTGGATGAGTTAAGTTTAACCCTTGTTGTTGAAAACCTTGGTTTGGGTAGTGGTTATATGGTGGAAAACCTTGAGGATTGATACCTTGGTTTAGAAAGCCTTGATTTTCCATGTGATAGTTTCCCTGATTTGCATTTGAGCCCCTCACATTGGAATTTCCTTGAACATTAGCTCTTGGCGGCCCTTGGTTGTTTTGGTTGGGTGGGGGTGGTCTTTGTTGAAAACTGGGTGGAGCCAAGTAATTCGTCGAGTTGTAAGACAAGTTATTAACATCGACATTAGGCTTGAAATGAACTCTCTCGGTGTTGTTGTAGGCATACACTTCCCCGTGAGATTGATCATAAGCTTTATCACAATTAGCATAAGAGTATGGCCCACCACAAGTTTCACACGTTATATTAAGAGCATTGTTGTTTTTGGCATTATTAACCGCTTGTAAAGCAAGTGCTTCAACAACCGTAGTAAGCTTATCAAGTCTCTTGTCGGTGTCACTAGTACTAGCACTAGCCACATTAGCCCAAACACTCTTAGTTTGCACTCTAGACTTATTCTCAATAATATCCCACGCGGCATTAGAAGATTTAACCAAAATGTTACCCCTCGAGGCACTATTTAGTGAATCTTGGTCATTCATGCTTAAACCATTGTAAAAATTATTAATTTGATGTACTTTTGTAAAACCATGTTGTGGACACTTTCTTAAAAGTTCCTTAAAAGGGTCCCAAGATTCACTAAATGTCTCACCGTACTTTTGTTCAAAGTTAATGATTTCATTCCGCAAAGCGGTAGTACGTGAGGGGGGAAAAGTATTTGATGAATTTGGTCTCTAAATCCGACGACGTAAGAATACTTTGTGGCGGTTCCTTATCAAGCAAATGCCGGGCTTGTCCCTCTAAGGAGAAAGGAAAAAGTTGCAAGCGAATTCCCTCTTGTGAAACCCCATTAAGCTTGACCGTATTAGTGAGTTGAAGGAACCTTTTGATATGGTCATGAGGATCATCAAGTGTACATCCCAATAATGGTTGAGCATAGACCATTTGAATGAAGCCGGATTTGAGCTCAAAGTTGTTGGCTCCAATCTCGGGTATGACAATAGCATCGGTGTTGCCCTCTAAGTGCGATTGCAAAAGCTTGATCATTGATCGATTGTCCATGGCGACAATAGGTTGAGTTTCGAATTCGGCTTGAGTTGCTTTCTTCTTACGAGCACGGGTACGCATACACACCTACAAAAGGAAAAGAAAGATAGCCAAGAAATATTTTTGGTTATTATGTTTTTCTATTTTTTTTATTTTTGAAAATTTTATATTTTTTAGGATTTTTGAAAAAGACAAGAAAAGTAACGTTCAAGAGTGAACGGATCCCAAAATCCAACGCGTCTCTCACAATAAACCGTTAATCTTCACGAAAAGAGCCGGCAGCGGCGCCATTTTAATAACTAGTTTTTTGCCAAGTATGAAAAGTTATCGTCTCGTCTCGATTCGAATTGATCGTGGTTTAACGTGTGACTCAGTCGTTCTTGGTGAAAGGAAAATAAAATGTGATTATCTAGTTTAAACTATAATGAATGAAAATGTCGTTGAGTAAAGGGTAAAATAAAAAATAAAAACAAAAGCGTGAAAATCTAAACTACAAATAAAATGACTACAAAATTAAATGACGAAGAAATTAAACTAATTAAAAGTAAATAAGAAAACTTAAAACATTATAAAAATGAAAAATTTAAAATAAAATACTTTAAAAATAAACTAAGACAAATAAGTAAAAATAAAGCTATGTAAATTTGTGGGAAAAATAAATTTAAAAATTAAATTTAAATAAAAACTATTTAATTTCGCAATTATATAGACACAAATTAATTTCGCAATTCTAGAAAAGTACATGAATCCGCAATCTTGAAATGACCAAGATTTCGAAATAGTAAAATCGAATGATTTCGCAATGCTCAAAAAGGAAGATTTCGCAATAATTGATTCAAATTCGCAATTCAGAAACAAAGATTTCGCAATAATTGCGAAATCAATGATTTCGCAATGCAAACCTAGGAATAATTCCGCAATTGTGGAGACAAGGAAAGATTTCACAATTAAGAAGCCACAATATCGCAATACACAAAATGATTCAATGTCACAATACACAAAATGATTCAATGTCGCAATTAATAAAAAAGTTCAATGTCGCAATACATAAAAAAAAGTTCAATGTCGCAATTCATAAAAAAGTTCAATGTCGCAATTCATAAAAAAGTTCAATGTCTCAATACACAAAAAAGTTCAATGTCGCAATACACAAAAAAGTTCAATGTCGCAATACACAAAAATTGCTAAATTGAATCAGCTTTTCCTAAAAACTAGGGACAGTAAAAGGACGAAAATAAGCACTTTAAACTCAAATTTTCAAGGAAAATAAGCTAACAAAAACACCAATAAGCTAAACAAGAATACTAGATGAATGATAAAACTTATAAAAACTTCAAAAACAAACCACGAAATTTAAAAAGCTATAAACTTTATATAAAAATATGATGAAAAAGATTATGATTAAGATAAAACTAAAAAGAAAAGTAGAATAAGATTGATAAAAAGCTAGAAATTAAAGACAAAGATTAAAGATTCAAGATTACAAGATTTAAAGATGAAGGATTTGAGAAAACATGAAAGAAAACTTAGAGAGAGAAATTAAATCTAGAGAGAGAAAGTACTTACCTACTCCTAATACCAAAAATAAAACTAACCTAAAATTATCTAACCCCCTCCTAATGACAAATTAGGAGGGTATTTATAGGAGGAGTACATGTGATGATGCTTTCTTCTCTCTTTCTTCTTGTCTCGAATCGATTTAAATTCTTTGTCTTTCTAGACGTCTTCTCGGGATTTGACGATATAAATTGAAGTCGTCTTATAATTTTTCTTCTTTAATTATACTTGGTTCTTCGACTTCATTAAACTTCCGTCTTTAGACTTTTTCTTCGATAAATCATCCGAATAGGCCTTGGACTTTCATTCTTTTTGCACTCTTGATCTTTTGACATCGTCTTTTCTCATTTTCTTCGATAAAAGCCCGTGAAAGCCCGTGTTTTCTTCCCTTTTCACATTTTGGTCCTAAATCACAACAAAAACACAAACCATGCATAATTCCGACATTTACGACATAAAATACACGTCTTGGCTTGGTTATTATTATAGTTAAGTGGTAAAACGATGGGTGTTTTCACACCTATCACGCTCCATTATTCACACCCGATTCAACAAAACACCTTATGAGATCATTAATGGACGAAAACCGGATATATCGTTTCTACATGTATTCGGGGCTCTGTGTTACCCAAAGAATGATCGTGAAGATATTGGTAAACTCGAACCAAAAGGTGATATTGGATTTTTCCTTGGTAATTCTTCAACTGCTTGTGCTTACAAGGTTTATAATCGAAGGGCAATAAAGGTAATGGAGACTATGAATGTTTCATTTGATGAACTCTCGGGTATGCCCTCTCAACATAGAAGTTCTCATCCCAAGCTTCAAGGTCAGACTTCTGGACACGTAAGTTCAGGACTCGCGCTTCAATTTGCACTGTCAGCAATCTCATCGTTACAACCTTCGGAACGTGACTTGGAAGTTTTATTTGGGCCAATTTATAATAAATATATGGAGGGTCCTTCGTCATTTGGTGTTCCTCAAAATGCCTCGGCTGCACCTACTACGGTAGTTCCAGAACCTCCAATTGCATCTACACCAACGACATCCGTTTTTGCACCATCTACGTCAACCTCAACCATATTGACTCCAAACATTTCAACCACCTCTCAGACTGACGCGATTCAACAACATTTTCAGCAAATCCCTAATCATGTTCATTTTCAGAATGAAATCATTTCTGAAAATGTGAACAATGCGATGCTAAACGAACATGAGTTTGTTAACCCATTTATGGCTTCCACAAGTACCACTCAGCATTCAACACCATATGTGGATCCGCCAAGCTCGCATCAAGTTTCTCATACACTTCCACATGAACACAAATAGACTAAGGATCATCCTTTGGTTCAAGTGATTGGCAATTTCTCACGACCAGTCTCGACACGAAATTAGTTGCGTACGGATGTTGATATGTGTATATATGCACAATCAGTCAGCACAATGGAACCAGCAAGTGTTAAAGAAGCAATGACCGACGCATCATGGATTGAGTCTATGCAAGAAGAGCTCAATCAATTCATCCGGCTTGATGTATGGGAGTTAGTACCACGCCCGGACAATATCGATCCCCTTACCCTAAAATGGTTATCGAAAAACAATATGGATGAAGAACAAACGGTCATCAGGAACAAGAATAGGTTAGTTATGAGAGGTTATAAACAGAAGGAGGAAATTGATTTTGCATAATCCTTCGCCCCAATTGCTCGAATGGAAGCTGTTAGGATTTTCTTAGCATACGCTGGTCACAAATCGTTCACTGTGTATCAAATGGACGTGAAGACGGCTTTCTTACATGGGCCCTTAAAAGAAGATGTGTACGTATGTCAACCTGAAGGTTTCATCAACACCGAACATCCAAGCCATGTCTATAAGTTGAAAAGGGCAATTTATGGTTTGCAATGAGCACCGAGGTCATGGTACGACGAATTATTATCATTTCTTCTCCAAAACGACTTCAACAAAGGAACCCTGATCCAACGTTGTTTATCAAGCACTACAGAAACGACATCTTAGTGGCTCAGGTCTATGTAGATGATATAATATTTGGCTCTACAAACCCAAAATATCCCATATTATTTGCTGACCTTATGAAAAGCCGATTTGAAATGTCCATGATGGGGGAAATGACTTTTTTCTTGGTCACCAAGTTCACCAATCCCCCCGTGGTATTTTCATAAATCAGTCCAAATATGTGCTCGAGATTCTAACGAAATTTGGAATGGAAAACTGTTATCCTATTGGTACTTCAATGGACACTAGGCACAAGCTTGATTTGGATAAGAAAGGGGCATTTGTAGATGCTACAAAATACCTAAGTATGATCGGATCCCTTATGTATTTAACCTCAAGAAGACAGGACATTGTGCATGCTACTTGTTTATGTGCTCGGTACCAGGCCAAGCCAACCGAGAAGCACCTCAAAGAGGTTAAAAGGATCTTTCGTTATCTCCGGGAACCATTCAAATGGGTCTCTGGTATTAATACAAGACTTTTTTTACCCTGTATAAAAATTAAGTTCGTTGTACCAATCTCTTCGAATTGAAAAATGGATTTAGTGTCTGACTTAGTCGATCTTTGGTGAAACAAATAGTTGTCGTTGTAGTATAATTAAAATGTGCAAAGACTTAAAAGTAAATGACGTTGAAGTAAAAAGGCGTTAATTTAAAAGGCGTTAAAATAAATGGCGTATAAATAAATCTAAGTCTAAGTAAAAGTAAAGGTTGCAATATTTAAAACTTTTTAAAAGTAAAATAAATTAAATGACTTAAAAGTAAAGCGTGACGAGAATTAAAACTAGACAAAGAATTAAAATGAGAATGTAAAAATTAAACAAGACAAAACATGAAAAATACCCCAGATCGGAATATATTCCGATCAGGCTCATCGTCGGAATAATCAAAACACCCTCGATCAGAATGTTAAAACCCTGATCGGATAACCACCACCTGTCGGAATGTGGAGTGGAACTTGGTCGGAATGCTGATCGGAACCCTTTGATCGGAATATGTCACCTGATCGGAATGTCCAAACAAACACCTCGATCGGAATGTAGAAAGGAGCACCAATCGGAATAACTGTCACTTACCTGATCGGAATACCACCACCTACCCTGATCGGAATACCAAGGCCCTCTCGTCGGAATGTCACACACTTCCCAATCGGAAAGTTGTAAACCCTTTTCCGACCAAGCCAAGAAGCTGGTCGGAATATGAAACCCTTTTCCGATCTGTAAGATCGGAATACGGAGAAAGAAATGCAAAATAAGCTAGAAAAATAAGCTATAACTCTAATAAGCACAAGACGAAATTTCTAAGGCAAACCGTATAAAAATAAGCTACTAAACTGAAATTTAAAGACTTTTAAAACACGAAATGAATAAGCTTTACGAAAAACAACTTTTATATAAAAATAACTTTTATAAAAACTTTAAAAACTTAAAGATGAAAACAAATAAGCTACAAGAATCAATGATCTAAAACAATCAAAAGCATAAAAACACAATCTTTAATCAAATAGGCAACACAATAAGCATGTAATCAACAAAATCAAGCAAGAAAGAAAGGTAGAATGAGAGATCAAACAAGTAAAGTAAAGGTGCAATAAAGATAAAATTAACTTACTTGAAAATTAAAGTGCAAGACAAGGTAATTAAAGGTGCAAGTAATTAAAGGTGCAAGGTAAATAAAAGTGGAAGACTAATTGTCACCTTAGCCAACAAAATGAAAAGTGCTTAAGACTAATCTATATATAGGGGAGGATTAGGAAGCTTCCTCCCCCTCCTTCCTTTCTTCTTAATTGCGTCATTAGGTCCTTAAGCCTTTAATCTTCATTAATTGCACCATTAGTCCTTTATTCTTCTAATCTTCTTTAAACTTGGACTCTAATGACTTGTGGCTCGGGATTTCTTTTGAACTCGTCTTTTAATTCTTCAATAAAATAGACTTGAGTTCCTCGGCTTTTAGTCAACTTCCGTCTTTTGACTTTTTCTTCGATAAATCTTCAGAATTGGTCTTGGACTTCCGTTCTTTTTGCACTCTTGATTTCTTGACTTCGTCTTTTCATCTTTTTCTTCAATAAAAGTCCGTAAATGCCCGTGAATTCTCGGGTTTTCTCCACTTTTCACCTTTTCGTCCTAAATCACAACAAAAACACAAACCACGCATAATTCCGACATAAAAGACATAAAATACATGTTTTGGCTCGGTTTTTATTGTAATTAAGTGGTAAAAAGGATGGGTGTTTACACACCTATCAGGTATATGAAGGATTCTGGTTTTAATCTAACTGGTTTTTCAGATGCCGACCATGCAGGGTGTCATGATACATTCAAGAGTACTTCCGGTGGAGCACAATCCTTAGGCGAGAAGCTAGTGAGCTGGTCCTCAAGAAAACAAGATTACACGGCGTTGTCCACCGCGGAAGCAAAATATGTGTCTCTATATGTGTGTAGTTCTCAAGTCCTTTGTGATGAATCCTATAGATTCGGATCTTTAAGCTGCTAGGAATGATTATCATTCATATGATTTAACATAGCGGACTTAGAACAATAATCATGAACAAGGTGTTCTGGTCAAGATGAGATATTCCCAAACGTTACTTGTATTATTAAATACAAATAACATCTAGACGTGTATACATTGAATCCCACGTCTAGACACACGAATTGCTTGTAGGTTACATTGTGAATGATTGTTATATTAAAACCTACGGTCTGGCAATCTTTACATAATAGAATGTCCAGACTTTTACATAGGAAACTAGATAAAAACAAATCTTCTAAATATATCTTAATATATTTTCTACAAGTTTGTCCACCAGCTTGTAGAATCTTCTTTTGTCAGATTTAGTCCTTGTCTTTTAGTTTTGACACATCAACTCAATAATTCGACCCAACAATCTTCCCCTAGTTGATGATGTCAAAACATTTCCACTTAAGCGTGAATCCTTTGTATGTAGTACATGATCTCCAAGAAGCTTCCCCTTAAGTATAGCACATATTCTTCCCCTTTTTGACACATCAATAGGGACTATGTGAAAGTATGCAATCTTGAAGATTCTCCAAAAGTAGTTATTGGTAATGATCTTTTAAGAAAAATAACTATAATATTCTTGATGTAGAAATAGAATAACCCAAACCTATGTTCCATGTCTTGTATTATCCATGTGACGTCGAACTTATATAATGCAGGAAACTATAAGTAGACCTTGATCTCTTGTCAAAATCCTCATCCTTTGTGAGACACTGAGCACGATAATGTAACTCCTTCAAGTGATAACAAGGTTTCTAGTTGCTAGATTTGACAAGTCTTCGTCACCAAACATTTAAAGCACGAACAAGTTACCTTCAAACCAATGGGGTGCTATCCACATGATTTAAAGATATGATAAAACATAAATTCGCGAAAATCTACTTCAAGCATCAATTTTACCATAAGAATTCTTCCCCTTAATACTTCTAAGAAAAATATCCAAGCCATCAATATCAAAAAGAGATTCCATGTACCTTCGTGTGTAAATACTTCGTTTGGTGTGCCAAAACCGAATCAAATTTCTAAACAACAGCTTTTCTTCCTTTATTCGAGATCCTTCACTGTCCAAATCCCATCAGTATGTGTTGACATATCTCTGACAACACATCATTCTGTCAGCGCTTCTGTCAGCGTCTGACTTATTCCTATCAGCGTCTACTTCTGTCAACGGCTGACCTACACTCATCAGCGTCTCGATTACAAACGTCAGCGTCTTCGAAAACATATACTCTGTCAGCGGATGAATTTTAATGCATCAACGTCAACTTTTCTTCATGTCAGCGGCTTGATCCACCCACATGATTAATCACAATCATAATCATGCATGCATACTGTCTTCTTTTAATACATCACTATCTTTTCCTTAGACCACACGAACTCACTGTGTACCATAGTACTTTGAGTAAATACCACAATTAATTTCGTGAATAGAAACAAGGATCTTTTGCTATCCTTCACATCACTTCTTTATTGTTGTTTATTAAACACACCATACAATCACATTCTTTATTCTTCTTTTCCAACAATGCATCACGTGAAGAGCCATAAACATCCACTCCAAAAATAGAGCTTAGTTTTGTCCTTTTTGTTTATTTAAAAACCACACACAAATCAAGCCATAAACTTATCACGTGATGACCTTTTTCTTTTGCTAGATAACACGTGACTTCCTTTTCCACTTAATTTATAAGTCACGATCTTCTTTATCGTTGGTACTTTTCACATAGCAATATACGAATATAATTTCCACTAGCCCATATAAATCATAAGCCCATATGTATTCACGTTAACGCTTTAACCATCGTCTGTCTATAGCCTTCCAAGATTAATAAATTAGAAACCTTTACGTCACTTATACTCCAATAAAATAGGAATGCATATTCTTGTTCCCATATAATACGCAGCAAAATAACTGTGATATCCTCCCATAATATTCTGTCTAAATCAACCAGTAACATAGACCACTCCATATTTGTTTTCTTGTTTCCCAATTCTCTTGAAAACTCACGTGATCAATAAACCATGATCCAAAAACCAATATAGATCTTTGTTTGTTGCTAAAATCACGTGTACAACCTCAAGCAAACACATCACACAAATAATCATAACCTGCTGCAGTTCTTAACAAAAACTCACATCGGAACCCTAACAATATCGAATCAACTCCCTTCTGTCTTGCATACTGTTGTAACAACAACATATTTAACATGAATTGTACCGGGGACCACTGTACATCTGCTTTCATTCCTCCTGTTAAAACAACCATCAATCATCATGCATGTTACCAGATCTATGGTTCTTGAAACCCTAAAATATGATTCTAAAAACCGATACCCTAACTAGGGTTTGATAACCGAATACCATAAAAACCTAATTAATTTGGAAAACCTTTTCTGTTTAGAATCAATCTAGGGCTTGTACAAACCTTAGATTTAAATAATAAAGCAAAAACAGAAAATCGAAAAACCTTCTTTCTGCAGTAAACTTAGACCATATGTAACTTTTTCTTTAGATCCCAAATCAAAGATCCCTCCGGTGAAATCGTAGACACATAGACTAAGAACACTCAGTCAAAATTTCACGACGATCCAAAGGTTAACAAAGAAGATATGCCCTTCTGAATACTGTTGCGCACACAAAACTGCATAAAAACCCGAGACTGGTTTTTCTTCTTTTTCACTACGAACGAATACCTTGTTGATCCTAGCATCGAGAGCCACCCGCTCTGATACCAATTGTTGAATCCTATAGATTCGGATCTTTAATCTGCTAGGCATGATTATCATTCATATGATTTAACATAGCGGAATTAGAACAATAAACATGAACAAGGTGTTGTGGACAAGATAAGATATTCCCAAACGTTACTTGTATTATTAAATACAAATAACATCTAGACGTGTATACATTGAATCCTAGTCTAGACACACGAATTGGTTGTAGGTTACATTGTGAATGATTGTTATTTTAAAACCAACAGTATGGCAATCTTTATATAATAGAATGTCCAGACTTTTACAAAGGAAACTAGATAAAACCAAATCTTCTAAATATATCTTAATATATTTTCTAAAAGTTTGTCCACCAGCTTGTAGAATCTTCTTTTGTCAGATTTAGTCCTTGTCTTTTAGTTTTGACACATCAACTCAATAATTCGACCCAACACTTTGGATGAGAAAACAACTCACGGATTATGTCTTTCACTTTAACAAAGTTCCTATTTATTGTGATCCACAATCAGCCATAGCCATATCCTGCAACCCGGTCCAACACTCCAAGACCAAGCACATTGCTGTCCGATTCCATTTCATAAAGGAGCATGTGGAAAGAGGAATGATTGAACTATATTTTGTCAAGACGGACTACCAACTAGCCGACATCTTCACCAAAGCTCTTTCTCAAGAAAGATTTGAATTCTTGGTTCGTCAACTTGGGATGCGTAGTTTCACTCTAGATGAACTTGAACGTCTTGCACATTCGTAGTAATCTTATATATATCTATCAGAAAATCAAAATACAAAAATATAAAACCTATAAAAAAAATAAAAAATGAGAAAATCTTTCAAAAATACCAAAAATATTCTTCTCCAACATTTCTCGCAGCATCGATAATATGGACGTACTTAGAAATGTCGTTCAATAACGACACGGGTACGTACATAAAGTTAGAATGAGAGTTCAAATGATTGCAAAACATGTCTTTTCTACTTTCTTCTCATAATGGCTTATAGTCACATGCCAGACTATAACCAGGTCCACAAAGAAAGGAAAGTCTATGTCTTATCCTCAACAACGGGAAATTATTTTTTCTCGGTCATGGGTTATATTAAAACATTCAAAGTTTTAAGCTCATGAACTCAAAGAAAATGTTCATTTATGTACATTTTTTCTCAACAACGGGAAATTCAGTTTTCTCGGTTTTGAGCAAAAATTTTCAAGGTATTTCAAAACTGAGTGCTCATATACTCCCCTATTTTAATTAGAAATTCTTTTCGAGGGGGAGTTTAAAGATTTCATGAACACTTGTTACAAAATTTTATGCAACATTATTCTCTCCTTTTTTCATCACTAGTTCCACAAAACTTTCAGTCACATGCAATTTTTGAGGGGGAAAATTATTGATAAAATGTGTTTAAAATATCTCATCTTGGATAAGATCTTTGATTAAGTTCTTTCTCTTCCTAATATGTGCAAAAATCTTTCCTTGTATGATGCACATATGTAGGGGGAGCGTTTTGGTGATATAGAAAACTTTCAAGGTGTAAACATTGATTTCATCAACACCTTGATTGTCTTTTCAATAGGTTTTTCTGGTTACGATATCTATACCCTTCAACACATTAATTCACAACGGTATTGGTATCAAAAGGTGGTTAGGTATTCGTCCTATGATCCAACGAGAACTGGAGGGATCTTCCCAAGGAAAATCCATTAGAGTTTATAAGTCCTTAGGAAAGATGGAGTAGTTGAGTGTACGGGAAAAATGCCGACTAATTACTTAAGCTTAAACTAGAAAAATCATAACAAAGTTCTAGTTATGACGTCTTGGTAAGCATTGAAGGGGTTGAAGAATGAAAAAGAAATGTAAGGATAAAGGGTGTAAAGAAAGAAGCCCTCCATACAACTTAGGCAAAAACCGGGTCAACACATCTACTATCAGAATCACTTAGATGATTTCTGGTATTGAAGATAAAGCATCATGGACCCAGTGATGCAATGCACAACCCTTCCCAGCCTACTCAAGCTTCTCTCAAAAGAAGTTTGTTGTATTGTCACGGAGTTCAACTCATTTCTATCGACTTTCTCACTCCGAGATAGTAGATATTGAAAAGGTGGCAATCTGCTCCAACCTCCGATCACTAAATAAACGTGCACTTATAGAGTCTAGAGCCAACGAGATTCATAAAAAATCTCATTAGGACACTTATTCCATATATCAATTGTTGTTCATCATTAGAACACAATCGATAATTTACAGAGTCCTACGCTCTATCCTTGTGATATTTCCAGAACATTCAGAGTGATACTGTTTAGTATTCACAGTGATGAATGGAAATCATTCCAGTGTTAACATCAAACAGCACTGCGGTAGGTCATATGTAAGATTCACTTGAATTAAACATATGTTAACTGGAAAGCAATAGTAGTTTGATTCTTTCTTGATTCAAACTCGTTCCTGGTCTCGACGCAATATCTTTATGATCTTGCCAGAACATTCAGAGTAATACTTCTTAGTATCTACTATGACGAATGGAAATCCTTCAAGTGTCATCATCAAACAGCACTACGGTAGGTAACTTGTGAGATTCTATACGAATCAAACTTGTGTCAACTGGAAAGCAACAATGGTTTGGTTCTTAATTGATTCAAACTTGTTCCACGAAATGAATTGACGACTTAATCAGCAGAATGGAACTGCATGATTCACTCCTTACTATGAATTGTGTAACACCCCCAAATTTATACAACTCAATACAGCGGAAGATTCGTTGGTGTTACGGGATAGCACATTACTCACATCATAGACAACGCATAGAAATCACGTCGTTTAATAATAAATCATTTCCATTCATAAACATCAAAGTTACATCGGTCCCAAGTCATATTATTTCATACAAAGTTTTACAAAGTATTTGAATGGAAAATATAGTTTAAGTGCGGGCCATGAATTCTTATTGTCTTCCCGAGAATTACCTTCAAGTACCTGAGATAAAACATGTTAAAAGAAAAGGTCAGCGATAACGCCGAGTGAATTCATAGAGTTTAATAAATTCCATCAATATAATATCAGTATAAAATTATTACTGAAAATCATTTTGTACAAATCATTTTAATAGGCCATAAAATAGCCAAAGTCATTTTATACAAATCTTCATCAAAATCATAATATAGGCGTTTGCCTTAAAAATCATTATACGAGCCAATGTCGTAAAAACATCATACAATACGTCTTATGACGTTGTATGAAAATAAAAACTGTTATATGAATATGGTTATGAAAACCAAAACACGAACATAATATTAATAGTATGACCCTGTATTGCTAGTCAGGCAATACGTCGTAATTCTGAGCGTCTAATAGTATTTCGTTAGTCGGATTATTATAAGCCGCATGACATTTTTACCTTACTAAACCAACAACGGGTAGCTAACCTGATGCCAATTTTGCCCATCTAAAGTAGCGTGTCATCACAAAGGTCACGCTATGGAAATCTTCTCATACATAAATTCGCTTACCAATCAATGTGGCACGACGGGGATCAACCGTCAAGGCGCGAACTGGGGTGATCGTCCCCAAATAGTACTATTATATGCACAAGCGTCTACCAACTCCCGGTAGTTCACAATTCATGCTAATGGGACTTTCAGTGACATAACCTAACTTTAATAATCCATTTGATTTCATCTATCGGGTCCTTTAATCATTTACGTGTTTTAGGTCCAATAAGCCTATTATAAGTTTATTAACTTGTATTAATCCATTTCATACTTATATTATCAGTATCTACACTTTACAAGTTGGGCCTAAATGAGTTAAGCCCGATAAATAAGTTTATAAGTGTTTTAGTCCATTTTGTTGTTTTATTAGTCCAATAACGTTAATTTAGTCCGTTAATGTCCGTATGTTATATAGTTCGGGTTTTATCGGTTTTTACTTGTTATATATGTTTATATCATTATATGAGTTTTATAAAGTTTACATTAGACGGGTCCAACCATCTAAGTTTTATTTAACAAAAACGTTAATTTTACGGTATTAGCCAAAAAAGTCGTAAAAATCATGTTTATAGTTTTATAACTTATAAAACTTAACAAGTTACCATTTTTATAAAATTTCCACTTATTTACCATTGTACATATTTATATAAATGTATTATATAAGTTAGTGGGTTTTAATTTATATTTTATACTATTAAATTTTGAGTGCTTATATAATAGTATTATTCTTTAATTTCCAAAATCTGATTTTTATCTTCACTTTCACCAAAACTGCCATATCTAGAGTTCTATATGGAGATAGAAGCTCAAATTTTTATCACATAAACTACATGATATGTGCTACATTTAACTCTCCTATAGCTACTGTTGAATCATCTTCTAAGTATTTTCTAAAAATCGTCCAAAACAGTGAACTCAGATTTGTACCTTAAACTTGTTTTGATCATATCTCACTCATTACAATGATTCCATTGCATGGCCAACTCTCACATGTGTACAAGACTCATAGCTTACTGTATATCAATTCTACTTCATCATTTTATCAGTTCATGACATGTTTCTTTACTGTTTTACACAGCCAACATTTTTAAGCAAGATTTTAGCCTTGTTCTTTATAGTTTTTCACCTTTTTAATCATGTTTCTCAACAACAAATCCCCACACAATATTTTTATCATCATATAATCATCATAAACATATACAATAGGAAATAAAATACATGATTACATAACCAAAAATAACAAGAGGATGAGGAGGACAATCTTTATACCACCATGATGATGTAGGTTGTGATCAAAACATGGATTTTGATGGAGAAACTTGTGAATCACCAAGACCATCTTCAAGACCACCATGCTTCATGAACTCCTTGGGGAAAATCAGCCCTAAGACTCCATGGGAACTCCTCCTTGGATGTTATAACTTGCACCAATCTTCATCTTTTTGAATGGAGATTAACATATGTTAATTATAACATATGTTTGTGGTTAAATTTTGTATGAATGGTGGTGTTTTGTGTAGCAAATGGGATGGCCAAAATGGGGTATAGAGAGGAAATATGTGGTTTTGCATGAGGGAAAATGAGTGAGTGGTTTTAGGTTGTTATTTTTGATGTGTATGTAGCTTACAAAGTAAGCTTTAGCAACAAGTGTTGCTAGTTAGCTTAAAACTTAACACATAAGAAGCATTGTGGCTAGTTAGGGCCGGTTTGAGTGGGGGTGGGACAAGTGTCCCACTTGTCTCATCCCCATTTATTTACGGGTACTCCTCGATTCTGGTTTCCTCGATTTGCGTGCCCTCGGGTCGTTTTACGAAAAACGTTTTTATAAATTATGAATCAACGTCACAAAACGAATCCAATAAAAATTGTCTCATCAAAAGCGGAGTTCAAAAACGTAAATACGTAATCCTAAGGTTTCCGGTTTAGTCGTAAAGGACGTTAAAATAAAATCATAAGTCCTAATCTCTTCTCGTAAATTTGTGAGTTTATGAACCAACACAAATTTAAAACTCCAAAATAATATTCACGGATAAATTTATTTTCTGAATTGTCAGACTGTCACCAAAGACGGTGTATGTAAACGTAAGCACGTAACGTTGAATCCTCCGGTTTAGACGTAGTCGACGCTATTTCAAGAGGTAAATCAAAATTTCTTCCCAAAAATAAGTGAGTTCATATTGTAACATTAAAATAATGTTTTCAAATAAATATTGAGAATAAAAATATCAACCATAAATTGACGGATTGTCACAGCATTTACCCCTAAACAGGATCTTTGTCCTCAAAGATCATCTTACCTTACTACTCGCTTCTTATAGAGTTAAAGCCATGTGGGTATTTCCTCCACATTCGGTCTTTTCTCACAAGTGTAATTCATTACAATACGCAAGTTTCATCAAACATAACTACGGGAATAAGATCAGGCTAAATGTTGACTTACTTTTTGTATCCATGATGTTCACGGGTTTCTGATGAATGCAACTTTTCGCCGATCTAAGCTTTATTAAGAAGAATTATGACTTTTACTTGATAGATATTCCATCAAGTTCGATTTACGAATCATAATTCACGCAGCTCTTGAAGTCTTAGGGTAGATCCAGCTTGTATGCCTTTCAAACCAATTCTTTTTACATCATCTCTATGATCCCATACAACGGGGACTTATATCCCATGATTTGTCAGATCATGAATTCATTTTTCCAAGGTTAAAAATTGTGGCATAACTTCGCTACCCATTTGGCACTTCAAGATCTACATTTCATATTCACATAACCTCTTGCCCACTACCGGCTGTCAATAATCAGATCATAATTTCAACAATCGTTTCAGATCTCGCGGGTCGTATATTCTGCAAGGCTGGGTTCGCCATCATTGGAAACCTTAAACGTAAAAGACATGTCCAACTCACAATGGGTGTATGTCGGGTGTCTTTATCTCAACTCCTGCTTACAGATGCTCTAATATAGATCCTAACAAGATTCTATCTCGATCCTAATACGATGATTATCAATGACAATCCTTCCAAAGGAGAGCGATTATACGATTTATTACCAAAGGTCATTCATTCAAACATAAAATAGTACTTACATTACTTTGTATCGTTACTTTACCTCGTCCCTTCGATTGGGGTGGTACATAGTACTCTCATCAAGGTTCATTCTCAATGACTTCTGAGCAAATCTCTAGAAATTTGATGCGAAGCGAGGATCTTGATAAAGATGTTCGATACAGGCACACTATGTTTACACAACTCCTTTAAATACAAAGAGTCGATTTCTTCATCAAGAATTTATCATTAACAGGAATGATATTAGCAGATTTGGTCAGTCTGTCGACGATGACCCAAATCGAATCAAATTCAGATGATGACCTTTGCAATACTAGACGTTTACTAATGTATGAGGCGATGTCTGCCTTCATAATTGCCATCAGTACAACTTCTTCAGACAAAGATACTTTTAGTCATAGATGACATAAATAGAATACTTATACTTACAAATTCCAACATAACTATATCTCACAATCTCCATATTTAGGCAACCATAAGTGACCTTTTAATCATTTAGCGCCATCGACTTCTCAATTCTAATGGTTCACATTAGCGGCGAACCCCTTTTATTACCTATATTATCCTTTTTATAAGCATCGGCTATATTTTAAATTGTTCGGAAATTTATTTTGCACCTTCATTATTAAGGAACATGTCCTAATTGGTTCTTTATTCTTTTTACATAATGCGTCGGTATCTAAATTCACCTCTCCTGATGATATAAATATCATGTCCGTATTCATTCAAAGTTTCTTTCTTCATATTTTCTATGTTTTAGTTTCGTCTCAACTATCATTTTTATCAGTTTTGCTCAATTCGACGTTTTTAAAGCATTGGTAATTATTACACGTAATTAAATAATAAATATTTAATTTTTATGAAACGTAACGCAAAAAGTTTTTAAATTTTCTCAGTTTGTCCAATTATATAAAAATGTTCAAAATAAATTTGAATTTAATTAACACAATTTTTGTTGATTTATCAAAAATAATTAATAGGATTCGTAATTGTTCAAAAATCTTTGTTTATATTTTGGTCAAAATTTTCTTAGTTGAAAATTAAAAATTGTCATTTCAAATTTTAAGTCATGGTTTAAAAGGTTTTACTCAATCCTTCTTAAGTTGTCTTAAGGTATACACAAACATTTACCCCTAAACAGAAGTTTAGTTAAATGGTTTGTGTATAAGGGAATAATCCCTTAAAATCCTTTGTTAAAACAGTTGTCAAAACATATTTCCATTTTCTTTTTGTTATAACCCTAAGCCTTAATGGCTCTTAATTTTAAAGTGTCAATTTATATTCCATTATCTATTAATCATACGGTTAAATCACGTAAAGGATTAAGTCTTAAGTCTTATGTTAAATATTCAAGGTACAATTTTTAATTGTTCCGCCAATTCAGGGCAATCTATAACTAATTATTAACTCATTCTTATTCTTATAATCAAACAAAAGGTCCTTAATGATCGCAAGCATGGATTTATCTAATTACAGCCTACACACGTGATCCATCAAATTTATGAATGCTACATGTGTATTAGTCGATCCAAACGACATCACCTGAAACTCATAATGTTCATTACAAGTACCGGATGTAGTGGTTGGAATAGATAATCTTTTTCGCGGACGCGAAGTTGATGATAACCATGCCATGGATCAAATCTTTAAAACATACACTAGAACCTTGCAAATGATCGAACAAATCTTCCATTTCGAGTTATGGATATCGTTTTCGATTGTCAATTTACTCTGTTCACAGTAATTTATAAATATAAGGAATGATAAAACCATAGCTCTTCATGATGACAGGCTTGGTAGAATAAAATCTTTCTCCGACAACTCTCTCAGTTGTACGGTAATTCCTTAAATTCAGATGGTGCTGACGTACAGTGCACAAGCCACAAGTGCAGCACCGGAAATATAATCAATACCAATTTCAATTTGCCTTAATGGCGAAAGTTTAGGTAATTCACCAATAAATACCTCCTAAAGTTTTCAGATAACAAAAACATCTTTTAATAAATTCATTTTAGGTTCTTCTAGATTACAATATCTATAACTAATTCGCAACCATTCACGGTATAATTTTAAGTCTAAATACAGGATATCGTCATCCATCAAGAATTATTTAGATCACTTTTGATAATCAACATCTTATCATTTAGGGGAATTCTACTCGAGTTCCCATCAATTAAGACAATGTCGTCATGTCATAATCAATCAATTCATTCCACTGGCACTATCAACTTTTCAGTTTCATTGCCGTCGATAAGATGTGAACTTCTCAAAAGACTAATAATAGCTCACAATCCTTCACAAATTCAAGGATATATGGAGACACAACTACTATTAAAGAGTAAGGTCAACGCATAATCTATGCGAGAGAATTTCAAATCAGATACAGACGAAAACAATTAATGAATATGAATATATCCCATGTTTTCATAATTTGAGTACGCATTCGAAAGCTCCTCGGATCGTTACCCAGGTCATTCAAATGAAATCAAATCAAAAGAAATGATAAGAACGTCAATACATCCAGTCGGGTATCAACACTCGGTAATCAGATACTTTTCCTAAGAATCTCACTACGGGAGAATTGGACAAGAAAGAATTGTCAATTGTCAAATAAGACAATTCCATAGATGAGTAATATTCGACTCAGAAGAATAGATGCTACAGGAACATATGTAGGTGTCCCTAACACTATGTCCCTATTTTTCACTTCTTGCAGATCTCATAAAATTTAATCTTTCACAATCTTCAAAGAAAATGTAGTGTTTATTCATTAGTTTTATGGTGACTACTAATCAGCCTGGCATGGTCCATTCCAAATTGTATGTAGGCGCGCAACTATATACAATTTCAAGATTAACGATGCAATACTCAGTTCGTCAAAACTTTATCATCATGTTTATAATAAAAACATTTACATGCTTAATTCTTAAATAAGAATCAAAAATAAATTTACAAAGATTTTCTTTATTATGAAAACAATTAAGTTTTCCAAGATGTTTTATAAACAACTTCATTTTCATATCAATCACTTATAAATCTCACTTTGAATAATCCTTATTGTGATGAAAATTAAATTTTCTCAAAGGATACCGTTTTAACTTTATAAAAACAATGTGTGATCTGCAAAAGAGTGATGAAGAGTTATTCACCAAGAACTTAACTACAATATGATAGGAAATGAGCTTTAGCCAAATAATCATGAGGTTCATGACCGTGATGGCGCTCAAAAAGATTAATCCACAACGTAACTCAAACAGAGATGAGTACTTGCTCAATGGTTGCATCACTAATGCGAACATTAGGATGAAGCAATAAAGGATAGATAACATCGATACATGTAGAATTTAGCAATCAGAGGTAGTCTTTTTATTAATCACAAACAAGTCAAATTGTACCGTAACACTTTATGTGTCACTATGTCATACAGTTCTCAGAACTCATCCTACCAACCGATGTCTCAGTTAAGTTAGGGATTATTTTTAAAAGATACCACAATGAATACTAATCTACAAGATTCATTAGGTGTTCCACATGTCCCGGAAGATCCATCGGTCCCAATTTAGAAGAAGATTTCTTCAATTTATTTTTTGGACACTAGGCATCCTCGTGAGTGGACAATGGCTTAGGAACAACACTTATCACAAACTAACAATCAATTAAAACCTTATAATTCAATCCCAGGACTTAACGACTTCTATTAATAATCTCATATTCCATATGGGTTAAATTTTACTTTATTCAAGTTTCAACCAACTTATACTCAATGCAATATCCTACCTCATATTCTAATACTTTCAATCTTATTCTTCGGCCTTGAAAGGGCAATAAAAGCTTGATATGATCAACCCTTAATTCCAATCCTATAGCTCTTACAACAACAATTATCAAATGAGTCACTAGTATGAAATGACTTGATCATTCAACTAGACTTCTCGGAAAGGTATTAGTGGCATGAGACTTTTGGGTAATGGTTCCAATGACAGCCTCAAGTGCAACATTCACCCTTTCGATTTCAATTTTATAATTGGATGACAACGAATCAGATGACATCTTTCTAGGTGGTAACGTTTTGTCAAACTCCACTCTATAAGGAAAGATCGTCATGACCTCGATATCAGATTTAATCTCACCAATTCTTTTTCAATATCACAATCAACTACTATCTACATTTCTACGAATATCAACCATTTTGTGGGATCATAAATATCCACAACTTGGTTTAGATCTAGGATAGCTAGAATTTCCTACAAAGAATAGCTTCGATTAATTTACTAGGGGATTTAGGGTTTCTTGTGACAATCTACGTCATATAAATACCTCGTATAAATATCAAAATAATCATCAAACAATCATGTAATAAAATTACATCATATATATATAATCCAAGTTATATATATATATTAAAATAACACTTCTCAGTCTGGTCTTGTCGGTAACTCGGGAATTCTTCGGCACCGTTATAGTCAAAAGATTTTTAGACATTTTAAGAAAAAATGTTTATGGTTAAAAGATTTTTGAAATGTTTCATTCAAAACCTTGGTTTTAAAAATCTTTCGTTCTCTATAACGAGAGCTCTGGTACCAAACTGTAACACCGCCAAATTTATACAACTCAATACAACGGAAGACTCGTTGGTGTTACGGGATAGCACATTACTCACATCATAGACAACGCATAGAAATCGCGTCGTTTAATAATAAATAATTTCCATTCATAAACATCAAAGTTACATTGGTCCCAAGTCATATTATTTCATACAAAGTTTTACAAAGTATTTGAATGGAAAATATAGTTTAAGTGCGGGCCATGAATTCTTGTTGTCTTCCCGAGAATTACCTTCAAGTACCTGAGATAAAACATGTTAAAAGAAAAGGTCAGCGATAACGCCGAGTGAATTCATAGAGTTTAATAAATTCCATCAATATAATATCAGTATAAAATTATTACTGAAAATCATTTTGTACAAATCATTTTAATAGGCCATAAAATAGCCAAAGTCATTTTATACAAATCTTCATCAAAATCATAATATAGGCGTTTGCCTTAAAAATCATTATACGAGCCAATGTCGTAAAAACATCATACAATACGTCTTATGACGTTGTATAAAAATAAAAACCGTTATATGAATATGGTTATGAAAAACAAAACACGAACATAATATTAATAGTATGACCCTGTATTGCTAGTCAGGCAATACGTCGTAATTCTGAGCGTCTAGTAGTATTTCGTTAGTCGGATTATTATAAGCCGCATGACATTGTTACCTTACTAAACCAAAAACGGGTAGCTAACCCGATACCAATTTTGCCCATCTAAAGTAGCGTGTCGTCACAAAGGTCACGCTATGTTAATCTTCTCATACATAAATTCGCTTACCAATCAATGTGGCACGACGGGGATCAACCGTCAAGGCGCGAACTGGGGTGATCGTCCCCAAATAGTACTATTATATGCACAAGCGTCTACCAACTCCTGGTAGTTCACAATTCATGCTAATGGGACTTTCAGTGACATAACCTAACTTTAATAATCCATTTGATTTCATCTATCGGGTCCTTTAATCATTTATCGGGTCATACAATCGGGTCATTCAATCTTTCGGGTCCAAATCAATAAACAAACAATCGGGACAAATGGTGTCCTATTTTATAAAAACTAACATGTTATCTCCCTCGCGGGTTTATAAAACATTTCATAAAACATTTAAAAGAGTGCGAGGCTATGAACTCACGTTGATGTGGGAAGGCGAGTATCGGCGATTTGGATGTACGGTACATGCTTCAATCACGGAAACCTAGACAAATAATAATCGGTCTTAGACTTTTGTCCAATGACTTTATAAAAATAAATATTATGTATACATATGATGATTATATATATATGATGATCAAATGGGTTTACATATTCTCGTTTACTCATTTTAGTGTTATATGTCGATAACTTTCATACTAGTTTTCTAGTTTCACCTATTTACGTGTTTTAGGTCCAATAAGCCTATTATAAGTTTATTAACTTGTATTAATCCATTTCATACTTATATTATCATTATATACACTTTACAAGTTGGGCCTAAATGAGTTAAGCCCGATAAATAAGTTTATAAGTGTTTTAGTCCATTTTGTTGTTTTATTAGTCCAATAACGTTAATTTAGTCCGTTAATGTCCGTATGTTATATAGTTCGGGTTTTATCGGTTTTTAATTGTTATATATGTTTATATATCAGTATATGAGTTTTATAAAGTTTACATTAGACGGGTCCAACCATCTAAGTTTTATTTAACAAAAACGTTAATTTTACGGTATTAGCCGAAAAAGTCGTAAAAATCATTTTATAGTTTTATAACTTATAAAACTTAACAAGTTACCATTTTTATAAAATGTCCACTTATTTACCATTGTACATATTTATATAAATGTATTATATAAGTTAGTGGATTTTAATTTATATTTTATGCTATTAAATTTTGAGTGCTTATATAATAGTATTATTCTTTAATTTCCAAAATTTGATTTTTATCTTCACTTTCACCAAAACTATCATATCTAGAGTTCTATATGGAGATAGAAGCTCAAATGTTTATCACATAAACTACATGATATGTGCTACATTTAACTCTTCTATAGCTACTGTTGAATCATCTTCTAAGTATTTTCTAGAAATCGTCCAAAACAGTGAATTCAGATTTGTACCTTAAACTTGTTTTGATCGTATCTCACTCATTATAATGATTCCATTGCATGGCCAACTCTCACATGAGTACAAGACTCATAGATTACTGTATATCAATTCTACTTCATCATTTTATCAGTTCATGACATGTTTCTTTACTGTTTTACACAGCCAACATTTTTAAGCAAGATTTTAGCCTTGTTCTTTATAGTTTTTCACCTTTTTAATCATGTTTCTCAACAACAAATTCCCACAAAATATTTTTATCATCATATAATCATCATAAACATATACAATAGGAAATAAAATACATGATTACATAACCAAAAATAACAAGAGGATGAGGAGGACAATCTTTATACCACCATGATGATGTAGGTTGTGATCAAAACATGGATTTTGATGGAGAAACTTGTGAATCACCAAGACCATCTTCAAGACCACCATGCTTCATGAACTCCTTGGGGAAAATCAGCCCTAAGACTCCATGGGAACTCCTCCTTGGATGTTATAACTTGCACCAATCTTCATCTTTTTTAATGGAGATTAACATATGTTAATTATAACATATATTTGTGGTTAAATATTGTATGAATGGTGGTGTTTTGTGGAGCAAATGGGACGGCCAAAATGGGGTATAGAGAGGAAATATGTGGTTTTGCATGAGAGAAAATGAGTGAGTGGTTTTAGGTTGTTAGTTTTGATGTGTATGTAGCTTACAAAGTAAGCTTTAGCAACAAGTATTGCTAGTTAGCTTAAAACTTGACACATAAGGAGCATTGTGGCTAGTTAGGGCCGGTTTGAGTGGGGGTGGGACAAGTGTCCCACTTGTCTCATCCCCATGTATTTACGGGTACTCCTCGATTCTGGTTTCCTCAATTTGCGTGCCCTCGGGTCGTTTTACGAAAAACGTTTTTATAAATTATGAATCAACGTCACAAAACGAATCCAATAAAAATTGTCTCATCAAAAACGGAGTTCAAAAACGTAAATACGTAATCCTAAGGTTTCCGGTTTGGTCGTAAAGGACGTTAAAATAAAATCGTAAGTCCTAATCTCTTCTCGTAAATTTGTGAGTTTATGAACCAACACAAATTTAAAACTCCAAAATAATATTCACGGATAAATTTATTTTCTGAATTGTCAGACTGTCACTAAAGACGGTGTATGTAAACGTAAGCACGTAACGTTGAATCCTCCGGTTTAGACGTAGTCGACGCTACTTCAAGACGTAAATCCAAATTTCTTCCCAAAAATAAGTGAGTTCATATTGTAACATTAAAATAATGTTTTCAAATAAATATTGAGAATAAAAATATCAACCATAAATTGACGGATTGTCACAAATTGTCTCTCGATATATTCAAGTATTGAGAACGGCTACCACTGCCGGAAATCCTGTCAAGGATGTTCTTTGAACTTACCTAATCACAAGTACAGTATTCGTACTGTATAACAGGAAACCGGAGGAATACAAACGGTGGCGTAATCTCAAGAGTCGTGATTCAAAACCACATACTCAAGTAAATGAAGAAAGCTCAAGAACATCTAAAGAAAAAGACTTCCGCTTCTCTGATAATCAAAGGAGATTGTTAACAAGCTTTCAAGACAATACAAAATATGAGTATGTGGGGAAAGACACAAGAACACAAGTTGGCAAAGTTTCAACATCATGTCAAGGCAAAGGTCAAAGATCCAAGATCACAAGTCATGAAAGAAACTATGAAAGAACTCTCAAGACAACGAGCTTCAAAGGTCTGCAACATCAAAGAAGTGAAGTCACATATTACATGACCACCCCTTAGGGGGAGATTGTTAGCCGTATTTAAAGTGATGGTCATATAATATACCGTTCCGAAGCTCGTGGAAAATGCTACATAATGGTGTTAAGAGTTCTAGTATAACGTTTGGTATGTGACAGGAATTAGTCCCGAACACACAAATGAGGAAGGACTTCTATACATTACACTTGTAGTATAAAAGGCACTAAGCACCACATTTGTGTGTCTATGTTTTCCATTTCATAGATTGTAGAGAGAGAAAACACATGTGTTTCTCTCACTAGGAATCACAACCCTTTTGTTTTTCTCTTTTTCTTCATCTTAATCTAATCTTTCTTTTTGGTTTCATCCATCATGTTATTCGTATTTGGTTAAGTCGTGTGTATAAGTCTTACATGTTGGGCTCTAAGCAAATTCACCAAAGTAGCTTCATAACTATACTAATGGGCTTTCAGGCCCATTAAGCTAAGTGGGACCCACTTGGCCCAATAAACTTATTTCCATGAATAAAATTGAACTTGTCTTTTGGCTTGTAGTGTAATCTTCAAATCTCGTGTCGGTTTTGCCGGTTTTTGTGATCTTGGTACCTACACAAATGAAAAAACAAAACAAGCATATACCATACTATATTCATATAAAATATGCATTTATTGTCCATTTTATGATATAAATGATATGAGTAATTACACTCATATCATACCCGCACATGAATGTGATGAAAAGAGATCCGACCTCACACCAGAGAAACGTGCTTGATTTGATGCAGAGAAGGAAGCAATTTACCTAATTCGCTTGATTTGATGCAGAGAAGGAAGCAATTTACCTAATTCTAAGTGGCATTAGAGATGATATTTACTCCACGTTGATGCATGCCCTACTGCTAAAGAAATGTGGACGGCTATTGAAAGATTGCAACAAGATGAATCACTCACCAAACAAGATGTGAAAACAAACCTGGTTTGGAACTTGGCAAGTTTACATCAAAGGATGGGAAATCAATTGATTCATATTACACCCGATTCAACAAAATCATGAATGACATGACACGAAACAACTTGCAAGTCTCCACCATGCAAGTCAATTTCTAATTTATACAGAAACTTCAACCAGAGTGGACACGGTTTGTCACTTTGGTGAAACAATAACAAAATTTAGACAAAGTCTCATATCACACGCTCTTTGACATTTTGAAACAATTCAAAATGAGGCAAACAAACTCCAAGCTAAACGGGTAGGAAAGGTTGCTAATCCACTTGCTTTGTTGTCTACCACTCAACATTGCCCATATTATCGTCCTCGTACTCTAAAGACCTACTTTACTCAATCATCATCACCACGATCTTCTATTGTCTACAAGTCACATGCTCCAGCAAGATCACGAGGCAAAGAAGTTGCAAGAGCACCATCACCACCACTTGAGCAGTCATCCGAAGAAGACAGCGATGAAGAACAAGCTCAAAAGGATAGGGAATTCAAGCAACAAATGGCTTTCATCATGAAGTCTTACAAGAAGATTTACAAACCCACCAACAACAACCTCCGAACTTCATAAACATGAGGAACAACTATGCTCAGAGTCCTCAAAGGTATGACACACGAAGGAGTGCTGAGAGTCCTCCAAAGTATGATCGACAAACCGCTAAGTATGATAATAAGAGGGTTGCTACTGTTGTTGGAAATAGGGAAAATGTTGGTACTCAAGTTGTGCAACAAAGTACGATTTAGTGTTTTTACTGCAGAGGTTTTGGGCATATGGCTAAGGAATGCAGACAGCCAAAAAGGGTTAAGGATTATGGTTATCATAAAGAAAAGATGCTGTTATGTAAGAAGATGGAATGGGATCAAGTTATCAGCTGAGGAAGGAGAAATGCTTGACGACACAGATGATGAACTCTCCGACCAATAACTCGAGGCATATTATTCATTCATGGCAAAGATTAATGAGGTCCTCAAGGTCATTAAAGATGAAAATGGTCCTATCTTTGATATTGAGCCAATTGATAAGGTACAAAATGATGATGAATATAATGTGTTTGGTGATACACATGAGCATAGTGATCTACCAACAACAATTACTAACACATGTATGATGGAAATGGTTGATAGCAATACCACACCTGATTCATCATACATGTGTAATAATGAGTTTGAGGATGATCAACATGCAAATGAGTATGATGATGAGGAGCGTGTCGCGCTTGCTAATTTAATTGCTGGTTTACAAAAAGATGTCAATGAAACTAGAAAGAGTCAAAGGCTATTAAAGAAGGAAAACGCAATGCTCACTCAAAACTTTGAAGAAAGCAAAGCTGCTCTTATAAAATCTAGTGAGACCATTGATAGATATAGGACTGAGCTTATTCAAAAGACTAAAGAGCTTGAGGGGTACAAAGGTCGTTTAATTAACGGTAAAAATGACGATTTTGAAAATAAATACAATGAAGCTCTTGCTTTGTTAGCTAAAGAAAAACGTCAATTGCTTTCTTAATTTATGAACGTCAAAAAACGTACCACGTAACAACTAAAGTCAACGAACTTGAACAGAGGCTTTCTATGAATACCACCGATTCTGCTAAAAGTCTTGAGGATAAGAAACAAGTGGTTGAAAAGTTAAAACAAGATTTCAAAAACAAACAAGGTAAAGATACTGAAAAAGTAACGGAACTCGAAGAATAAGTCGGTTTTTTGAATAAAATTCTTTGGGTTTGCCATTTATGGATCCGGTGGTCTAGTTGAGTGGTATATGGTGGTGGTAGCCATGGATGGAGATAGAGAGAGTGTGTGTGTAAAGAAAGAGAAAATTTATAAAATGAGAATGGGAAAAACATAAACAACAACCCCTCCTTAGAAGCCTTGGAGGGGTATATATAGTCACACACCACCTAAACTATACATCGTTTTCTAGTCTAGTCCATGCGTCTGTGACTATGATAACTAATGGGAATTCTTAAATTTCGTCACATAAAGTGAATTTCCAACAATCTTCCCCCATGGGATGATGTGTAGAATTCCTTACAATATTTTCCTAACAAGTACATAATGATTAAGAACAAAAGCTTCCATGAAGCGTCCAATGCTGATGAAGTCTTATGACGCCTTTGACTTCAAGTCTTCACTTCAGAGTGACTCATTATCGTAGTAACTTGTAGTAGAAATACTGTAACGGTACGAGCTAAGTAATCCATATACTTCTGGTTAAGGAGAAGCTTTTGAATTAACTTCCCCCTAATTCATGCCACATCTTCTTGATGTAGAGGCTTTTTAATAGCTTCCCCTTAAAACAAAAATCCTCATGAGCAATTTCAAATCTCTCAATAAAGCTTAGAATGATTAAGCGCATAGCGGAATTAAACAAGAAAACCCCATCATATGAAATGATAATGTTGCTATGAGTGATTGAAAGTTTGGGGCACACCAAGTAGATCAACAACGTCTCTTCTCACGCTTGAATAATTCTTCTGAATTTTTCTTCCTCCTAAGAGTTCAAGTTATGCATACTAGAAAGAATCAAGACATTTCTTCCCCCACTTAGGTGAAGAAAGGAAACCAATCCTATGTATGAAGCTCAAATACTAAAGTAGACACTTTATCCCATTCATGAAGTTGACATCATAACACCAAAGTCAGTTAAGTCCCGGAAATGTACGTATCTTCTTCCGGAGATGCACCAGAGTCAATTAAGTCCCGGAAGTGCATATCTCTCCATATAGGATAATGATGATGAATAATTGTAACATCAAAACAATTAACCATCGAACAATAGTGTACCGTTTAGAGACTGATAACGCCACGAGTTAAAACACTGATTTTCTCTGCGTTTATGACAAATGTCTTCCCAGAATGTCTTCAAATCAAAAGAAGGTATGAAGTTCATCACGTGTACTCATTGTGCGTTCAATATGTCTTCTTCTTACCCCTTGATGGTTCAAAGCCTCGGAACCAGCAATAAATTGTACGCACATGTACCTGAAATCTCGTGAGAATAATAAATAAGGTGAATTATATTTTGCGAGAGAATAAATTGTTGATTGAAATTCTCTACTCATAAACTCTGCATGGCTATCTTTACCAACCACCTTGTAGGAAATTTGAAGAGACCACTGATGGAATGAACCCGATATGTCAAATGTGAAACTGAATAATAATTCCTCGACCTTGTAACTTAAGCTTGCACTATTCTTGAATGAGGAACGATGTAGAAATATCATTGCGGAGAAATTTCTAAGTACTCAATACATTACTGACGAAGTATATAAGCACAACACCAATTGAAATTATCCACTTCGACTATGCGCGTGACACTGAGTACAACAATCTATCTCCTTTAAGTGATAGTTAACCGGGTCATCAACCAACCACCCCGAACCTGAAAACTAGATAAACAAGTCTTCATTCTAAGACTACGCACAAACAAGTTATCTTTCAAAGATAAAATAAGTCCACACCTTCGAAAAATCCGTCTTCAACTTCAAATAATAATAACCGATCAAAAAATTTATAGCCACTAAAAATATACCTATTTTTCTCGGTCTCGTCAGATAAATTTTTGTCACTTTGTCTCGTCTTTTTGTTTCGTCACTTTTTCATTTTGGATCCTAAAATGACAAGTATAACAAAATTTTAATCGAACCACCATCAAGTGGCCTAGTCGTAAGGTCCTTTACTCTCAAAGGAGAGGTCAAGGGTTCTAACCTCACTAGGTGTGTACACTTGGGGGTGGCCACGGAGGTTCACCTGCGACGACTCCAGGCTATCCAAAAGGGTAGTCGCCCTGGGATTAGTCGGCTCGCAATGTCAAGTCGGAAACCTAGGTACCCAACAAAATTTTAATCGTTGACACAAAGTTTATAATAAACTTGTGCCAAATGAAAGGGTAAAATTTTGTTATTGTAACTTTGTGCCATAGTTTTAATCCCAGCAGCCACACCAATATCCAGCCCAATACACATATTCGGTCCAAGGTACACAGCTGGTTCAAGACACACAGCAGGCCCGATTGTGTTAGTAATACCCGATCCATCCCAAAAATAAAGTGGTATATAAAAGCTACCAAACCCTAAAGATTAGGGTAACCCTAATCATATTCCACCAACCGCTTCATCTCTTTCTCCTAATCTTAAAACATCCGCCTCCATTTTTACTTATCTCATCTAATCTCAAACTACATTCATCTCATAGTAACACACATATCCAAATAACAGTCATTTCATCATATCTTCTGATCATAAATCGAGCAACATACACCCTTCAAATTAACCCTTTAATAATCACAATCAAAGCTAATCATCTTAGACCATGAATATTCATTGATTCGAAACTTTCTTGATATCACAATGATCAAGAGTTAATTAACTTCATGATCTATAAACTGGATCTCAGGTAAGTGGTAATTGATGCATGTCGATTGTGTTTAATTAAAACGAATCCAATATCGAATCTAACAGAGTTGTTATGATTCGTTCTTAATTTTCGTAAATTAATAAAGGTGTATGCCTTGACATATGTGATTCAGATTGCATGTGTTGTTATAAATCGAAACAAAGATTGGTTTTAACAGGCTTGTTGAAATCCCTTCTTATTATTCGAATATTAAAAAACAAGATGTGCTTCTTATAGATCTATGATGAATAGATCTCGATTCGAAAATATATTTGATGAATCTTGGAATTAACGAACGAGATATAATATGAGATCAATTCATTTTCTGTTTTTAATTCGAGTCTAGTTAGGATATGAGACGGCGGGATATAGATCGAGTCGGGTTTGATGGTGTATGTGAGATTGCATAAGTATTGTTGGTTGATGTTGAAAATTATTCTTGGTCAACATAAATGAATCATTCCAGAAAAATTTTGCAACATGATTTCGCAACCAACTTGTGTACATGATTCCGCAACCACATTATCAACATGATTCCGCAACCACATTATCAATATGATTCCGCAACCACATCAACAACATGATTCCGCAACCACATCAACAACATGATTCCGCAACCACATTGTGTATGATTCTGTATATCAGTAGATACTTGATTTCACAATGATGAGAATCTTATCCAGCAGTACTATTCCGTATTTTCAGGATCTGGTATTTTTCACCGATCTGGGTTTTTGTGGGCAGATCTTCATCATCAAGAGAACAAAGAAACCCAGAAAAACTTTAAACCAAATCTTAAAAAAATATACCAGATCTCGAATATAGAAACCATAAACAGTCAAACCAGATCTGATAAGGCTGCAAACTTTGGACTTTGGACCAGAAAAATGAAACCATGGACAGATAGTGACAGATATGAACCACAAAACCATGTGTTGATAAGAATACCTGTTGTGACAAAAAAAACCACTAGGACAATAAATTTTGACAAATTCGAGAGAAAAGAAAAATTTAGATCGGGACCAAAAGAAAAAATACTAAGACCACCAAATCAATAAAAAAAACGCATTCGATCCAAGGATTGAACCGTCAGCTCTGATGCCAATTGTGGGTTTGCCATTTATGGATCCGGTGGTCTAGTTGGGTGGTATATGGTGGTGGTAGCCATGGATGGAGATAGAGTGGTTGTGTGTGTAAAGAAAGATAAAATGTATAAAATGAGAATGGGAAAAACACAAACAAAAAACCCTCCTTGGAAGCCTTGGAGGGGTATATATAGTCACACACCCCCTAAACAATACATCATTTCCTAGTCTAGTCTATGCGTGTGTGACTATGATAACTAATGGGAATTCTTAAATGCCGTCACATAAGTGAATTTCCAACAACTTGTTTATAAAACGAATCAATCTCTTCAAACCACGAGAATGATAGCGCCACGGTCGTTTTTAAGGGTAAATCTAGTTTTGTAAGTCCTAAGTACCTCGAGCAAGCTCAAGCTTAAAACCCCCACTTATATCTTGATGAGTCCGACTGGACCAATCATGATTGCCCAGTAGATAGGCTCGATAGTGATGAGACAAACATTTGGAAGAGGAGAGTAGATCACTGGTCAATAAAGATTTTATGAAACCATATAATTATGCTTATGAAAACAGTATTTATGGTCTTTTAACTCTACTAACAAAGAAATCTCGTGAGCAAATATTTTTTGAAAGATAACAAAGAAGAATTCAATGGAAGAAATTTTTTGCCAAAAAGAAATCTAATTTTTCTAAATATATTAACTATTTGCCGCTTGATGCTTCTAAAAGCAAGAGTAGGAAAACACTTGGTATTCTTAAACATCACATTGATAATTTTAAATCTATCATTCAAAGAGACTGGAAGAAACGTGAAAACGACATGTGGAAAAGAGAGATTCCTCAAGATATAACTGTGCTTGTGAAAGAACTTTTAATACCGATTTCAGCGACAATAAAAGAAAATGTTCTTGAATTTGAAAACTTAATTCGGTCTGAAATGTTTGATGATTTGAAATATGTTGAGTCTATTGAAAAATAAATTGATGACCTTCAAACTAAAAAATCGGAGTTTTTAAACAACTATGATCTACTCTTAGAATAATGTCTCTCCAAAGATATTTTGTGTGTTACTCTTAAATCTTGTGCTGATATAGATGAATATTCTGATGTTGCATGCAAATATCTTGATAAGACCAAATAGTGTGAACGTCTTGAAATTAAGCTTTAGAAACACAAAGAAAATGTTGATAAAAAGGCGTCTACGTTACTTCAACACCAAACTTATTTCCTTCAAAAATATTGTCATTCTCTTGAACTTGCTTTGCAAAAAGACATCGGAAGTTTTCCACATGATACTAACTTGCAAGAAAAACTTTCCAAAATGTTTTGAGAAATGAACGAAAAGAGTATGGAAATTACAGATTTGAAAGCTTAGTTACAAGACAGGGACATAACAATAGTAGAGTTGAAGAAACTCTTTGCTAAGATGGGTGGGAAAATTATGGAACCTAGCGTTAAGAAACTAGTTGTAAGACAACCCAATGCGTACAAAGTGACTAAACCCTCTGTCTTGTGAAAACTATTTGTTTTCTCAAATTCATCATTTGTAAAATCCGGGTTTGCCCCCAAGGCTGATGGGAAGGATAGGTTACCACAGATTCGTCCAAAACGGATATTCGAGCACAAAGCATTAAGAACACAAATGTGATCAAAACATGGATGTAAAGATTAGCCACTAAACCCAACCACAACAAAGAAAGTCAATCGCCTCAAACTTCTAGAAACACCAATAGACGTGTGTCTTTTACTACAGGAGTAGTCCCAAACTGCTAGTTTTATCTGGCCTTAGCTTAAGAGCACTCGAATGAATGAAAATGTTTGGCCAAACAAGATTCAAGGGAAGATGAAGAAACTACAAGACTGTGACAACCCTGGTTTTGAGGTTCGTCACTTAGTTTTATTTTGTGCTAGTTGCGTGTCTTTACGTGTTTATGTGCTTATTGGTGTGGATAGCTTGTGGTTTGGATATCGTTTCCGGTACGGGGTACCTTGTGAGTGAAACGATGTGTGATGATTTCATGTTCATGAGTTCACAATGTAGTGACTATGAAATGAGATGGTGTTATTTGGTGGTTTTAAGTATACGTATATGTATTATAAAAAATCGTATTTTTACGATTTACGGTTTAGCATTTAGAGGTCTCGGATGAGGTAATTAGTCATATGGATATTTTTCGGGATGGTTTTAAGTCATTTAGGACTTAGTTATAAAGTTTATTTCAAAACTTGAGATTTTTTATAAAAGTGTATATTTTACGTCTTTTACGGTAAAACGCGTAAATTTGAGTAGTTTTACGGTTTTGAGGTTTTGGAAGCTTTAGGAGCTGAAATAAAGGAAAATTAAGGTAATATTATTAATACATATATTAATAATAAAAAGAAAAAAAACGAAATAAGAAGGGTATGGGTCGGTTTGGACGCAAGAAAAAGGGAAGGAAAAAAAAGGAAACAAGTTTTATATTGGGACTAGGATTCTTGTGTACACTATATAATGTTTTATATTAAACCACAAATCATAATATCTGGAGATAAAAAAAAAGAGGTCGACGGTTGAAGATTTTTTTTAGGGTTCATGAGTTTTTTTCATCTTCCATTAATTTAAAGGTAAAACCTTCAAATCCCTTTTTAATTTAATTGTTTTTAATATTTACATAATCATCTTATGATGGATTTTGGTTAGGTTTTAATAAAAATCTGTATTTTAATGAGATCATAATGATTGGATGGTTTAGGGCTTGTAATTAGTGGGATTAGGGTTAATTGATGAGGTTAATTTAGTTAAACCCGTTTTTAAAAACTGGGCAGAATTTTGAGTCAATTGTTTTGATCATATCGGGAGTTCTACAAACTCTTATTTTACGATCCAAGTATCCCTGAAAAGGTAATTGAAGTAGATTTCCAATTAAAGAAAGGAGAACTAAATTGGAGGTGGGGAAGTGGGAAAAAAATAGGTTACAACAGTCGGAGGTCAAAACAGTTTTGAAGTCAGCCTGTTTACTTTTTAAGTTTTGGGTTGTTTGGGGTACTTAGGGTTGCATTGGGATCTTCTAACGAACATGAGAGATGGTTTATATATTTTAGTAAGTATCTGCACTTGGGCTAAGGTTGTGGTTTAGGGTAAGACCTCCTAATCATAACAAACGTTTTGTATGTTTAAAATCAGTAAATCTAGAATGACAAAAGTATATATATATATATTGGTGCCTTAACAGTAGCTTTAAGGTTGGGGCAAGTGGGAGGTGTTATATAACATATGTAAAGGCATGAATATTTCCTTTACAGAGAGTATGGGTATGTTTAGGTGGGTGTTTGACTTATAGTTTTGAGACCTAAAAATTGGGACTGTTTTGTGTAAAATATGAACGGGATGGTTATCAAACTTAAACAAGTTAAGGGCTTGTTAGGGAAGGGTAACGAGATGCTTAGAGCATATATATGAGGTATATATATGGGAGAAGGTTAGATGTCCATCATAGGTTGATGAGCCATTTTAGTGTTTGGTTCATGTTTTGATTATGTGTTTTTGGTTGTTAGCTTTTTGCTAGTGCGCGGATGTTTGGGGAAGCTCAATCAGGTGAGTTTCATAGTCCCATGTTCACTATTGTTTTTGACTTCCAGATGGGATGGAAGAGACACTGTGTTGTGTTGTTTATAATTTATTTTGTGAATGTTTGGCATTGGTAACGGACTTATGTGTGCATACTTATGTGATTAACTGCTAGATAATTCTTGACTGTTTATGTTTTGACTTGGTACCAAGGGGATGTTGACAAGGCGGAGCCTTGGGGAGGTACATAGATGTGTGAGCATCTATGAGCCCAATGTATAATGACAAGGCGGGGCCTTGGGGATTGGTTCATAGGTGTTTGGATACCTATGGGAGTATGGTGTATGGTATTGGATGGGAGCCTTAGTGTTGGTTTGATTAATTCTTGAATGATAGTTGTTAATACATGTTAGTATCACATTGTCCATATGTTTTGAACTTTGATTGTACTCACAGCTTTTTGGTATGATTTGGCGTTTGAGTCTAAACCTATGACTCTCACCAACTTTATGTTGACGTGTTTTAGTGTCTCTTTCAGGTGAGAATGTGGTTAAGCTTGAGGATAGAAGAGGCTAGATTTGGATGCCTTAGGATTGCATATAGAAGGAGATCCCCGTTCCTTCTTAGTTTACCTTTATGTTTTTTTATAAGTGATACATGTTGGCACCTATATGTTTGTTTGGTTTATGTTTATTGTTTGTCTTGGGTAAGTGGTAGGACTGTTACCTACTTACCTAGACTCCTGCTATGTTGAGATATTGTCATGACCTTTGTGTCGCCATTTATGACATTATAGTTGCATTTTAGTTTTCTCTATAGAGACACTATTTGTTGTGATGATATCCATACGTCACGCCCCATGTTCCGCCATGGTGGGGTGTGACAGAATGGTATCAGAGACAATGATTATAGAGAATTAGGTTGCCTAGTCGCGTAGCCTAGTCTATAGCTTAAGGGTCCCTTCATATAGGCGTCATAGGAGTATGTGTACATTTTATATTAATTAAAGTTTTCTGGATGTTATTGGTTTTTACTTGCGATGTTTGTTAAGTTTTGACTAGTATGGGTTGAACCATAGTAGTTCATACTTAGCCACATGTTATTTTCTTTTCGGGTTGTGACTAGTGAAGGTTGAAACATAATCATCCACGCTAGTCATTGTTGTATTTTGCTTAAATTGTACATTATAGTACATAATTTGGTACATGGTAGTTTCTGTCTTTTGTTGAGTTATTTTATGTACCTAAGGTATAGTATTTTTCTTTTGATGTTTAAGTCATGTCCCTAAGAATCATGTGGTGGTTCGAGTTATTAGGAGTAGGTGGATATGAAGGATTTTAAGCTGTTTCCACTCTTATGGGCGACATGACTTATAACTGATTATGTTTTCGTTTTGGATTTAGTCTAGGCTGTTTTAGCTAGACTATGAATTTCTGTATTCCAAGAGTTTTATTATGTTATTTTTATAGATGGGGTTTTGGACCTTATTGGTTATGTGGTTATGAGCTTATGTGAGTAGAGGGATTTACGTGTTATGTGTTGTATTGATTCTTATAAGTGTCATCATAGGAGGGAGTGCATTGGGGAAAGGGTAATTGTATAAGTATGGTGGCCAACATAGTTATACAAGTACCACAACTTCAATGGTTTCTCAAGTATGATTGCATGAAAGAGGGTTAGTACATGCTTGTATATGATGAGATGTAGAATTTGGGTATACGTATCATATATGGGTTTATGTAATGGCTGCCTATGAGATGGCTATTGTTCTTTTTGTGTTATATGTTTTGGGTTATAGTTGTGTTGTGTGATTATGAGGGTCACACGATATGGTTTGGTTTTGGAGGTGGGCTTTATGCCTTGTTGTGGCACGGTGAGATGGTGATTAATCGTATGGAAAAAGGAGCGTATAAAGCGATTGATTGACTTACGTGTATGATAACGAGTATGTTTGGGAGATTCAATAGGTATACATATGCGGATGTATATATACTAATAGATGTTATGTTATGATTTACGGTCGTTCAGTAGTTATTATAACTTGAATGTACCTAGTGCTCTCTTGTGTTTAAACAATTTATTAGTGCTCGAGTTTGGTGGAGTTTCAACGACGTTTTGAATCTTTTGAAGTGTGTCTGGTAGCGTATTCTTTGAGCTTCGTATTTCACGTGTACGTTTTAAAATGGTGTTCTTGGTTTTAAGTCTATTGAAATAACTTGGGATTTCTTTTGAGATAATGAAATCTTTTATGTTGGGTCTTACATTTCTTTTGGTCGGTATATATTGAGAAAAAGGGGGATTTGTAAATCTATTATAGGTTTAGATAGTTGGTTGTATTCGGTAAAATAAGGGTAAGGTGTTGGAGTCGTGTTTGAAACAAGATGTAACATAAGATTTCTTTTTAATCAACACTTAATTATTTAAAATTCTAAAAGACTTTCGTTAAAATAAAGCGAAGAAAAATTTCTTTCTACTTACATAGTCTATATAATTGGGTTTAACCGATTCACGTCATTTATAATTATTAATACAAGGTTAAATTGAGTTTATGAAGATTTCACATACAATTTTATCTTTCATTAATATAAAAATGTTTTGGTAATAACTTGTTTATTTTTAGAGCTTTTTGAGTGATTCAAAAGCCAAAAATTATGTTCTCGGAACGTACTTTTCAAATATTCAGAAAGTATAGTCATGGGAGGTCAATGGACTGGTCGGATGTGACAATCCGTCAATTTATGGTTGATATTTTATTCTCGAATATTATTTAAAAACATTATTTTAATTTTACAATATGAACTCACTTATTTTTGGGAAGAAATTTGGATTTACGTCTTGAAGTAGCATCGACTACGTCTAAACCGGAGGATTCAACGTTACGTGCTTACGTTTACTTAAACCGTCTTGGGTGACAGTCCGACATTTCATAAAATAAATTTATCCGTGAATATTATTTTGGAGTTTTAAATTTGTGTTGGTTCATAAACTCACAAATTTACGAGAAGAGATTAGGACTTACGATTTTATTTTAACGTCCTTTACGACTAAACCGGAAACCTTAGGATTACGTATTTACGTTTTCGAACTCTGTTTTTGATGAGACAATTTTTATTGGATTCGTTTTGTGACGTTGATTTATAATTTATAAAAACGTTTTTCGTAAAACAACCCGAGGGCACGCAAATCGAGGAAACTAGAATCGAGGAGTACCCGTAAATAAATGAGGATGAGACAAGTGGGACACTTGTCCCACCCCCAAAACCGGACAACACTTAGCTACAACACATCATATGATGTGTCAAAGTGTTAGCTTAACACTTACATGTGTAAGCTAAGCTTACAAAGTAAGCTTCCACCTACACAAAACCATCTAAACCAAAACCACTCATTCATTCTCACAGCATGCAAACAACTTCATTTTCTCCTCCCTCTCTCTAAAAATGCCGTCCCATATCTCCACCATAACACCCCTTTTGATCAATTTCATCCATGAAATCATGTGTTATTCATACACATGTTGAAGCCCTTTTGAAGCTCTCTTGAATGATGGTGATTATAACATCCATGGAGGAGTTTCCTTGGTTTCTTGAGGCTGATTTTACAAAAGGAGTATATGAAGATTGATGGTCTTGAAGATGGTCTTGGCTATGCACAAGTTTCTCCATCCAAATCCATGTCAAACTCATAACCTACATCATCATGGTGGTATAAAGATTGTCCTCCTCATCTTCTTGTTATTTTTATTATGTAAACATGTATTTTATTTCCTATTGTATATGTATATGATGATTATATGATGATAAAAATGTTATGTGGGGATTTGGTGTTGATAAACATGATTAAAAAGGTGAAAAACTATAAAGAACAAGGCTAAAATCTTGCTTAAAAGTGATAGCTGTATAAAACAGTAAAGAAACAGGTCATGGACTGATAACATGATGAAGTAGAATCCATTTACAGTAAGCTATATGTCTTGTACACATGTGAGGGTTGGCCATGCAATGGATCCATTGTAATGAGTGAGATATGATCAAAACAAGTTTAAGGTACAAATCTCAGTTCACTGTTTTGGACGATTTTTAGAAAATACTTAGAGGATGATTCAACAGTAGCTATAGAAGAGTTAAATGTAGCACATATCATGTAGTTTATGTGATAAAAATTTGAGCTTCTATCTCCATATAGAACTCAAGATATGGCAGTTTTGGTGAAAGTAAAGATAAAAATCAGATTTTGGAAATTAAAGTATAATAATATTATATAAGCACTCAAAATTATAATGTATAAAATATAAATTAAAACACACTAACTTATGGATTCTATTTATATAAATATGTAAAAGGTGGAATAAGTGTATAAATTATAAAAATGGTAACTTGTTAAGTTTTATAAGTTATAAAACTATAAACATGATTTTTACGACTTTTTCGGCTAATACCGTAAAATTAACGTTTTTGTTAAATAAAACTTAGATGGTTGGACCCGTCTAATGTAAACTTTATAAAACTTATATACTGATATATAAACATGTATAACAAGTAAAAACCGATAAGACTCGAACTATAGGACATACGGACGTTAACGGACTAAATTAACATTATTGGACTAATAATACAACAAAAATGGACTAAAACACTTATAAACTTATTATTGGGCTTAACCCATTTAGGCCCAACTTGTAAAGTTTAAATACTGATAATATAAGTATGAAATGGATTGAAACAAGTTAAAGAACTTATAATAAGTTTATTGGACTTAAAACACGTATATAGGTAAAACTAGTAAACTAGTATAAACGTTACCGACACATAACACTAAAATGAGCAAACGAGAATATGTAAACCCACTTGATCATCATATATATATAATCATCATATGTATACATAATTGTTATTTTTATAAAGTCATTGGACATGAGTCTAAGACGATTATTATTTGTCTAGGTTTCCGTGATTGAAGCACGTACCGTACGTCCGAATTTGCCGATAACCCGCCTTCCCACATCAACGTGAGTTCATAGCCTCGCACTCTTTTAAATGTTTTTATAAATGTTTTATAAACCCGCGAGGGAGATAACATGTTAGTTTTTATAAAATAGGACACCATTTGTCCCGATTGTTTGTTTATTGATTTGGACCCGTATGATTGAATGACCCGATTGTATGACCCGATAAATGATTAAAGGACCCGATAGATGAAATTAAATGGATTATTAAAGTTAGGTTATGTCACTAAAAGTCCCATTAGCATGAATTGTGAACTACCGGGATTTGGTAGACGCTTATGCATTTAATAGTACTATTTGGGGACAATCACCCTAGTTCGCGCCTTGACGGTTGATCCCCGTCGTGCCACATTGATTGGTAAGCGAATTTATGTATGAGAAGATTTCCATAGCGTGACCTTTGTGACGACACGCTACTTTAGATGGGAAAATTGAGTATCGGGTTAGCTACCCGTTGTTGGTTTAGTAAGGTAACAATGTCATGTGGCTTATAATAATCCAAAACTAAAGAAATACTACTAGACGCTCAGAATTACGACGTATTGCCTGACTAGCAATACAGGGTCATACTATTGATATTATGTTTGTGTTTTGGTTTTCATAACCATATTCATATAACGGTTTTTAATTTACATACAACGTCATAAGACGTATTGTATGATGTTTTTAACGACAATGATTCGTATAATGGTTTTTAAGGCACATGCCTATATTATGATTTTGATAAAGATTTGTATAAAATGATTTTGGCTATTTTATGGCCTATTGCAATGATTTGTACAAAATGATTTTTGGTAATAATTTTATACCAAAAGTTATATTGATGTAATTTATTAAACTCTATGAATTCACTCGGCGTTATCACTGACCTTTTCTTTTAACATGTCTTATCTCAGGTACTTGAAGGTAATTCTCGGGAAGACGACAAGAATTCATGGCCCGCACTTAAACAACATTTCCCATTCAAATACTTTGTAAAACTTTGTAAGAAATAATATGACTTGGGACCGATGTAACTTTGATATTTATGAATGGAAATGCTTTTATTATTAAACGACGCGATTTTTATGCGTTGTCTATGATGTGAGTAATGTGCTATCCCGTAACACCAACTAGTCTTCCGCTGTATTGAGTTGTATAAATTTGGGGGTGTTACAGTTTGGTACCAGAGCTCTCGTTATAGAGAACGAAAGATTTTTAAAACCAAGGTTTTGAATAAAACATTTCAAAATCTTTTAACTATAAACATTTTTCTAAAAATGCCTAAAAATCTTTTGACTATAACGGTGCCGAAGAATTCCCGAGTTACCGACAAGGCCAGACTGAGAAGTGTTATTTTAATATATATATAACTTGGATTATATATATATGATGTAATTTTATTACATGATTGTTTGATGATTATTTTTATTTTTATACGAGGTATTTATACGACGTAGATTGTCACAAGAAACCCTAAATCCCCTAGTAAATTAATCGAAGCTATTCTCGTAGGAATTCTAGCTATCTTAGATCTAAACCAAGTTGTGGATATTTATGATCCCAACAAATGGTTGATATTCGTAGAAATGTAGATATTAGTTGATAGTGATATTGAAAAAGAATTGGCGAGATTAAATCTGATATCGATGTCATGACGATCTTTCCTTATAGACTGGAGTTTGACAAAATGTTACCACCTAGAAAGATGTCATCTGACTCGTTGTCATCCAGTTCTTAAATTGAAATCGAAAGGGTGAATGTTGCACTTGAGGCTGTCATTGGAACCATTACCCAAAAGCTTCATGCCACTAATACCTTTCCGAGAAGTCTAATTAAATGTATGAGTCATCTCATACTAGTGACTCATTTGATAATTATTGATAAAGGAGTTATAGGATTGGAAATTAAGTGTTATTCATATTGAGCTTTTATTGCCCTTTAAAGGTATAAGAATAAGATTGAAAGTATTGAAGAATGAGGTAGAATATCGCATTGAGTATAAATTGGTTGGAACTTGAATAAAGTAAAATTCAACCCGTACGGAATATAAGATTGTTAATATAAGTCGTTAAGTTTTGTGATTGAATTATAAGGTTTTAATTGATTGTTGATTCGTGTTAAGTGTTGTTCCTAGGCCATTGTCCACTAATGAGGATGGCCAGTGTCCTATAAATAAATTGAATAAATCTTCTTCTGAATTGAGACCGATGGTTGATCCCCGTCGTGCCACATTGATTGGTAAGCGAATTTATGTATGAGAAGATTTCCATAGCGTGACCTTTGTGACGACACGCTACTTTAGATGGGAAAATTGAGTATCGGGTTAGCTGCCCATTGTTGGTTTAGTAAGGTAACAATGTCATGCGGCTTATAATAATCCAAAACTAACGAAATACTACTAGACGCTCAGAATTACGACGTATTGCCTGACTAGCAATATAGGGTCATACTATTGATATTATGTTTGTGTTTTGGTTTTCATAACCATATTCATATAACGGTTTTTAATTTACATACAACGTCATAAGACGTATTGTATGATGTTTTTAACGACAATGATTCGTATAATGGTTTTTAAGGCACATGCCTATATTATGATTTTGATAAAGATTTGTATAAAATGATTTTGGCTATTTTATGGCCTATTGCAATGATTTGTACAAAATGATTTTTGGTAATAATTTTATACCAAAAGTTATATTGATGTAATTTATTAAACTCTATGAATTCACTCGGCGTTATCGCTGACCTTTTCTTTTAACATGTCTTATCTCAGGTACTTGAAGGTAATTCTCGGGAAGACGACAAGAATTCATGGCCCGCACTTAAACAATATTTTCCATTCAAATACTTTGTAAAACTTTGTATGAAATAATATGACTTGGGACCGATGTAACTTTGATATTTATGAATGGAAATGCTTTTATTATTAAACGACGGGATTTTTATATGTTGTCTATGATGTGAGTAATGTGCTATCCCGTAACACCAACTAGTCTTCCGCTGTATTGAGTTGTATAAATTTGGGGGTGTTACATCGGAATTGTTGTACAAGTGTTGGGTTCAAGGTTGAGTTTTGAATAGTAGTTTATTTTTATTTGGGGTGTACGGGATACCTAGTCTTTGCGTTGAGTTTTGAGATCGCCTAGAAGGTTGTTTGTAGATGGTTTGAGTCACATAGATGTGGGGAGGTAAAAAGAAATAATAAATAAAAATATATTCTTTTGGAAAGGTCGGTCTTTTGCACGGTTTAAATAATATGTCGCGGGGCGTAATATGTTTTGGTTTCCATTGGGTGTTTCTTGGATTATTTTTCGTTGTCATGGGTCATTTTGAATTGATACACGTTTTGGGTTTGAGTTTTCTTTTGAGTCTCATTGTTTTTGACTTGTTTTAACTGGCGCACGTGAAATGTCGTTAGTTATCCGTTGGTTTGATTCGTTGATCGTATCTGATGGATTAAGGATGTAGTTTTGGTTTCGTATTGTTCGGGAGCGTTAAGGTAGTCATATGAAAGACTTGGTCGCGCCTACACACTTAAGTAGGTGACCATGAGAGAACGGTCGGAATACCCTTAGTGGGGAGGAAAGAGGTTCGTAGACGAACTAATGTGGTCATGAGGTCTATTAGGAGTTCCAAGGGAGATTTTTGTAATGTATGGATATTGGCACACGTAACGTGCCATGGAGAGTGTTGGAAGGGGATATTGTTCATAAGGCATGTATGTTTTCTAAAAATTTCCTGAAATTTAGTAGGTTTGCCTATTATTTTGAGATAGAACCATGAATAGAGCAAGTAGGAGAAGTGAGAGGAGTTGCAGTTAGTGCCTTTCCAAGGAAATTGTTGATGGAATGATTTCAAGAACAAGAGTTGATGGAAATTGCAACGGATGCAAGGTAAAAGTTTAGTTGCTTAGTAGTAAATTAGATGTGGGAAGCGGTTGAGTGGTCTGATGAGAGGAAGCATTGGTCTTTTCAAATGCGTGTAGAATTTTTCAAGTAGAACGAGGTAGGATTATTCGTATTGCCGCTAAGAGAGGGTGCAAGGAGGACATAGTTTTAACTGCTAAGGATGTTGTATGAACGCTTTAGGTTTACGGTTATGCATTTGGCTTCGCCAAAGCACTAGCGTATTTCATGGAGTAAATGAAGCAAGTGTGCATGAACGTATATAAATGAGTTGTCATCGGGAGTATCGACGACATCTTGATCTACTCAAAGTCTAAGAAGGAGAGTCAGGCGAAGTATGTGTTGGTTTTGGAGTGGAATTATACGTGAGATCTTCAAGTGTGAGTTTTAGTATTAAGTCTACCGTGATGAGTAGTTAGAGATGATGGCATATCATGGAACCAGCAAGGGGTGAAGTGAAGAAGGATGAGGAAGCATTTTGGAGGCTGAAGAGGTGGATTGGATAATGAGCCGATCTTGGCATTATCGGAAGGACTGGACGAATTCGCAAAGCATGACGATACGTGGAGAAAGGATTTGGACGTGTACGTGAACGACAAAGAAAGGCGATTTCTTATACGTTGCAAGAACTGATGATTTGGAAGAACTAGATATGACATAATTAGTGGAGCTGGATTGTTATATCCGCCTAGAATGCTAGAGGCATTTGGTGTACGAGACGTAGAGAATGATCTATACAGATCATGAACGTCTCCGACACATACTCAATCATCTTGATTGAACATTTGACAAAGGTGATGGGTGGAGTTAAGTGGTGAAAGAAAGTTGCAAGGCCAAGTACCATCTGGGAAAGGCAAGCATGGTTGATGAGACATGGAATAAGAAAAATGAAGTGAAGCTGAGACGAACTTGAACTATATGGATGGCGTATTAGGGTGGTTTGGATAAAGGATATAGGTTGCACGAGTTGAGTTGTCTAAAGCAGAGAACGCGTCAACGTGTATGTTGCGTGGCTTGGACAATCATATGGAGAAAAAGGGACGTAGACTTTACTTCCTACATAGATAGGAGTAGCTTAGAAAGGGGCGAGGTAAGGACGAAGTTGATGAAAGGGATACATAATGCGGTGGAGCATTAAGTACGATGAGAGTTGGGTGATAGTCGATAGACTGACTAATTCATCTCATATTTCAAGAGGAATAAGAAGTCACGTAGTTGAGAAGTTGGAAGGATTGCGTACGGATGTGATGGAATAGAGGGTTTTGTGTAAAAGTTAGCCTAATATGTATGGAATGCCTTATGAAGGATTATGGCAAGGGAAGAGACGATGGGAAGCATCACATTGTGATGTATGGTATGAGTTGAGGAAGAAGAAGGAAGTGTGTATAGAAGCGAAGCATGAATGAAATATGTCGAGATAGGAACCAAAGGTAAAACTTTGGTAGAGCCTAATGAGTAGAATAAAGCACAAAACAGGCTAATGCTGTCGTAGTGTGGAAAAGGAAATGGCACTGACCTATACTGATTGTTTGGGAGGCTTAGTATCGATAATCGAATGGATGAGGAGTTATAGGTGTGATGTGCCATAGGGACGAAGGGCTTGGTCTAACTGAGACAAGATGAGGAGCAATACGACCTTGAAGGTATGACATTGTGTGGGTGCTACTAATGAGCTATCCAAAATTAATGGAAGTAGTTGTAGCATGAGAGTGGATGGCAGTTGATAGACTAACTGAGATAACCGTCCTTTTGATGATGTGTATAGATCGTAAGTTGATTTGGATTGGAAGAACTAATGGATATGTGAAAGACCGTCATTGGTCACTTTGTAAGGAAATGGGAACTTTTAAGTAGTTTGGGGTACGGACTAAACGGAGTTGATGAACATGATTGGATATGAGTATATCCAGCTGACTGGAAAAGGAGGGACAAGTGAGATATCTATACAATCTTAGGAGTTACACTGAGGGCATGAGTGATTGATTTAGAGGGAGTTAGGAAACTCATTAGCGATGGCTGAGTTTTTCATATAATGATAGTTATCATACTAGAAGTCGATAAATGCCATTTGAGGCACTATATGAAAGGATAGGGTGAGTTGTCCCTATTATGGACTGGAATTGGTAAAAGAGGTTACTAATGTGGTAATGGTGTTTATGGAAATGGAGGAAACCACTAGATTTAGTGACAAGGTTATGTAGGGAGTTTCACCCATAGTAACGGGTGGTATGTTTTGGTAAAATGGAAGAGTTGATGTAGAGTTTTGTAGGTCCATTTATGATCTTTGGAAAGATCGGACCAGTAGCTTATGAGTATAGAATTACCTGGGGGAAATGAGTTGTATACATGATACATCTCATGTATTGAGATTGGTAAAGGTTGTTTGAGAATGCATTTTGCATGTACGGTTATTCGGGACTTGTGTTAATAAGAGTATTTGTTTTATCAAAGAGTCATCTGTGAGATTTATTGATTGTGAGGTCAAGAGTTTGGCAATGAGTTTAATTATTTTTGGTTTGTATATGTCGTATTTTGAAACATGAACTAAAGTTCACATGGAAATGAGGGGAGTTCGTTTAGAACAAGTATCCTCATGTGATTTGTTGTTTGTGTGTTTGATCCTAAGGAGTAAATCTCGGGACGAGATTTTTATTAGGAGGGAGTGATGTGACAACCCTGGTTTTGAGGTTCATCACTTAGTTTTATTTTGTGCTAGTTACGTGTCTTTACGTGTTTATGTGCTTATTGGTGTGGATAGATTGTGGTTTGGATATCGTTTCCGGTACGGGGTACCTTGTGAGTGAAACGATGTGTGATGATTTCATGTTCATGAGTTCACAATGTAGTGACTATGAAATGAGATGGTGTTATTTGGTGGTTTTAAGTATACGTATATGTATTATAGAAAATCGTATTTTTACGATTTACGGTTAAGCATTTAGAGGTCTCGGATGAGGTAATTCGTCATATGGATATTTTTCGGGATGGTTTTAAGTCATTTAGGACTTAGTTATAAAGTTTATTTCAAAATTTGAGATTTTTTTATAAAAGTGTATATTTTACGTATTTTACGGTAAAACGCGTAAATTTGACTAGTTTTACGGTTTTGTAAGCTTTAGGAGCTGAAATAAATTAAGGAAAATTAAGGTAATATTATTAATACATATATTAATAATAAAAAGAAAAAAAACGAAATAAGAAGGGTATGGGTCGGTTTGGACGCAAGAAAAAGGGAAGAAAAAAAAAGGAAAAAGAAAAAAAAAGTAAACAAGTTTTATATTGGGACTAGGATTCATGTGTACACTATATAATGTTTTATAGTAAACCATAAATCATAATCCCTGGAGATAAAAATAAAGAGGTCGACGGTTGAAGAGTTTTTTTAGGGTTCATTGGTTTTTTTCATCTTCCATTAATTTAAATGTAAAACCTTCAAATCCCTTTTTAATTTATTTGTTTTTAATGTTTACATAATCATCTTATGATGGATTTAGGTTAGGGTTTTAATAAAAATCCGTATTTTAATGAGTTCATAATGATTGGATGGTTTAGGGCTTGTAATTAGTGAGATTAGGGTTAATTGATGAGGTTAATTTAGTTAAACCCGTTTTTAAAAACTGGGCAGAATTTTGAGTCAATTGTTTTGATCATATCCGGAGTTCTACAAACTATTATTTTACGATCTAAGTATCCCTGAAAAGGTAATTGAAGTGGCTTTCTAATGCAAGAAACGAGAACTAAATTGGAGGTGGGGAAGTGGGCAAAAAACAGGTTACAACAGTCGGAGGTCAAAACAGTTTTGAAGTCAGCCTGTTTACTTTTTAAGTTTTGGGTTGTTTGGGGTACTTAGGGTTGCATTGGGATCTTCTAACGAACATGAGATATGGTTTATATATTGTAGTAAGTATATGCACTTGGGCTAAGGTTGTGGTTTAGGGTAAGACCCCCTAATCATAACAAACTTTTTGTATGTTTAAAATCAGTAAATCTGGAATGACAAAAGTATATATATATATATATATATCGGGGCCTTAACAGTGGCTTTAAGGTTAGGGCAAGTGAGAGGTGTTAGCTAACATATTTAAGGGCATGAATATTCCCTTTACATAGAGTATGGGTATGTTTAGGTGGGCGTTTGACGTATAGTTTTGAGACCTAAAAATTGGGACTGTTTTGTGTAAAATATGAACGGGATGGTTATCAAACATAAACAAGTTAAGGGCTTGTTAGGGGAGGGTAATGAGATGCTTAGAGCATATATATGAGGTATATATATGGGAGAAGGTTAGATGTCCATCATAGGTTGATGAGCCATTTTTGTGTTTGGTTCATGTTTTGATTATGTGTTTTTGCTTGTTAGCTTTTTGCTAGTGCGCGGATGTTTGGGGAAGCTCAATCAGGTGAGTTTCATAGTCCCATGTTCACTATTGTTTTTTACTTCCAAATGGGAAGGAAGAGATACTGTGTTATGTTGTATATAAATTTATGCTGTGAATGTTTGGCATTGGTAATGGACTTATGTGTGCATACTTATGTGATTAACTGCTAGATAATTCTTGATTGTTTATGTTTTGACTTGGTACCAAGGGGATGTTGACAAGGCGGGGCGTTGGGGAGGTACATAGATGTGTGAGCATCTATGGGACCAATGTATAATGACAAGGCGAGGCCTTGGGGATTGGTTCATAGGTGTTTGGATACCTATGTGAGTATGGTGTATGGTATTGGTTGGGAGCCTTAGTGTTGGTTTGATTAATTCTTGAATTATAGTTGTTAATACATGTTAGTATCACATTGTCCATATGTTTTGAACTTTGATTGTACTCACAGAATTTTGGTATGATTTGGCCTTTGAGTCTAAACCTATGACTCTCACCAACTTTATGTTGACGTGTTTTAGTGTCTCTTTCAGGTGAGAATGTGGTTAAGCTTGAGGATAGAAGAGGCTAGATTTGGATGCCTTATGATTGCATATAGAAGGAGATCCCCGTTCCTTCTTAGTTTACCTTTATGTGTTTTTTTATAAGTGATACATGTTGGCACCTATATGTTTGTTTGGTTTATGTTTATTGTTTGTCTTGGGTAAGTGGTAGGACTGTTACCTACTTACCTAGACTCGTGCTATGTTGAGATATTTTCATGACCTTTGTGTCGCCATTTATGACATTATAGTTGCATTTTAGTTTTCTCTATAGAGGCACCGTTTGTTGTGATGATATCCATACGTCGCGTCCCATGTTCCGCCATGGTGGGGTATGACAAAGACCACCCTAGGAATTTGAATGTTTCTAAAAATAAAACATCTGTAATCGCATGTAATGAACGATTTGAATGATTCGACTTTAAATGCTTTGAATGTTAATTTTGTTTGTGTGAAATGTGGAAAATGTGCTAATGCTAATCATGCTATGTGTGTTTCGAATAATATCAAAGGCGTAGATACTAGACCTAAGAAGCAAATTGCGATGCCTATTAGTGCTATGAAACCCAAAATCAAAGTGAACCCTTCTGGTGCTACCCCCTAAGAAAAGTAATGCATCAGACTCCACTATTGAGAATTCTAGAAGCAGAATTAGGGAATTATATGAGTCTGCTAGCAAGTCTTGAAAATGATGGTTTGCTAATCAATGTCCTCCAGGATATAAATGGATGTCTAATGTTAGGACAGAAAATGTTACAACGAGCGTTAGTGTGCCTTTAAGTGCTGAAATTAGACAAACTAATGATTCGAAACTCACAACTAACAAGGAATCCATTTTAGCAAATGCTCCATCGTGTTCTAATTCTTCTGCAGGTAATCGAGATAATTCTCTTCATACTGGACTCTAGGTGCACCAAGCACATGACGGGGAATCGCAAGCTTCAAATTACCTTTGTGGAGAAGTTCCTGGGTACGGTCTGATTCGGAAATGATCAATTTGCACCAATCCTAGCATATGAAGATTTGGTTCAAGTGAATATCACAATCAAAAGGGCATACTACGTCGAAGGGCTCAATCACAATATTTTCTCGGGTGGTCAATTTTGTGATATGGATTTGGAGGTTGCATTTCGAAAGAAGACATGTTTGGTGCATGATTATGATGGGAATGATTTACTCACCGGTTCACGGGTACAAATCTCTACCCAATTTCACTTCAAGACACAAATTCCACAACTCCAATTTGTTCATGGATATAGCTTCAACGACTCAAGCATGGTTATGGCATCAACGTCTATCTTATCTCAACTTTGATACCATCAACTTGCTTTCCAAGAAAGATATTGTGAGAGGCCTTCCAAGCTTAAAATTCATCAAAGATCATATTTGTTCTTCTTGTGAGCTTTGTAAAGATAAACAAAGTAGTTTCAAAACCAAGACTACACCAAGCTCTAAAGGACGGTTAGATCTTCTTCATGTGGACTTGTGTGGTCCCATGCGTGTTCAAAGTATCAATTGGAAGAAATACATTCTGGTGATTGTCGATTACAACTCAAGGTACACGTGGACTCACTTGTTGAGGTACAAGGATGAAACACCTGAAGTTCTCATCAACTTCCTTAAGAATATACAACGTGGTCTTCAAGCTCAAGTAAAAGTGGTACGTACTGACAGAGGCACGGAATTCTTGAATTCATCTCTAAAGAATTATTTTGAAGTTGAAGGGATTAAACATGAAACATCTATTGCTAGAACACCTGAACAGAATGGCGTTGTTGAAAGACGAAATCGTACTTTGGTTGAGGCTGCTCGAACATTATTATCCGCTTCAAAACTACCTCTATTCTTTTGGGCCAAAGCCGTGTCAACCGCATGCTACACACAAAATCGTTCCATAATTATTCCAAGACATGAAAAGACACCATATCACATAATTCATGATCACAAACCTTTAATCAAACACCTTCACGTTTTTGGATGTACGTGTTACATAATCAGAGATTGTGAAAATCTGGATAAGATGAAAGAGAAAGGTGACGCATGTATTCTAGTGGGATATGCAACTTAGTCTAAGGGATATAAAGTTTACAACAAGAGAACAAAATTGATAGTCGAAACTATTCATGTCAGATTCGATGAACTACAAGAAATGGTACTTGAACAAAGCAGTTTAAGTCCCGATCCACAACGACAAAAGAATTCTTTGCACAACCGCACGAAACTTGGAACTCATGACCACAACAATGAACCATCAAGTTCAAAGCCGGTTCAAGGAAATGTTCTAAGAGCAGATATGATAGTGGACACAACAATTGAAGAGTTGGAAATGTTATATGGACCAATGTTAGATGAATATTTCATGGGGGAGAAACATGTTGTATCAAAGTCTTCTACTGTCATTCATGTTAAGAATGATGATACCGATAATCATCAACAAAAGGATACAACCTCATCTACTTCAACACGGATTGCTGCAGATTTACCTCCTCAGAATATCACATCCACAAACGATCCTACAACATCTACAACTACTTTCATTGCTCCGAGGAATACAAATCAAGCAGGCAATGCATTATCTGATGATGACAATTTTCACAATCCATTCGGTACATCGGTACACGAAATTGGAGAGTCTTCTACTCGTCATGTCGATCCGTCAAATATGCATACGTTCTAACAACGACATCCTTCAACACATCATTGGACCCGAGATCACCCTTTGGTTCAAGTAATTGGAAACCTTTCACAACCCATTCGCACTAGACGACAACTAGCAACCGATGGAGATGTTTGTATGTTCGCACTCGCCGTGAGTACAGCTGAACCGACAAACATCAAAGAAGTTGTAACACCCCCATTTTACCTTTACGCAGCAGAACATTGATATGGGGTATTACTTCATAGAACACAGGTCATAATGATAGAAAACAACCTCAAAAGAATGATTAAATCAGCTTTCTTTATATATCATTGAAAAATCAGAGTTTTATAATATAAGGTTCCCAAAATCTAGAATAATTTCAGTCTTGTGCCTCTTCATGCCATCCTTGTGCTGCTCCATGCTATCAGTCACCATTTTTTCTAAAATATATGCTTACAGTCAACACAAAGGTTGAGTAAATTCATAGGGTTTAAACATGTTTTGAATTCAAGTATTTCCTTTGGGCTACGTTGTTATACACCCACATAAAATAGTCATCATACAGCATTATGCTCATGACCCTGTTGCTAGACAATATCATAACCAACAAACTGCCCTTCTAAGAAGGAAGCCTGCCAGACTATCCTTTGTTTAGAAAAATAAAGTGTATCTATTAGCCAAGGAAGGAACCTTCAGCTGCTGGCAAGCGCGACTTGCCCAGACAGGGGATGTCAAACGCCAAATAGTACTTTCCAAAATATTAGCACTCATTTTCAAGAAATGATTAGCGGTTCACGATTAAAAAGGGACATAGTAAACATAGTGTTATCAATCATACCATACCATTTTAAAAGCACTTGTATTCCAGTATTAGCATATATCCCTTCACAGGTTTTTAAATCATTTATAAAGCAATTAGAAAGTGAGGCTATGAACTCACCTTATGTCCATAGAATTTGAGCTATAACCAGATATATTTCATTCACAGATAAACATCTTGATCATACAAACCACAACTTGGTTTCATAAACAACAGCTTGATCTCACACAAACCTGGATTAATACATTGCGTATAGTATCAAGTCTTTAATCTTTTGTTAAATCTTTCAAAGTATTGGTTATATATTCTTTTATTAATATTTGGTGGTAGTTCTAGAACCATTGTTCGGGCCATCATACTTAGAAGCCATTCTATAAACGTTTGAGGAGCGAGGGCACTTTAAATCGTAAACCCAACCACTCAGTCAGAACGTAATATCGAGATGGAACATCTTTGTAAAAAGTTCTCTACTAACATGATACCTTCATTACTTCCTCATATTTATAATTAATTCTCTTTGTTTTCAGGAATTGGCAAGAATAGCCCTTTTAGTTATACTTTGGTATAATTACACTTTTAACCCTTAAAGTATAGAGTTTTAGTATTTGCATTTTAAACCATCAATATTTAACCTTAGGACATCAAACTTTCAAATATTTATTCATATATATTTAACTTTTACAAAATTACACTTTTGGCCCAAAATGTTAAATAGTTTCAAAAATGACAGTTTTAGTCCCTACACTTGTAAAAATCACATAAGAACCTCAAAAATAGACCAAATGATCTAGGATTTTATAAAAAAAGTTTCAAAACAAGTTTATGATCATAATAAAAAAATTCCTCCAGAATTATATCTTTTGAAATGGGTTTTTGCTTATTATTTCATGTAAATTACAAAACTATGATTTTAAGAGATCTTTAGCTTATAACTTTCATTTTAAATGATCAAATGCTCTAATTCCTTTTAGATTATCTTTATAACATATTATTAACAGTATCACAACTCTAGAAAAGTATTATAACAAGATCAAAGCATAGCTAGCAAAGTGATTACCTAGGGTGATCCAAAATGGCTCATAATAGGGTATATGGACTATATCTTCCTCATAACTCTTCAAGAACTTCTAGAACTTCTTCCAAAGCTTGCTAATGATCTTAGGAAATTATTAGGGCTCCAATGCTCATGTGAGAACAGAATGTATGTGTGTTTATGTAAGAAATGGAAGGATGATTCTAAAATGAAGCTAAAGGTTCCTATTTATATTGTTATCAACACTTAGCCTCCATGTAAAGTTAACTACTAATATCCTAGGTTTCTTACACGTTTATGGTGACTATGGGATTCTATGAACATAGCTATGAAAGGTAAACGAAGCTTAGAGATTAAGGATAGGTATTAGGAAACATAAAGTACCATTTTGTAAAGTTTTAGTCATTCCTTTCTAACAAACCAAGCAAGTAGTTGATGCACCTACTTTGTAGGCTTCTATAAGCTGTAAATATCTTAGATATTTTTTTTGAATGTTTGAATAAGGGAGGGAAGTCGTTTGAAGGTGTTTTTGGAGGGAAAACCTAGCCGGATCCAATATTAGGGCTTGTAACTTTATACTTTTTTATTTTGGTGATTAAGGGGTTAAGTTTGACAACCCAAAACCGAGGTCATTGCTTAATCTTATTTTACGATTATTTTTGAAATTTTTGGATGAGTTTGAACTATATTTATTTTTGGAGGTTTAAGTTTAAACCGATGTTGGAAGGTCTATATTTTATATTTATTAAGTATAAGGAGTATTAGCAAGCGTGATGTCGATGGATACCAAATATTTTACGTATTATTGTCGGTTGTTCGATTTTTGTCATTTTTGAGGTTTTATTTTAAATGACGTGTTAAGTCGAGTCGAGAGTCGATATTATTATTTTTGAGGTACATTTTAAATTTTTAAAATTATCTTTATGAAACCCGAGCCCCGTAAATATTTTCAAAATTGACTAATAGTTATTTCCCGCTTTTTAGCTAACTATTTTCATTTTTGGCCACAACTATTGCCAAATTGCAACCAAGGTCCCTCCACCACTATATAAAAACCCAAATCAAACACACACATCACAAATCTTCCACTAAAATTTTCTCCATCTCTTTCTTTCTCTCTCTATTAAGCCGAAACACCACCCACCACCCAAAATCGATGCAATTTTCAATTTAACTCAAGTTTGAGGATGATTTGAGCTAAACTAATCATAGATCCACTCTTAGAATTGATCAAGGATCATATTGGTGTAAGAATTTTACACATGCAAGGCATTTTTATTTTTTTTGATGTTGGTAGTTAGAAACCATGATCATGCATGGTGTTCTTGCCATGATCAATGGTGATTGTTGAAAAAATCTTGTTAAAAACTTCATTTTGATTCAAGGGTTTTAATTTTGATGATGATTTAGATGTTATGGTTCATATATGTTGATATTAGGGTATAGTAATGATCATTTCTATGGTTGGTTTTGATCAAAAAGTTGATTTTGTACAAAATTTTGGTAGTCATTTTATAACAGTATGTAAACAGTAAAATCCGAATTTTTATGTTTTGAAAATGGCTTAACTTATAGCCTAGGGTTGTAGATAATTTTATTAGCTTCGATCTGATATAAGGTAGAGCTTCTAGCTCTAAACGAGCGCAAAGTTATGATGTTTTGAATGATCGTGTACCGGGAGACGAGTATCGGCACTACATATAGTTGTTTTCGATATTTGGATCAAATCTCGGGGACTCTAAATGGAAGTTTTGAAATATGTAACCTACTGATAATGAGGTGTTTACCTTATAGGTTGAGTTTACTTTAAAACCCGAGTGTTGGTTTTGTAAACATAGTCGTTTAAAGAAGTTAAAACAGTTGTATGAAAAATTAACGTAAATCTTTCCGGATTTTGTAGTTTGAAAATGAGTCGGGTAAAGGACTTTAAAAGTAATTTCATTTGATAAACTTTTAGGATGACTTTATATATATAGAATGTACCGGCGGATTTTATTAAAAGTATAAAATGGTAAAGTAAATGTGTAGTAAAGTATAATGAAGTTATTTATATTGTTTTCTCTCGAGTTTATCGTGACTTTATGAGTTTGAGTTTGATGTTGTTATGTATGATTTATTTCTCGAGTCATTATTAACGAACGCGCCTTATTTGATAGGTAGCGGTTCTCAACCACTCAAGGGTGGCCTATTGGCAAAAAGATTTGTGGCTATCACTCCAAAGTGTGTGAGGTCTCAAGTTCAATTCCCACTAGGTGCAAACAAACTTGAAATGGCCACGCCAACCTCCTGAAAAGGGAGGGCTTTACCTGGTTTGAGTCTGTGTGGCGGTGGGCTCAAACCCCGTGGATTAGTCGACCAATGAGTCAGAAATCACGGTTACCAAAAAAAAAGATAGGTAGCGGTTCTCGTGTTTGAAAGGCATCCATTATCGTCGACGATCATCTCGCTAGATCTCTTATACTAAGGTGAGTCTGTAGCCTCGCTTTTTATGCTAGCTACTAAATGTTTTATACCTGCGAGGGGGATACATGCTATTTGAAAATAAATGAACACAAGTCATGAGTAATTGTTGGACCCGAATGTTGCCTAAATTTGATTTCATTATATCGAGTAACTTGTTGCTAAAGACCCTAAGTTCATGAGCCGTTAACTATCTTCTGACTTGATGTTGTGAGTCGGGAATAGCCGCTTATTCTAATAATATTACTATTGGGTTGACCACCCTATCTGAGACCATGGCATTACGTTGAGTAACCCGCTGGGAAGGATAATTTTACGTGAATAAGATTGTGGTATTCTACTGATACCCTAGAGGGGCAATGGTTTTATTCTAGTCATGCCGGCATTTGGCGTGGGTGACTATTTGGTTAAGGGGTCGGTGTCATTAGCTTAAATACAATGTTTAATGTTTATTATTTCCTTGAATATAGATTGTGTGTACGAAAATTCTATAAATGATAATGATTGATTTTCTTCTTGTGTTCAAATGTGATTTGATAAACCTATAGACTCGCTCAACATTATTGTTGACTCGTTTTAGCATGTATTTCAGGTAATAGGAAGTGATGGAGCATGGAGCTTTGCTGTGGAGGTTGTGGCTTGGCTTTTGGAAGAATGTTGGTCTAAAAACTGTTTCTACCTTTTGCTGTTGAACAATTTACTTTATGTTGTGTACTGTACTAAACTTGTGTTGGTTGTTGGTCGAGATCCATGGGGACTAAACGCTTTACTCTGGTGTCGTTTTAGTACAATTATGGGATGAAATTTATGTTTTAGACCTTTTATGAAAATCATGTTTATATTTTGTGTGTAAACGTCTCACTTTTGAGTCGTTCAATATACCTTGTGTGATGATGCTTGTGTATAGCACCCAATTGTGTATTTCCGTTAAATTGGGGGTGTTAGAGATTGGTAATCAGAGCTACAAGTTATAGAGAACTGGGTCGATTTTGAAAATTGTCCTAAACTATAACTTTGGTGTCGAAAGTATTTATTCTTAAAAAGCACACAACTCCTCTGCAACGCTCCGGTAAGATCACTTTTAGTTTTATTTTGCATTGTAGATGTATCCCTCATAACTGAAATGATTTCCCGAGTATTTATTAAGTAAATACTACGATACTGTATAGGAATTATTGAAAGTACGCTGAGTGCTTGTCAGTATCATATTTTTTTTTGCGAGCATTGCATAAACATCATTTGAATTGTGTTGCATAGCATGGATTATGTATGACATTTGCATAAGCATTGCATACTAATTATTATTTTATTAACGATGACCTTAAGTATCCTTGAACCCTTATAATTGTAGAAAATGGCTGGTTTACCTCGTGAGGATGGATGGATTGATATGACTAATGTAGTGGATGGTGAGGAAGTAGATAACTTTGGTTCTAGTGACGATGAGGAGCCTTTTGAGTTTTTAGATGATGGGATTCCACTTACTGCAGTTGGTCAGACAGAGCCTGAGTTGATACAAGGTAGTTATGTTCCAAGGGTCAATGTTGTGCCATAGACTGCTCCAGATTGTCAGCGACCTGTTGTTCATTCTTCGACTCCTACTTGTGATGCTTATATTAGCAGTTTGCCTGGGATTGCATTTTCTAGGGGTGATGTTCCTGTTGAGTCGAGTAGGGCTGCTAGAATAAGGTTTATTGTCTAGGTCCTAGGTTTTATGATGATATTTTTTGGTGTCTTAAGAAGTTTGATAGGTCTTTGTTTGAAAGGTATTTGGTTGAGACTCGTGTGATTAGGAGGTTTGAGCAGAATGAGAAAAAGTTTGACAGGTTTGTTGGTAGTGTGAGGAGATCAGAGTTTGTTAGGGCAAGGGAAATGGATGAGGTTGTTAGATTAAGATCTATGGTGTTGAATTTGAGTGGGCAGGTTGAAAGGTTACGTAGGGAGCAAGAAAGGAATGCAAGGTTGAGTACATGGGGTTTGCCGATTAGATATTTTCCTAGTTGAGGTGTTGTGATTCATGATGTGCCGAATCAGGTTGAAGCTCAAGTGTTGGTGAAGCCAAGTGAAGGAAGTAGTCGTAAGGGGAAGGAAAAAGTGGAGGAAGAATCTGAAGATGATGATAGCAGTAGTGATGACGAGCCGATGTACAAGAAGCTGCGGGGATCTGATGTTTAGTCCTTTATGTTGTTTTTATTAGTCTTGTTGTAATAGAAGTTATGTAGAATCGTACTGTAGTTTGTGATGAAACTTAATGACTTTAAGTTTGCTGTGATGAAGGATTGTAGTGACATTACTTGTCACAATTTTGTGGAGATTTTCCAACGCAATCCAAAATTACCTTCATGACTTATGATTTGTCTTATTAGTTCTTGTGTGAATTGGTTAATGATTCATTGTGAATTGATTTGTTGGTGCATGTAGTTTCCATGTTACATCTTGATAGAGAAATCCTTCTTCTTATCATGATATGAATACTTACTTGTTCTTTTTCTGTTATGGTTATACAGGAAGGAGTTGGGAGGCATTTTTTGACTTTACTAAATTATTGTTTGGTTAGTTTCCTGTAAACATGCCGCCTAAATTGACGACTGCTACTGTTAATACCATGATTGAGCAAGCTATCGCTAGAGCTTTGGAAGCTGAACGTGCTGCGATGAACCAAGAGGCTGAGAATAGGAATGTTGTTGGTCAGGTTGGAGGGAATATTGAAAATCAGGTTGGAGGTAATGCTGATGAGCAAGCAGAAGGAAATTTGTGGGACAAGTTGGAGGTAATGCTGCTGTTCAGCAGGTTCAAAAGGAATGTTCTTATGCTAGTAAGGTGAAATTTGTTGCAGCTACTTTTCAGAATGAAGCATTGAGTTGGTGGAATTGTCAAGTAGCTACTGTAGGATTGCTTGAAGCTAATGCTAGAACATGGACTGTGACCAAGGGACTGTTGACTGCTAAGTTTTTTCCTGAGGAAGAGTTAGGTCAGTTGGAAGATGAATTGAGGCATTTGGTGCTAAGGAACAATGATATTGTAGCTTATACAAGGAGATTTTCTGATTTATGTTTGTTGTGTCCTGATGCGTTTGTTGATGACCGTAAGTAGATGAAGCAGTATATTAGGGGTTTATCTAGTAATATCAAGGGAGAAACTACTTCGTTGAAACCCAAGTCATTAGATGAAGCTGTTCAAATGGCTCATGCTTTAATGGATGTAAAGCTGCAGGATCGAAAGGATAGTATTGCCGAGGGGAATAAGAGAAAGTGGGAAGTTGCACACTCAAGCCAAGGGCAGAATCGAGGTGGTTAGCATAATAACAATAACCAAGGACCGAATAGGAATCAGCAATATAATTTGAGAAGGAATGATGGTGCTCGTGCTGCCACAGGAAATCAAGGTAACAAGGTGAATCCAAAGTGTGGTCGGTGTAATCTGTATCATGTTGGAAATTGTCCACCTGCTTGCAACAAGTGTGGGAAGGCTGATAAGATGGCAGATTGTAGAAACAAGGGTGTATCCACTGGGGCCAATGCTGTCAAGGTAGATTACTGTTATGGATGTGGAGGCCATGAACATAAGCAAGGGAACTGTCCGAGGGTTGGCATACAATAGGGAGGCAATGTTGTTATTGTTGCTGCTGGGATTGCTGCTCCAGCCTATGTCGTGGGAGATGCTGACAAACCTCAAGGGCCGAACGTGGTGACTGGTACGTTCTTACTTGATGCTTGTTATGCTAGTGTGTTATTTGATTCTGGATCAGATAGAAGTTTCGTAGATGTTAGATTCAGTCAGCTATTGGATAGAGAACCAATGAGATTGACAACTAGTTATAAGGTGGAGTTAGCTGATGGTAAGGTTGTAAGCACTAACTCTATACTGAAAGGTTGTTCCTTGAAGTTAGGTAATTATGTGTTTAGTATTGATTTGATGCCCATAGAGTTAGGATCTTTTGACGTGATTATTGGAATGGACTGGTTAGTTGGTAATGGTGCAGTAATTGTTTGTGGAGAAAGATTAGTTCAGATACCGCTAAGGAATAGGGTATTGACTGTGAAAGGAGATGATGTACTTCTCGTTTGAGAGTTGTTTCTTGTTTAAAGATGATGAGGTATATAGAAGCAGGTTGTGATGTGTTTCTTGCACAAATAAGTAATGATGGTGTGAATGAAAGGAAATTGGAGGATGTGCCTATGATTAGAGAGTATCCTGAGGTTTTCCCTAAGGAATTGCCAGGATTACCGCCGTATCGTGAAGTGGAGTTTTGTATTGATTTAGTGTCGGGTGCTGCGCCTGTTGCTCGTGCCCCGTATCATTTAGCTCCATCTAAGATGAAAGAATTATCTGATCAATTGAAGGAATTGATGGATAAGGGATTTACTAGACCAAGTTCGTCGCCATGGGGTGCTCCTGTTTTGTTTGTTAGAAAGAAAGATGGTTCTTTTAGAATGTGTATTGATTACAGAGAGCTTAACAAATTGACTGTCAAGAATCGGTATCCACTGCCGAGGATTGATGATTTGTTCGATCAGTTGCAAGGGTCATGTGTATACTCGAAGATCGATTTGAGGTCTGGGTATCATCAACTGAGAGTTAGGGAAGAAGATATTCCTATAACAGCTTTCCGTACTCGATATGGACATTTTGAATTTCAAGTGATGCCTTTTGGGTTAACAAATGCGCCTGCTGTATTTATGGATTTGATGAATCATGTATGCAAGCCGTATTTGGATGAGTTTGTTATCGTACTCCAAGAGTGAAGAGGAACATGAGAAGCATTTTGTTGATCCCAAACTTAGATCGATTAGCTTTGTGTATACGAGATTAGATCAAGTACTACACGTAGAGAAACCTTTGCTTATGAATAAAGTAACAAAGTGTTATGCGGAATTAACACTTGATCTAAAACACAATGATGTTAAACAAACTTTCACTTGTATTAGAATAATCGTGTTGATTACAATGAAAGGTTTAACTTGCGAATACTATGAAAACTGATATATGACTTTAACCTAAAAGACCTTCTTTTATAGAACAAGAAGTCTTGTACAATAAGCTATGAATCAACTATTCTAGGTAAAGATAATAATAGAAAATACAATGTCGTGCTTATCTTTACCATACATAAATAAAGAAACAAATAAACAAAAGATATTCTATCAGTGTCAATCTTCAAGGCTATCAGCGTTGACTTCTATCAGCGTCCAAAGTCAATCTATCAGCGTTGACTTTCTTCTTATCAGCGTTTGGTGATCTGACCCATATTTTATTCCCAACAATCCTCCCCTAAACTTGATATCCATTCCAATGATCAAGTTTCTGAATAAAAACTAAAAGCTTAGGAGGAATCTTTCAATAACTTCTTATGTTGGTGATAAACATATCTGATCAAGTCCTTGGCCACATCACTCGTATAATCAATCTCCAAGGGTGTCTCTAGCATCTTCTCCAATACTTCTTTGGACAAGAAATAGTCAGCATCCACAAGCAAATATTCTGAAAACTTTGTAGAGCTCATATGAAATACACCACAAGTAGAATATAGCCTCCAATGAAGATTACTGAGATCATCTTCAAGATCCTTCCAAATGGCAGGATCTGCTTCTTTTGGACCACACAAAGTCATAAATGTGTTCCAAAGTCTTATTCCATTAGCTGAAGTAGGTGCTTCAGCTGTATACTTGGCCTCTATTAACCTCCATAGATGCACCAAGTCTTCCCTGTCTATGCTTGCAAATATAGAAATAACTGAAGTGAAAGTATGTACCTCCTTTCCAAATCGTCCAACCTTCCAAAATCCACACTCATCTTCATCAAAACTGATGATTGGATTTCTGTCATCTAGAGGTACTACATTTACCAAATCTGAAGCTTCCAAAGGAGAAAGCTTGAGATGCTTCCTTATAACACCTTCAGTTGGAAAATACACATCCATGTCTTTAGGAAATTGAAAAGGATCTCCTTTCTTCACTGGTCTTTGAGCAATCATTATTTCCTTTTGAATTTGCATCTCCTCTGCAAGCTCTTGTTTTCTTTCTTCTGAAAGAAACTGGTAGACATTCTGTTCTTGCACCTTCCTCCAAATAGGATGTGCCCTATACTCTAACTCCTCAAAAGACAAGGCCAGCAACTTCTTTGATGTCCAATTAGGCTGATGACATCTAAGCAACTTATAGTACAACTGCCTTCTATCTCTTTTGAGCCAGGTCTTGACCTCTTGTGCATTAAATCTCATAATCACCTTTATGTCTTCTTGTACCCTAAGAAGAACTTCCAACCCCCAAATTTGATCTGATAAACTCATACCTGGGTTGTCCATCACCTGATCTTCCCAAGCATGGTACATTCTGGTGATTTCTGGTAGATCCCAATCAACCTGATTCTTCAACTCACTCAACCTTTCCTTTGCTAGCTCATCCCCATATTCAAGCCTTTCTGGATCGTCAATAATTTGAATGCTTGAATCTGAGCTATCATCATTTTTTTCATCACCACTTTCTTCCTCACTTTCAGAAACAACAAATGGTGATTTTCTACTCCTCCTCAAATCTCTTTCCACAAGTTGTGCAGCCAACTGTTCATCAAATGCTATTTGTGCTGCATCTTTCTTTGGAACATCTTCTTCAAACAAAATACCTTTACCTTTGTCTATTGGATCAATAATTGGTAAAGTAGAAGAAGAAACCTGTGTGGACACATCTTTAATGATTGTTGATGGCTGGAATACATCAACATCATCTGCAACTTTGTCAGCGTCCAAGTTGCTCCTATCAGCGCCACGATTACCTTTATCAGCGCTGGATGTGTCAGCGTCCAAACCTGTATCAGCGCCCAATGTTTCTTTGAAAGACCCTTCCAAGTTCTTTGGTGTCACCTTAGATGTATCAACAACTGGGTGCTTCTTCAAGTTGGTGAGAGCTTCAGCAATCTGCAAAGATTCACTAAATTGTGAACTCTTTTCTGAACTCTTTTCACTAGCTGTGTGAATCAACTCATCCTCCTCATCCTCTTTTTCCTCCCCTTTGGAAGATTCCTCCATTAGACTCCTGCTACTGGGATTCTCCAAAACAGTTACTCTCTCCCTCAAAGCTTGGAGTTCTTGTCCCTGTTTGTTGACAGTTTGTACAAGACTGACATTTTGCTTTTGCAAGCTAATGACAGCCGCCGTCAATTCAATTATGGTCATAGGTTCCAATCTGCCCTCAGCTAGAATGGGGATTTGACCTCCCAAAATAGGATCATGGGGCATGGATGAGGTCTTAATGATGTTGGGACTGTCTTGACCAGCATCTAAGCCTGTGTCAATAGCCCCAGCCTCACCCATTTCACCAGCCACACCTGTGGAGGTGGTTCTCTCTGCTACAAGGCTAGGATCACTAGAGGAGAACACTCCAGTAACCCTTTGGCGTTTAGTCAACCTAGATTGTAATGGGGTAGAAGATGAAGTAGATTGTGTGGGTGTGGGTTGATTAAGGGGTGTTTGGGATTGTGCAGGAAGTGTATCAGTGTTGGGATTGGCTGTGTCAGCGCCCACATTTTGAGTGTCAGCGCTGGGTTGGTCAATGTCCATGTTTTCTGGTGAAGGTGATGGATCATGAATAGGCTCAAGTTGGGGTTCAGGGTCTGGTTGTGGGTCTGGTTGTGGTTGAGCAGCCTGAATTACTTCAAGCATGGGTTGGGTAAGAGGTATGGGATCGTTTGTGGAGCTCATTTTAGCAAAAATGGTTTTCTGTTGTTTAGGGATCTCATAAAAAGTGTCATGATCCCTAAAACAATATTCTTGTAAATCAAAGACCATTTGCAAAAATCTAGGGTAAGCCAAAGTCATTTTACTTCCCTTGTTTTTACACATCCCTTCAAAAATCATTTTTGAAAAATTATACTTAAGCCCACGTGTTATACAAACCAAAGCACTTGCAATTGACCTGTTTATCTCATTAAAAGAAGTACATTTTGGACTTAAGCATTGTAAAAGGACATGTATCAAATATTTCCAGTCAGAGGGAAATTCCTGCTTATGATATTTATTTAAAGTGACATCAGCAGGAATAGGATAACCCAATTCCCTAAGACCCTGTTCTATTGTTGCTATGGCAAGAGTAGTCACACCATCAGCGTCATCAAGACGCAAAGCTTGGCGAACCAAAGCTTCAGTGACCACCCATGGTCTTCCATGAACAGTAGATGTTAATGTGGTCACTCCATTAGTTGTTGTGGAACTAACATTGTTCCAAAACTGTCTAATGTGTGCGACAGGGACTAATGGTGTATGAGAAAGTGCATACCTCAATGAAGATGCATTTAAAAATGCCACCATCTGTGAATACTGAGGAAATAAAGCATCATCAGCAGTCAAGTAAGCGATCATATTGTGTTGGCTCTTGAACTCCAATGTTAAATTCTTTGAGTTGAATTTGGGTGCCATGATTTAAAGCTGTTTAGGTTATATGATATGGGAAAAATCTAGGAGGAAAAGTGTTAGACAAGAAAATATGAATACCCAGAATAAAAAGATTAGCCAAATTTATAGGAGAGATGCATGATTTTGATTGGTCAAAAATGAGGCGGTTATATTCAAAGAGCAATCATGAAAATCTTGAATCAAATATAACTTATCTCATGCATTAATTAAAAGTAACTTCTCCCCAAAATTACGGCCAAAGATTAGTCAAAAAATAACAACTGGGTAGGGCCCACTAGGTGTCAACGGTCAAAAATAGCCCATCAGCGCCCAACGGCTATATTTCCTTGTCAGCGTTTGCCTAAAGCCTTGTCAGCGTCACGATTGAACGTAACAGCGTTTGGAGAAAAACTTGTCAGCGTCTAAAAAGTAAAAATAAAAATATTTAAAAAGAAAAAGACCTTAACAAAGTAATTTATCCTAAGGGAAATATCTTACAAGTTGATAATAATTACTGGGCGGCAAGCACTGTCCATTTATACACACTTGCATAAGCAAGATAGACACAAATGTCCTCTAGAGTCCCTTGCTAACCAAAATACTTACCAACAAAGTTATTTCATAAAATTCTTTGTAACTCCCAGGTAAACCCATATCCAAAGTATTCCCAAGTCTCCCATCAGACCATAACCAATTCTAAGTCAAAAATGTCTTGGCAGCATGCAAAGTTAATATACTATGCATGCTACAGTGCCTCATGGTTTAGTAAAACTAACCCATACTCACCTGTGGACACAATCTAGAATTGTGATGAGAGTATTCTAAGAATACCCAAGAGTCCTAAAGGTTCCTTAAACCTCCCCTTAAACTATGATACATAAGTTCTCAAAATATATATATGAACATTAAAAATTTATGTCAAGATAGGAATATAAATATTCCAACCATCATCCATAAACAAAACATGTCCAAATAACTCTTCAAAGATCCATAAGCAACTCTGTATCCAATGGCATAAAGCTACCATTACCTGCACATTTAGATGAAAACCACAAAACTAACACTTGTTGCTAACAGCGTCCCGACAACACTTATCAGCGTTGAAGGAATTCTTGTCAGCGTTAGACAATAATATCTCTAACAACGGCAAAATAACACTTGACAGCGTTGTATTTACCTTTGTCAGTGTTAGAAACAGAATGTGGAAAATCTAAATCATCACAAAGACCAATAACAATGCATTATCCTGTACATACTTTTACAAAAATGTTCCAAAACACATATTAAGTGAGATTAACCATTCCAATATTTGTTACCAAATATTGAAATCTTCCAGCATCAAAAGGTTTAGTTAATAAATCTGCTACATTATCATCAGTATCTACCCTATCTGGTTGTATTAAACCTTTCTCAAAGCAATCTCTTATAAAATGATGTCTAATTTCTATGTGTTTGGTTTTAGAATGATGTACAGGATTTTTAATAATGCATAAAGTACTGTTATTGTCTACAAAAATCTTGGTATGCATAAAATTATACCCATAATCCAACAGCTGGTTCTGAATCCATAAGACTTGTCCACAACAAGCAGCTGCAGCAACATATTCTGCTTCAGTTGTAGAGTTGGCCACCACTGTTTGTTTCTTGCATTGCCAAGATATTAATCTGCTCCCAAGAAATTGGCATCCACCAGTTGTGGATTTCCTATCAAACTTGTCACCACCATAGTCACTGTCTGAATATGCAATAAGATCCAATGGAGAATCCTTTGGGTACCATAATCCAAGATCTGGATAACATCTCAAGTACCTAAAAATTCTCTTCACAGCAAAAAGGTGACATTCTTTGGGAGTCACTTGATGGCGTGCACATGCACACACAGCAAACATGATGTCAGGTCTTGATGCTGTAAGATACATCAATGAACCAATCATTGATCTATAGTGCCTAACATCCACATCCTTTCCAGCTCCAAGTTTTCCCCAGGGATGTTGTCTGTCCATAGGAGTAGAAGCCTCCTTCTCATGTGGAGAAAAACCATATTTCTTCAAGATTTCAGCTACATACTTGTCCTGGGAGATGAAGATACCATCTTCTTTCTGCTGAACTTGTAACCCTAGAAAGAAGTTCATCTCACCCATTGCACTCATCTTGAATTTATCTGTCATGAGCTTGGAAAAATCCTCACTCATTTTTGGATCAGTAGAGCCAAAAATGATGTCATCAACATAGACCTGCACAAGTAACACATGTTTTCCTTTCTTCTTTGTAAACAGTGTCTGGTCTATGGTGCCCCTCTTGAAACCATTTTCCACCAAGTAGGTGGACAATGTACCATACCATGCTCTTGGGGCTTGATGAAGGCCATACATTGCCTTCTTTACTCTATAAACCTTGTCTGGATTCTCAGGATCTTCAAAACCAGGAGGCTGCATTACATAAACCTCCTCAACAATTGTGCCATAGAGGAAAGCACTCTTCACATCCATTTGATAAACAGTAAAATTCATGCAAGAAGCATAAGCTAAGAAAATTCTGATAGCTTCAATTCTTGCAACTGGAGCAAAGACTTCTTCATAATCAATTCCTTCCTCTTGTGTATAACCCTGAGCTACCAAACGTGCCTTGTTTCTGACCACAATGCCTCTTTCATCTTTCTTGTTCCTTAGAACCCATCTTGTCCCAATTGGTCTCACATATCTAGGACAATCAACCAGCTCCCAAACATCCTGTATAGCAAATTGGTGAAGCTCATCCTGCATTGCTTCCACCCAACTTGGTTCCTTGAGAGCATCAAAAATTTTCTTGGGTTCTTCCTGTGACAGAAAACAGGCAAACAAACATGCTTGTACAAGAGGGGTATCAACCTTCTTGTGGATATTGGCAATAAATCCACCAAGACCTTGATGGGATCTTCTTGTCTGAACTGGAGCCATAACATCACCAATGATTTGAGATGTGGGGTGATCTTTAGCTGTGGAAGTGAGAACTCCTCCTTCAAAAAGTCTGGTGTCCTCAATTTCACGCTCCATGTTGCCAATATCTTCTTCAGTTTCTTCTTCATCAACAGGAATCTCTTCATGGATATTGGAAGGTCCACCCTGTTCAAAATGAGAAGAGAAAAGCTGTGTAAAGGTGTCTCCAAAGTCTGATCCTTGTGTGTCAGCGTTTGGGCTAACAACGCCTGAACTGGTGTTGTCAGCGTTGGAGCCATCAGCGTCTGAATTGGTCGTGTCAGCGCTGGATTTCCCTTTGTCAGCGCTTGAAGAATCATGCATGTTTGTAGTTGGTGGTATCTGAACACCACCATTATCTTTCCTTGCAGCAGTAGCAGCAGCATAATACTCATCTGTCCATATAGGAAGTGTAACAAATTCTTGTGTGGGAGATGATATAACTGCTGGTGGTCCATCCTCCTTAGCAACCTGTATACCTGAAACATTACCAATTCTCTTTTCCAAAACACTTGAAGTTACCTTCACAATGTCTGGATCAGTAACAGGCATATAATTTAAAGCTCTAGACAAAGGTTCTAAGTCAAACAACCAATTTGGACCACTCTCAGGATCACTAGGTTTACTTTCTAAAAACCTAACATGTACCTTTTCAAGTATACGTTTTTCCTTTTTAATGTAAACCCTATATCCTTTACTCTGCACTGAATAACCCATGAAGTAGCCTTCATCACCTTTTGAATCAAATTTATCTAGGGCCTCACTAGTTTCTAACACAACTACATGACAACCAAAAGGCTTCAGAAAACCAATATTTGGCTTTCTTCCCCAAAGTAATTCATAAGGTGTCTTATTATGTATCTTGTTGACCAATGCCCTATTTTGAACATAGCAAGCTGTGTTAACAGCTTCAGCCCAAAAAGCTATAGGAAAGTGGGCATCAGCCAACATGGTTCTGGCTGCTTCAATAAGGGTCCTATTCTTCCTCTCAGCAACTCCATTTTGCTGAGGAGTTCTAGCTATGCTGAACTGCCTAGTAATCCCTTTCTTGGCACAAAAATCATCTAATAACTGATTTCTAAACTCACCCCCATTGTCACTTCTAATAATTTTGACCTCATTACCATTCTTCTTTTCAATTTGGGTAATGAAATTAATCAGACTTAGGGCAGTTTCACTTTTCTTAGCTAAAAAGAAAGTCCATGTGAACCTGGAGTAATCATCAGTAATGACAAAACAATATGATTTACCCTTCAAACTCTCTATATTAGTAGGACCAAAGAGGTCCATATGCAATAAGTGAAGGGGTTTAGAGCTAGAGTGCACCTGTTTAGACCTGAATGAGACCTTGTGCTGCTTGCCCTTAAGGCATGCAACACAAGAGTGGTCATTGTGGAAAGCCTTTTCAGGCAAACCATCAACTAAACCAAGCCTCACAAGTCTATTAATATTCTTAAAGTTTATGTGCCCTAGTCTCCTGTGCCAAAGATTACTTTCATCTACTGAGGCCTTAGCATACAGACATGACATTTTATTATTTACCTTAATTCCATTAAGATTCACATTATATATGTCTTTATGCCTTGGTGTTCTAAAATCTATGTATTTCTCATCAGGGAGCTTATAATCTTTGCTTAACACCAAGCACTCAGTATCTGTGAAAAGAACCTTATTTTTGTTATCACACACTTGTGATACACTAAACAAATTATAATCCAGGTCTTTCACCAAGAAGACATTATCAAACCTAAGATTGTTGGTGACAAGGGTTCCTTTTCCTGTGATTGTGCCGTATCCACCCCCAAAGTATACCTTATCACCATCTTGAATAGGAGAGAAATTGGTCAGATAGTCTTCCTTTCCTGTCATGTGCCTTGAGCATCCACTATCCCAGTATCCATAGTCATTGATCTTCTTCTGAATGCCCTACACATAAAGAAAACACATTAGTTTTCTTTGGGAACCCAAGCCTTGGAAGACTTGGATTCATTTGGTTGTTCAACAAGAACAGACTTGGTTCTCATAACAACCCCATTTTCATCCCTGTTTGAATGAAATTCCCAGTTAACCCCAATTGGTGTTGACAATGCCTTAGAAATATAATGAAACCTGTTGCATGTCATAGAAATACCAGTATTATTAGGGTTCTGGTCTTGTTTTGGTCTCCATGTTAAGCTAGTAGAAGCTTTAGACCTATTTCCCTGTGGCTGCAAATACCTAGGTTTAGCAGTGTTTCTATCAGCGCTGAAATTACTCCTATCAGCGCCCCGATTGCTCTTATCAGCGTTGAACCTAGGGTTTGCTACAGGAACCCATTGCCTATTTGACCAAGTATTTGACTTTTGAAAAGGTCTTAGGCCTTGTGTGTTAGACCCTCTAGAAAAGAATGGGGCTGGTCTAACAACTTGTGATACCAATTGATGAGTCCTATTGATCGTTCGACTCAATGGTTAGGAACCATATATCTAGGTTTGATCATCATTCATATGATAACATAGCGGAAAAGAACAATGATCATGACAAGGTGTTTGGGCACAAAGAACACGAATTAAAACAAATGGGATGTTCATTATATTAATAACAAACATCCACTAGACGTGTATACATTGAATCCCACGTCTAGTGCGACACACACTTTAGGTTTACATTGTGAATGAATGATATTTGTGAATAAAACCTAAGACTCATGTTCCTTTTATAGTTGAAGGAACAGAATCTACAAGAGATCAAATCAAATAAACATCTAAATATTCTATTTAGATAAACTATATATTGTGTATATCATAAATAATATACTCAATATATTCCCTAAATAGAATTCTTCATCAACTCTTCAATATTCATCAGCGTTTGACTTTTTGACCGTGTTTGACTTTTGTTGACTTTCTGTCAGCGCTGAAATGGTTCCTGTCAGCGTTGACATTGGAAGCATTGACACATTTGTAGGCCAAATGTGAGAAGCTACCACATGTATAACAAGCTTTTCTAGACATAGTCTTAGGTCTAGAAGCAAAGAAGCCTGTTCCATGATTACTTACTTGGCTTTTTGGTGACCTAGAATTTCTATACATCTCTGCATATTTAACACTAGGTTTTCTAACATTTTGTGGGCCAAGGTCAACAGGTTTGCCAGTGGTAGGGTGTGTGATCTTAATAGGTTTAGGATCATAGGACTCCACAATTGGTATCATGTTTGGTGTGGGCTCATTTGGACTTTCACACAACAACCCTCCCTTAACAAACAAGGTGTGGTTAGCTTTCTTCCACTCTTCTAGGTCAGTCAGCTTTTGCTGATATTCCTCAACTGGGGAAGTCACTCTAGGTGGAGGAATAAACTCCTCCTCTTGGAATTCTGGCAAGCCAGTCCAAGATAAGTCCTTTGATTGGACACCATAGAAATCCCCAGCTGGTGGTGGAACAACAGTATAATTATTCATCCCAATCCCACTCATATCCTTAGAGTCTCTTTGTTTACTAACACACTCTCCTAGGGATTGTGTGGCCTTATCAAATCTCTGGATTTTAAGACTCACATTATCTTTGTTTTTGTTAGCCTCCTCTAACTGAGCTATCAAATCAAGATTAACCCTATTTACTATATCTTGAACATCCTTACTCTGATGTAACTCATGTTTTAAGATATTTATTTGATCCTTTAAATCAAACTCCATTTTCTTATACTCAGTTACTGTCTTTTCTGTTTGGGTAAGAGCAATTTGATAGTTAGATAATTTGCACCTTAGAGTACTTGCTTCATCTAATAACTTAACTATCTCTTGTTTTGATTTTTCAGTATTTAAACGACAACCCTTAGAACAGAAAGCATCATCATATACCTCATTATCTGATGAAGAGGAGGAGTGTGCCATGAGAGCATATTCAGCATGCTCTTCTTTAACTTCAGCAACCAAAGCTCTGTCCTCTTCCTCATTCTTAGCCATCCAGCTCCAATCCCATTCCCCAACGCCATCAATTTGTTGAACAGCAACCATGGCCTTGGGATCTGGGTTCTTAATCATTTGGCTAGAAGGCTTCCCAGCATCAGATCTCCTTGGAGATCTACATTCCCTCATAAAGTGCCCCATCCTATGACAGTTGTAGCACTCCACCTTGGACTTGTCAAATCCAGCAACATCCTTAGCATTAAAGGTCATCTTCTTCTTGAACCTTTTATTGAACCTGTTTGCTCTTAAACTTACAAGAGCCATAGTCCACTTTATATCCATCTCTTCCAATTGTTCATCACTTATCTGCTCAAGATCTTCATAAGTGATCCTTGAATCACTAGGCAAAGAAGCAATGAAGGCACACACAGTATCAAGATCAAAACCAGCAGGTTTAATTCTATCAGCGCCATGATTGTGTGTGTCAGCGCTTGAGTACAAAGCGTTGACAGGATATGATCCAGCGCTGACAGATTGACATCCAGCACTGACACCTTGAGATCCAGTTGCTGAATGTCCATAGAAGTTCATGGAATCAAATTGGCCTTCACTTTGTGAAAAGAAGGCCATGTTGCTGCTGGAAGATTTGTTATCACTCTCCAATTGCCATTCATTCTCCAACAGCCTTAACTTGTTGAAGATGTCATCAAACCTGGAAGTCTTGTGGGTGTTATTGACAAGAATAGATCTTGTCTCAATCTTCCATACATCACCAAGGCTTTTGAGAAAAGTAGCATTCAATTCAGGGTCATCAATCTGTTTTCCCATGAAGGAAAGTTGACTTGTGATGTCAAGAAGTCTACTTCTCACACTGCTGAGATTCTCATTAGGTTGAGCTTTAAAGACAGCATACTCATGCAAGAGTTGCTTCTTCTTTTCTTCTTTTGTGTCAGCATTGCCACCATGTGCTACTTCAAGAGCTTCCCAAAGCTCTTTTGCAGAATCAAAACGTTTGTACTTATGCTGATTCTCATGACCCAGGGCATGTTTCAAGATGTTCAAAATTTTCATGTCCACCCTCTTCTTGGCTATGTCTTCAACAGCTACCGCTCTCCCATCATCAGGCTTTTCCACTTTATCAGCTTCTGGACAATTAGGAATAGCTGACCTTGCCTCAATAGCAGCAGTAATCTTTGCTGCTTTATCGAATGTGTTCCCATATTCGATAATTTCCCAAAGAGTGTAGTCATGAATAGCTATGTATTGCTCAAAATTGGACTTCCAAAGTTCAAAGTTCCTGGCATCAAACATGGGAATTTTGATACTAGGATTTGAGAAGTTGTTTTGCAGCAAAGCAGGGGGTTGATTTGTGCCAGACATGGTGTTTTTAGGGTTTTGAGATTTTAGGGTTTTTAGGGTTTGGTGTTTTAGGGTTCTGCGTTACTTAAAGATCAAAAGTTTCTCAACAAGCTCTGATACCACTTGTTGATCCCAAACTTAGATCGATTAGCTTTGTGTATACGAGATTAGATCAAGTACTACACGTAGAGAAACCTTTGCTTATGAATAAAGTAACAAAGTGTTATGCGGAATTAACACTTGATCTAAAACACAATGATGTTAAACAAACTTTCACTTGTATTAGAATAATCGTGTTGATTACAATGAAAGGTTTAACTTGCGAATACTATGAAAACTGATATATGACTTTAACCTAAAAGACCTTCTTTTATAGAACAAGAAGTCTTGTACAATAAGCTATGAATCAACTATTCTAGGTAAAGATAATAATAGAAAATACAATGTCGTGCTTATCTTTACCATACATAAATAAAGAAACAAATAAACAAAAGATATTCTATCAGTGTCAATCTTCAAGGCTATCAGCGTCCAAAGTCAATCTATCAGCGTTGACTTTCTTCTTATCAGCGTTTGGTGATCTGACCCATATTTTATTCCCAACACATTTGAGAACAATTTTGGAATTGTTGAAGTAGGAGAAGCTGTATGCGAAATTCTCTAAGTGTGAATTTTGGTTGAAATCAGTGCAATTTTTGGGGCACGTGATTGATAGCGAAGGTGTTCGGGTGGATCCTGCTAAGATTGAGGCAATTAAGGATTGGTCAGTGCCGAAGACGCCGACTGAAGTTTGCCAATTTCTTGGTTTGGCTGGGTATTATAGAAGGTTTATTGAGAAGTTTTCGCTAATTGCTAAGCCGTTGACTAAGCTTACGGAAAAGAATCGAGTGTTTGAATGGGGATTGGAAGAGGAATCTGCATTTAGTATGTTGAAGGATAAGTTGTGTTCTACGCCGATATTGTCTTTGCCAGAAGGATCTGAGGATTTTGTAGTGTACTGTGACGCGTCTCATAAAGGATTTGGCGCTGCATTTATGCAAAGGGAGAAAGTAATAGCGTATGCGTCGAGACAATTAAGGAAGCATGAAGAGAATTACACTACGCATGATTTAGAACTTAGGGCTGTTATTTTTGCTTTGAAGCTGTGGAGACACTACTTGTATGGAACCAAGTGTGTGGTTTTCACTGATCATAAGAGTTTGCAATATATTTTGGATCAAAAGGAATTGAATATGAGGCAAAGAAGATGGGTTGAGTTGCTGAGTGATTATGACTGCGAGATTCGTTACCATCCTGGTAAAGTGAATGTGGTAGCTGATGCACTTAGTAGAAAGGAAAGAGATAAGTCTATAAGAGTTAGAGCTTTGACAATGATAGAAAGTGTTGATTTGACAGAAGTGATATTGAAAGCCCAAACTAATGGTTTGAAGGAAGAGAACATTGAGGCAGAAAATTTGGGTAGAATGTTGAAGCCGTTGTTTGAAATAAGGTCAAATAGATTGAGGTATTTTAAGAATAGGATTTGGTTACCGTTGTGTCCGTCTGAGGAAGATTCGTTAGGAGTGCGAGATTTGGTGATGAATGAATCTCATAAGTCGAAGTATTCGATACATCCTGGATCGGACAAGATGTATCAAGATCTTAAGAAAGTTTATTGGTGGCCGAATATGAAGGCAGATGGCACAGTATGTTAATAAGTGTTTAACTTATGCGAAGGTGAAGGCTGAACATAAGAAACCGTCTGGATTATTAGTGCAACCTGGGATTCTTGAGTGGAAATGGGAGAAGATTATGATGGATTTTGTGAAAGGTTTGCCAAGGACTGCAATTGGTATTGATATGATATGGGTGATTGTAGATAGATTGTCTAAGTCTGCTCACTTTTTGCCAATGAAGAAGACAGATAGTATGGAGTGGTTAACAACAGTGTATTTGAAGGAGATTGTTTGTCGACATGGTGTGCCTTTGTCGATAATTTTTGATCGTGATAGTAGGTTTACTTCAGAATTTTGGAAGTCTTTGAAGAAAGCGATGGGAACGGAGTTATGTTTAAGTACAGCATATCATCCGGAAACTGATTGACAAAGTGAGAGAACAATTCAAACCTTAGAAGATATGCTTCGTACATGTGTGATAGACTTTGGAAATGGTTGGGATAAGCATTTGCCATTGGTTGAATTTTCGTACAATAAAAGTTATCATTCTAGTATTAAAGTCGCTCCATTTGAAGCTTTGTATGGACGTAAGTGTAGATCACCAGTGTGTTGGAGTGAGGTAGGAGAAAGTCAATTGACTGGGCCTGAAATGATATTTGAGACGACTGAAAAGATTGTACAAATTAAGAAGTGTTTGTTATCTGCCAGAAGTAGACAAAAGAGTTATGCTGATAACAGAAGGAAACCGTTGGAATTTGAAGTAGGAGACATGGTTATGCTGAAAGTATCTCCATGGAAGGGAGTAATTCGTCTTGGAAAGAGAGGAAAGTTAAGCCCGAGATATATTGGACCATTTAAGATTATCCAAAGGATTAGATTGGTGGCTTATAAGTTAGAATTCCCTGATGAGCTTAAGGCTATTCATAAGACTTTTCATGTGTCTAATCTGAAGAAGTGTTTAGCTGAAAGGGATGTGGTGATTCCATTGGAGGAAATTCAACTTGATGATAAGTTGCATTTTATAGAGGAACCTGTAGAGATTATGGATAGGAAAGTTAAGAAGTTGAATCATAGTAGAATTCCGATTGTGAAAGTGAGATGGAACTCTAGACATGGGCCAGTGTTTACGTGGGAACGTGAGGATTTCTTTAAGGACAAGTATCCTCTTTTGTTTAGGAAGGATTAAGCGACGGGGACGTCGCTTCTTTTAAGAAGGGGGGGATGTGACAACCCAAAACCGAGGTCATTGCTTAATCTTATTTTACGATTATTTTTGAAATTTTTTGATGAGTTTGAACTATATTTATTTTTGGAGGTTTAAGTTTAAACCGATGTTGGAAGGTCTATGTTTTATATTTATTAAGTGTAAGGAGTATTAGCAAGCTTGATGTCGATGGATGCCAAATATTTTACGTCTTATTGTCGGTTGTTCGATTTTTGTCATTTTTGAGGTTTTATTTTAAATGACGTGTTAAGTCGAGTCGAGAGTCGATATTATTGTTTTTGAGGTACGTTTTAAATTTTTAAAAGTATCTTTATGAAACCCGAGCCCCGTAAGTATTTTCAAAATTGACTAATAAATATTTCCCGCTTTTTAGCTAACTATTTTCATTTTTAGCCACAACTATTGCCAAATTGCAACCAAGGTCCCTCCACCACTATATAAAAACCCAAATCAAACACACACATCACAAATCTTCGACTAAAAATTTTCTCCATCTCTTTCTTTCTCTCTCTATTAAGCCGAAACACCACCCACCACCCCAAATCCATACAATTTTCAATTTAACTCAAGTTTGAGGATGATTTGAGCTAAACTAATCATAGATCCACTCTTAGAATTGATCAAGGATCATATTGGTGTAAGAATTTTACACATGCAAGGCGTTTTTATTTTTTTTTATGTTGGTAGGTAGAAACCATGATCATGCATGGTGTTCTTGCCATGATCAATGGTGATTGTTGCAAAAATCTTGTTAAAAACTTCATTTTGATTCAAGGGTTTTAATTTTGATGATGATTTAGATGTTATGGTTCATATATGTTGATATTAGGGTATATTAATGATCATTTCTATGGTTGGTTTTGATCAAAAAGTTGATTTTGTACAAAATTTTGGTAGTCATTTTATAACAGTAAGTAAACAGTAAAATCCGAATTTTTATGTTTTGAAAATGGCTTAACTTATAGCCTAGAGTTGTAGATAATTTTATTAGCTTCGATTTGATATAAGGTAGAGCTTCTAGCTCCAAACGAGCGCGAAGTTATGATGTTTTGAATGATCGTGTACCGGGAGACGAGTATCGGCACTACATATAGTTGTTGTTGATATTTGGATCGAATCTCGGGGACTGTAAATGGAAGTTTTGAAATATGTAACCTACATATAATGAGGTGTTTACCTTATAGGTTGAGTTTACTTTAAAACCCGAGTGTCGGTTTTGTAGACGGAGTCGTTTAAAGAAGTTAAAACGGTTGTATGAAAAATTAACGTAAATCTGTCCGGATTTTGTAGTTTGAAAATGAGTCGGGTAAAGGACTTTAAAAGTAATTTCATTTGATAAACTTGTAGGAGGACTTTCTATATATAGTAAGTTAGTTTATCGAGTAGTTTCATAAACGGTTGACAATTTTAAAAGGGGTAAATAAGCTAGTACATGTAGTATGTACCGGCGGATTTTATTAAAAGTATAAAATGGTAAAGTAAATGTGTAGTAAAGTATAATGAAGTTATTTATATTGTATTCTCTCGAGTTTATCGTGACTTTATGAGTTTGAGTTTGATGTTGTTATGTATGATTTATTTCTCGAGTCATTATTAACGAATGCGCCTTATTTGATAGGTAGCGGTTCTCGTGTTTGAAAGGCATCCATTATCATCGACGATCATCTCGCTAGATCTCTTATACAAAGGTGAGTCTGTAGCCTCGCTTTTTATTCTAGCTTCTAAATGTTTTATACCCACGAGGGGGATACATGCTATTTGAAAATAAATAAACACAAGTCATGAGTAATTGTTGGACCCAAATGTTGCCTAAAGTTGATTTCATTGTATTGAGTAACTTTTTGCTAAAGACCCTAAATTCATGAGTCGTTATCTATCTTCTGACTTGATGTTGTGAGTCGGGAATAGCCGCTTATTCTAATAATAGTACTATTGGGTTGACCACCCTATCTGAGACCACGGCATTACGTTGAGTAACCCGCTGGGAAGGATAATTTTACGTGAATAAGATTGTGGTATTCTAGCAACAGATACCCTAGAGGGGTAATGGTTTTATTCTAGTCATGCCGGCATTTGGCGTGGGTGACTATTATGTTAAGGGGTCGGTGTCATGAGCTTAAATACAATGTTTAATGTTTATTATTTCCTTGAATATAGATTGTGTGTACGACAATTCTATAAATGATTATGACTGATTTTCTTCTTGTGTTCAAATGTGATTTGATAAACCTATAGACTCGCTCAACATTATTGTTGACTCGTTTTAGCATGTATTTCAGGTAATAGGAAGTGATGGAGCATGGAGATTTGCTGTGGAGGTTGTGGCTTGGCTTTTGGAAGAATGTTGGTCTAAAAACTGTTTCTACCTTTTACTGTTGAACAATTTACTTTATGTTTTGTACTGTACTAAACTTGTGTTGGTTGTTGGTCGAGATCCATGGGAACTAAACACTTTACTCTGGTGTCATTTTAGTAAAATTATGGGATGAAATTTATGTTTTAGACCTTTTATAAAAATCATGTTTATATTTTATGTGTAAACGTCTCACTTTTGAGTCGTTCAATATATCTTGTGTGATGATGCTTGTGTCTAGCACCCAATTGTGTATTTCCGCTGTGCAATGTAAATTGGGGGTGTTAGATTAAGAATGTGAATTTGTGATGGATTAGGGTATATACATTTTATTTAAGAATTTTGGGTCTTCTGTTTGAAGTTTAACATAGGTTGATGTGAAAATGGGAAGAAAACTTAGGCGGGTTAGGGTTTTTAATGATTTATGGTTAAATCTTAGTAAAAGTGATTATCTTTCAATTATATACTGATGTAAACTCATTTTATACATCCTACATTGTCCTTAATGTGTTCATGAAGTCCCAACATTGGTTTTATTAAGTTATTCTAAGTAAACATGTCTAAAGGGTGAAAATACCCTTTTTGACCTAATTTACAAGCCATGCATTGGAATGTTGTACCTTATGCTTTAGGGTACTTGTACATTGTCTTAATATAATCTTATAACCTTAATGAAGTCCTATTGATATTTATAGACTTGTCCGATTTCTTAATATAAGGGTTTTTAGGTCATTAATCCTAATGACTTTCTATCTTGGATAATTAGTGTTTGTACCTTTATAAAAACTTATTCTAGGTCTTATATAGTATGTTTATGACATATAGGGATTCTACATTATTAGTTTAAGTGTTTGTATAGGTTGATTATATTCTAGGAATAATTATGGGAGCTTAAGATCATATGCTTTTACAATTAGTGGTAAAAGATTAGACTCTAATTCAATGTATAATGGATTTTATATGCTAATCTTGGTTACTAGATCTAAACTTGTAATTACCTTTGGATTAGTGAATATTAGTAATTTGTGATTAATTACCTTTCCTTTATAAGGTATATTATACTTAGTATATTGTATTTGAAAATTGTACATAAATATTATGTAATTACATTGCTTGAAATATTGTTTACCAAAGGTTTCTAGGTGGTGATTTGGACTATTATGTACTTTTACTTGTACTTAGCTTTGTATAGTTTGTTCTTACCATTCTTAGGTATTGTTATATCTTCAAAGTAAAGTTTACAACTTGTTTATAATCCACAATGACATATTCATATGTATTCCCCATTCATAGTTAACCATTTTTAAGTTTACAATTCATTTATAGGGATTCTAGGGTTTTTAAGGGAATTTAGGGCATCATAGTTACATGTGAGATGTTCTTATCAGTATTGAACTTATTAGATCACTTTTAGATCTTAGACTTGATATATACAATGGGTTGACAACATATAGGAATATGTTGTAATGGCAGTTCGGGTTATGAGAAGCAGTTCCTCTTACCAAGTAAGGTATAGAAAGCAAACGTTTCTAGCCAAATTTTCATATTGAGACAGTTATAGCTTATAACACATAATTGAAATTTGAGGATTGTCACAGTCTCTCCCCCTTAAAGAAATCTCATCTCGAGATTATAAGGGTAACATAGCATGCCAAGGGCACACATAGCTCTTAGGTACTCAAATTCTATCTCATAATTTTATTCACCTATCAAGAAAATAGCTTTACTGTTGGTATTAGTTTTAAATCAATCTTTTCTATCATCGTTTTTATCAAAAATGGTTGTATATGAAATATCATTCATATTTTAGTAATCAAGATCATTTTGTTATCTCATAAGATTTTAGTTTAATACCAAATAGAATATTGAAAACATACCAGTTAATTACATAAATCTTCCTTAGATTCTAAAATACGAAAAGGATTGTGATTATTACTGAGTTCTTTGGGAAACTCAAGTCAATATGTCACTGCTCAATTCAAAATCTTGAATTGATTATCACATTTTTCAAAATCAATTTGGGTAACTGATAGAGAAAACATCCTTCTCAAATAGATACTGTTTAATACGGTATAGTTTCTCATTCACAGTGAGAAATTTTCATCAAAATAATCTCTCGGATTATCTTCACTCACCATGTTAATCTAGCAGATGCTTAACATAATTCAACGTTCTATGAAGTTGTATTGTAATATAACCTTTCCAATAGTTTCATGAACTAATTTGGGTTTTGTAGGTTGAAAATATCTAACTTTAGCCCAACAGATACGTAAATGGCACTTCTTTCGATAGAGTGCTTCGAATAGTATTGCTTTGATTCTAGCATGACAACTATTTTTATACAGAATATTTTACCAATGATAAGTGTCTTTCCAAAATTTATAACACATACATGGAGTATGTAGTTTAGTATTTGGATAGTTCTTCCCTTAACACATTAGTATACTTATCTTAAGTAAGTATAACATATTACCCTCAGATGTTTTGTATATACTTTTAGGATTAAGATGTGAAACACTCGTCACGATCTTAGGTGATAGATATTGATTCTCTACGTCGACAGATTATTTCTGGTATAACCTCGTCAAAGTTCCTATATCATTATTTTTCTTGATACAAATAAATCTTGCAGCTTTAATAAAACAATCGACTATGAACCAGATGGCGTCATGTCTACCTGAAGTAAACAAAATCCTCATTGTTCTTTCTTATTTCCATGGGGGAAATTTAGATTGAACTAGTATGTCGGATGACTTAATATTCTGCTTTATTTCTAAAAGCATAATATAAGGATTCCAGAGTTTCTTCAAGTTGAATGGAATACTTCACATTCCAAATTTTAAATCTAAGACGAACATTGACGTACTTTTATAATATAATAATACACGTAATTTCTCACTTAGAATTCTAATGTTTTATTAAGTCCACACTTGTCGTATATTGAATCTCTTTAAGTCCATTTATAAATTCTCACTAACATAAAGATGCGTCCAACTTTATGCAAGGAAGAAATTATAAATTTGGTGATTTAAATTTATTTATTTGACAAAAGAAGCATCCTGATTCAATAAAATAAATAGAATGTAAATCATTGACTTAGAAAAATCCGACATAACACGAGTATAGACAAAAATTCTAGCAGTTGACATATTTATCATACCCTTAAATTTCCAAATCCAATGACCTACCATGTTGAAAATCAAACACAAGACGGTGTAAAGTCCTGTGTGATGTAGAGTGAATTTTCGTCACAGAAGAAGATTTCCATCATATTTATAGTAGGTTGGATTTATAATCCTATGTTCTGGTTTACTAGGATCTACAGATGTTCATTCACTGCCGAGTTTACGCTTAAGATTTTTCTGATTTTTGCACAAGATCGTGCCTAATTACCTTGTTCATTAACTTTGTTGGTAAAGGTTAATGAATTTTTCCAATGTATTGGGATTTTAGAAGTGGTAATATTTCCTTAAAATATTTGATAAAATTCCTTGATAAAAATCTTCTAATAAAATTCCCTGATGATGTTTTCTGATAGAATTTTCTGATGAAATTTCATGACAAAATCCCTCATCATTCTATGGAATAAAGTATTTACTAACTCTTGAAATCTCCTCGTGTATGTATCGAGGTTATTTCCTTTCATCGCTAGATAGCGGAATTCTCCTTTCACCTTCTCGGTCATCTTTATAAGTGATAATTTAACCAAGTTATATCACGAACTTCTTTTATCTCAATAGGTTGAGTATTATTAATCGACCAAGATAACTGATGAAGTGCTATCTCACTTATAGCAAGCTTCATTTCTCAATTCCAAATACGATTATTACGATAGAAAACTGATTAATTTGGCTTCTTCAATCCAACGGGTGATACTAATAGCATCTTTTCTTCCTTGGATATTAAAAACTAATCAATCATAGAATCATCTTTCAAATATTACTTCTCATTTACTATTTGAAATTGCATGATTGCAGCCACATAATCGTTAATTCTTCGTCTCACACATTCAGGGTTAAAGTAAACTCATATTGGAAAACATTCGTCACATATGTATATGGATACATATAAATGTTTATCAAACACAAGGTATATCTTTTGGTTTTATTTGGTAGGGTGTAGGAGAAACTTAATATGTTTATTATCATTCATATCTGAGGATAATAAATCCAACTATGAAACATAGTTCCAAAGTTTTCAACGAATTTATAAAGATATGACTCATGCATAATCGTAACATAATTTGATACGCAACAACTTGTCTTATATAATAGTCAAGCATACCATATATCTTCTTAAGTATTTCTTCCAAATTGCTGGTTATAGTCAACTGATAATTCGCATTATCATCGAAGATAACGAAAATTCCAAAAATATATACTTTATCAAGTATATGCTTTCTTCTTGAATTAACACAATTTAAATTATACTCAGTTATGAGAAAATCAAGAAATATGGGTTTCTTATTTCTCAAAAATAAATATGAAACGACAAGATGAGAAACACAACTTTTATTTATTAACAACTTGTCTTGGACAAACTTACAGGACAAGCTTCTCTGTTAATATAAAAGTAAAGACATAAAGTTGTAAGTATTCACAACTTCTAGTCTAATGCATTCATATTTTATGCAAATCTTCTTCTAACTTCTTTTAATCTCGTTGTATGACTCCTCGGCCTTTCCTATGTCTTTCAATATCTTCAATATGCTAGGGAGGAAGTTCTCTAAATAGGGTAGGATATCTTGTAGGTATTTTTAGGAAAATATTCAAATATGGGTAATGGTAAATTTATAGGGTAAGGTGATGGATAAATTTGATGCCGGGGTCAAAAATCTATTTCTTCCTTATATGCTCGTATAACTTTCATATAGAGGTAATCATCAAAAGGCAAAACGTCTATTAGGATTTTATAATATTTGGATATATTTTCTGAAGTATCATAAGGATTACTCATCGGAAGATGGGAAATATTCTTAGGAATACATATAGAACGCTCATCTTTCGAATCCGATAAGATGGTAATAGGAATACCTAATTCTAGGGACGTCGATAAATCCTAACTTATTTATAGTAGGTTACGTACACATAAACATAGTATCTAAACATGAAATCTCTTATGCATAATATCAAATAAACTTACACATAATTCTGGGGAATATTAGAACAGTCATTCTTATAGCGGCACTGGCTTTGGCACACGAGGACTTTCTTGAAATTATTTTAAAAGTAGTTATAGTCAAGATTTTACTTGTTCTCTGTAACCAAGGCTCTAAGTACCAATCTATAACACTCCCATTTTACCTTTACGTAGCGGAACATTGATCTGGGGTATTACTTCATAGAACACGAGTCATAATGATAGAAAACAACTCAAAAGAGTGATTAAATCATCTTTCTTTACAAATCATTGAAATATACGAGTTTTACAATATGAGGTTCCCAAATTCTAGAGCAATTTCAGTCTTGTGGCTCTTCATGCCATCCTTGTCCAACTCTATGCTATCAGTCACCATTTATCTTAAATATATGCTTAAAGTCAACACAAAGGTTGAGTGAATTCATAGGGTTTAAACATGTTTTGAATACAAGTATATCCTCCAGGCTACGTTGTTATACACCCACATAAAATAGTCATCATACTACACTATGCTCATGACCCCGCTGCTAGACAATATCATAACCAACAAACTGCCCTTATAAGAAGGAAGTCTGCCAGTCTATCCTTAGTTTAGCAATAAAGTGTATCTGTTAGCCAAGGTAGGAACCTTCAGCTGCCGGCAAGCGCGACTTACCCAGATAGGGGATGTCAAACTCTAAATATTATCACAATATTAGCGCTCATTTTCAAGAAATGATTATCGGTTCACGATTAAAAAGGGACTTAATGGCAGTAGTAAACATAGTACCAAGAATCATACCATACAATTTTAAAAGCACTTGTATTCTAGTTTTAGCATATATCCTCATCTAGGGTTTTTAAATCATTTATAAAGCATTTAAAAAGTGAGGCTATGAACTCACCTTATGTCCATAGAATCTGAGCTATAACCAGATATATTTCATTGACAGATAAACATCTTGATCATACAAACCAAAAATTGGTTTCATAAACAACAGCTTGATCTCACACAAACCTGGATTAATACATTGTGTATAGTATCAAGTCTTTAATCTTTTGTTTGGTCTTTCTAAGTACTGGTAATATATTCTTTTATTAATATTTGGTGGTAATTCTAGCAGCATTGTTCGGGCAATCATACTTAGAATCCATTCTATAAACGTTTGAGGAGCGAGGGCACTTTAAATCGTAAACCCAACCACTCAGTCATAACATAATATCTAGATGGAACATCTTTGTACAAAGTTCCCTAATAACATGGTACCTTCATTACTTACTCATATTTATAATTAATCTTCTTTAGTTTCAAAATTGGTAAGAATAGCCCTTTTAGATATACTTTGGTATAATTACACTTTTAAACCTTAAAGTATATAGTTTTAGTATTTGCGTTTAAACCCTCAATATTTAACCTTAGGACATAAAACTTTCCAATATTTATTCATATATATTTAACTTTTACAAAATGATACTTTTGGCCCAAAATGATAAATATTTTCAAAAATGACAGTTTTTGTCCCTACACTTGTAAAAATCACATAACAACCTCAAAAATGGACCAAATGATCTAGGATTTTAAAACAAAGTTTCAAAACAAGTTTATAATCATAATAAAAACAATTATCTAGAATTATAGCTTTTGAAATGGGTTTTTGTTTAATATTTCAGGGAAATTATAAAACTGGGATTTTTTTTAACAGCAGTTTGGTGCAGCGCAGTATCTTGCGTGCCACCAAGGCACCAAGTCTCTCAACCCGAGTTTGAATCATCTCGCGAAGAGAATATCAACCCCCATGCTAGCCATCCAGTTTCCCATTAAGGGGCTTCAAGGCATTGCGATGGGATTCAAACCCGGCTATCAATTCTGGGAAAATCCCCCATATGGGGAATGGCAGGAGTCGAAACCCTGACCTCCCCCACATGGAGACTATAACCAAATGCATCCATCCAACTGAGCTAAAAATCTTTTTCTTATAACTTTCATTTTAAATGATCAAATGCTCTAATTCCTTTTAGATTATCTTTATAACATCTTATTAAAAATATCACAACACAAAGAAAGTATTATAACAAGATCAAAGCATGGCTAACAAAGTGATTACCTAGGATGCTCCAGAATGGCTCATAATAGGGTATATGGACTATATCTTCCTCATAACTCTTCAAGAACTCGTAGAACTTCTTCTAAAGCTTGATACTGATCTTATGGAATTATTAGTGCTCCAATGGTCGTGTGAGAACAGAACGTATGAGTGTTTAGGTAAGAAATGGAAGGATGATTCTAAAATGAAGCTAAAGGTTCCTATTTATACTATTTTCAACACTTAACCTCCAAGTAAACTTATATAGTTATATCCTAGGTTACTTACACGTTTATGGTGACTAAGGGATGCTAGGAACATAGCTATGCAAGGTGTAAGAAGTTTAGAGCTTAAGGATAGGTATTAGGAAACATAAAATACCATTTTGTAAAGTTTTAATCATTCCTTTCTAACAAACCAAGAAAGTAGGTGATGCACCTACTTTGTAGTCTGCTATAGGGTGTAAATATCTTAGATATTTTGTTTTGAATATTTTAATAAGGGAGGGAATTCGTTTGAAGGTGTTTTTGGAGGGAAAACCTAGTCGGATCCAATATTAGGGCTTGTGACTTTATACTTTGTGATTTTGGTGATTAAGGGTTTAGTAATGTGATTAGTGATGGATTGGGGTATACTAAGGGTATATAAATTGTATTTAAGAAGTTTGGGTCTTTGGTTTGAAGTTTAACAAAGGTTTAATGTGAAAATGGGAAGAAAACTTAGGCTGGTTAGGGTTTCTAATGATTTATGGTTAAGTCTTAGTAAAAGTGATTATCCTTCAATTAGCTACTAATGTAAACTCATTTTATACATCCTACATTGTCCTTAATGTGTTCATGAAGTCCCTACATTGTTTTTATTAAGTTATTCTAAGTAAACATGTCTAAAGGGTGAAAATACCCATTTTGACCTAATTTACAATCCATGCATTGAAATGTTGTACCTTGTGCTTTAGGGTACTTTTACATTGTCTTAATATAATCTTATAACCTTAATGAAGTCCTATAAATATTTATAGACTTGTTAATAACTCGATTTTACTCAGGTTAAAAAAAATTAAGTTCTTTGTCGTGTGTCTCTTCGAATTGAAAAACTTGTGTTTAATGTGTGACTCAGTTTTATTTTTGGTGGAAACAAAGATGTGTCGTTGTAGTGTTTTTTAAATAAAAGTGTGAAACTTTAAAGTTAAAGTGCAATTAAAGTAAATCTAAGTCTAATTAAAATAATGGTGCAAGTATTTAAAAACGTGACTGAAATTAAAGGGCACTTAAGTAAATGACGTAAACTTAAATCTATCTAAGGCAATCTTAAAACGCGACTAAAACTTAAACTAAGGCAAGGCTAAAATAAAGCTAAGGCAATTAATCTTAAAGTGCAATTAAATAAAAAGGCAGGTAAAAATAAACTTAAAATTAAAAGACAGAAATTTAAAAAGAACAACTAAAAAGGAAGAACTAAAAGAAACCTTGACTCGGAAGTACAAGAATTCCGAATGAAGCAGCTTGATCCGGAACTTTGTCCTTGATTCGGAACTTTTAAGTTCCGAATGAACAAAAGATGTTGATCCGGAACTTTGTCCTTCGTTCGGAACTTGGTTCAGAAGATCTGCTTGACTCGGAACTTTGTCCTTCGTCCGGAACTTTTGTTCGGAACTTCGTTCGGAAGTCTTTACTCGGAACTTCGTCCGGAAGTATTGATCCGGAACTTTTTAAAGTTCCGAATGAATTGCTTGATCCAGAACTTTTTAAGTTCCGAATGAAGGTCTTGACTCGAAAGTTTTTTAGTTCCGAATAAACAATGCTTGACCCGGAACTTCTGAGTTCCGAATGAAAGAACTTCTTCCCTTGATTCGGAAGTTTTAGACTTCCGGATGAAGCCACTGGTTCGGAACTTTGAAAGTTCCGAATGAACAGACTCCCTCTCCTTGTCTTGGCTCGGAAGTTTTCCTGGGAATACAGAAACACAAACAAACACCCCGAAGAACAAGGGAATCACAGAAACAAGAGATCTAAAGCAGATTAAACCAAAATCAACACAAACGAATTAATCAAACCAATAACGAAACATCAATAATCATAAACTAACAAAACAAACAAATTTAATCACAATAATTAAAAACCCACTTGATCAAAATAAAAGCATGAACATGAACATAAACATAAAAATCAAAGATTAAGAAAGGTAGATGAGAGATTAACAAGATAAAGTAAAGATTGACAAAGATTAAATGAAAACTTACTTGAAATTAAATGAATTTAAGGTGCAAGACAAGGTATTTAAATTGGACAAGAAATTAAATGACATGTATTTAAATGGTGGAAGACTAATTGTCACTATTAGCCAACAAGGAAAAATGATTACAACTAATGACTATTTATAGGGGAGGATTAAGGAACCTTCCTCCCCTCTTTCCTTTTCTCTTAATTACAAGATTAGGTCCTTCCTTCTTTAATATTCATTAATTGCACCATTAGTCCTTTTCTTCTAATCTTCTTTAAACTTGAACTTTGAGGACTTTTGGCTTCGGGATTTCTTTTAACTTGTCTTTAAATTCTTCAATGAAATAGACATGAGTTCTTCGGCTTTTGATAAACTTCCTTCTTTTGACTTTTTCTTCGATAAATCTTGAGAATTTGTCTTGGACTTCCGTTATTTTAGCACTCTTGACTTTTTGACTTCGTCTTTCATCTGTTTCTTCAATAAAAGTCCGTAAATGCCCCTGAATTCCCGTGTTTTCTCCACTTTTCACCTTTTCGTCCTAAATCACAACAAAAACACAAACCACGTATAATTCCAACATAAAAGACATAAAATACACGTTTTGGTCCGGTTATTATTGTAATTAAGTGGTAGAAAAGATGGGTGTTTACACACCTATCAAATCCCCTACACTTGACCATTGCAATGTCCTCATGCAATGCATTAGTTACAAAGCAAGATTACACTTTTCATCATAATTAATCCACGTTGGCCTTTATTAAAGAAATAAAAACTATAAACATTCAAAGTAAAGAAATCAAAAGCATACCTTGGGTTTTAGAAATGTTATGAATAATCATCATCCTCAAGTTTTCACTTTCTCCAAACCAAGCTTAAAAACGAGATCATTGTTATTATAAGTTAGTAGACTATCACGAACTCATGTGGGCCAGTTACTCACTTAGACTCCCTTATTCCAAGGTGTATCTCTTATATTTTATTATTGTCTTGAATGATCACGAGGATGCATTTTTGACTTATTTCGATAGTTATTAAGTCTGAAAATAAAGTGAACGATTTAATCAATAGTTAGCTAAAGAACAAAATCTTTTAAAACTGCTTCTCGGGACCTCATAAAGTTCATATCTTGGCATAACTCGTTTCGCGATTTGAGACCTTTCTCAGACCGATATTTGGCAGCGACTTCATACTTCAAACCTTGAGAGACGTTCATGAAACAATGGTCTTCTCTTCATAATGGAATTTCTTCATTTGAAGTTTTGAGAGATTCATACTTGGACCACGACTTCTTCATTTTTCTCCAATCTTTATTTTGGACTTTGATGTACAACGATCCGCCTCCTTTTATGACTTGGATCTATTTATCCTCATACCTTGTTAGGGTCTTTTCGGATACACTTCTCCATGACTTTTGGGGAGTATTTGCTTTTCGTCGTGTGTCTCGATCCTTCATATTGATTTTCGATAAATGATTCTTCACATCACTTTTGGGTCTTTAGCAAAAAAATATAGCCCTCATGCCTTGTTAGGGCCTTTTCGGACTCGCCAATCTTCGCATCCCGCTTCAATAAGTTATGCCTTGGCTATGAACTCTAATCCATACCGAGCAACTTTTAAACGATCTTGGGCTAGAAGCTAAGTAACTTTTCAAATCATACAACCTTATTTATTAGCAGATAAATTATTAGCAAGCGATGGGAGAATAGGCTTATAATTAACTCACATAAATTCACGAAAGAATACCGAACTTATAATTGGCTCTATCATCTCTCGTTCTCCATAGTTTAAAATCTCAAGTAATGAGACTCGTGGATGCTTAGCCTATTAAATCAAAGTTTTCGGTTTTCGAGTCGCCTATAGGAACTTGCAAATTCTTAGACTTTTTCAAGTTTAGAATACGCGTTTTAAAGTTCCTTTGATAAACGACTCTATAGGATCAATTATAGGAACTTGCGAAAAGTTCTTGTTCTTAACCCGTGAGAGTTAAGACTTTCGCGTTTTATAGCTCCCTATATAAAATCCTAGCAAAACTTGACTTAAACACGTTAAGGATACTAGCTAGAGTAACTTAGATAAGTAAACTCGGGTTGAGTCAAAAGATTCACAACGTTTTGAAATTAAAACCACTTATTAAACATTTATTCTAGCAAAGAAAGAAAATAACTATATAAAAAGGAAAAACTAATAGGCCAAAATAGATCAAAAATTTTAAAAAATGTCGAAAAATTGATTTTCCGGTTAAAATGAGGACAAATACAAGGAAAAGACCACTTAACTTCGATAGAAGTCCCCCCTACACTTAAGATAAACATTGTCCTCAATGTTTAAGCATGTGGGAGTAAACTCCCCTACACTTAGGACATTGTGCACTTTGTTTAAATCTTGCTAAGGAAAAGACAACTAAAGAGATTCCTATTTTAATATTGAGAAAATATAAAATAGTGAATCGAAAAGAGTTTAGGATAGAACCGGGAAGAAGTAGAACACGGAATCACGGGTCGTCAAGAATCATCAAGAGTGGATCATTGAAGCTCGAATCCCTGATTAAGAAGTGAGGAGAGGAAAGCAAACCAACGAGTCTCCCCTACACTTATGATAAAGAAAGCGAAAAGATAGATGCATGGGTTGCCTCCCAAGAAGCGCTTGGTTTTTGTTTACCGAGTCGTGAGCCTGACTCGACCTTGATCATCAACGGAAAAAGCATTAAACATATCCACCAGGATCAAAGACATAGTTTTCGTCCATCAATAAGCACAAGCTTAAGGCAAACAAGGCAAGCCAAAGAAGAAGTGGCAGGGTTCCCTTAAGCAGTGATGAAGCACGATGGGAGCAAGGTTGAAGTGGTGCAAGCAGATTTCCATAAGTTCCAAAGATATTTCCTTTTATTTCATCAGGTGGATACTGAGATGGCTTAAAGACTTCAATACCGGGGTCGAACACCTTTTCCTTTAAGGGAAAATAGCACTCAGGCTCAGCCGAGTGTGAAGAAGATCCGCAAAGAAGCACAACCTCGTCCTCAGAAGGGGGACAAAGAGGTGTCAAATCATATGTGCAACGGATATTGGTGTCGGCCGGTTTCTTCTCCTTTGACAGAATGTTCTTCAAATCCAAAGTAGGATCAAGACGATAATCTTCAAAGTCATAAGGAGGAGCATCACTCTCATGAGGGAAGTAAGTGTTGAGAAATTCAGAGAAATCTTCCTCAAATGAGTAATCGTCGAAAGTAGGATCGAGTGATGGCGGAGGATCTTCATCATGTGAAGAATCGCTCGAGAGAGTATCGGCCTCATCAAAATCATCGAAAGTGGGCAGCTCGGGATACTCAGAAGTACAATCAAAATCATCCGAATCTGAGCTAGAATCATCATCATCATAAGCATCAAAGACCGGTGGAGAATCATAAATGGGAGAAGGTTCCAAAGTGGATCGAGAATCATCCACATCATCGTCAAAGAGTGGATTATCGATGGAAGAACCGAATAGAGGATTTTCATAGACGGTAAAGTCATCGAGCACATTAATCATATTCACTGATTCTCGTCCAAAAGATTTGCCTGTAAGCTTCCCCATTTTAAAAACTTTTGAATCATCCCCGACTCGTAAGATTAACTCACCTTCGGCCACATCTACTAAAGCTCGTCCGGTTCTCAAGAATGGCCGACCAAGTATTAAAGGAATACGAGGGTCCATTTCATAATCAACTACGACAAAATCGACCAGGAAAGTAAATGTGCCAACTTTGATAAACACGTCTTCGGCTATACCAACGGGGTAAGCGAGAGTGCGATTTACAAGTTCGAGAGTCATCTTTGTTGGAATGAGGTCGGGTAATGATAGTGTTTTCCAAACACTCAAAGGCATAAGATTAATACTAGCCCCGAGATCAGCAAGGGCAGTAAATTCTTCAGTTTTGTTGAACACGCAAGGCAACACAAAACGACCGGGATCTCCAAGTTTTTCCGGTATTTCTTTAAGAATAACTGCTGAGCAGTTTTCATTTAAGCGTGTGTTGGCGAGTTCAATCAGCTTCTCCTTCTTGCTAAGCAATTCCTTGAATGCTTTGACAAATTTCGGCATGTGGCAAAGTGCTTCAACAAGGCTAATGTTGATGGTCATTTGAGATAGCATATCTACATATTTCGATACTTGACAGTCATTCTTGGTTAGCTCGTTGGTCTTGCCTATGCGAGAAGGGTATGGGATTCTAGGTTTATAGGTGGAAGGTGAAGGTGTAGTCGGTAAAGGTTGGGATGTTGAAGGGTCCGTCCTAGAGACATCATCATGACGAGGCGGAGACGATAATGGTGTACTAATACTAGGTGTAGGAGGAGTAGGGATACATGGTGGTGGAGGAGGTGTAGATGATGGGGGTGGGATTGGTGGTCCTAAGATGGTGACTCCACTACGAGTAGTAATAGCACTCACATTGGCTCGCGGATTGGTGACGGTGTTTGAAGGTAGAGAACTTGAAGTAGAAGGTTGAGTGGCGGGCAAGAAACTAGCCAACAGATTCTTTAATTCAGTCGTTTGAGTGCTGAAGGAGGATTGAATATTATCACGAACCTCGGTTCTAATGTCATTACCTTGCTTTATGACATCTCCTTTCAAATTGATTATTTGGCTTTGTAGATTCTTGATTTGCTCACCTTGAGTTCTCATGATGGCTTCAACATCGGGATGGTGGGGTTTGTTGGGTGGTTGGTTGATAAGGGTTAGAAGCTCTTGGTGGGATTTGGTTGCTTCTATTGTAGTTGTTGGCGGGGTTTTGGTTTTGAGGAGAAAAACCGGGTGAAAGGTAATTGTTAGATCGGTAACTCAGCAGATTTCTATCCCCTTGTTGTCGGGCTTGGTAATTTTCCGGTGAATAATTACCGTAAGCCGCATACACATTTTCCGGATTTCCTTGAGTTGAAGGACAATCGGTGTATGAGTGAGGACCGCCACATGTTTCATAAGGATTAGCAACCGCTTTAACTTGTTGGTGTTGTTGGTTTGAAGCTAGAAGCGTAATAATTTTGCTCATTTCAGTCATCATGCATGTGAGTTCGGTCATATCAGGGTTTGCTGAGGTAGAAGAAACATTGACTCTCGGGTTGTTCCTTGAAGAAGCAGAGGAATCCTAGTTTTTATGATGAGTAGTCATGTTTTCAATTAGCTCTCTACACTCCTCGGGTCTCCTTTTCATGAATGTGCCACCGGCGGCTGCATTAATCGTATCACGATCTCGAAAAGTCAAACCGTTGTAGAAAGTATCGATTAATGTCACAGGGAGCATGTTGTGGTTTGGACATCTATCGATCAAGACATTATATCTCTCCCAAGCATCAAAAAGAGATTCATCAGGGTCTTGCATGAAACCGCTGATTTGATTGCGAAGGCTTGTGACCATGGATGGTGGAAAGTAGCGCGATAAAAAGCGTTGAGTCATGTCATCCCAAGTGTGAATAGAATTCTTCGGGAGACGATCAAAGCATTTCTCGGCATGATGTAATAAAGTAAAGTGTGTGGAAAGAGTTGTAGGCGAAGTTCATCCATTGTGGCACCAGCCAACTTCATGCTTTGGGTGATTGTAATGAACTTGTCGAGGTGTTTGTTGGCATCATCATCAGGCAATCCACGGAATGGGTTTGTTTGCACTTGCTGAATCATGTGGTGCTTCAACGAAAACTCAGGAGCGTTGATTTGCATCGGCGCAATCGGTCCTCCTCGTCCAAACATTGTTGGTTGACAAAGCTCCTCCATGGTCCGAAGATCGGGCTGTGGAAGAACATTGTTGTTATTATTAGGGTGCGGTGGATTATTGTTGTTAACACCAGACATAGCTAAATCTTCTTGAGGCTCGGGCTCTTGATAATTAGAAGATCTAGTACGCATGCACCTACAAAGACAAGAGAAAAAGAAACCAACACAAAAACAATATATATACACAAGAAAGATAAAATCTTTTTGGATTTTTGAAATTTTTAATTTTTATGTATTTTTATCAATTTTTTGAATTTTTTATGCAAGAAAAATAACGCTCACAAGTGAACGGATCCCAAAAAGCAACGCGTCTCTCACAGAAAACCGTTAATCTTTACGAAAAGAGCCGGCAGCGGCGCCATTTAATAACTCGATTTTACTCAGGTTAAAAAAAATTAAGTTCTTTGCCGTGTGTCTCTTCGAATTGAAAAACTTGTGTTTAATGTGTGACTCAGTTTTTACTTTGGTGGAAACAAAGATGTGTCGTTGTAGTGTTTTTAAATAAAAGTGCGAAACTTTAAAGTTAAAGTGCAATTAAAGTAAATCTAAGTCTAATTAAAATAATGGTGCAAGTATTTAAAAACGTGACTGAAATTAAATGACATGTATTTAAATGGTGGAAGACTAATTGTCACTATTAGCCAACAAGGAAAAATGATTACAACTAATGACTATTTATAGGGGAGGATTAAGGAAGCTTCCTCCCCTCTTTCCTTTTCTCTTAATTACAAGATTAGGTCCTTCCTTCTTTAATCTTCATTAATTGCACCATTAGTCATTTTCTTCTAATCTTCTTTAAACTTCAACTTTGAGGATTTTTGACTTCGGGATTTCTTTGAACTTGTCTTTAAATTCTTTAATGAAATAGACTTGAGTTCTTCGGCTTTTGATAAACTTCCGTCTTTTGACTTTTTCTTCGATAAATCTTCAGAATTTGTCTTGGACTTCCGTTATTTTAGCACTCTTGACTTTTTGACTTCGTCTTTCATCTTTTTCTTCAATAAAAGTCCGTAAATGCCCGTGAATTCCCGTGTTTTCTCCACTTTTCACCTTTTCGTCCTAAATCACAACAAAAACACAAACCACGTATAATTCCGACATAAAAGACATAAAATACACGTTTTGGTCCGGTTATTATTGTAATTAAGTGATAGAAAAGATGGGTGTTTACACACCTATCACTTGTCCATAATGACTAGGTAGTGATTCTATGTAGATTTCTTAATATAAGGGTTTTTAGGTCATTAATCCTAGTGACTTTCTATCTTTGGTAATTAGTGTTTGTACCTTTATAAATACTTATTCTAGGGCTTTTATAGTATTTTTATGACTTTTAGGGATTCTACATTCTTAGTTTAAGGGTTTGTTTAGGTTGATTATATTCTAGGAATAATTATGGGAGCTTAAGATCATATGCTTTGACAACTTGTACCTTATGCTTTATAAACCTGTAACTTAACTTGAAATAAATGTATAATCTTAATATGATACTTAGTTGAGTTTTACAATTAGTGGTAAAATATTAAACTCTAATTCAATGTATAATGGATTTTATATGCTAATCTTGGTTACTAGGTCTTAACTTGTAATTATCTTTAAATTAGTGAATATTAGTAATTTGTGATAAATTACCTTTCCTTTATATGGTAGATTATACTTAGTATATTGTATTTGACATTTATACATAGATATTATGTAATTACATTGCTTGAAATATTGTTTACCAAAGGTTTCTAGGTGGTGATCTGGACTATTATGTACATTTACTTGTACTTAGCTTTGTATAGTTTGTTCTTACAATTCTTAGGTATTGTTATATCTTCAAAGTATAGTTTACAACTTGTTTATAATCTATAATGACTTATTCATATGTATTATCCATTCATAGTGTAGAAATATGATAATCTTTGATCTAACAAGAGGGTTGTTGTTTCTAGAGAGAGAAACTAGGGAGAGAAAGATGGAGAGAAAATGTGTGTTTATTATGTAAAAGTGAAACAACCAACACCCTCTCCATCAAAGGAGAGGGCTTATATACCTAAGTCCTCAGTGAACTTGGGCCTTCTAACCCATGGACAATCCCATGGGCTAGGTTGATAATGTAAATGTATTAACATTCTAACTATAAGCTTACAACGTTTAATAATATTGTTGGAGTGACCGATACTTCTAATATAAGTTAAAAACGTATTTCCAACAATCCCCCCTAAGGGAGGTCACTCTAAATTACAAAGTTCTAAACCTAGCATACTATACTAAGTCTTAGTTCTTGAGCTCGTAATTGTTTCTCTTTTCTTCATTTTCTTTTTCGGATTGTGAATATGTTGAAATAATCTTTGAGCTTTGGCTTGCAATATGTTCTTTGGCTTTCACTTGTATTGTAACTTGAGATCATCTTCACGTGCAGTATTTTCCTTCTTGTGATGTTTGCCTCTTTGTGACTTCATGTCCCACATACCTATCCTTTGTTGAATTCTTGAAAGTATCAGAGTTGATACAGCGGAAGACTTTTAGGTCAGACTTTCTTGAATTTTGCTGAAATATTTGATGCTGAAGGATTAAGTATGTTAGGACGACTTCATCTGGTACCCCGCAACGCCACCGTCTTCAAATGCAACAACATAATAAGACATGAATAAAATGGCTTTGACATTCTATTCTGATTCGGTAGCATTTTACCTCCGGTCGGTGAAGACCGTTGGACGATAATAAATATCGTACTTGTGGCAGGTAGCTCTAATTAAAGATCTCCTTGAAAAGATTTCTCGGGTAAACCCGTTCTCTTTACATGACAGTCCAAAGCTAACTACGAACTAAAAGAGTGAATCACTTTGATAATAGATATCCTTATGATTGAAGCCGTCAATTAATGAACCTGGAACAAGTGAATTTCAATAAAGATTTTCACCATCGTTGCTTTCCAGTTGTCACGAGCTTGATTATAATAGAATCTTGCTTGTCACCTACCGCAGTGCGGTTTGATGTTGACTCTGGAAGGATTTCCACTCTTCACTGTGAACACTAAAGAGTGCCACTCTGAGTGTTCTGGCAAGATCACTTGGATTTTGCGTAGAAGCCCTGGAACAAGTTTAATCTCAATTAAGAGTCAAACTACCGTTTCTTTCCAGTTAACACAAGATTAGTTCTTAAAGAACCGCACGTGTCACCTACCATGAGCTTGTTTGATGTTGGCTCAAGCAGGATTTCCATCTTTATTGTAATACTTTCGTATCACTCAGATGTTCTGGCAATATTGCAAGAATATTGCGTAGGACTCTAATGACTAGGTTTTGGCCAAGTATGAAAATTTGTTCGTCTCGATTCAATTCGAATTGATTAAGGTTAAAAGTACGACTCAGTCGTTCTTGGTGGATAAAAGAAAATGTCGTTGATTATCTAAAACTAATTAAAAGGTAAATGCGCAAAATAATAACAATAAGCTAAAAGCAATTAACTAATAAAAACAAAACGAAACAAATATTGAAACGAAATTTAAAACAAAACAATTAATAACAATAAAACTAAAAGAAGAAATTAACTTTCGACTGAAAAATAAAATTAACCTAAATAAGAAGGAGAGAATAATACTAAGATGGTACATTTAATGACTAGGTTTTGGCCAAGTATGAAAATTTTTTGGTCTCGATTCAATTCGAATTGATTAAGGTTAAAAGTGCGACTCAGTCGTACTTGGTGGATAAAAGAAAATGTCGTTGATTATCTAAAACTAAGTAAAAGGTAAATGCGCAAAATAATAAAAATAATCTAAAAGAAATTAACTAAGAAAAACAAAACGAAACAAATAATAAAACGAAATTTAAAACAAAACAATTAATAAAAATAAAACTAAAAGAAGAAATTAACTTTCGACTGAAAAATAAAATTAACCTAAAGAAAAAGGAGAGAATAAAACTAAGATGGTACTTTAAAGCTAAACGAGGCAAAACCTAAAGCGGGTACTAAATTAAAGATAAAACTTGAACTTTACGAAAAAATATTAATTTTAAAAATAGACGAAAAATTCAACTAAAAATACGTAACTTTCAAAATTAAAATCGGAACAACTTTCAGATAAAACTAAACGATTACGGAACAATACTAAATAATAAATAAGCTAGCAGGCAGCTAGCTCAAGCAGCCAAGCTACCTGCTTAAATGGGCGGGAAAAAACTAAGCTAGCTACTAGGCTAGTAGGACATTTGGTCGGAATGGTTACGTAGTAAATCTATCGAAATGTTTTTTTTTATTTTTTTTTATTTTTTTTAAACTATCGGAATATGGTAAAAGAAAATCTATCGGAATGCTATATATAAAAAATACTATCGCAATATTAAACCTAATGACTATCGGAATGTATACAAAAAAATCTATCGGAATGTTAAAAAAAGAAACTGTCGGAATATCAACTAAAAAACTATCGGAATACTAATTATAAGAAAAGTATCGGAATGTGTTTATAAAGAAAAGTATCGGAATATCTATCACAATATGACTATCAAAATTTGGCAGCATTTCGTCACAATAATCCTTATACCCGATCGAAAAGTACGATGCCAGGGGCGATCGCAACCTACTATCGGGATAAGTGATCGGAAAAACTATCACAATAAGCTGTCACAATGTAGAAACCCTATTGTGATGGAAAAATCACAATATTCGGATGGATGAGCATAAGCTAATAAACCAATAAGCACTTCTAAAAAGAACAATTAACAAAAACTTTACCAACTCAATAAGCACAAATTTGAAAACTTTTGAAATACTAAATATGCAAACTTTATAAAACAAACTTTAAAAAGACTAAACTTTTTAAGAAAACTAAAAAGTAAATAAGCTAAACAAAAAATTAAGCCAATAAGCATGTCAAGCTCAAAGCTCAATTCGTATTAAAACTTATGGATGAATAAAAAGATAAACTTTTTAATCAATCAAACATCAAGATTAAACAAAATCAAAGATTATTTCGAATCAAACATAATTAAAAAGATCAAGAAAGGTAGAAGAAGATGATTGTAAAAAGCTTGAAATAAGATTAAGATTAAAGATTAAAAAGTACAAGATTAAAGATTAAAGATTAAGAAAACTTGAAAGAAAAACTTAAGAACATGAAATAAATCTAGAGAGAGAAAGTAATCTACTCCTACTCCTAAACTAAACTAACTAACCACCTCCTAATGACACATTAGGAGGGTATTTATAGGAGGAGTAAAATATTGGTGCTTTCTTCCTTCTTTCTTCTTGTCTCGACTCGATTTAAATTCTTTGTCATTCTCGACGTCGTCTCAGGATTTGTCGATATAAATTGAACTCGTCTTATAATTTTCTTCTTTAATTAGACTTGGTTCTTCGACTTCATTAAACTTCCGTCTTTATACTTTTTCTTCCATAAATCTTCAGAATAGGCCTTTGACTTCCGTTCTTTTGCACTCTTGATCTTTTGACTTCGTCTTTTCTCGTTTTCTTCGATAAAAGCCCGTGAATACCCTTGTTTTCTTCCTTTTTCATCTTTTGGTCCTAAAACACAATTGAAACACAAACCACGCATAATTCTGACATTTACGACATAAAATACACGTTTTGACTTGGTTATTATTATAATTAAGTGATAAAAGGATGGGTGTTTTCACACCTATCAAATCCCCTACACTTGACCATTGCAATGTCCTCATGCAATGCATTAGTTACAAAGCAAGATTTACATTTTTCATCATAATCAATCCACCTTGGCCTTTATTAAAAGAGATAGAAAATTATAACAAATAAGAAAACAAGTAAAAAGATCAAAAACTTACCTTAGGGTTTTGGAATGTCATGAATGTTCATCATCCTTAAGTTTCACGTTCCCCATACCAAGCTTAAAAACGAGATCATTGTTATTATAAGTTAACAAACTAACACAAACTCATGTGGGCCAATTATTCACTTAGACTCCCTTATTACTAGGTGTATCTCTTATATTTTATTGTTGTCTTGAATGATCACGAAGATGTATTGTTGAATTATTTCGATAGTTATTTAGGCCGATAATAAAATAGGACGATTTAATCAATAGTTAGCCAATGGACAAAATCTTTTAAAACTGCTTCTCGGGACCTCATAAAGTTCATATCTTGGCATAACTCGCTTCATGATTTGAGACCTTTCTCGGACCGATATTTGGCAGTGACTTCATACTTCAAATCTTGAGAGACTTTCTTGAAATTATGGTCTTCTCTTCATAATAGGAATTTCTTCACTTGAAGTTTTGAGAGATTCTTCATACTTGGACCACGACTTCTTCTTTTTTCTCCAATTTTTATTTGGGATTTTGATATACAACGATCCGCCTCCTTTTAGGACTTGGATCTATTTATCCTCATACCTTGTTAGGGCCTTTTTGGATAGACATCTCCATGATCTTTAGGGGAGTATTTGCTATTCGTCGTGTGTCTCGATCCTTCATATTGATTTTTGATAAATGATTCTTCACATCACTTGGGATCTTTAGCAACAAAATGTAGCCCTCGTGCCTTGTTAGGGCCTTTTCGGACTCGCCAATCTTCGCATCCCGCTTCAATAAGTTATGCCTTGGCTATGAACTCTAATTAATACCGAGCAACTTTTAAACGATCTTGTGCTAGAAGCTAAGTAACTTTTCAAATCGTACGACCTTATTTATTGCAATTAAATTTATTAACAAGCGATGGGAGAAAAAGCTCATAATCAACTCACAAAAATTCATGAAAAAATACCAAACTTATAATTGACTCTATCATCTCTCGTCCTCCACAATTTAATATCTCAAGGAATGAGACTCGTGGATGCTTAGCCTATTAAATCAATGTTTTGGGTTTTTAAGTCATCTATAGGATCTTGCAAATTCTTAGACTCTTTCAAGTTTAGAATTCGCATTTTAAAGTTCCCTTGATAAACGACTTTCTAGGATCAGTTATAGGAACTTGAAAAAAGTTCTTGTTCTTAACCCGTAAGAGTTAAGACTTTTGCGTTTTAAAGTTCCCTATATAAAAGCCTAGCAAAACTTGACTTAAACACGTTAAGGATACTAGCTAGAGTAAACTTAGATAAGTAGACTCGGGTTGAGTCAAAAGATTCATGACGTTTGAAAATTTAAAACCACTTTATTTAAGCTTTATTTTAGCAAAGAAAGTAAATAACGATAACAAAGGAAAATACTACTATACTACTAGGCCCAAATAGATTAAAAATTTTGAAAAATGTCGTAAAATCAAATTTTCGGTTAAAATGAAGAAAAAATAATGAAAAATCCCACTTAACTTTGATAGAAGTCCCCCCTACACTTAAGATAAACATTGTCCTCAATGTTTAAGCATATGAAAGTAAACTCTCCTACACTTAGGACATTGTGCACGTTGTTTAAATCTTGCTAAGGAAGAGACAACTAAAGTGATTCCTATTGTAATATTGAAGAATATAAAATAGAGAATCAAAAGGGTTTAGGATAGAACCGGGAAGACGGGTACACGGAATCACGAGTCGTCAAAAGTCATCAAGAATGGATCTTTGAAAGCTCGAATCCCTGCACATGATAAGAAAGAAAAGAACAAACACATACTAGGGTCTCCCCCTACAATTATTATAAAAAATCGGATAAAAAGGATAGATACTCGGGTTGCCTCCCGAGAAGCGCTTGTTTATGTTAATTGAGTCATGAGGCTGACTCGTCCCCGAATTAAATGGTCCATGGGGAAGCCTCGAATGTAATACCGGGATCAAAGACCTTGTCCTCGTTCCCGGAGGAAAATACAACAGGAGAGGCCGGAGGATAAGTCTTGAAGGGTAGAAAAGTCCTCTCAACATACGAAAAGTATGTGATCTTGTGATCCATGGGAGGTGGGATGGGTAAAGGAAGCACATTGTCATCCCCCAAAGACAATGGATGTTGACCAAGCGGCAAAGCCGTAAAGGTGTCAATCAAGGAATGGATAATGTCACCCCCCGGGTCAAAGCAGTCATCCTCGGTAATGGTTTCTAAAGGTTGGGATAAAAGGTACTCGGGAGGGGGACTTGGGACAATATCTTAATGCAGCAAATTATCAAAAAGATTATCCCCTCCGTGTCATCATCATCAATACCCGGAGGTATTGAAAGATTGTCGATTTCCTCCATAACTGTATCATTATTCTCAACTGAAGTAATAGACGGAGGTAAAGACTCAAAAATAGGAGTAGAATTAAACGCTTCAATTTGAGAGATAAGAAGATGAACTTTCAACAATCGACCACGAAGAATAACGTCTTCCACCTCATCTACAAGACCAAGTTCAGTGGTGAACTTCTCGTAAGTCAGAGAGAATAAATCAACATCGCCCTCATCTCCCGGAGGAGATTGAGAAATTTCAAAGGTGAAATTCTCATAGCATGGAGTAAAATCATCATCATTAAGAGCGACCTCGTCCGTAAGCTCAGCAAAAGTAGGGACATCACAAACCTCATCAAGACCATAATCATTAATCTCACTCGATGTATCGCTATCCTTAGACGCATTAGGGATATCAAGAGTAGGAGTAGTAATGTCAGAAGATGGGTTGAGATCATAGATATCATCCTCGTCATCATCATAATAGTAGTATGGACGCACAAGAGGAGGAGTATAATCACTAAGATTAGATACTTGCTCTTGTTGTTGATCATCTTGACATTTTTTGATGTATTTATTTAAAGCTTCTTGAACTTTTTGCTCTTGCTTAACAAGAGTGGCCCATTGTTCGTGGGGCTCAAATGTTCGAAGGAAGGTTGATGATTGACGGTGTGACGCGGGGGCTCAAAATTTTGAAAACCGGAATTATAGCACGTATGTGGCTCATAGTAATTCATCGGTTGAGAAGAATTAGAACACGGATTTGGTTCATAATAATCCATCGGTGAAGAAAAATGAGGACACGGATTTGGCTCATAATAATTCATTGGCTGGCAATAAGAAGTATCGTGAGGGCCCCCACAATGATTGCAACACGGGTATTGAGAGAAACCCGATGCATTTTGTTGATATGGATCGTCATATATGGGAGAGGGTGAAATAGTGTCATTAGAAGAGAAGAATGAATTGATCGAATTGCACGATAGACAACGGCCAGATTCGAAATTAGGGATATCCATTCCACACCGTTCGCATGAACACCATTGACAGGATTGACTACCAGAAGATGGTCTTCCATACCCTACACAGTCAAAAAACGAATCCAATAAACACAATAGATAGATAAGCAAGAAGAATATTTTTGGTGCAAAACTTTCGAAAAAGAAATGCTTTTTATGATTTTTTAAACGTTTTTGGGATTTTTGAAATTTTTTTAATTTTTTTTGGATTTTTGAAAATTTTTGGCAAGAATATAACGTTCACGAGTGAACGGATCCCAAAATCCAACGCGTCTCTCACAAAAAAACCGTTAATCTTCACGAAAAGAGCCGGCAGCGGCGCCATTTAATGACTAGGTTTTGGCCAAGTATGAAAATTTGTTCGTCTCGATTCAATTCGAATTGATTAAGGTTAAAATTGCGACTCAGTCGTTCTTGGTGGATAAAAGAAAATGTCGTTGATTATCTAAAACTAATTAAAAGTTAAATGCGCAAAATAATAACAATAAGCTAAAAGAAATTAACTAATAAAAACAAAACTACACAAATAATAAAACGAAATTTAAAACAAAACAATTAATAAAAATAAAACTAAAAGAAGAAATTAACTTTCGACTGAAAAATAAAATTAACCTAAAGAAAAAGGAGACAATAAAACAAAGATGGTACATTTAATGACTAGGTTTTGGCCAAGTATGAAAATTTGTTCGTCTCGATTCAATTCGAATTGATTAAGGTTAAAAGTGCGACTCAGTCGTACTTGGTGGATAAAAGAAAATGTTGTTAATTATCTAAAACTAATTAAAAGGTAAATGCACAAAATAATAACAATAAGCTAAAAGAAATTAACTAAAAAAACAAAACGAAACAAATAATAAAACGAAATTTAAAACAAAACAATTAATTAAAATAAAACTAAAAGAAGAAATTAACTTTCGACTAAAAAATAAAATTAACCTAAAGAAAAGGAGAGAATAAAACTAAGATGGTACTTTAAAGCTAAATGAGGCAAAACCTAAAGTGGATACTAAATTAAAGATAAAACTTGAACTTTACGAAAAAATATTAATTTTAAAAATAGACGAAAAATTCAACTAAAAATACGTAACTTTCAAAATTAAAATCGGTACAACTTTCAGATAAAAGTAAATGATTACGTGATAACTAGGTTTCAGTTAGGAAAATTGTTCGTTGAAATCGGTATCTTAACGAATTGATCTAGGTTCTACGTGTGACTCTGTCGTTCTTTGGTGAAACAAAAGTGTGTCGTTGTAGTATATTAAATTGCAAAAACAATTAAAGTAAAAGTGTAGTAATTTAAATCTAACTCTAATTTAAAATAAATGGTGCAAGTATTTAAAAGCGAGGCTAATATTAAAGGGCACTAAAAGTAAATAACGCAAACTTAAAACTAACTAAGGCAAACGTAAAACGCAACTAACACTAAAACTTAAACTAAGGAAAGGCTAAAATAAATCTAAGGCAATAAAACTTAAAGTGCGACTAATTAAAAAGGCGGGAAAAATAAAGCTCGAAATTAAAAAACAGAAAATTAAAAATTGAAATTAAAGAAACTGAAAATTACCTATCCGGAATAAACCTTTATTCGGAATATTAGGCTTACTCGGAATATGTCAGCTATCCGGAATAATCCTCCTTATTCGGAATATTAGCCTATTCGGAATGTCTCTTGCTATTCGGAATAAGTTCCTTACTCGGAATACTTGGCCAATTCGGAATGTTTCCTTATTCGGAATATTGTCACCTATCCGGAATAAGTTCCCTATCCGGAATATAATGCCTATCCGGAATAAGTTCCTTACCCGGAATAATCTGCCTTACTCGGAAAAAATCCCTATTCGGAATATATTTCTTATTCGGAATAAGTTGGCTATTCGGAATATCCTTCTTATTCGGAATAAACTGGCTATTCGGAATATCCTCCCTTTCGGGAATATTGGATATTCCGGATAAACATCCTTGGTCAAGACCTTGATTCAGAATGTTTCTTGGCTTGCGTTACCTAGGAAAGATCAGAAACAGAAACAAACACCCCGAAGAACAGGGAACAAGAAAAATACACGGATCTAATTAAATCTAAGCAAAATCAACCACAAGATTAAATCAAACTAATGAATAAACATCTATTAAGCATAAACAATCAATCCAAAACAATAAAACTAACAATAAAGATCAAGATTATCAAAACCCACTTAATAAATTTGACAAAAACTCAAGAACATGAACATGAACATAAACAATAAAAATCAAAGATTAAGAAAGGTAGAATGAGAGGTGAACAATAAAGATAAAAATTGACAAGAATTAAAAGAAAAACTTACTTGAAACTAAATGGTAATTAAGGTGCAAGACATGTATTTAAATTGGACAAGTAATTAAATGACAAGGTAATTAAAAGTGGAAGAACTAATTGTCACTATTAGCCAACAAAATGAAAATGATTAAGAACTAATCTATATATAGGAGAGGATTAAGGAATGCTTAGGAAGCTTCCTCCCCTCTTTCCTTTCTCCTTAATTGCATGCTTAGTCCTTCCTTCTTAATCTCTTTGTTAATTGCACCATTAGTCCTTAAGCCTTTAAATCTTCTTTAATCTTGGACTTTAATGACTTTTGGCTCGGGATTTCTTTGAACTCGTCTTTTAATTCTTCAATAAATTAGACTTGACTTTTTAGGCTTTTGATAAACTTCCGTCTTTTGACTTTTTCTTCGATAAATCTTCAGAATTGGTCTTGGACTTCCGTTCTTTTTGCACTCTTGACTTCTTGACTTCGTCTTTCGTCTTTTTCTTCGATAAAAGCCCGTGTTTTCTCCACTTTTCACAATTTCGTCCTAAATCACAACAAAAACACAAACCACGCATAATTCCGACATAAAAGACATAAAATACACATTTTGGCTCGGTTATTATTGTAATTAAGTGGTAAAAAGGATGGGTGTTTACACACCTATCAAATCCCCTACACTTGACCATTGCAATGTCCTCATGCAATGCATTAGTTACAAAGCACGTTTACATTTTTCATCATAATCAATCCATGTTGGCCTTTATTAAAGAGATAGAAAATTATAAACATTCAAAGTAAAGAAATCAAAAGCATACCTTGGGTTTTGGAAATGTCATGAATAATCATCATCCTCAAGTTTTCACTTTCTCCAAACCAAGCTTAAAAACGAGATCATTGTTATTATAAGTTAGCAAACTAACACGAACTCATGTGGGAAAATTATTCACTTAGACTCCCTTATTCCTAGGTGTATCTCTTATATTTTATTTTTGTCTTGAATGATCACGAAGATGCATTGTTGACTTATTTCGATAGTTATTTAGTCCGAAAACAAAGTGGACGATTTAGTCAATAGTTAGCTAAAGGACAAAATCTTTTAAAACTGCTTCTCGGGACCTCATAAAGTTCATATCTTGGCATAACTCGCTTCGCGATTTGAGACCTTTCTCGGACCGATATTTGGCAGCGACTTCATACTTCAAACCTTGAGAGCCGTTCATGAAATTATGGTCTTCTCTTCATATAGGAATTTCTTCACTTGAAGTTTTGAGAGATTCATACTTGGACCACGACTTCTTCATTTTTCTCCAATCTTTATTTTGGACTTTGATATACAACGACCCGCCTCCTTTTTTACTTGGATCTATTTATCCTCATACCTTGCTAGGGTCTTTTCGGATACACTTCTCCATGACTTTTGGGGAGTTTTTGCTTTTTGTCATGTGTCTCGATCCTTCATATTGATTTTTGATAAATGATTCTTCACATCATTTTTGGATCTTTAGCAACAAAATGTAGCCCTCATGTCTTGTTAGGACCTTTTTGGACTCGCCAATCTTCGCGTCCCGCTTCAATAAGTTATGCCTTTGCTATGAACTCTAATCCATACCGAGCAATTTTAAACGATCTTGGGCTAGAAGCTAAGTAACTTTTAAAATCGTACAACCTTATTTATTGCAGATAAATTTATTAGCAAGCGATGGCAGAATAGGCTCATAATTAACTCACATAAATTCACGAAAGAATACCGAACTTATAATTGGCTCTATCATCTCTCGTTCTCCACAGTTTAAAATCCCAAGGAATGAGACTCGTGGATGCTTAGCCTATTAAATCAAAGTTTTGGGTTTTCGAGTCGCCTATAGGATCTTGCAAACTCTTAGAATTTTTCAAGTTTAGAAATCGCATTTTAAAGTTCCCTTGATAAACGACTCTCTAGGATCAATAATAGGAACTTGCGAAAAGTTCTTGTTCTTAACCCGTGAGAGTTAAGACTTTCGCGTTTTATAGCTCCCTATATAAAAGACTAGCAAAACTTGACTTAAACACGTTAAGGATACTAACTAGAGTAACTTAGATAAGTAAACTCGGGTTGAGTCAAAAGATTCACAACGTTTTGAAAATTAAAACCACTTTATTAAGCATTTATTCTAATAAGGAAAGAAAATAACTATACAAAGGCAAAAACTAATAGGCCAAAATAGATCAAAAATTTTGAAAAATGTCGAAAAATTGATTTTCCGGTTAATAATGAGGACAAATACAACGAAAAGACCACTAAAGAGATTGTCCTCAATGTTTAAGCATGTGGGAGTAAACTCCCCTACACTTAGGACATTGTGCACGTTGTTTAATCTCGCTAAGGAAAAGACAACTAAAGAGATTCCTATTTTAATATTGAGGAAATATAAAATAGTGAATCGAAAAGAGTTTAGGATAGAACCGGGAAGAAGTGAACACGGAATCACGGGTCGTCAAGAATCATCAAGAGTGGATCATTGAGCTCGAATCCCTGATTAAGAGAGGATAGGAAATAGCAAACACCGGGTCTCCCCTACACTTAGGATAAAGAAAGCGAAAAGATAGATACATGAGTTGCCTCCCAAGAAGCGCTTGATTTTTGATTACCGAGTCGTGAGCCTGACTCGACCTTGATCATCATAGGAAGAAGCATGAAATATATCCACCAAGATCAAAGACATAGTTTTCGTCCATTAATAAGCACAAGCTTAAGGCGAACAAGGCAAGCCAAAGAAGAGTAGGCAAGGTTCCCTTAAGCAAAGACGGAGCACGGTGGAAGCAAGGGTGAAGTGGTGCAAGCATATTTCCATAAGTTCCAAAGATATTTCCTTTTATTTCATCAGACGGATACTGAGATGGCTACAGAATATCGATACCGGGGTCGAACACCTTTTCCTTTAAGGGAAAATAGCACTCAGGCTCATCAGAATTTGAAGAAGATCCGCGAAGAAGATGCATAACCTCGTCCTCAAAAGGTTGACAAAGAGGTGTTAAATTATATGTGCTGCGGATGGTGGTGTCGACCGCTTTCTTCTCCTTTGAAAGAATTTTCTTCAAATCCAAAGTAGGATCAAGACGATAATCATCAAAGTCTAAAGGAGGAGCATCACTCTCATGAGGGAAGTAAGTATTGAGAAAAGCAGAGAAATCTTCCTCAAATGAGTAATCGTCCATAGTAGGATCAAGTGATGGCGGAGGATCTTCATCATGTGAAGAATCACTCGAAAGAGTATCGGCCTCATCAAAATCATCATATGTAGGCAGGTCGGGATACTCGGAAGTACAATCATCATAATCACTCGAATCTGAGCAAGAATCATCATCATAAGCATCAAAGATCGGTGGAGAATCATAAATGGGTGAAGGTTCCACATTGGAGAGAGAATGATCCACATCATCTTGAAAAAGTGGATTATCAATGCAAGACTCTAATAGAGGATCGTTGTAGACGACAAAATCATCAAGTACATTAATCATATTCACGGATTCTCGTCCAAAGGATTTGCTTGTAAGCTTCCCCATTTTGAAAACTTGTGCATCATTCCCGACTCTTAAGATTAACTCACCTTCGACAACATCAACTAAAGCTCGTCCGGGTCTCAAGAATGGCCGACCAAGTATTAAAGGAATACAAGGGTCCATTTCATAATCAAGAACGACAAAGTCGACCGGGAAAGTAAATGTGCCAACTTTAATGAACACGTCTTCGGCAATACCAACGGGGTAAGCGAGACTGCGATTTGCAAGTTCAAGAGTCATCTTTGTTGGAGTAAGGTCGAGTAATGATAGTGTTTTCCAAACACTCAAAGGCATAAGATTAATATTAGCTCCGAGATCAGCAAGGGCAGTAAATTCTTCAGTTTTGTTAAAAAGGTAAGGCAACACAAAACGACCGGGATCTCCAAGCTTTTCCGGAAGTTCTTTAAGAATAACTGCAGAGCAGTTTTCATTTAAGCGTGTGTTGGCGAGCTCAATCAGCTTCTCCTTCTTGTTAAGCAATTCCTTGAATGCTTTCACAAATTTCGGCATGTGGACAAGTGCTTTAACAAGTCTAATGTTGATGTTCATTTGAGAGAGAATCTTCACATAGCTCGACACTTGAGAGTCATCCTTGGTTAGCATTTTGGTCTTGCCTAGCCGTGAAGTATAAGGGATATTGGGTTTGGGTGGTGAAGGTGAAAGCGTAGCAGGTAAAGGTTGAAATGTTGAAGGGTCCTTCCTAAATACATCGTCATGACGAGGCGGAGACGGTAATGGTGCACTAATACTAGGTGTAGGAGGAGTAGGGATAAATGGTGGTGGAGGAGGTGTAGATGATGGGGGCGGGATCGGTGGATCGACAATGGTAATTCCACTACGGGTAGTAATAGCACTCACATTTTCTCGCGGATTGGTGACGGTGTTTGAAGGTAGAGAACTTGCAGTAGAAGGTTGAGTTGCGGGCAAGAAACTAGCAAGCATATTCTTCAAATCATTTGTTTGATTGCTGAAGGAGGATTGAATATTATCTTGAAGCTCGGATCTAATCTCATTTCCTTGCTTTGTGATATCTCCATTAAGATTGATTATTTGGCTTTGTAGATTCTTGATTTGCTCACCTTGAGTTCTCATGATGGATTCAACATCGGGATTAATGGGTGGGGTTTGTGGAGCGGGTGGGTGATAAGGATCAGAAGCTCTTGGTGGGATTTGGTTGCTTCTATTGTAGTTGTTGGCGGGGTTTTGGTTTTGAGGAGAAAAACTGGGTGAAAGGTAATTGTTGGACCGGTAACTCAGCAAATTTCTATCCCCTTGAGGTCGAGCTTGGTAATTTTCCGGTGAATAATTACCATAAGCTGCATACACATTTTCCGTATTTCCTTGAGTAGAAGGACAATCGGTGTATGAGTGAGGACCGCCACATGTTTCACAAGAAGGTGCTATCGCTTTAACTTGTTGTTGTTTGTTTGAAGCGAGAAGCAAGATACTTTTGCTCATTTCAGTCATCATGCGGGTGAGTTCGGTCATATCAGGGTTTGCTTAGGTGAAGGAAACATTGACTCTCAGGTTGTTCCTTGAAGAAGCGGAGGAATCCCAGTTTTTGTGGTGAGTAGTCATGTTCTCAATAAGCTCTCTACACTCCTCGGGTCTCCTTTTCATAAATGTGCCACCGGCGGCTGCATTAATCGTATCACGATCACGAAAAGTCAATCCGTTGTAGAAAGTATCAATTAAGGTCACAGGGAGCATGTTGTGGTTTGGACAACGATCAATCAAGACATTATATCTTTCCCAAGCATCAAAAAGAGATTCATCAGGATCTTGCATGAAACCGCTGATTTGATTGAGAAGGCTCGTGACCGTGGATGGTGGAAAGTAGCGCGATAAAAAGCGTTGAGTCATGTCATCCCATGTGTGAATAGAATTCTTCGGGAGACGATCAAACCATTTCTCGGCATGATGTGATAAAGTATGTGGAAAGAGTTGAAGGCGTAGAACATCCATTGTGGCACCAAGCAACTTCATGCTTTGGGTGATTGTAATGAACTTGTCGAGGTGTTTGTTGGCATCATCATCAGGCAATCCACGGAATGGGTTAGTTTGCACTTGTGGAATCATGTGGTGCTTCAACGAAAACTCCGGAGTGTTGATTTGCATCGGCGCAATCGGTCCTCCTCGTCCAAACATGGTAGGTTGACAAAGCTCCTCCATTGTCCAGAGATCGGGCTGTGGAAGAACATTGTTGTTATTGTTGAGGTGCGGTGGATTATTGTTGTTGTTAACACCTGACATACTTAAATCTTCTCGAGTCTCGAGCTCTTTATAATTAGAAGATCTAGTACGCATACACCTACAAAGACAAAAGAAAACAATACCAAACACAAAGACAATATATATACACATAAAAAATAAAATCTTTTTGGATTTTTGAAACTTTTAATTTTTATGGATTTTTAGCAATTTTTAATTTTTATGGTTTTTTGAAATTTTTATGCAAGAAAAATAACGCTCACAAGTGAACGGATCCCAAAAAGCAACGCGTCTCTCACAGAAAACCGTTAATCTTTACGAAAAGAGCCGGCAGCGGCGCCATTTGATAACTAGGTTTTAGTTAGGAAAATTGTTCGTTGAAATCGGTATCTTAACGAATTGATCTAGGTTCTATGTGTGACTCTATCGTTCTTTGGTGAAACAAAAGTGTGTCGTTGTAGTATATTAAATGTGCAAAAACAATTAAAGTAAAAGTAAAGTAATTTAAATCTAACTCTAATTTAAAATAAATGGTGCAAGTATTTAAAAGCGAGGCTAAAATTAAAGGGCACTAAAAGTAAATAACGCAAACTTAAAACTAACTAAGGCAAACGTAAAACGCAACTAAAACTAAAACTTAAACTAAGGAAAGGCTAAAATAAATCTAAGGCAATAAAACTTAAAGTGCGACTAATTAAAAAGGCGGGAAAAATAAAGCTCGAAATTAAAAAGCAGAAAATAAAAACTGAAATTAAAGAAACTGAAAATTACCTATCCGGAATAAACCCTTATTCGGAATATTAGGCTTACTCGGAATATGTCACCTATCCGGAATAATCCTCCCTATTCGCAATATTAGCCTATTCGGAATGTCTCTTGCTATTCGGAATAAGTTCCTTACTCGAAATACTTGGCCAATTCGGAATGTTTCCCTATTCGGAATATTGTCACATATCCGGAATAAGTTCCCTATCCGGAATATAATGCCTATCCGGAATAAGTTCCTTACCCGGAATAATCTGCCTTACTCGGAAAAAATCCCTATTCGGAATATATTTCTTATTCGGAATAAGTTGGCTATTCGGAATATCCTTCTTATTCGAAATAAACTGGCTATTCGGAATATCCTCCCTATCCGGAATATTGGATATTCCGGATAAACATCCTTGGTCAAGACCTTGATTCGGAATGTTTCTTGGCTTGCGTTACCTGGGAAAGATCAGAAACAGAAACAACCACCCCGGAGAACAGGGAACAAGAAAAATACACGGATCTAATTAAATCTAAGCAAAATCAACACAAGATTAAATCAAAATAATGAATAAACATCTATTAAGCATAAACAATCAATCCAAAACAATAAAACTAACAATAAAGATCAAGATTATCAAAACCCACTTAAAAAATTTGACAAAAACTCAAGAACGTGAACATGAACATAAACAATAAAAATCAAAGATTAAGAAAGGTAGAATGAGAGATGAACAATAAAGATAAAAATTGACAAGAATTAAAAGAAAAACTTACTTGAAATTAAATGATAATTAAGGTGCAAGACATGTATTTAAATTGGACAAGTAATTAAATGACAAGGTAATTAAAAGTGGAAGGACTAATTGTCACTATTAGCCAACAAAATGAAAATGATTAAGAACTAATCTATATATAGGGGAGGATTAAGGAATGCTTAGGAAGCTTCCTCCCCTCTTTCCTTTATCCTTAATTGCATGCTTAGTCTTTCCTTCTTAATCTCTTTGTTAATTGCACCATTAGTCCTTAAGCCTTTAAATCTTCTTTAATCTTGGACTTTAATGACTTTTGGCTCGGGATTTCTTTGAACTCGTCTTTTAATTCTTCAATAAATTAGACTTGAGTTTTTCGGCTTTTGATAAACTTCCGTCTTTTGACTTTTTCTTCGATAAATCTTTAGAATTGGTCTTGGACTTCCGTTCTTTTTGCACTCATGACTTATCGACTTCATCTTTCATCTTTTTCTTCAATAAAAGCCAGTGAATGCCGTGGTTTCTCCACTTTTCACAATTTCGTCCTAAATCACAACAAAAACACAAACCACGCATAATTCCGACATAAAAGACATAAAATACACGTTTTGGCTCAGTTATTATTGTAATTATGTGGTAAAAAGGATGGGTGTTTACACATCTATCAAATCCCCGGCAGCGACGCCATTTGATACAAGGCTTTTGGCCAGGTAAAAAGATTCTTTGTTGTATGTCTAATCGAACTGATCTGGTTTATCTATGCGACTCAGCTATTCTTTGGTGAAACAAATGGTTGTGTCGTTGTAGTAAATAAAAAGTGCAAAACAATTAAAGTAAAAGTGAAGTAATTTAAATCTAACTCTAATTTAAAGTAAATGGTGCAAGTATTTAAAAGCGAGGCTAAAATTAAAGGGCACTAAAAGTAAATAACGCAAACTTAAAACTAACTAAGGTAAACGTGAAACGCAACTAAAACTAAAACTTAAACTAAAGAAAGGCTAAAATAAATGTAACACCCCACTTGGATAAGTGGACCGTTACGTGTATTTATGGCGTGTCATCAAAGCATAAGGTAAATGTCCTAAAACATTAACTGACCATAAAGGAAACACCAAAATCAAACATCGGCAATCCAAACATAAGCCCAAAACATGAAAAGTAAAATACTGAATGAAAGGACTAAACAATGTCCAAATAAGCAGAATAATGTAAGAAATGCATAAAGTAAGAAGTCTGGATAGCTTCCATCCAATGCACATGCTCTCAGAATCCTAAGAGCGTCCTGGTGTACCTGCCGTTAGAACATGAAAGGAACTACGGCTGAGCATAACGCTCAGTGAACGGATATAAAGCATGATAAGAGTATACTGAAAGAAACAGGCGATAGAATACTGAAGCTGTAAAACTGATATGTAACATGTGGTAGAACTCTGCATAAAATCTGAGAAACCTGGTTCATATATATTGATACTGAAATATAACTATTAATTCTAAAAACATGCAATTACTGTATTTTATTTGCCAGAGCTTATATAGGTCACGTGCTGTAACAACCGTGGATGAATAACTGGAGGGGTGACCTCGTCATGCTGTAGAGGGGTGACCTCTAAATAACTGTGCTGGGTGGAGGGATCAGCTCCAATGTGAAGGATGTAGAGCACACACCACATTCACCCTGATAACTTGTAACACATATAAGCCTAGGATGCATCCATACGCCCCGCTAATAATACTGATAAAATGGCCAAGCTGAGCTGAGTGGGACGATGCAGGATATCACTCTCCTGCATGTGAGTCACGACACTGGTGCCTCTAGTGCCGTGGTTACGGTACCTCCGTAACTAGTACATAAACTGGTCGTGCTTGTATATAATGCTCAGGCAATTTATTTAGTTATTAACATGATTAATGATAAATTTAAACATACTGGGGAAAACATTTGGCTGAAGACGGGGAATCCTAATCATGCATAAAGGAAAGTCCTTACTGAAAGGACAGAAATCCGTACCTCGTGTCCAGTAATGAAATCAGGATGGAAGCTGAAGGATCGACTCTGACTTCACGGGTACTACATAAATAATGGACGAAAAATAAGTCGTCTAGTTACTGTTTGCTGTTACTGATTCTTATATGTTCTAAATTTAATTTAATTTATTCTTGTATTACTATTTGCGGATAAACTGGTAAGTTCCGACTGTTCTCATATTATTACTCCTGATCAACGTATCCTTTATATTCTGATTACCGTAAAATATGTACTCCAATATAATAATATTACTATTAATAGTAACCTTCTATAAATAGAAAGTTTCCAAATTTAGAAAGATTACAAAATAAGTTTTCTGAAATAATCATAATTTAAATCATAAATTAAATCGACTTTTAATTAATTAAAAGAACAAGTTAAGGTCAATTTGGTCTTACTAATTAAATAAATCAAATAATCATTTTATTTAACTTTATTTTTGAAACTTATTTGTAATTAATATAACCAAAACTTATACAAGTTTCCACTGCTAGTTCAATTCTGTTCCCACTGTTAGTTCATTTTTATTTCCCACTGCTTATGTTATAACAATTCCCACTGTTTGTGCAGTGGTTCCCACGGCTAGTGCAGTGGTTCCCACTGCTTTCACTGTGACAAACCCAAACACCCCTTTGCTGATGTCGCAGACCCAAACACACCCTGTTGTCAGATCTAAACCCAAACGCCCCTGCTGTCTCTCTTTTTTTTTGTTCGGGGCTGGTCTCAACAGCAACACCACCACAGCCACCACCGCACCCCATTTGGGTCGCGGCTGGGCCAAAACAGAAAACACTGAGACCTTTATTGGTCTCGGTTTGAGTGAAACTAACCACACCGAGACCCTAGAGGTCCGGTTCTCGTGAAACCCAAATAAACACGGCCCCCTCTTGATTTATACGTGTTTTAAATATTACCAAATCGTGTGTTCATGCCCTTATAAAGATGGATTCGTGATTGAGACTAAATGAAAGAAAAGGTCTATAGCTTACTTGTTTTGCGTGATTAAGGAATAGCCAAACAACAGACACACGAATTAATTAACCAAAACACGATCCCGTCTCTTTTCTTTGTTTTCCGGCCGGCGGCACCCACACAAAGACACCAAACCCTAATTTTTGTTTTCCTTTTTTTTTTTCTCGTCTGATTGTGGAGAAGGGGTAACCCCCGTTTTTCTTTCTTTTTGCCAAGACCGGGCCTAAAAGCCCATTACCCTATCTTGTTTAATTAAAACCGGCCCCTTTTGTGTACACATAAGTTTTCGTTTTACTTTTCGACATTATAATTTATCGCATATACCCTTATTTAGTTCTCGTGTTTTAGTTTTCCAGAAACGTAAAACTCTTTCTGAAATAATTACTTCATACTTAATGTATACGTAAAATTTCCTGACTTGATAATTATTTTTCGTGTAATAATACATACGTAATATATTCTGAAACTTAATAACTATTTTCTGAATAATTATTCATTTGTAATATTTTAAATAAACTGAGACTACGCGTATTTAATATTAACGTTTAATTATTTCTGTAAAATAAATAATTCATCTGTAATATTTTCTGAGACCAAATACTTATTATCTGAATAAACTGTAATATTTATAGTATTTAAATAAACTGGGATTGCGTATTTAATTCATGCGTTTCTATCTCTGTCTAATAATTAATACTTATATAGTTTATTAAAATTAAACTGCGTATTTAAATATTCTGATTTTTAAATACGGGTTTTACAATTCTTCCCCTCTAAAAACAATAATTCGTCCCCGAATTAAAGATACGACCATACTGGGTTTTACAATTCTTCCCTTCTAAAAAGAAAAATTCGTCCTCGAATTATCGGTAATTTAAGCCAATCGTAGTAAAAGCTGAAAGTATACGTAAGCTGAAAGACGTATAAGCTGAAAGGACACATATGTTGAAAGATCATGAAGGCTGAAAGGCATATAAGCTGAAGGATCATTCGTCCTTGATTTAGAACATATAGCCGCTGAAAGGTATAAACATGACATGACTGAAGTGAACATGGAACGTGACATGACTGAAAGAACTTAACTGGATTTATTGAAGGAAAGGGGGTGAGAGGTCCGGATGGACTCCTCCGTTTCGAGTAGCTTCCCGCTCGAAACAATTCCTTCAAGGGTCTAAACATAATGAAAATCTTGGTCCTGATAACCCTGTCCTGACGATGCTGAATAGTTTCTGGTTTCATACTTAAGATGGAATTCTCTGAATCTAAAAGGATGAAAAGCCATAGCATTGTAGGATACATGAAACGATACGTGTAAATATTCTGAAAAGATAATATTTATATCTCTAAGAAAGCTGCTGAATTATAGGGACGAACTACGTGAACAATTGTAAACGTGCTGAGTGAGCAATTGTGAACGTGGTTCATAATTATATGAGGAGCGCTGGCATGGAATTAGAATATGATAAGTGAATCATACTGTGAACGTGATACTAGAACATATCATGAACGTATGCTGACTGAGGAATGAATGCCAAACGATACGGCCTGAGATGTGAAACGTCTGCCTGGTTATGGAATAGTTGTGCTAATCTTGAGTATGATTTCCCAAGCTTTCTGTAACCGTATTCGGTAATAAACTGCGAAACATGTATCGTGAAATGGCACACTAACTTGAACGTGAACAATGTTATGAACACAAACGTGAGCTTAAATTATGAGATAACATAACAGATGAACTGAAACAGCATCATACCGCGAATGAGACGTAAACGTGAAAGTGAAAATAAACATGAACTTAAAGTGGACGTAAACATACACTTGATCGTGAACATGAATTCTGTCTGATATGATGGTCAATGGAACGCCTTGAATTCGTACGATTTACTACTGAATTTCAAAGTTTTCTGCAGATCTGCTACTGCGTGATCCTTTCGGATGAATGAAACACGCAGGCTGATTACATGGTTGACGATAGCTTAGATAGTATCATACTTTCTCTGAGCCTGTGGTAGCTGATAACAATTTCATGGACTTTCGTCTCATTTCTGTTCAGAAATTCCTAAGGGTTGTAGTAACTCACTAACATGACGGCGTTCTATCTTGAACCTGCAGTAGGTCAGGCCTCTAGATGTGAACATAGCTGCATTAATGTGTGATGCGGATTCTATCAAGGTGAACATTCTGGTGGAAATATGGTTGAATAGTCATAAAACATTTTTAGTGAGAACTGTCGGCAATTTCTGTGGTAGTAGTCAATTGAGTTCTAGAAAATTGTACTTCGTTCACAGGCGTCAGTCGGGACCATCAGGTGATGGCCTTCACCTTCGCATGATTGTCTGAAATTTCTTTCTGTCGAAATGTGGTGGCTCAGAAATGCCACTTTGTTCAAGTGAGATTTATATCTGGAAAGTTGGGTATAAAATAACTCCTATTGAAGATTCTGTACAATTGTGAGAAGATGAGTCTCGTGTTCTTCTCTAGTATTAGACATATCAGAATGTGATCAATGAATATACTGATGATATTGCATGAGAGTTATGAAAAAAATTTATTCATAATTTCATAATCTAACTGGAGCGTTAGGCAGCTCAGAAGTATAAAATCAAATTATTTTTTTTAGAGAGACTGTAATATGTGCAACAGCAGTCTTGAAACGTCATGTTCTTTCTCTCACCACTGATGGTAGCATGATCGGAAATTTGTTCTGGAAAATGTTTAAGACATCATAGCAGGTCAGATAAACCTGCTATTTATGGAATGAACATTGATTAAGAATGGTGACCTTGTAAAAAAAATTCAGTGGTCGATCATTGATCTCATGATACCGGTCTTCTTTCTGATAGGTAGAAATGACACACTTCCTGGTGGTACGCCAGGGCGAATAAAGCCTCATTCCGGTAATCCTTGCAGCAAATGATACAACCCTTTTAACTTAGATGCAACTCTGGAATAAAGAGTCTTGGAAACAGGCACTATTCTTGAGAGAAGCTCGATGTTAAAGTATGTCTCGTAGTTAGGAAGGAATTTCTAGAATGACATCTGGAAATTTTGTTATAATCTGCTGATCATGGATTCGAGGAATTTTAGGAGTGAATTTATAACTGGTAGCTAAAAGTCTTCGTAGCTATGGACTGATAAGTCACGCGCTTTTAAGGCAGAAATAATTGGTACAGATTTTTCTGACGGAAGGTATAATGAATATATTTGGGATTTAGTGAGACGGATCTCGTCGTTAACTGAAAATAAGGCTTTAGTAAATATGGTAATACTATTGAGTCCTTTCTGGGTGAGAGGCAGATAACTACCTGGTTTGAGATAAAGCTGACATGGGAACACGTGAAGTAAACATGGCGACTTTTCACTAAATGTGTTCGTCTGTAACCTCACATAATGATTACCGTGTGTTTAGTCTGAATAGTAATCTAGTGTGGTGACTGAATTTTAATGATCTGATTCATGCGTGGCATAATAGAACGGGTATACCCCTTTCTGAAGGGTACCCTGAATTTCTGAGGGCCTGGTTTAGAAACATACTGGAGTTACGAGTTCTGACTCGTATTTTTATAAAAGATTCGTATGACGTGTATCGTAGCTGGGGTCCGGAAAGGTCTTCCGAAATGATACCCGAGACTTATGTCTTGACTGATTTCTTGACATGTGTTTTAGTGGATGAATCTGAACAAGGCTGAAAATTTTGGTAACTGCTAGGATTGGCGGACCGGTTAGGCTACTGACCTTTGTATTTCTGGTCACGTCCGTTCCGGAGTTCCGATGGTACTGACTGATTAATTATAAGCACGGTGGTTGTCACTACTACTTTGTCTGTCAGTTTCCTGACGGTCGTTATCATGACCGTGATTCATGTAATTATTTTTGCTGAGTGGCCGGCTGGTTGCCAGTTCCCACTCTTCTGACAGAAAGATTAGCTGAGTGAAGTGTGACATCTAACTAGGGAAGTAAAAGCATGGAATAGGATGGTAGTGACTGATGGTTGAAATTTATTCTTGTCAGAAATTTCAAATTTATATTTTCGTCCTTGTTCTGCAGAGTCTTCATAGTATAAACAGCATCAGCATCTTGAGAGATTTCCAAAGTATCAGCAGCATCAGCATCTGTGTGGTCTTCAGAGTGTTAGCAGCATCAGCACCTGGTAAAATCTTCAACTCACGAGCAGCATCAGCACCTGGTAGAATATCGACAAGTGGAAACGCCTGAGATGATTAAGGATCGATTAGCAATATCCATGGAGTAGGGTACCTGGAGTACACCTGGACTACTGTACATGAAGTACAAAATGAATACTGCACATGGAGCATATCTTTGACGCTGTACATGGGGTACATATGGAATACTGTACATGGAGCTGGTGGAAATTTTATGGGATGATCGATACTGGTGTCGCTTGTTTGACATTATCAAAGAATTAAATTGATTTAAACGGTAGTAAACTGAATCGAAACGGTTAACATGATAGGCTGATAATTCTGCATAGACTTAATGCTGGTTGTATAGAGGCTGAAAAGTATGATATAATCGAAGTCCCAACAGTGGTCAGCATGAAGCATGATTAATGAAGGTCAGTCATGATTTATCATGAAAAACGGGTTTTACTAAAGTTCTTGTGTATCTTAACATGAAAACATCATTACTTTGCTGAAAACATAATCCTCGTAAGGAGACATGAAACTGAAACATCATGTAGATGACATCAACGTGAGGGTATGAAAATTTGACTGTTACAAGGAACATAAAAAGTCAAATCAACTTAGGTGTAATATCAACTGATGTGGACGGCTATGGTTCAATCCACAGAATTCAAAGAAGAAACATGAGATTAAGTATGGGCTATTCTGGTTCGATCCATACTGGTCAAAATTTTCTGAGAACTGTCATGTCTAGAAATTTATAATCTCGGACTAAATATGGATGGCTGTAGTCCAATTCATACTTGTCAAAACTTATGAAATGTCCTGATATGACAAATGTGAACAACTGTGGATCGGTTCACAAAACATCATTTGACTGAAAAGCATGAAATTTGACTTGAAAAATGGTGAACGTTTATGGCTGGTTCACCAAGTAATATTTGACTGAAAACATGAATCTGTCATGAGTAAGGGTAAACGCCTATGGTTGGTTTACCAATACAAAATTCGCTAAAAAGCACATGCGACTAAATATGGCTAGTTATGTACCAACCTTTTACTTAGTCAAAACATTAAGAAAACTGACTGATAAATGAAGAAGACTGACTAAATAATCCATGAGAAACATGAATGATAACAACGCCAAAATCTGGGAAGTCCCTGGTGACTACCCACTAGTCACAGGTCAAGTTTTAGAGCCTACAGGTCGAACCTGGCTCTGATACCATAATTGTAACACCCCACTTGGATAAGTGGACCGTTACGTGTATTTATGGCGTGTCATCAAAGCATAAGGTAAATGTCCTAAAACATTAACTGACCATAAAGGAAATACCGAAATCAAACATCGGCAATCCAAACATAAGCCTAAAACATGAAAAGTAAAATACTGAATGAAAGGACTAAACAATGTCCAAATAAGCAGAATAATGTAAGAAATGCATAAAGTAAGAAGTCTGGATAGCTTCCATCCAATGCACATGCTCTCAGAATCCTAAGAGCGTCCTGGTGTACCTGCCGTTAGAACATGAAAGGAACTACGGCTGAGCATAACGCTCAGTGAACGGATATAAAGCATGATAAGAGTATACTGAAAGAAACAGGCGATAGAATACTGAAGCTGTAAAACTGATATGTAACATGTGGTAGAACTCTGCATAAAATCTGAGAAACCTGGTTCATATATATTGATACTGAAATATAACTATTAATTCTGAAAACATGCAATTACTGTATTTTATTTGCCAGAGCTTATATAGGTCACGTGCTGTAACAACCGTGCATGAATAACTGGAGGGGGGACCTCGTCATGCTATAGAGGGGTGACCTCTAAATAACTGTGCTGGGTGGAGGGATCAGCTCCAATGTGAAGGATGTAGAGCACACACCACATTCACCCTGATAACTTGTAACACATATAAGCCTAGGATGCATCCATACGCCCCACTAATAATACTGATAAAATGGCCAAGCTGAGCTGAGTGGGACGATGCAGGATATCACTCTCTTGCATGTGAGTCACGACACTGGTGCCTCTAGTGCCGTGGTTACGGTACCTCCGTAACTAGTACATAAACTGGTCGTGCTTGTATATAATGCTCAGGCAATTTATTTAGTTATTAACATGATTACTGATAAATTTAAACATACTGGGGAAAACATTTGGCTGAAGACGGGGAATCCTAATCATGCATAAAGGAAAGTCCTTACTGAAAGGACGGAAAATCCGTACCTCGTGTCCAGTAATGAAATCAGGATGGAAGCTGAAGGATCGACTTTGACTTCACGGGTACTACATAAATAATGGACGAAAAATAAGTCGTCTAATTACTGTTTGCTGTTACTGATTCTTATATGTTCTAAATTTAATTTAATTTATTCTTGTATTACTATTTGCGGATAAACTGGTAAGTTCCGACTGTTCTCATATTATTACTCCTGATCAACGTATCCTTTGTATTCTGATTACCGTAAAATATGTACTCCAATATAATAATATTACTATAAATAGTAACCTTCTATAAATAGAAAGTTTCCAAATTTAGAAAGATTACAAAATAAATTTTCTGAAATAATCATAATTTAAATCATAAATTAAATCGACTTTTAATTAATTAAAAGAACAAGTTAAGGTCAATTTGGTCTTACTAATTAAATAAATCAAATAATCATTCCCACTATTTGTTCAGTGGTTCCCACTGCTAGTGCAGTGGTTCCCACTGCTTTCACTGTGACAAACCCAAACACCCCTTTGCTGATGTCGCAGACCCAAACACACCCTGTTGTCAGATCTAAACCCAAACGCCCCTGCTGTCTCTCTTTTTTTTTGTTCGGGGCTGGTCTCAACAGCAACACCACCACAGCCACCACCGCACCCCATTTGGGTCGCGACTGGGCCAAAACAGAAAACACCGAGACCTTTATTGGTCTCGGTTTGAGTGAAACTAACCACACCGAGACCCTAGAGGTCCGGTTCTCGTGAAACCCAAATACACACGGCCCCCTCTTGATTTATACGTGTTTTAAATATTAGCAAATCGTGTGTTCATGCCCTTATAAAGATGGATTCGTGATTGAGACTAAATGAAAGAAAAGGTCTATAGCTTACTTGTTTTGCGTGATTAAGGAATAGCCAAATAACAGACACACGAATTAATTAACCAAAACACGATCCCGTCTCTTTTCTTTGTTTTCCGGCCGGCGGCACCCACACAAAGACACCAAAACCTAATTTTTGTTTTCCTTTTTTTTTTCTCGTCTGATTGTGGAGAAGGGGTAACCCCCGTTTTTCTATCTTTTTGCCAAGACCGGGCCTAAAAGCCCATTACCCTATCTTGTTTAATTAAAACCGGCCCCTTTTGTGTACACATAAGTTTTCGTTTTACTTTTCGACATTATAATTTATCGCATATACCCTTATTTAGTTCTCGTGTTTTAGTTTTCCAGAAACGTAAAATTCTTTCTAAAATAATTACTACATACTTAATGTATACGTAAAATTTCCTGACTTGATAATTATTTTTCGTGTAATAATACATACGTAATATATTCTGAAACTTAATAACTATTTTCTGAATAATTATTCATTTGTAATATTCTAAATAAATTGAGACTACGCGTATTTAATATTAACGTTTAATTATTTCTGTAAAATAAATAGTTCATCTGTAATATTTTCTGAGACCACATACTTATTATCTGAATAAACTGTAATATTTATAGTATTTAAATAAACTGGGATTGCGTATTTAATTCCTGCGTTTCTATCTCTGTCTAATAATTAATACTTATATAGTTTATTAAAATTAAACTGCGTATTTCAATATTCTGAATTTTAAATACGGGTTTTACAATAAATCTAAGGTAATAAAACTTAAAGTGCGACTAATTAAAAAGGCGGGAAAAATAAAGCTCAAAATAAAAAAGCAGAAAATTAAAAACTGAAATTAAAGATACTGAAAATTACCTATCCGGAATAAACCCTTATTCGGAATATTAGGCTTACTCGGAATATGTCACCTATCCGGAATAATCCTCCCTATTCGGAATATTAGCCTATTCGGAATGTCTCTTGCTATTCTGAATAAGTTCCTTACTCGGAATACTTGGCCAATTCGTAATTTTTCCCTATTCGGAATACTTTCACCTATCCGGAATAAGTTCCCTATCCGGAATATAATGCCTATCCGGAATAAGTTCCTTACCCGGAATAATTTGCCTTACTCGGAAAAAATCCCTATTCAGAATATATTTCTTATTCGGAATAAGTCGGCTATTCGGAATATCCTTCTTATTCGGAATAAACTGGCTATTCGGAATATCCTCCCTATCCGGAATATTGGATATTCCGGATAAACATCCTTGGTCAAGACCTTGATTCGGAATGTTTCTTGGCTTGTGTTACCTGGGAAAGATCAGAAACAGAAACAAACACCCCGAAGAACAGGGAACAAGAAAAATACACGGATCTAATTAAATCTAAGCAAAATCAACCACAAGATTAAATCAAACTAATGAATAAACATCTATTAAGCATAAACAATCAATCCAAAACAATAAAACTAACAATAAAGATCAAGATTATCAAAAACCACTTAATAAATTTGACAAAAACTCAAGTACATGAACATGAACATAAACAATAAAAATCAAAATTAAGAAAGCTAGAATGAGAGATGAACAATAAAGATAAAAATTGACAAGAATTAAAAGAAAAAATTATTTAATATTAAATGGTAATTAAGGTGCAAGACATGTATTTAAATTGGACAAGTAATTAAATGACAAGGTAATTAAAAGTGGAAGAACTAATTGTCACTATTAGCAAACAAAATGAAAATGATTAAGAACTAATCTATATATAGGGGAGGATTAAGGAATGCTTAGGAAGCTTCCTCCCCTCTTTCCTTTCTCCTTAATTGCATGCTTAGTCCTTCCTTCTTAATCTCTTTGTTAATTGCACCATTAGTCCTAAAGCCTTTAAATCTTCTTTAATATTGGACTTTAATGACTTTTGGCTCGGGATTTTTTGAACTCGTCTTCTATTTCTTCAATAAATTAGACTTGAGTTTTTTGGCTTTTGATAAACTTCCGTCTTTTGACTTTTTCTTCGATAAATCTTCAGAATTGGTCTTGGACTTCCGTTCTTTTTGCACTCTTGACTTCTTGACTTCGTCTTCCGTCTTTTTCTTCGATAAAAGCCCGTGAATGCCCGTGTTTTCTCCACTTTTCACAATTTGGTCCTAAATCACAACAAAAACACAAACCACGCATAATTCCGACATAAAAGACATAAAATACACGTTTTGGCTCGGTTATTATTGTAATTAAGTGGTAAAAAGGATGGGTGTTTACACACCTATCATTACGGAACAATACTAAATGATAAAAAAGCTAGCAGGCAACTAGCTCAAGCAGCCAAGCTACCTTCTTAAATGGGCGGGAAAAAAACTAAGCTAGCTACTAGGCTAGTAGGACATTTGGTCCGAATGTTTATGAAGTAAATCTATCGGAATGTTTTTATTTATTTATTTATTTATTTTTTTAAACTATCGCAATGTGGTAAAAGAGAATCTATCGGAATGTTATATATAAAAAAATACTATCGCAATATTAAACCTAATGTCCATCGGAATGTATACAAAAAAATCTATGAATATTAAAAAAATAAACTGTCGGAATATCAACAAAAAAAACTATCGGAATACTAATGATAAGAAAAGTATCGGAATGTGTTTATAAAGAAAAGTATCGGAATATCTATCACAAGATGACTATCAAAATTTGGGCAGCATTTAGTCACAATAATCCTTATACCCGATCGCAAAGTTCGATGCCAGGGGCGAACGCAACCTACAATCGGAATAACTGATCGGAAAAACTATCACAATAGGCTGTCACAATGTAGAAACCCTATTGTGATGGAAAAATCACAATTTCGGATGGATGAGCATAAGCTAATAAACCAATAAGCACTTCTAAAAAGAACAATTAACAAAAACTTTACCAACTCAATAAGCACAAATTTGAAAAATTCTGAAATACTAAATATGCAAATTTTATAAAACAAACTTTAAAAAGACTAAACTTTTTAAGAAAACTAAAAAGTAAATAAGCTAAACACAAAATTAAGCCAATAAGCATGTCAAGCTCAAAGCTCAATTCGTATTAAAATTTATGGATGAATAAAAAGATAAATTTTTAATCAATCAAACATCAAGATTAAACAAAATAAAAGATTAATTCGAATCAAACATAATTAATAATATCAAGAAAGGTAGAAGAAGATGATTGTAAAAAGCTTGAAATAAGATTAAGATAAAAGATTCAAAAGTACAAGATTAAAGATTAATGATTAAGAAAACTGAACATGAAATAAATCTAGAGAGAGAAAGTAATCTACTCCTACTCCTAAACTAAACTAACTAACCACCTCCTAATGACACATTAGGAGGGTATTTATAGGAGGAGTAAAATGTTGGTGCTTTCTTCCTTCTTTCTTCTTGTCTCGACTCAATTTAAATTATTTGTCATTCTCGACGTCGTCTCGGGATTTGTCGATATAAATTGAACTCTCGTCTTATAATTTTCTTCTTTAATTAGACTTGGTTCTTCGACTTCATTAAACTTCCGTCTTTAGACTTTTTCTTCAGAATAGGCCTTTGACTTCCGTTCTTTTGCACTCTTGATCTTTTGACTTCGTCTTTTCTCGTTTTCTTCGATAAAAGCCCGTGAATACCCGTGTTTTCTTGCTTTTTCATATTTTGATCCTAAAACACAATAAAACGCAAACCACACATAATTCTGACATTTACGACATAAAATACACATTTTGACTTGGTTATTATTATAATTAAGTGGTAAAAGGATGGGTGTTTTCACACCTATCAGACTCATAAAAAATATTTCTTGTTTTTAAAATTGTGTCCTAATGAGACTTTTGATGATCTCGTGGCTCTAGACTCAATGGTGCATTTTGTTTTGGTGAGTGGAAGCTGGAGAGGATTGCCACCTTTTCAATATCAATTTATTCAGAGTGAATAAACTGATAGATAACGTGTTGAACTCCGTGACATTAAAACAAATATCTTTGATAGATATTTGAGTTGGCTGGGAGGGGTTGTGCATCGCATCACTGGGTCATCATACTTTGTCTTCAAGATGAGTTGACCCGGTTTCTACCTAAGTTGTAAGGAGGGCTTCTTTCTTTACACACTTTATCTTTACATTTCTTTTTCATTCTTCAACCCCTTCAATGCTTACCAATACATCATCACTAGTACCTTGTTGTGATTGTTCTAGTGTTAGCATCAGTACTTGGTCGGCATTTAGCTACGTTCACAATCCATTCTCCATCTTTCCTAAGGACTTCTATTTTCTAACTATGGAATTGTCCTTGGGAATATTCCTCCGGTTCCTGGAAGAATCATTGGACTAGCACCTAATCCTACCACCTTTTTGTCACCACATCCGTCATGAATTAAGTGTGTTTTGGGTAAGTGTTCGTCTTCATGAAAATTCCTTAAAATCACTGATGTAATCGTGATATAAAAATCAAGAGTGTTTTGTACCTTTAGTGTTTTTGATAACAAAATGCTCCACCTTAACATATGCATAACATATATCAAGTTGGATTTTCTATTAAGCTCTTTTCATTTTTAGCAACATATGTTTACAAGTTTCCTTAATCCCATTTTCTCCCCTTATCCAAAATGTTAACCATCAATATTTTGGATATTAATGGATTAACCGGTCTTTGGGTAACAAAATGAAATCAGTTGCTGGCCATAAAACATATCAATGCTCCCCCTCAAGTTAATGAGGGTTAGTTGTAGTGCTTGAGTATGATAGATTTTGAAAGATTTAGAATCTCATGAGAAATTCTTGAAAAATTAACATACTTTCACACTACATCAAGCCACAAAAGCACAATATTCACAGTATTTACATATTCACAAGTAAAATATGGAGTTGACCAGAGATAGTACGACCCATTTTAAATGGATCGTTCCATTATCTTGTGGTGCGCTCCATATGGTCTACCACCGACAAATCGTTCTAGACTCCTTATTAAACGTCTTTCCCTCAGCTTTTCATTAATCTTGTTGATCAGGTAGTGACACTTGTTTCGTATCCTGTGTGCCACTGGACGGTAACCTTGGGATGCTTTTTGGTTCTGTTGAGCTGAATCAATGTGTCCCGGACTTGTTGAAGAGTCCCGTCACTAAACTTGGAAAGTTCCATGACTCTCATGAATTTCTTTCTCACCGGATCCATTTAAGTAGAAAGTGTCTGGAACCGGTTTTATAGTACTCGGGTAGGGACGTTTGTCGCGATGGATATCAGGAACTTTAGTGTATGGAGCAGTGAGGTTCAGCTTCTTCTGAGAACTTTCAACACCAAGTTGCAAGTCTTCAACTCTCTTCTTGATCACAATGCGACGAGTGTACATTCTTGTTGGGAATAAAAATAGCTAAGTCACTGGGACGCTGATAAGAAGAACTTAGACGCTGACAAGAGATAATCAGGCGCTGACAGCTGGACACTGACAAGAGATATTGAAGTGCTGACAAGAAGAAAGTTCAACCACTGATAGAATACTTAGTCTATACATTTTGTACTTCTAGTAAAGATATGTTTGACATTGTATTTTCTATGTTTATCTTTACCTAAAATAGTTGATACGTAGACTCTTGTACAAGGTTCCTTAATCTATAAAATGAGGCCTTTAGGTTTTAGTTTAATATACGTTTTACACTTCCATTGTACGCAAGTTTTAATAATCAATCAAAGTGAAAGTTTGGGTTATTATGTTTTGTGTGTTCTTGTTCTAAGTGTTAAATTCCGTATAGCACTTAGATTGTTTCATAACACAAAGTTTCTCTAAGTGTTAATCTTGATTCAATCTCATTAACACAAAGCTAATCGATCTAAGTTTGGGATCAACAAGTGATATCAGAGCTTGTTGAGGAACTTTGATCTAAAGAACACGAAACCCTAAAAACCCTAAATCACCAAAAACCCTAATTATTCAAGAAACCCTAAAAACCAGACAAGATGTCTACTCCAGATATGAACTTCTCATCAAGTCAAAACCTAAAAGTCCCCATGCTAGACCCTGACAACTTTGAGCTATGGAAGTTCAATTTTGAACAGTACCTTCAAATTCATGATCACACTCTATGGGAAAATTATTGAATATGGAAACACATTCGATAAAGATGCTAAGATTGCTACTGCTGTCTCAACTGAGGAGAGCTGTCTCAACTGAGGATATTGCATAGAGAAGGAATGACATGAAAACTTTAGGCATTCTCAAACTCTCTTTGGGACCAAGCAATCAACACAAGTATAGAGGTTTTGAGTATGGCAAAGAACTTTGGGAAGCTCTTCAAGTCAACTATGGTGGTAATGATGATACTGCCTCAGAAAAGAAGAAGCAACTCTTGCATGAGTATGCTGTGTTCAAGGCTCTTACCAATGAGAAGCTAAGTGGGGTAAGAAGCAGGCTTCTAGACATCACTAGCAAATTTTCCTTTATGGGAACAGTGTATAATGATGCTGATATCATTAATACTTTCCTTAAAAGTCTTAGTGATGCATGGAAGATTGAAGCTAGGTCTATTATTTCTACCAATTCACACAAGAGTTCTACTTTTGATGACGTCTACAATAAGCTAAAGATTGTAGAGAATGAAATCCTCTTGGATCATGGAAGCAAATCTACCTCTGGAAACATGGCTTTCATCTCACATAGTGAAGCCCAAGTTGATAAGAGAGAATCATATTTGCATCCTGTTACTAGATCACCTTGTGTCTGTGGTGGATCAACCTTTTTCAGCGCTTCTCATTCAGACGCTGACACATACAATGTTGACTCACAAAGGATCAAACCTGCTGGCATTGATCTAGACACAGTGTGTGCATACATTACTGCATTGCCCAATGGTTCAGTGATTACATATGAGGACCTTGAGCAAATCAGCGAGGAAAATTTGGAGGAGATGGATATTAAATGGAATATGGAACTTGCAAGCATAAGGGCCAACAAATGGAATAAAGGATTCAGGAAGAAGATGACCTTCAATGCTAAAGACACTACTGGATTTGATAAATCCAAGGTTGAGTGTTACAATTGCCATAGGATGGGTCACTTTATAAGGGAATGCAGATCTCCAAGAAGATCTGATGCTGGAAAGCCTTCAAGCCAAATCATCAAGGTTGAAGACACAAAGGCTACGGTTACCATGCAAGACATTGATGGTGTTGGATGGGACTGGAGATTTTTGGCAAAGGATGTGGAAGAGAACAAGGACTTGATTGCAGAGAAGGAAGAAAAAGAGCATGTTCACTTTGCTCTCATGGCACATTCTTCGTCTTCATCAGATAATGAGGTATATGATGATGCTTTCTGTAGTAAAGGCTGTCGTTTAAACACTGAAAAACTTAACAAAGAAATTTTAAAGTTAAAATCAGATGTTTTTGATGAATTGCAAGCTATCTAATTATCAAATGGCACTTGTTAAAACTAAAAAGACTGTAGAAGAATATAAGAAAATGGAATTTGATCTAAAAGATCAAATTAATATTTTATCTCATGACCTCAAAGTAGTGTTGACCTTAGGGACATACTAGAGAGATCCAAAGGAGTCATATAAAATAAGTTAGATGAGGTAATTAAAGACAAAGAGAATGTAGGGCTCAAAATTCAAAAGTTTGATAAAGCCTCTCTAACCCTAGAAAAATGTGTAAGTGAGCAAAGAGAATATAGGGATATGTCTGGGATTGGGCTAAAAGAGTATGTTGATGTTCCACCACCTGCTGGGAACTTTCATGGTGTCCTGAGAAAGGATTTGTCTTAGACTGGTATTCCAGAACTCCAAGAAAAGGAATTCATTTCTCCACCAAGAGTTCTCTTACTCTAGTAGAGGAGTATAAGCAGAAAGTGACTGACTTGGAACAATGGAAGAAAGCCAATCCTACATTGTTTGTTAAAGGTGGGATGCTTAGTGAGAGTCCAAATGAGTCTACACCCATTGTTGTGACCAATCCCATAACTAGAAAACCCATTGACCTTAGCTTACCTGTTAAGAGAACCCCTAGTGTTAAATATGCTGAGATGTATAGAAAATGTAGGTCACTCCAAAGTCAAGCAAGTGTTAATGGGACAGGTTTCTTTCAGACTAGACCTAGGGCTATGTCTATAAAGGCTTGCTAACTTGTGGAAGCTTTTCTCATCTGGCCTACAAGTGTGTCAGCGCCTCAAAATTCAACGCTGACAATAGGTCAACCATGGTCAAACCCCGACCTTTTGTCCAAACATGATCCCAGGCCACTAGACCAGCTCCTTTCTTTTCAAAAGGTGGTAAAACTCAAGGACAAAGGCCTTTCCAAAAGACCAATACCTGGTCTAACAGACAATGGCTTCTTGTAGCAAACCCTAATTTGGTCGCTAATAGGAACACACCTAGCGCTGACAAGAACAAATTAAGCGCAACAGGTTTAAATATCTTGAAAAATTTATTTCTAAACCAATTGGTATAAACTGGTTGTTTAGGGCACAAAGGGATGAACAAGGGGTTGTTATAAGGACTAATTATATTCTTGTTGAACAACCAAATGAATCCAAGTCTGCTCAGGCTTAGGTTCCCAAAGAAAACTAATTTGTTTTCTTTATGTACAGGGCATTCAAAAGCAGGTAAATGACTATGGATATTGGGACAGTGGATGCTCTGGGCACATGACGGGGAAGGAAGATTATTTGACGAACTTTACCCCCATTAAAGATGGTGAAAAAGTGTACTTTGGAGGAGGATATGGTACAATTTCTGGCAAAGGCACTCTTATCACCAATAATTTGCATTTTGAAAACGTATTTCTGCTAAAAGAACTTGATTATAATTTGTTTAGTGTATCACAAGTTTGAGATAACAAGAATAAGGTTCTTTTCACAGATACTGAATGCTTGGTGTTAAGCAAATACTTTAAGATGACTGATGAGAAGTTTATTGACAATAGAACACCTAGGCATAAGGACATCTATAATGTTAATCTTAATGGATTAGGATGCACAATAATTTTTCATGTCTATATGCTAAAGCTTCAGTAGATGAAACTAATCTATGGTACAGAAGGTTAGGGCACATAATCTTTAAGAACATAAACAGACTTATGAGACATGGTTTAGTTGATGGTTTTCCTGAAAAGGCTTTCCACAATGATCACTCTTGTGTTGCATGTCTTAAAGGCAAACAACACAAAGTCTCATTTAGGTCTAAACTTATGCACTCTAGTTCTAAACCACTTCACTTGCTACATATGGACTTATTTGGTCCAACTAATATAGAAAGTTTGAATGGTAAATCCAATTTTTTTGTCATAACTGATGATTTTTCTAGATTTACTTGGACTTTCTTTCTGGCCTTAAAAAGTGAAACTGTCACTGTTTTGATTAACTTTATTACCCAAATTGAGAAAAAGACTAGGAATGTGGTTAAAATACTTAGAAGTGATAATAGTGGTGAGTTTAGAAACCAATTGTTAGATGACTTATGTGTCAATAAAGGGATTACTAGGCAGTTTAGCATAGCTAGAACCCCACAGCAGAATGGGGTGGCTGAGAGGAAGAATAGGACACTCATAGAAGCAGCTAGGACAATGTTGGCTGATGCTCATTTTCCCATTGCTTTTTGGGCTGAGGCTGTGAATACAGTCTGTTATGTTCAGAATAGAGCTTTGGTCAACAAAATCCATAATAAGACACCTTATGAGCTATTTTGGAATAGGAAACGTAATATTGGTTTTCGCAAACCCTTTGGATGTCATGTAGTGATTTTAGATACTAGTGATCCCTTAGAAAAGTTTAGTGCCAAAGGTGATGAAGGCTATTTTATGGGTTATTCAGTGCAGAGTAAAGGACTTAGGGTTTACAATAAGAAATAAAAACGTATACTTGAAAAGGTACATGTTATGTTTTTAGAGAGTAAACCTAGTGATCTTGAGAGTGGACCAAATTGGTTCTTTGATCTAGAACCTTTATCTAGAACCTTGAATTATATGCCTGTTACTAATCCAGACATTGTGAAAAAGGATTCACATGTTGTGGAAGAAGCTATTGTTGAAATTGAAGGTAAACAGGTTGACAAGGAAGAAGGATCACATACAGTCAAATCAGACCCCATACTTGAGTATGTTACCATTCCTATATGGACAGATGGATTTACACAAGCTGCTGCTACTGATAAAGAGAAAGTTGGTCCACAAGAAAAACCAGTTGGTGACAACATGCATGAATCTTCAGACGCTGATAAAGACAAATAAGACGCTGATAGCTTCAACTCAGACGCTGACAGGTCAGACGCTGACAACCTGTTTGGGCATCCATTCTCTTCCAATACTTTTGACCAAGGTGAACCTTCTATAGTTCAAGAAGAGGTTCATTTTAGTGATGATGGAGGAGGATATGAAGATGATATTGGCAACATGGAGACTGAGATTGAAGACAACACACTTATTGAAGGAGGAACACTTACATCTACTATAAAAAATCATCCTCCTTCTCTCATTATTGGTGATGTTTTGTCTCCTGTTCAAACAAGAAGGTCTCATCAGAATTAAGGATGTTTTATTGCTAATTACATAAGAAGGTTGATACCCCTCTTGTACATGCATGTTTGTTTGCTTGTTTTTTGTCACAACAGGAACCCAAGAAAATTTTTTATGCTCTCAAAGAACCAAGTTAGGTGGAAGCAATGCAGGATGAGCTTCACCAATTTGTTATTCAAGATGTTTGGGTGTTAGTGGACTGTCCTAGATATGTAAGACCTATACGGACAAGATGGGTTCTTAGAAACAAGAAGGATGAAAGAGGGATTGTGGTCAGAAACAAGGCACGTTTAGTTGCTCAAGGATATACACAAGAGGAAGGAATAAACTATGAGGAGGTTTTTGCACCTGTTGCAAGGATTGAATTAATAAGGATTTTCCTAGCCTATGCTTCTTGCATGGGCTTCACAGTTTATCAAATGGATGTGAAGAGTACTTTTCTTTATGGCATAATTTTAGAGGAGGTTTATGTCATGCTAAAATTATGATTTTGCTAGTTGAAAAAGTTCGTTTTCTCGGTGTCTTAACGAATTGATTTCCGGTTCAAGGAGTGACTCAGTCGTTTTTGGTAAAAATAATATTTTTGGTTGTTGTAAAATAAATTGCAAAACGTTAAAGTAAATGATGCTAATTTAAAAGTAATTAAAACTTAAATGTGCAATATTAAAACTTTGAAAAGTAAATTAATTAAATGACTTAAAACTAAAGCGTGAAGAAAATTAAATATGATGAAGTATTAAAAATGTAAAAATAAAATTCAAACAAAGAAAATTATAATTCCAAACCCACAACCATCAGAATGTCTGATCGGAATGCTGTCACCATACCATCGGAATCCAGATCGCAAAGTAGTTTTCGGAATGTATTAAAGCTAGGTCTATCAGAATGTTGAAAAGAGAATCTATCGAAATGTCACTTCCATCGGAATATACCCATCGGAATGTGGTCCAGATCGGAATATTGCTCAATAAAATTGGGCAGCACTTCGACTTAGAAAACCTCAAGACCCGTCAGAATATGCGATCGCAATGTGCGATCGCAATCCCATATCGGAATGAGGGTGATGTTACTAGATCGAAATCCGTCGGAATCCAAAACCCTTGTCCCAATTCTGTCACAATCGGAATGTAGCTAAATGGAGCTGTCGCATTGTGTAGTTTCCTTTCTTTTCGATGAAGAGCAAATTCGTAATAAGCACAAGAACCAAATAAGCTAGAACTAATAAGCTGAATTCAAAAACTCAAATGAAATGGGAACAAAACGAGTCAATAAGCTAAAAAGTTAAAACCTTTCAAAATTTAAAAGACGAAACTTAAATAAAATGGATTTTATAAAGATAAAACTTTTAGCAAACTTTGAAACAATCAAGCCAAATACCAAATAAGCACATAAGATTGTCAAACTTATGGCTTATTACGTATGAAAGCTTAAAGGGAAAAGAAAAGACAAAACCTTTAATCAAATAAGCAAGAGAGTAAGCAAAATCTTGCTTAATCCGATTTTAAAACAAACCAAAAACAAGAGAAAAGTAGAAGGAGAATGATAAAAGTAAACTTGATCAAAGGTAAATAAAGATTAAAGCAACAAAATTAAGAACACTTACTTGGAATTAAAATGAATTTAAGGTGCAAGACAAGTATTTAAATTTGACAATTAAGTAAATGACATGTATTTAAATGTGCAAGAAAATGAAAATGGAAGAACTAGTGTCACTCTAGCCAACAACCTAAACAAATGACTAATGAGGTGTATTTATAGGGGAGGAGGGGATTAGTGGAAGGAAGCTTCCTCCCTTCTTTCTTCTTTCTTTAATTGCTTGATTAGTCCTTAATCTTCTTAATTCTTCGACTTTTGTCTCGGGATTAATAAACTCGTCTTATAATCTTCAATAAATTAGACTTGAGTTCTTCGGCTTTTAGTAAACTTCTGTCTTTTGACTTTTTCTTCGATAAATCTTCAGAATTGGTCTTGGACTTCCGTTCTTTTTGCACTCTTGATTTCTTGACTTTGTCTTTTGTCTTTTTCTTCGATAAAAGCCCGCGAATGCCCATGTTTTCTCCCCTTTTCACATTTTCGTCCTAAATCACAACAAAAACACAAACCACGCATAATTCCGACATTTACGACATAAAATACACGTTTTGGCTCGGTTATTATTGTAGTTAAGTGGTAAAAAGGATGGGTGTTTACATACCTATCAAATCCCCTACACTTGACCATTGCAATTTCCTCATGCAATGTATTAGTTACAAAGCACGATTTACATTTTTCATCACAATCAATCCACATTGGCCTTTATTAAAGAGATAGAAAATAACAAAACAAGTAAAGAAATCAAAAACATACCTTAGGGTTTTGAAAATGTCATGAATGATCATCATCCTCAAGTTTTCACTTTCTCCAAACCAAGCTTAAAAATGAGATCATTGTTATTATAAGTTAGCAAACTAACACGAACTCATGTAGGCCAATTATTTACTTAGACTACCTTATTCCTAGGTGTATCTCTTATATTTTATTATTGTCTTGAATGATCACGAGAATGCATTGTTGACTTATTTCGATAGTTATTTAGGCTGAAAATAAAGTGGGACAATTTAATCAATAGTTAGCTAAAGGACAACATCTTTTAAACTGCTTCTCGGGACCTCATAAAGTTCATATCTTGGCATAACTCGCTTCCCGATTTGAGACCTTTCTCCGACCGATATTCGGCAGCGACTTCATACTTCAAATCTTGAGAGACGTTCTTGAAATTATGGTCTTCTCTTCATAATAGGAATTTCTTCACTTGAAGTTTTGAGAGATTCTTCATACTTGGACCACGACTTCTTCATTTTTCTCCAATCATTACTTTGGACTTTGATATACAACGATCCGACTCCTTTTAGGACTTGGATCTATTTATCCTCATACCTTGTTAGGGCCTTTTTGGATAGACTTCTCCATGATCTTTACGGGAGTATTTGCTTTTCGTCGTGTGTCTCGATCCTTCATATTGATTTTTGATAAATGATTCTTCACATCACTTTTGGATCTTTAGCATCAAAATGTAGCCCTCATGTCTTGTTAGGACCTTTTTGGACTCGCCAATCTTCGCATCCCGCTTCAACAAGTTATGCCTTGGCTATAAACTCTAATCCATACCGAGCAACTTTTAAACGATCTTGGGCTAGAAGCTAAGTAACTTTTCAAATCGTACAACCTTATTTATTGCAGATAAATTTATTAACAAGCGATGGGAGAATAGGCTCATAATTAACTCACATAAATTCATGAAAGAATACCAAACTTATAATTGACTCTATCATCTCTCGTTCTCCACAATTTAAAATCTCAAGGAATGAGACTCGTGGATGCTTAGCCTATTAAATCAAAGTTTTAGGTTTTCGAGTCATATATAGGATCTTGCAAACTCTTAGACTTTTTCAAGTTTTAGAATTCTCATTTTAAAGTTCCCTTGATAAACGACTCTTTAGGATCAATTATAGGAACTTGCGAAAAGTTCTTGTTCTTAACCCGTGAGAGTTAAGACTTTCACGTTTTATAGCTCCTTATATAAAAGCCTAGCAAAACTTGACTTAAACACGTTAAGGATACTAGCTAGAGTAAACTTAGATAAGTAAACTCGGGTTGAGTCAAAAGATTCACAACGTTTGAAAATTAAAACCACTTTATTAAAATTTATTCTTAGTAAAGAAAGAAAATAACTATACAAAGAGAAAAACTAATAGGCCAAAATAGATCAAATTTTTTAAAAATATCGAAAAATTGATTTTCCAGTTAAAATGAGGACAAATACAAGGAAAAGGCCACTTAACTTCGATAGAAGTCCCCCCTACACTTAGGACATTGTGCACTTTGTTTAAATCTCGCTAAGGAAGAGACAACTAAAGTGATTCCTATTTTAATATTGAAGAATATAAAATAGAGAATCAAAAGAGTTTAGGATACAACCGGGAAGACGGAAACACGGAATCACGGGTCGTCACAAGTCATCAAGAGTGTGTCTTTGAAGCGCTAATCTGTAACACTCTCAATTTTCGTATCGGTACAGCGGAAGGGTCTTTTAGAGTGTTACGGGATAGCACAATAACTCCAATCATAGACAACACATAAAAATGGTTGTACAAGGTTTAACATACATTCATTTGATAAAAAGTTTTTAAGTGTACAACAGGTCCCAAATTATACAAGTCATTAAGTTTACAAAACATAGATCGAATGAACATTTTTAATATTATGTGGGCCATCAGAGTCGATCTCCATCCGGATTACCTTCAAGCACCTGAGATAAAAACATGCAAAAATCATATCAGCGAATGCCGAGTGAATTCATAGAGTTTAATAAAAACCGTTATATAAAACAATCGTTAAAATCAGAAAACAAGTATAATATCGGAAGTAAGTCCTCGTATTGCTAGTCAGGCAATATATAAATCAAGCATACATCTTAAACCGTCCATGAGACCGTAGCCTCAATATTACCATTATAGGTAATATTATTATCGTTATTAGCGTCATTAGCCTTTTGTATATAGGTTTTAGGATTATTATTAGCCGCATGACATTGTTACCTTACTATGAAAAGAACGGGCCGCGAACCCGACAAACAATTTTCCCATCTAAGTTAGCGTGTCATCACAAAAATCACGCTATGGAATCTTCTCATACATAAATTCGCTTACCAATCAATGTGGTACGACGGGGATCAACCGTCAAGGCGCAAACTGGGGTGATCGTCACCAAATAGTACCATCAAATGCATATGCGTCTACCAAATCCCGGTAGTTCACAATTCATGCTAATGGGACTTTAAGTGACATAACCTAACAACTAATAATCCTTTTTGTCTCGTTTATAGGGTCATAGCATCATTCGGATCCATATCATTCAGCATACCATCGGGACTACTTGTGTTCTATTTTTATAAAAATCTAGCATGTTATCTCCCTCGCGGGTTTACAAATCATTTTATAAAACATTTAAAAGAGTGCGAGGCTATGAACTCACATTGATAATGAAAGGCGGATTATCGGCTACGGGCGTGCTTCGGTCACGGAAACCAAGAGTATATCTTGTTTTTAGAAGACAAGAACTTGATGAACACCAAAACTAACTCCAAGATCATCAAACACCAAGAATATAAGTTGAGAAATCAGCCCTAGGACACAAGCAAATCACCTCCTTTGTTGTTAAAATGGCCACCAAATGATCAAGGCTTCAAGGTAACTCCATGATAGAGCTAGATAACAAGTATTTTGTGGCTAGAAAAGATCAAAAAGGGGTGTTTGTTCTTTAAAGTGGACGGCAATGGTAGTGATGTTGAGAGGATTTTTGGTTGATTTTGCATGTGTAAATGGTGGTATGTGAAGTGGCTAATGGTTTTAGCTAGTTTGGTGGCTTAAAGTGTAAGTTTAACTTACACTTGTAAGTTGTAAGATAACATGATGCCACATCCTTGATGTGGTGTCATGTGTGCCGTCCCATGTGTGTTAGTGGGGTGGGATAATGTATTTTGTCCCACCTCACTAATTTACGGGTATTCCTCGATTCTAGTTTTCTCGATTTGCGTGCCCTCGGGTCGTTTCACAAAAAACGTTTTTATAAATTATGAATCAACGACACAAAACGAATCCAATAAAAATTGTCTCATCAAAAACGGAGTTCAAAAACGTAAATACGTAATCCTAAGGTTTCCGGTTTAATCGTAAAGGACGCTAAATTATGCACGTAAGCCCAAATTTAAATCCATAAATTGTGAGTTCATCAACCAACACAAAAATAAGTTTCAAAATATTATACGAGAAAATAATTCACTACCTGAAAATGTTAGATTGTCACAGCTTTTCCTCCTAATAGGGATCAACGTCCTCGTGATCCATTTCATTTGGATGTCCGTTTCTTATTGAAATCGAAGAGGTGCGGATATTTCTTCCACATTTCATCCTCTCGTTCCCAAGTATATTCCGGTCCATGCTTTGAATTCCATCGGATCTTGACAATAGGTATCCGACTTTGTTTCAGTTGCTTTACCTCACGATCCATAACCTCTACAGGCTCTTCGATAAAATGCAACTTCCCATCTATTCGAACCTTATCTAACGAAACTTTCTCATCACACACTGCTAGACATTTCTTCAGATTAGATACATGGAATGTGTTGTGAACACCATGAAGTTCTGGGGGTAACTCTAGTTTGTAAGCCAACGGACCTACTCTAGATAAAATCTTAAAGGGTCCAATATAACGGGGATTCAATTTTCCTCGCTTTCCAAATCTTATAACGCCTTTCCATGGCGATACTTTCAACATTACTTGGTCACCCACTTTAAACTCCATTGGCTTCCGCCGCACATCCGCGTAACTTTTCTGTCTACTACGGGCAGTCAACAACCTATTCTTCATCTGAACTATCATCTCCGTAGTCTCCTGGATCAATTCCGGTCCCGTGAGCTTGGTATCCCCAACTTCACTCCAACATACAAGAGATCTACACTTCCTACCATATAAAGCTTCAAATGGTGCACCCTTAAAACTAGAATGTTAACTATTGTTATACGAAAACTCTGCTAACGGCAAATGTTTATCCCAATTCTTACCAAAATATAACACACAAGCTCTCAACATATCTTCCAGTGTTTGTATCGTTCTTTCACTCTGCCCATCAGTCTGGGGGTGATAAGCAGTGCTCATGTCGAGATTCATTCCCAAAGATCTTTGGAGAGATTTCCAAAAATTTGATGCGAATCTAGGATCTCGATCTGAAATGATCGATACAGGCACTCCATGCTTGCATACAACATTCTCAAGATATATACGAGTCAGCTTCTCCAGTGAGAACTGCTCTTTAACCGGAATGAAGTGTGCTGATTTGGTCAGTCTGTCGACAATAACCCAAATCGAGTTGTTTCCAGATGATGTTCTAGGAAGCTTGGTGATAAAGTCCATCGTAATTCGCTCCAACTTCCATTCAGGAATCTTAGGCTGTTGAAGTAGTCGTGATGGCTTTTGATGTTCAGCTTTAACTCTAGCACAAGTCAAGCATTGAAGAACATACATAGCTATGTCAGCTTTCATATTCGGCCACCAGTACAACTTCTTCAAATCATGGTACATCTTATCAGATCCCGGATGAATGGAATACTTAGATTTATGGGATTCTAACATAATCAAGTCTCTTAAGCCTCCAAACTTAGGTATCCACATACGACCTCGTAAGCATTTCACTCCATCAGCTCTAATCTCTAAAGGATCTCCTTCTCCTCGGAACCCTTCATTAACAAAATTTTCCTTCTTACAAGCTTCTATTTGCGCATTTCTAATTTGCTCAGGAAAATTATTGTGCACGGTCAAGACTAGAGAACGTACCCTGATAGGCTCTCCATCTTTCCTGCTTAACGCATCGGCAACAACGTTGGCTTTTCCTGGGTGATATTTTATATCACAATCATAATCACTTAACAACTCTATCCATCTTCGTTGCCTCATGTTCAATTCCTTTTAATCGAGAATATACTGTAGGCTTTTGTGATCGGTGAATACCGTACACTTGGTGCCATACAGATAATGTCTCCACAACCTAAGAGCAAAGACTTACAACTCCTAACTCGAGATCATGAGTAGTATAATTCTCCTCATTCTTCCTTAACAGCCTAGAAGCATAAGCTATCACTTTCTCTCGCTGCATCCAAACAACTCCATAGCCTCTAAGAGATGCATCACAATACACTACAAAATCTTCACTCGCGTCGGGTAATGATAAGATTGGCGCACTACATAATTTTTGCTTCAATGTCTAAAATGCTCCATCTTCATCACTTCCCCAAACGAAAGGTTTATTCTTCTGGGTAAGCTTAGTCAAGGGTTTAGCTATCAAAGAAAATTCTTTAATGAATCGCCTATAATAGCCAGCCAATCCTAAGAACTGTCGCACTTCCGTTGGCGTTGTCGGTGCAGACCAATTCTTAATGGCTTCAACCTTTGCAGGATCAACATGAATTCCATCTTTGTTAATCACATGACCAAGAAATTGCACAAAATCTAACCAGAAATCACATTTCAAAAACTTAGCATACAACTTTTCATCCTTCAACAAATTCAAAACAATCCTTAAATGTTCTCTATGTTCATCTTCATTCTTAGAATAGATTAGAATATCGTCAATAAACACAATCACAAATTTGTCCAGGTAGGGCTTGCACACTCGATTCATTAAATCCATGAAAACCGCAGGTGCGTTAGTTAACCCAAATGGCATTACTTGAAATTCATAGTGTCCATAACGAGTTCTAAATGCAGTTATAGGAATCTTCTTCACGGACGCGAAGTTGGAGATATCCTGACCGCAAATCTATCTTAGAATACACACTAGATCCTTGTAGTTGATCAAACAAATCATCAATCCTAGGTAAAGGATGTCGATTTTTAATTGTCAACTTATTTAGTTCCCTATAATCAATGCACATACGGAAAGACCCATCCTTCTTCTTAACGAACAAGACTGGAGCTCCCCAAGGCGACGAGCTCGGTCGAATAAAACCTTTATCAGACAACTCCTTAAGTTGCTCAGATAACTCCTTTAATTCAGAAAGGGCTAATCGATAAGGCGCACGTGCCACCGGTGCAACACCAGGAATTAAATCTATTCGAAACTCTACTTGCCTTATCGGTGGAAGTCCGGGTAAATATTTAGGAAATACCTTAGGAAATTCACAAATAATAGGTACATCTTCCAATCGTTTCTACCTAGACTCATTCCCGGTCACTTGAGCTAAGAATAACTCACAACCGTTCCTGATGTACTTTTGGACTTTAATACATGAAACGATTTTCAAACGGGATTCACCTCGATTACCATCAATTACTAACGTCCTATTCCTAAGAGGAAGCTTAACCTTCTTCTCTCCACATAAAATATTAGAATTATTCAACGATAACCAATCCATACCAATAATAATATCAAAACTACCTAATTCTATCAACATCAAATCAATCGGAAAGGAATAGTTCAAGAGATTTAGAGAGCATCCTTCTAATAGCTTATTAGTTTACACTAATTTACCATCAGCCAATTCCACATCGTAACTGGTATTTATCTCAACAGGTTCAATGTCAATAAGGGCACTAAATTTAGTGGATACAAAGCTCTTATCAGCACCCGAATCAAATAAAGCAACAGCATAATGATTGTTGAGTAAAAACGTACCGGTAACGACATTCAGATCCTCTTTCTTCACCTCAATTGTTCCAAGTTGATAGATACCACCCTGGGGGTTTCTTCCAGGTACAATCGCTTTCAACTTGGGTCATTCCGATTTCCTATGACCTTCTTCACTACAGTTGAAGCAAATGGTTCCCTTCTTACACCTTTCAACCTTGTGTCCAAGCTTTCCGCAATTTCGACACTTCCAGCAGTCGCCAGCATGCCGCTTGTTGCCACACTTAGGACATCTATCATCGTTGCTCGGTGTGTTGTTGGTAAGAGCATTTGCATTCCCCTTTCTCTGGTTCTGACGGCGATGGAAATTCTTCCTAATGTCACCTCTATCTACACGATCACCGTCTCCCTTCCCTATCCTGAATTATCTGTCCAATGAGTGGGTAAGCCATTCGAACAGCATCATCAATGGTCAGTGGTTTAGATGATCTCACGTCCCCCCGGATATTCCTGGTCAACCCTTTAATATATTGTTCAATTCGGATCTCTTCGGTTTCCACTAGTCGAGGACATAGCAAGGCCAACTCATGGAATCGATTTGTGTAACTATCAATGTCCACACCTTTCATTCGCAAATGAATCAACTATTGTTCTAACCTTATGATCACACTACGGGGACAAAACTCCAAAGTCATCCACTTCTTAATTTCAGCCCAAGGAGTAGCATTAGTAGCATCAAGACCCATGAAAGCAATTATCCCGTTCCACCAAGTCAACGCACGACCTTTAAGAGTAGCCATAGCAAAAGTCACCTTATCTTCCTCCTTACACTTACTAATCCGAAACACCAACTCAATCTTCTCAATCCATTGGCTTAATCCTACAGCACCTTCAGTTCCATTAAAAGGTAGAGGTTCACACTTCATGAACGTCACATAAGTACAGCCACCAACTTCAGGTGCATTAGTTCCAAGTCCTCCTACATTTCCTCCAGCATTAGCATTCACATTCACATTAGTACCGCCAATTCCACTACCGCCAGCTCCACTGCCACCAGCTCCACTACCGCCAGCTCCACTACCGCCAGCTCTACTACCGCCAGCTTCATTTCTAGCATTTGCCATAAATTCAGTCATAAATGCGGTAACTTGCTCCGTAATAATCCTAGGTACATCATCCTCAGTCACAGCCTTGTTGGGCGGCATAGTTCTATAATTTCACAATTTCAAAGTATTAAGCATTCACCCAACAAGGATTCATATAATATGGATTGAATTCATAATCAAGATACAAATAAGGCACAATATGGAATTCAAGACAAGATACATATTTCATTCGATTTGAAACAAAAGCATTGTCTTAATTACATCCCATATCAAAGTTCTAACACTATACACACTCAAAATTCGTGCCAAGTCTACTACTAACAAGTCGGTTCAGTCAAAGCTACAAAAGTACAAAAGATACAAAGGTCACTACTAAATACAGACTGGTCTACTGAGAACCGCTAGATGGTCCATCATTCATCGTCTTCTGAATCTTTGTCGGACGATCACTAGACACATCTTCAGCTGGGCGCTTATGGATCACTCCTCTTTCAACCATGTCAGCATAAAATCTACTGTTCCAACCCACGGATATATTCAATTCCTTCTCATCTTTCTCACGCATCGCACGAGCTACACTCAACTGAATCTCCATAGAATTCACCTTTTTCTTCATTTCAGCAAACTCACCACTTTCTAACACCGATAACCTCCTAAAAGCCTCATTCAAACCACGCCCTACATCAGTCAAATCCAAACTAAGCAATTCCCTCTCTTTCTCACCAACCTTAGTCTTAGACTCCAAATAAGCAACATGAGTCTGAACAACACCTAATCCAATCTCCGTCATACTACTCTTAACACGGGAAGCATCTAGATCACGTCTCAAGGCCCATGGTGTAAGACAAACAATATGAGTAGCCTCTCGAGTACTAGACGACTCTCCTATCTCACGTCTACGAGTAGCAATACCATCAGTACCATCAGGTGCATTGTCATCCTCATCCTCCTCTGATTCAGACGATTCAGACATTTCATCCCTAGGTAGCTCAACCTCAGAATCAGACAAATAAACTGGTGGGGGTAAAGGCTCGCCCTCTGGAACATCATAGGGATAAATAAGCTCGGCTTCCTTATCATCATCGACCTCAACATCTATACCTACATCCTCCTCGACATCCTCGTCGTCAATCTCCTCATCTAAATTATCTATCCCAATCTCCTCATCATCATTCTCTATATCAACATTCTGATTCTCGTTTTCTACCATATCAACCTGAGGGGCAATCTGATCTCCTAGTCCTAACTCGAGCTCGGGATCCTCAAATGGTTCCTCCTCATCATCCATATCATAATTTACTAAGTCTAAATAAGGATCATCATCTATATTAGGTTTGGGAATAGCATGGTTTTCTACAGGAATATTAGGGTCAGCCATGACAATCTGCATTTATATATATATCTCGTATTAGGATAACATACTAGTTAATCAATTACATAATGAAATCACGATATATACATATATATAAATTAAATTATATATATCAAAATATATATCTTCTCAATAGGGCTTGTTGGTAACGTCGGAGATCTCTGGCACCGTTATAGTCAAAATATTTTTTTTCAAATATTTTCTCAAATGTTCATAGTTAAAAGATTTTGAAAAGTTTTGTTCAAAACCTGGGTTTTAAAATTTTTGTTCTCTATAACGAGAGCTCTGATACCAAACTATAACACTCTCAATTTTCGTATCGGTACAGCGGAAGGGTGTTTTAGAGTGTTACGGGATAGCACAATAACTCCAATCATAGACAACACATAAAAATGGTTGTACAAGGTTTAACATACATTCATTCGATAAAAAGTTTTAAAGTGTACAACAGGTCCCAAATTATACAGGTCATTAAGTTTATAAAACATAGATCGAATGAACATTTTTAATATTATGTGGGCCATCAGAGTCGATCTCCATCCGGATTACCTTCAAGCACCTGAGATAAAAACATGCAAAAATCATATCAGCGAATGCCGAGTGAATTCATAGAGTTTAATAAAAACCGTTATATAAACAATCGTTAAAATCAGAACACAAGTATAATATCGGAAGTAAGTCCTCGTATTGCTAGTCAGGCAATATATAAATCAAGCATACATCTTAAACCGTCCATGAGACCGTAGCCTCAATATTACCATTATAGGTAATATTATTATCGTTATTAGCATCATTATCGTTTTGTATATAGGTTTTAGGATTATTATTAGGCGCATGACATTGTTACCTTACTATGAAAAGAACGGGCCGCGAACCCGACAAACAATTTGCCCATCTAAGTTAGCGTGTCGTCACAAAAATCACGCTATGGAATCTTCTCATACATAAATTCGCTTACCAATCAATGTGGTACGTCGGGGATCAACCGTCAAGGCGCGAACTGGGGTGATCGTCCCCAAATAGTACTATCAAATGCATAAGCGTCTACCAAATCCCGGTAGTTCACAATTCATGCTAATGGGACTTTAAGTGACATAACCTAACTACTAATAATCCTTTTTGTCTCGTTTATAGGGTCATAGCATCATTCGGGTCCATATCATTAAGCATACCATCGGGACTACTTGTGTTCTATTTTTATAAAAATCTAGCATGTTATCTCCCTCGCGGGTTTACAAATCATTTTATAAAACATTTAAAAGAGTGCGAGGCTATGAACTCACGTTGATAATGAAAGGCGGATTATCGGCTACGGGCGTGCTTCGGTCACGGAAACCAAGAGTATATCTTGTTTTTGGAAGACAAGAACTTGATAAACACCAAAAGTAACTTCAAGATCATCAAACACCAAGAATATAAGTTGAGAAATCAGCCCTAGGACACAAGCAAATCACCTCCTTTGTTGTTAAAATGGACACCAAATGATCAAGGCTTCAAGGTAACTCCATGATAGAGCTAGATAACAAGTATTTTGTGGCTAGAAAAATATCAAAAAGGGGTGTTTGTTCTTTAAAGTGGACAGCAATGGTGGTGATGTTGAGAGGATTTTTGGTTTATTTTGCATGTGTAAATGGTGGTATGTGAAGTGGCTAATGGTTTTAGCTAGTTTGGTGGCTTAAAGTGTAAGCTTAACTTACACTTGTAAGTTGTAAGCTAACATGATGCCACATCCTTGATGTGGTGTCATGTGTGCCGTCCCATGTGTGTTAGTGGGGTGGGATATTGTATTATGTCCACCTCACTAATTTACGGGTATTCCTAGATTCTAGTTTTCTCGATTTGCGTGCCCTCGGGTCGTTTCACGAAAAACATTTTTATAAATTATGAATCAACGACACAAAACGAATCCAATAAAAATTGTCTCATAAAAAACGGAGTTCAAAAACGTAAATACGTAATCCTAAGGTTTCCGGTTTAATCGTAAAGGACGCTAAATTATGCACGTAAGCCCAAATTTAAATCCGTAAATTGTGAGTTCATCAACCAACACAAAAATAAGTTTCAAAATATTATACGAGAAAATAATTCACTACCTGAAAATGTTAGATTGTCACATAATCCCTGCACATGATAAGAAAGAAAACAAGAAACACCGACGGGGCTCCCCCTACACTTATGGTGAAAATAAGGAAAGATAGATAAATAATTGGGTTGCCTCCTAAAAAGCGCTTGTTTTTGTTAACCGAGTCATGAGCCTGACTCGTCCCCGAATTAAATGGTCCATGGGGAAGCCTCGAATGTAATACCGGGATCAAAGACCTTGTCCTCGTTCCCGGAGGACATCAACAAAGGGGAGGCGGGGGGATAAGTATTGAATGGGAGAAAGGTTCTTTCAACATACGAAAATTATGTGAAATCAAGATCCACGGGAGGTGGGGTGGGTAAAGTAAGCACATTGTCATCCCCCAAAGACAATGGATGCTGAGCACTCGGCAAAGCCGTAATGTTATCAATCATGAAATAGTGAATGCCACCTCCCGGGTCAAAGCACTCATCTTCCGTAATAGTGGCTAAAGGGGAGGATGAAAGGTGCTCGGGAGGGGGACTTGGGACAATACCTTCCTGTAGCAAATTATCAAAAATAATATCCCCCTCCGTGTCATCATCATCAATACCCGGAGGTATTGAGTGAATGTCGATTTCTTCCAACAATGGGTCATTATCTTCAACGGGAGGAATAGATGGAGGTAAAGACTCGGAAAGAGGAGGAGAAGTCAACTCTTCGATTTGAGCAATACGAATATGCACTTTTCGTAATCTATCGCAGAGAATCACGTCTTCCACCTCATCTTCAAGAGCAAGTTCATTGGTGAACTTCTCGTAAGTCGGAGAGAATAAATCGTCATCGCCCGCATCTCCCGGTGGAGATTGAGAAATTTCAAAAGTGAAATTCTCATAGCCTGGAGAAAAATCGTCATCATTAGGGTCGACCTCTTCCGTAAGAGCAACGTCGTCCTCAGACTCCATAGCAGTAGGCATGTCACAAACCTCATCATCAAAGAATTTATCGAGACCAAAATCACTAATCTCACTCAATGAATCATCATCCTTAGACGCATTAGGAATATCGAGAGTAGTAGTAGAAACTTTAGTAGATGGGTCGAGAGCGTATACATCATCGTCGTCATCATCATCATAATAGACGGGACCATTCCAGTTAGGAGTGACATAGTCGGCTAACTCTTCCTTGATAACTTCCACATCTTTAAGAAGCTCATGAAGCAAGTTTTGTTGTTCATCTCCCCGAGTATGTTCAATTAAACCAATTATATCCCACGATGTAATTAAACATTTTGGTGTAGAAAAGAAGGGAAAACGACCAAATTGGCTCAAAAAGGTGTTGGTGGTTTTCAAGATTTCTTCCACATCAAGCAAAGGTTGCCTTTCCTGATGCAAGTCAGCTCGGATTTGAGCTAAACTTTCTAGAACATGGTTCAAAGAAGTGAGTTGTTGGTCAAGACTAATTTGCTGAGAGGATTGATGATTGAAGGTGTGATGTGGGGGCTCAAAGTTATACACACTGGGATGATAGCACGGAACTTTCTCAAAGACCTTCGACGGATCACAAGAAGAAGCATTGTAAGGGCCCCCACAAATATAGCACCACGGGTATGGAGAAAAACCAGGTGCGTCATGTGGAAAGCTATTACCATTGTCATAATTGTAACCCGGTTCTTGCCCGTGATCATACGGGTATCGAACCGGGCACGAAACAAGCCAATGAGAATCGCTTCCACAATAGATGCACGGGGGAACATGAGGTAGATTATAAAAGGACAAATTAGTCGAGTTGCACGATGGACAAAATCCGAATCGTGTATTGTCGATATCATTTCCGCACTGCTCACATGTACACCATTGACATGAGTCGTTACCGTATAATCGTCGCCCACACCCGACGCAATGGACATAAGAATCCATAAAGAAAAATAGATAAGCAAGAAGAATATTTTTGGTGCAAAACTTTGAAAAGGAAATGCTTTTTATGATTTTTCAAATGTTTTTTTGTGATTTTTTGAAAATTTTTGATACGAAAAATAACGTTCACGAGTGAACGGATCCCAAAAGCCAACGCGTCTCTCACAAAAAACCGTTAATCTTCACGAAAAAAGCCGGCAGCGGCGCCATTTGAAATTATGATTTTGCTAGTTGAAAAAGTTCGTTTTCTCGGTGTCTTAACGAATTGATTTCCGGTTCAAAGTGTGACTCAGTCGTTTTTGGTAAAAATAATATTTTTGGTTGTTGTAAAATAAATTGCAAAACGTTAAAGTAAATGATGTTAATTTAAAACTAATTAAAACTTAAATGTGCAATATTAAAACTTTGAAAAGTAAATTAATTAAATGACTTAAAACTAAAGCGTGACGAAAATTAAATTTGACGAAGTATTAAAAATGTAAAAATAAAATTGAAACAAAGCAAATTAAAATTCCAAACCCACAACCATCAGAATGTCTGATCGGAATGTTGTCACCATACCATCGGAATCCAGATCGCAAAGTAGTTATCGGAATGTATTAAAGCTAGGTCTATCGGAATGTTGAAAAGAGAATCTATCGGAATGTCACTTCCATCGGAATATACCCATCGGAATGTGGTCCAGATCGGAATATTGCTCAATAAAATTGGGCAGCACTTCGACTTAGAAAACCTCAAGACCCGTGGGAATATGCGATCTAAATGTGCGATCGCAATCCCAGATCGGAATGAGGGTGATGTTACTAGATCGCAATCCGTCGGAATCCAAAACCCTTGACCCAATTCTGTCTCAATCGGAATGTGGCTAAATGGAGCTGTCGCAGTGTGTAGTTTCCTTTCTTTTCGATGGAGAGCAAATTCGTAATAAGCACAAGAACCAAATAAGCTAGAACTAATAAGCTGAATTCAAAAACAAAAATGAAATGGGAACAAAACGAGACAATAAGCGAAAAAGTTAAAACCTTTCAAAATTTAAAAGACGAAACTTAAATAAAATGGATTTTATAAAGATAAAACTTTTAGCAAACTTTGAAAACAATTAAGCCAAATACCAAATAAGCACATAAGATTGTCAAACTTATGGCTTATTACGTATGAAAGCTTAAAGGGAAAAGAAAAGACAAAACCTTTGATCAAATAAGCAAGAGATTAAGCAAAAGCTTGCTTAATCCGATTTTAAAACAAACCAAAAACAAGAGAAAAGTAGAAGGAGAATGATAAAAGTAAACTTGATCAAAGGTAAATAAAGATTAAAGCAACAAAATTAAGAACACTTAATTGGAATTAAAATGAATTTAAGGTGCAAGACAAGTATTTAAATTTGACAATTAAGTAAATGACATGTATTTAAATGTGCAAGAAAATGAAAATGGAAGAACTAGTGTCACTCTAGCCAACAACCTAAACAAATGACTAATGAGGTGTATTTATAGGGGAGGAGGGGATTAGTGGAAGGAAGCTTCCTCCCCTCTTTCTTCTTTCTTTAATTGCTTGATTAGTCCTTAATCTTCTTAATTCTTCGACTTTTGTCTCGGGATTAATAAACTCATCTTGTAATCTTCAATAAATTAGACTTGAGTTCTTCGGCTTTTAGTAAACTTCCGTCTTTTGACTTTTTCTTCGATAAATCTTCAGAATTGGTCTTGGACTTCCGTTCTTTTTGCACTCTTGATTTCTTGACTTCGTCTTTTGTCTTTTTCTTTGATAAAAGCCCGCGAATGCCCATGTTTTCTCCCCTTTTCACATTTTCGTCCTAAATCAGAACAAAAACACAAACCACGCATAATTCCGACATTTACGACTAAAAATACACGTTTTGGCTCGGTTATTATTGTAGTTAAGTGGTAAAAAGGATGGGTGTTTACACACCTATCACATGCAGCCTCTTGGTTTTGAAGACTCATAACATCTAGACAAAGTGTATAGGGTGAAGAAAGCAATGTATGGACTTCATTAAGCCCCAAGAGCATGGTATGGAACATTATCCACAAATCTGGTGGAAAATGGATTTAAGAGGGGCGCCATAGATCAGACTTTATTTACAAAGAAGACTGGTAAGGACTTTCTACTTGTTCAGGTCTATGTGGATGACATCATCTTTGGTTCATCTAATCCAAAGATGAGTGAAGACTTTTTCAAGCTCATGACAGACAAATTCAAGATTAGTGCTATGGGAGAGATGAACTTCTTTTTAGGGTTACAAGTTCAACAAAAAAAAGATGGTATCTTTATCTCTCAAGACAAGTATGTAGAAGAAATCTCGAAGAGGTTTGGTTTTTCTCCACATGAGAAACGGGATAGCACACCCATGGATAGGGAACACCCTTGGGAAAATATTGGAGATGGAAAAGAGGTGGATGTCAGGCATTATAGGTCCATGATTGGATCATTGATGTATCTTACAGCTTCTAGACCTGACATCATGTTCGCTGTGTGTGCATGTGCACGCCATCAGGTGACTCCCAAAGAGTGTCATCTTCATGTTGTCAAAAGGATCATTAGATACCTTAGGTGCTATCCCAACTTGGGATTATGGTATCCAAAGGATTCTCCATTGGAGCTTATTGTTTATTCAGACAGTAATTATGGAGGTGACAAGTTTGACAGAAAATCCACAATTGGTGGATTCCAATTTCTTGGTAGCAGATTGATATCTTTGAAATGCCAGAAACAAAAATTGTGGCCAAATCTACAACTGAAGCAGAATATGTAGCTGCAGCTGCTTGTTGTGGACAAGTTCTATGGATTCAGAACCAACTGTTGGATTATGGGTATAATTTTATGCATACCAAGATTTTTGTAGACAATAACAGTACATTATGCATTATTAAGAATCCTGTACATGATTCTAAAAAGAAACACGTAGAAATTAGACATCATTTTATAAGAGATTGTTTTGAAAAAGGTTTAATACAACCAGATAGGGTTGACACTGAAGACAATGTGACAGATTTGTTAACAAAACCTTTTGATGCTGGGAGGTTTCAATACTTGTTAACATGTATTGGAATGATCAACCTTACCTAAAATGTGTTTTTGGAACTTATTGTAAAAGTATGTACAGGATATGCACTGTTATTGGTCTTTGTAAAAGTATTAGGTCTTTCCACTATTATTATCTAACGCTGACAGAGTTTGTTGAGACGCTGACAAGTGTTCAGATTGACGCTGACAAGTGTTTGTTAAGACGCTGACAAAGTGTTTAGACAGACGCTGACAAGTGTTTATTGAGACGCTGATAAGTGTCAACATGGACGCTGACAACAACATGTTAGTTTTTGTGGTTTTTATCTAATCATGCAGGATTGTGAGCATTGTGCCAATGGATACAAAGTTGCTTATGGATATTTTAGCTACTAGGAGTGTGTTCAACTTTATGGATTAAGGTTGGAATGCTTTTATTCCTATCTTGACATAAATTTTTATGGCATATTTTATTTTTGGCAACTTTGTCTATCATAGTTTAAGGGAAGGTTTAGGAAACCTTTAGGATTTTTGGGTATTCTTATAATAATCTGATCACAATTCAAGATTGTGTCCACTGGTGAGTACGAGTTAGTTTTCTAAATCGTGAGGCACTGTAGCCTGCAAAGTTGATATACTGTGCATGCTGCCAAGACTTTTTGGACTAGAATTTGATTTGGTTGGTTGAGGGGCTTGGTTATGTTTTATTGGGCTTTCCTGTGAAGTTACAAAGGATTTATATGAGATAACTTCATTGTTAAGAACTTTGGTTAGCAAGGGATACTTGAGGGAAACTATGTCTATCTTGCTTAAGCAAGTGTGCATGATTGGACCGTGCTTGCCACCCTATGGTGATTTTCAGTCTATAAGTTATCTTCACTAGGATAAATTAATTTGTTAAGGTCCTTTTTGTTTTAAATTATTTTTATTTTTGGACGCTGACATTTTTCTTTCCAAACGCTGATAGGACCAATTTGAACACTGAAATGGCAAAATTTAAACACTGACAAGATATAGCCGTTACGCTGACAATTAATTTTTGACTGTTGACAACATTGGGTCCCACCCAGTTGTTATTTTTGACGAAAATTTGGGCCGTAATTTTAGCAACTTGGTAACTTTTTATTAATGCAAAGATATGTTAAATATTTTCAAGATTTACATCATTACTTTTTGAATATCTTTGCCTTCTTTTTCAACCAATAGTGTGCAAGTTTCTTTCCTATAAATACGGCTCATAGTGTTTCAACAGGGTAACAACTATTCTTGTCTAGCAAAACTTTCCAACCTTCAAACCTTCATTGTTAATCACTTACGAGTTTTCATATACATTTCAAATGGCCCCAAAGTTCAAACCAGATGATGTGGAGTTGGAATTCAAGAGCCAACACAACATGGTGGCATATTTGGTTGAAGATCATACTCTTCATCCTCAATATACAGAGATGGTTGCATATTTTAATGCTTATCCTCTAAGGTATGATCTTACACACACTCCACTTGTTCCTATCATACACATCAAGCAGTTTTGGAATACTGTTCGTTCCAGAACCGTTGATGGAGTGATTACATTATATGCTACTGTTCATGGGGTTGAATGGGTGGTTACTAAAGTTTTGGTTCGCCAAGCTTTGCATCTTAATGATGCTGATGGTGTAACCATGCTTCCCCTAGACGAGCTAAAGTTAGGACTCCAAGCTTTGGGTTATCCTTTGCCTCTAGTAGGCCATTTAAATAAATATTCCAAAGAACAGTTTCCCCCAGCTTGGAAGTACCTTATACATGTCATATTACAATTTTTGAGTCCCAAATGCTCCTTAGACAATGAAATCAACCGTTCAATTGGGAGTGCCATTGTGTGTATTGCAACTGGGCAAAACTATATTTGGTCCAAAATGATTTTTGATGGCATGTATCATAATAAGGGTAACAAGATGACTCTTTCTTACCCTAGATTTTTGCAAATGGTTTTTGAAATGCAAGGCTATTGTACCAGGGACCATGACCATTTTTATAAAGTCCCTGAACAAAAGAAAATAGTGTTTGGCAACATGAATTCACCACCCTATAGGGATTTGCCTATTACCCCAGCCATGCATGTTGTCATTCAGGCAGGTGCAAACCCTCCACCACCACCACCACAACCTGCCCAAGACCCTATTCCAGACCTACCACCATCAGCTAAACACATGAACATTGAACCTCCATCCCCAGGCGCTAACGTTCCTAATGTCAACGCTAACACAACCAACCTCAATGCTGACACAACCATCCTCAGCGCTGACACTACCAATCTTGACGCTGACACACTCCACCCACAATCCAAAACAGACCTTAATTCCTATTCCTCTGAACCCAATGAGTATAGGTTGGAAAAACGCCAAAGGATCACTGGAGTGTTCTCCTCTAGTGTTCCTAGCCATGTTGCAGAGAGAACCACCACCACAAGTGTGGTTGGTGCTATGGGTGAGGTTGGGACTAGTGGTACTTGCTTAGAAGCAGGCCACGTCAGTCCCAACGTCTTTAAGTCCACACCCATGCCCAATGAGTTTCTTATGAGAGGGAAACTTCCCATACTAGAGGAGGGTAGTATGGAACCCTTATTAGTAATGGAATTGACGGTGGTTTGTATGAGCTTGCAAAAGCAAAATACAAACCTTGTACAATGCTCAAGGCCGTGAACTCATTTCATTGAGGGAGCAGATAGATGTTTTGGAGGCTTCCAATGTTCGTACTAGTCAGGAGGATTCTTCCAAAGGGGAGGATGAACAGGTACATGTGAGTGACAAAGGCTCACATGAAGGTGCTTCTTTTGGAAATTCGCCGGATATAGCTGAAGCCCTTACAAGTTTGAAAGAGCAACCAGGTTTTGATGCTTCATCGGTTACTCCTACAAAGTTGACGTATACAGAGATGATGAAGCAGTTCATAAAGTCAAGCGCTGATAAGAACAAACCAAGCGCTGACATTCAGGTTTTGGATGCTTATAAAACTGCAGGTGTAGTTGGTGTATCCCAGTCATCAGCTATCATCAAAGATGTGTCTACACAGATACCATCAATTTCTTTAACATCTCTTGATGTATTGGATAAAGGTAAAGGGATTATGGTAGAATCATAAGTTCCCAAGGATGCAGACCAAATACATTTTGATTCCATTTTGGCTGCACAACTTGAGGAAAAGGAAAAGATGAAGAAGACTGCTATTGAGTCATAAATTGTTACTACTTCTGAAAGTAATAAAGAAGGCAGTGATGGTGAGAGTACTGATTCAAGTGTGATGATTATTGAAGATCCAGAGAGACTGGAATATGGAGATGAATTGGCTAAGGAAAGACTTGAGGAATTGAGAATGCAAGTAGATTATGGGATGCCTGAAGTGGTGAGAATGTACTTTGCATGGGAGAATAAGATTATAGAAAATCCAAACATGACTATTTCTGATCAAATTTGGGGTTTGGAGATTCTGCTAAGAGTTCAACGTGATTGCAAGGTAATCTTAAAGTATAAGGCTAGCAAGGTTCTTTCACTGATTAAGAGGGATAGAAGGGAGCTCTATTATATGCTTCTCATATGTCATCAAGGGGGTTGGAATTTCAAGAAATTGCAGAAATTATCCTTTGAAGAGTTAGAGTGTCGTGCCTATCCTATTTGGGCACGTGTTCAAGAGGGGAATACTATCAGACTCCTTTCTAATGAAAGAAAGGAAGAAACTGAAAAAGAAATGCAGATCCAGAAGGCGTTTATAGTTCCTAGGCCAGTGAAGAAGAGTGTGCCACTTGAATTTCCAAAGCATGATTCATTAAATCCAAGTGAGGCTGTTTTATGGAAGAGTATAAAGCTTTCACCAGTGGAGGCTTCAAATTTTGTAGAAGTATTGCCTCTTGACTTCAGAAAACCCATAGATAAATATGAAGAAGATGCAAGTGGTTTTTGGGTGATCACCAGGGCTGGTGAGAAGGTACACACTTTCACTTCTTTCATGTCTATGTTTGCTAGCTTTGATAGAGAAGACTTGGTCGATTCGTGGACGTTGATGAAGGACAAGTATGAAGCTTAAGAACCTACTTCAGTAAATGGAATAAGGATTTGGTCTACATTCAAGAGGATGATTGAACCAAATGAAGCTGATCCAATTTGGTTTGATCTAGATGCTATCAGTGGACTAACATGGCGTCTTTACTCAACTCCTGGTGTATATCATCTTAATACATCTAAATTTTAGAATATCTCTTGGTTGATGTTGCATATCCTATGTCACAAGATGTTTTGAAGTTGATTATATCTACATCATTGGAGATTGATTATTCCAGTGGTGTTAGTAAGGATTTAGTCTTATTTATTTATTCACGTATTAAGAAAGAAGATTAGTTTGTAAGAATCCTCCTTTGTATTTTGTATTTATTATGAAACTTGATTACTAGAGTAGATATCAAGTTTAGGGGAGGATTGTTGGGAATAAAAATAGCTAAGTCACTGGGACGCTGACAAGAAGAACTTAGACGCTGATAAGAGATAATCAGGCGCTGACAGCTAGATACTGACAAGAGATATTGAAGCGCTGACAAGAAGAAAGTTCAACCACTGATAGAATACTTAGTCTACACGTTTTGTACTTCTAGTAAAGATATGTTTGACATTGTATATTCTATGTTTATCTTTACCTAAAATAGTTGATATGTAGACTCTTGTACAAGGTTCCTTAACCTATAAAAGGAGGCCTTTAGGTTTTAGTTTAATATACGTTTTACACTTTCATTGTACGTAAGTTTTGATAATCAATCAAAGTGAAAGTTTGGGTTATTCTGTTTTGTGTGTTCTTGTTCTAAGTATTAAATTCCGCATAACACTTAGATTGTTTCATAACACAAAGTTTCTCTAAGTGTTAATCTTGACTCAATCTCGTTAACACAAAGCTAATCGATCTATGTTTGGGATCAACAATTCTCAGAGCTGAATTCAAGGTAATAATGTCTTCGGCTTCCAAGTGTTTGAGTGTACCTTGACTCATCAGAAGCAACATGTCTTTAATGTCTTCGAGAGGAAGATTTGAAAAGTCTCCTTCCATGATGGTGTAGTGGTTGTCGTCTTCTCTTTTATGTCTGATCTTTGTTAGATGATGGTAACCGACTTTGGGTTCAATTCTTACTCCAAGAATGGCTTTGATTATGAACTTAGATACAACTGGAGTCTTTGATTTTAATCCACATACATAGATGTAAGGTTTTCCTATGGTTTCGCCCCAATGCGATGCACCCAATACAGCAAAGTGATCATACTGAGGAATTAATTGCCTTATCCAGAGACGATCAACCTTTTCCTCAATCCATGGTATTGACCCCCAAGTTGCAGCTTTGACCAAAGTTAATGAATTCGCTTACTTGTTTGCGCCTTTTACCAAATTCTCAAGGTCATCGCAGACAAAGAAATCATGTATAATTTGATTGTTACCGTCAGCTATCGGGAGAGGAGCATTTTCTGGCCTGTGACGACATGTTCGTTGAGGAATGTTCATTGCTTTCAAAATCTCATTTGCATTGTATTCAGCCTTCATTCTGATGATTCTTGAATTAGCGAGGATGGTGGGATCATGAAAAGCTCGAGTTACCATAGCTGGAGTTATGTTGTCAGTTACATAAGTGTAGACTATGTATGCTAAGAAATCGATGGGATTGCTGAGGATTTAGGAGAAGTCTAATTCATCTTCTTGAGTTAGAGGACGAATGCTAGCGGCTTCCGTGACCCAAGGTTGCTCGGGTGCATTCTCATCTATAGTAATTGTATCCACCCACGCCGATTCACTTGATTCTTGAATGACAGAAACTGGTTCAATAGCTGGAGTCTCCAAGATTAGTTTAGATTCTTGTTCAGGAACTAACTGAGTTGCTGGAATGTCCTTTACTGGAGCAGATTCTGAAACTTCAGGTATATGCTGATTAGATTCTAGTAAAGGTTGTGCGGATGCTTGTGTTATAGATGTGGTAGCTGGAGCAGATTGAATTTGAACGGATGAGACTGTCATATTAGCATCAACATCATGACGGTGTTTGGTGCGTTTGCCCTTTTGAGGTGTCTCGGTTTCTGGAGTTTCCTCGGCTGCTGAAGTGGTTTGATCTTTGATAACATTATCCTTTTGAGACTTGTCACCTTTTTCTGAAGTTTGATCATCATTATCATCCGTCTTGTCTTTGTTTGTGTTATCATCCTCAGCCTCATCTTCATGATCTTTTTTCTCTTCTTCATCATCCTCTTTCTCATCCTCATCATTGACTTGTTCATCCATACTGTCATCATCATCGTGTTTTTCAACATCATCATCATCACCTTTGTCACTGTCATCGTTATCGTCATCGCCATCTTCATCTTCACCGTCATCGTCATCGTCATCTTCACCGTCTTCATCTTCGTTATTAACAGAAGATTCATCAGGTTTGTCTGATTCACCCTCTTCTTCGTTTTCTTTATCTTGTTGTATAGTACTGTATGGGACGACGGAGCTATGCTTTTCAAATATCTCTGTGTCTTGATCCATAGCCGTCTTGAAAGCTTTGTGGAGTGCTATTTGCTCTGGTGTTTGGTTATGGGACCCAATTTGAATCATCCTAGCATGTAACAGCTTCTTCAACTCGTAGTCTGTGAGCCTTTGAGCAATAAGAAAATCTGACTGATGAGTTGTGGAGTCATATGATCGTTAGACTCAATGGTAAAAACCATTCTATCTAGGATAATCATCATTCATATGAATTAACATAGCAGAAGAGAATAATGATTATAAATAAGGTGTTAACAAAGATGAGTTCTCCCAAAGTGCTTGTATTAATAATTAACACAAACAACTCTAGGTGTGTATACATTGAATCCCACACCTAGAGATCGAACTTTACTGTAGGTTACATTATAAAAACTGAATGAATATAAACCTACGTATGCTTTCTTTATATAATAGAAAACATAGCTTACAAAGAAAGCTAACATAATAATAAAAAGACTCCACCAACTTGTAGAATTGCTTCTTGTACATTTTAGTCCTTGTCTTTTATTTTGTTTATTTTTTCACATCAACTAAATATTTGACCCAACATGAGTGTCAGAAGACTTGATCATGAAGTTGCTTGCAGCAATTTGTTTCAACTCGTCTCGCAGAGTGCCGATGGATTCCTTAACCTTTTCATCAAGTGAGTCAACAATTGATTCGTTAGCTTTGGCAAGAATCTATTTCTCATCTCGGTACCTCTTTTTTAGTTCTCGAAGATGAGTGAACGTTGCTTCATTTTTGGCGACTTCATTTGCTTTGACGTGAGCTAGTTCTTCTGCATGTGCTTTTCGGGATAATTCTAACTCTTCTTGGAATTTAGCAATTGCTTCTTCTTGAGCTTTTCTTATAGATTCTTCACTTTACTGTCGACGAGCTAACTCTTCTCGGAGCCGGTTGATTTCTTTTTCAAAATCTTTGTTTGATGATTCTAACTGCTCTATGACTTGAGTGGTTTTATCTTCTTGATCTTTTAGTCGTTGTTCTATTCTTATCATGAAAGTTGTATCGACCGGAGGATGTGACAACAAAGACACTAGTTGAATGGTTGATGGTGAAGGGGTTACAAGAGTTATCATGATTGTGCTGATTACCGAAGTCGTGGCTATAGTTACATGGACATTGACCATGTTCAGGTTTGATGAAGGATCGGTGTTAGTGACTTCCGATTCTAAAGATTTAAGGTTTAAGTATTTACCTACTGGATCCGACACTGAAGTGTATTTGGTAACACTCTTCTCCATGTTGATGTCAGCTATGTTTGTCTCCATGTGTGCTATCTCTGTTTGTACAGGTGGAATATCATCGAGACTTGTGTCGTGGTATTCGTGCTGCTGCTCATCGTCTTCATCATGAATTGGCTCGTCCTCGTAATCATCGGGTTCTCCAAAATCAGCAATATCAGCAATATCAGAATCTTCGATTTCCTTTGATTTCTGACCCGATCCACTACCTCCTGTTTCTTTTCGACTTGTTTCTTTTCGACTTCGTTGGAAAACCTTCTTCAGTTCCTTCAGTTTTTTTTTTCAGTCAAAGGTTGTTCTTGTATGTCTTCATCCATGAGAAGTGTTTTCTTTCCCTTGGCCTTTTTCTCTTATAAAGACATTGTTCTTGTTCTTTTGCCTTTGTCTTCTTTTGGTGTATCAGCTTCTAAAGAATCAGTTTCCTTTCGTTTGCCTTTGGGTCTTGGTGCGTTGAACTCTCCCGCTTCTACTTTCTTTGAGTGTACTTCATTTTATTTCAGAAGGGTCTTATATGATGCACTCTTTTTGATTTTGTCATTCAGCATATTATCCGGAACAGGAGCAGGGATACATGAGTAACTAATCTTAGATCATTCTTGTCTCATGGCTACTATGAAGAAATCATCATATTCTAAGTTAACAAAGAATCCTCCATTTAACACCCCCAAATTTACACGCAGCGGAATACATCTTTGGGTGCTAAACAATGATACAATAACACATAACTTATAAAGAACGACTCAAAAAGAGACGTTTCAAATTTACCGTTCCTAAAACATTTATCAGAGTAGCGTAGTCCCAAGTAATCGTTACCTAAAGATAAATTAAAACAACATATTAGCTTGTTTTAAAAATGGAACAATAAATAAATCAAAGAGTTAGAACAACAAAAGCAGTGCACAACTTCATTCTCGTGACCTTCAAGCTTCCACTTCTAGATTACCTGAAATACATGTGAGTAAAACAATCAGCAAAAATGCCGAGTGAATCTATTGGTTTATGTAATCAATTTGAACACAAGCAAAGATTATAAGTTTGTGGCATGCTTATAAGCATCAAACAATAATTTGCATCAACAATAATAATTGTATATAGCATAAATTGCAATAAGCTCATGGAACCGAGCCCTTAAACACTCCGTTAGGTCTAATAATACAAGAGATTTATTAATTTTCGTTACCTCCAGATTATTGGTACATTGCCGTATACCTGACTTCTCAATACAATATGTTCAAACAGTGTGGAGGTCGGGCCTAAGCTTCTGTAAAAAGTCCACACAAACTGAACCCGGGCGGCTTCCCCCATAGATCTATTAATTGTACTAGTGGTTAACCCATCATAGGTTAATTAACGGTCCATAATTGAGGCTTTAACAATGGCAATCACTTAATGCAATTTAAAGGCAACCACGAGTCCATTCATAGAGGGACAAGCATACCATAAAAGACTTGTGTTCTAAGTTTATAAAAACATGTATTCCCCTTCGCGGGTTTAAAATCATTTAATAACTATTATAAAGCGAGGCTATAGACTCACCTTAGCCAATAGTGGTAATGAGACGATCGCCGACGATAGATGATGCCTTTCAAACACGAGAACCGCAACCTATCAAATAAGGTGCGTTCATTAATAATAGACTCGAGAAATAAATCATACATAATAATATAAAACTCGACTCATAAAATCACGACAAACTCGAGAGAAAGCGATACAAGTGATACTATTGTACTCTCCTGTATATTCATTTTATTATTCTATGCCTTTAATAAAAATCTGTCGGAACATACCGAATGTCCAAGCCGTTTTCCCATACTTAGACACATCAAAACTTTATGATACTACTCAGAGAACTTACTTACTATATGTAGAAAGTCCTCCCAAGAGCCCATTACAATATTTTACTTCTAAAGTTCCCTGCCCGACTCATCTTTGAATCACAAAATCCGGACAGTTTAGCGACCTTGACTTACGAAACCATTTTGACCATTCTAAACAACTTCATTTATAAAACCGACACTTGATTCTAAAAATAGACTCAAAATTCTAAACTTTGAGCCTGATAACAGCCCTTGAATCATTTTGAAACTCATTTTATAGTCCCTGAGATTCGATCCAAATATTGACAACAATTTTCGGATTGTGTCAAACTCGTCTCCCGGTACACGAAAATCATACTAGTGTATCTTCCACCTCGTTTGGAGTTGGAAGGCCTACTTTATATCAAATCGAAGCTAACAAAATTCTCTACGACATAATCCAATAATATCAATCTATTTTCAGACTTAAGACCCCCGAAAATAGCCTCAAACCTACTGCCCAAAATTGACCTTTTAAAAACCATACAAAATCAATGTTTCAACACATTTTACCCATTTCTATACCACTAATATGATTATTCTAACACTCCTACACTATGATCAAACCTCCAACACACTTGCATGTACAAATCTAATAAATCAAACTCAAAAATTCAAACATGCAAACACTCCACCATGTAATATAATAAGATTAACACACATTCATTCCTTCAAAATGAATCAAACAAGTATAGTTCATCAAGAAAATAAATTTTTTTTGGAAAAATTAGTGCATGTTGAAGAAAATCATACCAATGTGTAGCCCTTTGAAAATCTAGGATGAGACTTGTTTTGTTTTTGGATGGATCAAAGTTGATCATCAAAATTTTTGATGATTTGGTGTGTGGTGGTGTACGGCCAACAAAGAGAAAGAGAGGAAGAAATTGGATTTTTTGTTTAAATGAATTTTATAATGAAAATGAGTTAGTGGAAAACATTTATATAGTGTAAGGTTAGGGTAGTTTTTGCCAATATATGATAGTTTTGGTCGAAAATGTAAATATTAGTTAAAAAGCGGGAAATGACTAAAAGTAAATTTTACAAATATTTACGAGACTCGGGTTTCGTAAAAATACTAAAAAGTTTTAACGCACACGAAAAATAATAATATAACGACTCGACACGTAATTAAAACGATTTCTTCGAAAGTATTAAATATCGAAACGATCGATAATGAAATATAAAATTTTAGGCATCAGTCGGTATCGCGATCACTAGTAGTCCTCGTTACTCGTCAAAATATTAAAATATAATATTTAATATCGGTTTCAACTTAAACCGTTAAACATAATAATATTTAACGTTATAAAATACTTCATAATAATTGAAAATAGAATTAAATTATGACCTTATTTTTACGGGTTTTACATCCTCACCACCTTAAGGGAGAGACGTCCCGGCGCTCAACTCGCCTCATTATCGAGTTGTTCACTACCCGGAAGGATGACGACATTCCTTAATAAGAAGTCCTCACGTTCCCACGTGTATCTCGATCCATGATCTCCACTTGTTCTTTTACAAAACGCAACTTGTCGTCAAGTTGTATCTCACCAAAAAGGAATAACTAAATCCTTATCCACCAGTCACCCGTCAGGCTCGACACATGAAATTTTTATGAATCACACGAAGCTCATTCGACGACAAGAATAAATGACAGGATTTTCGGGTAAGTCCATATAAAAGGAATGTTACAGTTTAAAGGATAGCCATCGGCCGGATAACCATGGACACACATCAAAAGAACTAACAAGAAAAACATTTCCGTCATCGGAGGGTGCTCACACGCGTGTCCCTACTCAAAAGATAATTCAAAGACACCATCTCACTTTCGCCAACGCGCATTAGAGTCTCAATAAACATCGTTGTTGAAAGTCAAAAAGATATTACATAATATGTGTTCTACATGATCGGACGTCATCGGATGATGCCGTCTCAAGTTCTCACAACTTACGATCATTTGGCTAGATCACACACCATATAAGTACATAAAAGAAAAAGGTCGAACATAAGCATCGAGAAATCCTTGAACGAACCCTTGATAATAACCACTTGATCTCCAGAGTCTTCTATGATCCTTCGATAGTAGCAAGTAAAATTACAAAAACTTCATATCCATGATAAGTTGCCATTGATAACTCGGTCCTCAATCATTCTACAAGTACACGCATAAATCCTGGTGACATTTATCGTTTCTTCTTATACACTGCTTCCCGAGATTCATTTTAAACTCAGAATAAAATAGTGATCTTCAATACGAGGAACAGAACGAGATAAAAGTTAATTCAATAAATGCATAAATGGACAAAATGTGGTTAAATGTTTTAAGGTTGATGATCGACGAGGGATCTCGACTCACGTAACCGTAAAACATAATAATTCACAATACTAGAAAAATGAGAGCCAAGAATGAATTAAATATTAACATTAAAATAACGTCTGTCACAATTATCCGTCCCGGATTTGGTATTACCTTAAAAATCAGTTGAGGTACTTTCTTGATAAGGATGATGTATCAAAAATAGGAGTTAAATAGCTTCATAATTTATTTTTGTTGTCTTAAGAAACTTTGAAAGAATGACATGAATTTATTAATTAAACTCATACTGATGGTTACAATTAGAAAATATAATTTCCAAATCAAATCACTATTAGGAATATAAGTTAAACCGATAATTTCATTACATTTAAAGTAAAGTATGATAAGTCAATTAGTTCAAAAGGTAGAACATAATTTCATTTTAAACATTAGTTTTAGTTATACAAAAAATGATGTATAAATTTGACCTTTTTCTTTTGATAGTTATTTCATTAATTGAAAACCATTGGAAAAATGCATAAAATTTCCATAAAAATTTTATTATATGTTGTAGAAATACATAAAGGTGTTTATTATTTCAAAATAAACATGGGATATATTCGGTTTCAAAATGTGACAAGATAACAAACGAATACGAATGGAAATAATTGTCAACAATTAGTACGAAATCAACAGTACAAAAGAGAACGAAGCAAATGTCGTATGAATTCTTAAAGAGAATAATAAAATAAAGGCGTTGATGGTAAGACGATAAGAAATAGTAGATTAAACAAGTTGTCAGTTTTGTTAGTGCGGTCGGTGGTTCACCAACATCAGCTTGTTAACTTAGCGGTGGTCGATACATGATCGGAAATAAGATCCATACAAAAATTTTAATCAAATAAAATTCCTAATAATCACTTGTAATTAAAACAAATCAAATGAACGATGTTAGTGTTTAAAGAGAGAAGTCAAAGCACGGTTCACAAGAGTGGATTTCGAGACAAACGAGAGTGACGGACGTCATCCCGGATATACGGAAATCACTCTAGTGATAATTCATTATTCACGTGCGGAGACATTCCAAAGATCTACCTAGTCGCATAAAGAAGATTGAACGAGAATGAAGGATAAAACATCGAGACCTTCAAGTCTTTTACCAACAGTCAGTAATTAGACGAACAGTAAAAAGAATCAGTTATAAGATAAAATGGAGTAACAAGTGGAAAAACGATCGTCGAGTAAAAACGTATTCGTAAACGTGTAATTCGTTCAAGAAAAGGTAAGTAAACGTATGCAGATGCATAGAAATTGTGCTACTTGCATAAAATATAAAGGTTTTCAAAACTTCTTTTCACTTTATTTCATTTTATTTATCTTTATCATAAATACAAGTAAAAAGTTGATTATTATCAATATTTTTAAGGTGAATACTATTCAGCCTAGCATGGTTCCTTCTAAATTAGACATAGGTGATCAGGCCATGTATAATTAAGGGCTAGCAATGCAGTGCTCCATTTCGTCAAAAAGTATTACGTTTCTTATGTTTATATATAAACCATCCCATTTGTATATTGGAATTTAAAAATAGTTTATAAATTTATAGGATATAAGTAATTTGTGAGATAGTTACGAAACGTATTTTATAAGACCAAAGTAAAAACAATTGGTGAAAATAATCGTAAAACAATATCAGATTTATTTATAAGGTGACATTATGACAACGTATAAAGTAGCCAAAGGATTGCAAAAAGTGGCAAATAGTAGCTCATAAAAAAAATCAATGAAATGGTTACAAGTTGTTAAGGGTTCAAAAGTTTATAAGGTTTAGACGAAAACGCCATGAGACACGTGATGAGAATGTCGACGAAGAATGTGAAGTCAAAACTTCAAAACTCAAGCCAAATCAGTGGAAGGTTAGAAGAAAATAAAAAAAAATAAAATGACATCGAATAACAAATGAGTCATATATATAAAAAGAATAAATCAATCCATATGTGTATTCTATGTAAGATACTCGACACAACATGCTTTTAAGAAAGTATATTATTAGTTTTCAAATTACACCATTAATCCGGTAATTGCTAATCCTGTACTGTTTCTATTTTTAAACATTTTCACATGCAACTAGTATTTGTTAGTTGTAAAATAATATTCGTTAAGATTTTACGAACTCAAATGAAATCAAAACTGTTTATAAACGTTTAAAACTCATGTTCTGAATTTTCTAGCAGATTTGACTTTTAAATCTGAGCCGATTAATTGACCCAATAAACGACATCTCCAAGACTCGGAGTCTAAAGCATTTTGATGCAAAACGACGTTTCAGATGACTTTCTAGTTTTACCCGAGACCTGAAATCCAATAATAAATGACTAAAATACCCCTGTAAGTTCTATGCAGGTTTGACTATTTTATTTTAAAAACGCAGGTTTTACTTTTAAGTTGTGACCTGTTTCTACTACCCCTGCAGTTTCTCCATTAAATATATTTTTCGTCACTTCCTAACGGCTCAAAATATATATATATACACACATGTCTTGTAGATTTTTCAACAACGAAAAATAAATCTCATAATGAGCATCAAATAAAAATATAGCATAATGAATGACAGAAGATGCTTCGAGGTATTCAACACGAAATTTAGGAAGCAAACGGTGAATGACGTTCGTAATTTAAGTTTCAAGGTGCAATGTAGGCAAATCTCCTTGGTGCCACGATTGTCAAAAACACAAAACATAACAAGAAAAGAATGGAACATTAACATGCTACACTCCGGGAGCAAGAAGGTTAATGAAAAACAAATGATACAATTTTATATAAGTAAAATCGTATTCCAATCTAGCGCCATAATCTAGACGATGATTTATAAAATAACGATGACGTTACCGAGATATAAGCGAACAATACACTTCGGAGTCGATACATATAATTGTCAACGAATTAAATCTTCGCATGCCGTGTAAAACGGTGATAAAAATCAACAAAATATTAAGAAAAACTATGATATTATTCAACACGATTATAGGAAGTGTTTCAAAATGTGTGACTCACACGATAGCGGTTAGTCTATTCCAAGGACACAGTGAGCTACACAATGTTCTAGAGATTACGTTTCAAGACGTCCAAGCACAAACAGCCGAAAGACGATTTGGATATCTACATAGATATCTCAAAGGGTTAAACAATAAAATTAACGCGCGCAGATGAAGGTATGTAAGGTTATAATATAAAATTTTGCAATAAAAGCAATTTAAATACTTCAAAAATAAATACAGAAAGATCTTGAAAATTCATTGTATTTATTTAAGTTAATCATTAATAAATGATAAACTTTTATCGAAAAGTTTAACGACATAAATATATATCGATAAAGGGATCCTAGATATAAACATATATATCCATAAATGGATCATAGTATTTATTTATAAATACTTGCCAATAAGGTATACGTAATAACGCATACTAAAGTGCTAATCCCAGAAGTAGCTTGAACCTGAAGTCACGCGAAGTCCGGTGCACATGACTCTTTGAAAAATAAAAACTGACAGTTATAGTTTAGGTTTTTAAAATAAAGACCTAGTTCTCTATAACTCATGGCTCTGGTACCAATCTTTAACACCCCCAAATTTACACGCAGTGAAATACATCTTTGGGTGCTAAACAATGATACAATAACACATAATTTATAAAGAACGACTCAAAAAGAGACGTTTCAAATTTACCGTTCCTAAAACATTTATCAGAGTTGCGTAGTCACAAGTAATCGTTACCAAAAGATAAGTTAAAACAACATATTAGTTTGTTTTAAAAATGGAACGATAAAAAATCAAAGAGTTAGAACAACAAAAGCAGTGCACAACTTCATTCCCGTGACCTTCAAGCTTCCACTTCTAGATTACCTGAAATACATGTGAGTAAAACAATCAGCAAAAATGCCGAGTGAATCTATAGGTTTATGTAATCAATTTGAACACAAGCAAAGATTATAAGTTTGTGGCATGCTTATAAGCATCAAATAATAATTTGCATCAACAATAATAATTGTATATAGCATAAATTGCAATAAGCTCATGGAACTGAGCCCTTAAACACTCCGTTAGGTCTAATAAGATAAGAGATTTATTAATTGTCGTTACCTCAGAATTATTGGTACATTGCCGTATACCTGACTTCTCAATACAATATGTTCAAACAGTGTGGAGGTCGGGCCTAAGCTTCTGTGACAAGTCCACACAAACTGAACCGGGGCAACTTCCCCCATAGATCTATTAATTGTACTAGCGGTTAACCCATCATAGGTTAATTAACAGTCCATAATTGAGGCTTTAACAATGGCAATCACTTAATGCAATTTAAAGGCAACCACGAGTCCATTCATAGAGGGACAAGCATACCATAAAAGACCTGTGTTCTAAGTTTATATAAACATGTATTCCCCCTCGCGGGTTTAAAATCATTTAATAACTAGTATAAAGCGAGGCTATAGACTCACCTTAGCGAATAGTGGTAATGAGACGATCGCCGACGATATATGATGCCTTTCAAACACGAGAACCGCAACCTATCAAATAAGGTGCGTTCATTAATAATAGACTCGAGAAATAAATCATACATAAGAATATAAAACTAGACTCATAAAATCATGACAAACTCGAGAGAAAACGATACAAGTGATACTATTATACTCTCCTGTATATTCATTTTATTATTCTATGCCTTTAATAAAAATCTGTCGGAACATACCGAATGTCCAAGCCGTTTTCCCATACTTAGACACATCAAAACTTTATGATACTACTCAAAGAACTTACTTACTATATGTAGAAAGTCCTCCCAAGAGCCCATTAAAATATTTTACTTCTAAAGTTCCCTGCCCGACTCATCTTTGAATCACAAAATCCGGACAGTTTAGCGACCTTGACTTACGAAACCATTTTGACCATTCTAAACAACTCCATTTATAAAACCGACACTTGATTCTAAAAATAGACTCAAAATGCTAAACTTTGAGCCTGATAACAGCCCTTGAATCATTTTGAAACTCATTTTATAGTCCCCGAGATTCGATCCAAATATTGACAACAATTTTCGGATTGTGTCAACACTCGTCTCCCGGTACACGAAAATCAAACTAGTGTATCTTCCACCTCGTTTGGAGTGGAAGGCCTACTTTATATCAAATCGAAGCTAACGAAATTCTCTACGACATAATCCCATAATATCAATCTATTTTCAGACTTAAGACCCCCGAAAATAGCCTCAAACCTACTTCCCAAATTGACCTTTTAAAAACCATACAAAATCAATTTTTCAACACATTTTACCCATTTCTATACCACTAATATGATTATTCTAACACTCCTACATTATGATCAAACCTCTAACACACTTGCATGTACAAATCTAATAAATCAAACTCAAAAATTCAAATATGCAAACACTCCACTATGTAATATAATAAGATTAACACCTATTCATTCCTTCTAAATGAATCAAACAAGTATAGTTCATCAAGAAAATAATTTTTTTGGAAAAATTAGTGCATGTTGAAGAAAATCATACCAATGTGTAGCCCTTTGAAAATCTAGGATGGGACTTGTTTTGTTTTTGGATGGATCAAAGTTGATCATCAAAATTTTTGATGATTTGGTGTGTGGTGGTGTACGGCCAACAAAGAGAAAGAGAGGAAGAAATTAGATTTTTTTGTTTAAATGAATTTTATAATGAAAATGAGTTAGTGGAAAACATTTATATAGTGTAAGGTTAGGGTAGTTTTTGCCAATTTGTGATAGTTTTGGTCCAAAATGTAAATATTAGTTAAAAAGCGGGAAATGACTAAAAGTAAATTTTACAAATATTTACGAGACTCGGGTTTCGTAAAAATACTAAAAAGTTTAAACGCACACGAAAAATAATAATATAACGACTCGACACGTAATTTAAACGATATCGTCGAAAGTATTAAATATCGAAACGATCGATAATGAAATATAAAATTTTAGGCATACGTTGGTATCGCGATCACTAGTAGTCCTCGTTACTCGTCAAAATATTAAAATATAATATTTAATATCGGTTTCAACTTAAACCGTTAAACATAATAATATTTAATTACTTCAAATTAATTGAAAATAGAATTAAATTATGACCTTATTTTTACGGGTTTTACACTCCACGTCGATCTATAGCTTCATCGGCTTTCATGAAGTAATTGATGATGAGCTTTGTGAATCGTGGAAACTGAACGTGTTCGGATTTCTTCTTAACATTTTTGAAAGCTTGATAATGAAATTCTTCCCATATGAGAGAAGCATAATCCAAATTGAGTCTCTTGTACTATAAAAAGTATGAGCCTCAAAAAGTCTCACAGAATCTGTATCTCTGGATTTTCCCATCAAACATCGGATAATGATACTAAAAATTGCCTTCCATGGTTGTCCAAGCCTAGAGGTGTTAAACTTAGATATGTTTGGAAATTCTCCATCATAACCAAGAGACATAAGCAGATCTATTATTTCTTTTATGTCTGGAACAGGAGCATATGTTTTCCCTTTAGCTAGAGGAGGGAATGCAAAGATTTCACAAAACTATTTAAGAGAAAATTCCTTCTTCTCACGGTTGATGTCGAAAGAAAACTTTGTGTTTGTGATGGTTTTGATAGATGACCAAAACTCATGCATGTAAATTTCAGGAACACTTGCTGAAATCTGTAGTGCAGATTTGATTGGTGTGAGATCAAGGATTTTGATAGTGAAGAGACTGCAATTATACATAGTCTCATCGTCCAAATCGGGCTTAAAACGCTAAAAATATCATCAAAATACCCCTATATATGCTTGTATATGTGTCTTGTGTATTTTAGGTACGGATATCGAGAAATCAACAAATGATCACAAGAATGAAGCAAAAACAAACACGGGGAATGAAGTCGCACAAAGAACCGGGCCCAAATCATGGATTTTCCAAAAAGACCCTGAAGTTTTGAAGAATGGCAACATTGATCCCTCATCTTTGAAGACTTGTCATAATTGGTCCTTGAAGAATCATTTATACAATATTAATCCTTGGAGTTTGAATATTTGTCGAAACTGACCCTTGAAGAATGATCAAAATGCATATTCCTTATGGAAGTTATCATGAACAACAAGGACTGAAATTGCATTTTAGCCAAAGTTTTAACAAAGGGGTTCAACAAAAAGCTGTGGAAAGATGAAATGCCTGTTTCTATGAAGATCAGGGGGTAATCTGCCTAAAATGAAACCCATATCGATTACCACCCCACCAAACCGACCCAAGCCCACTAAACACACCCAACCAGCCCACCCATTTGTAATTTTATTAACACAGTCCTGTTTGTGTAAAACAGATCAAACCATTTTCTTAAATCCTTCATTAACCCTAAATAATACCCAGAATCAATTAAGTCAGGTTTTTACAATTAACTTTAGCAAAGTCAAAAGCTAGTATTATTAAACCTATGTGCACAATACCCCACCTCAGCACATGAAGCCAAAGATGACAGCACCAAGTCACGGGAATTTTGTAAGGACCACCATTTGATGGCTGAGATGAGATGCCTTGGTCACCAATCCCATCAAACGGACATAATTCATCCCAAGATGTCGACATTTAGCAGAGAACCTTCAAGATTTGGCATCTTCATAGCATATTCTACAAAAGATCCAAGGGCATGGTTGGAAGTTTGTATTGATCACCAGCTAGGGTTTCTTATTCATGTAGTAGTATAAATAGGATAGTACAATGTACTAGCAGGTTGTTCTAATTTTTATAAAAAGTTTGTAATATATGAATTTTTATATCAATTGAGTTCCCTATTACTTTTCATTGCAATTCTTTAAATTTCCAGTCTTTTAAATATTGTCATTCACTTTCCTTGCACAATTTTCATTCCAAGTTCTATTTATTCCAAATCCAAGTTTTTGGTTTGGAGAAGTTACTGTAGCAGCAGCTCATTGGATAGCTTATCGTACAAATAAGCTAGATAATCGGGTTCTTAGTTGGTTCATCTCATTTGGTTTCAAGGCTTACAAGAAAAGGAGTTGGTTTCTTTTCTTCAAAGTGGTCAAGTTTGGTTTAATATTGGTTTCGTATCCGAGGTGAATAAGCTGGTGGGGATAAGCTATAAGGGTTTGTGGTATTGAAAGAAGTTGAAAACGGTTGTCTAGAGCTCATAGAAAGATTGGTTAGATAGCAAGCTATTGGACCCAATGTGAGTGTCTTGTTCCCCTTTTAACTTTTTCTTTTAGTGTAAACTGCTTATAACTTATTTTGTATGCTTATTTGTCTCTTTGATTTTATTGCTTGTTTGCATCTATGTATCTGTTTTTGCTTATAATGTTTACTCAAGTTAATTATTTTTGCCTTTAATCTCATTCTCTTAAGTTTAAATATTTAGTTTCTGTTGGAAAACTAGTGTTTGGTTCAAGTTTGGTCATCTTTCATTAGTATAAGTTAAGTTTAAGTTTTAACGGAAACATTAATTTGAGGTTTATTTGAGTAGAAATCAGTTTTACTTTTGCTATAAAACGCAAAAACATAGAAATGTGAAGTTCACTAAGTTTCTGTGGGTTATATCCAGTAGGAGTCTGATTTTGGTGTAGGGGTGTTTGAGTTAAGCTAGAATAGAGGTTTAGGGTCATTCCTAGGACTTGATGTGCTTAAAGCCACACTCAATAGGTTATAGTAATCTCATTTAATCTTTTTGTTTAATTAAAATCAGTAGGATCAATTAAGTAGTGTTCTTGGTTTTTCATTTAGGCCACTGTTAGAATATATAGATATCATAAGCTTTACATTTTCTTGGTATTGTTACTGATTTGCGGTTTTATTTTAGATGCTTTGAGGTATCTTAAGTCTACACTATAGCTCCCTTAAGTTAGTTTAGACTTTGTCCTTAAACAATTAAGTTAACTTTTGAACATTATGTGGTAAAACACACCAGTAGGATTAGTATGTGTAATCTTAGGTTTTAGATGTTTATTTTTGGTACACTTATAGAGTAGATAACCCTTTAGTTTTGTTTTGAATTTATTTTGCATTTTAAGCTTATTTGTAGGATATAGCTTATTGTGATATTGGGTAAATTTCCTTAGTTTACATTAAAACTTGCCCACTGTTTTCTACTTTTGTCACTCATTAGGTGTAGCAAAAGTTGGTGTTAGATGGAAAACCTTTAGAGTATAGTAATTTGTTAGGATAGCTTAAGTTGTTTTCAGCTTTTACGTCATGGATTCCTCTTTGTGGCTTATGGCTTGTTAGAAGTACACTAGAATACCCACTGTGTATGTTATTTTTTCTTTGTTTTCTTTTTAATTTGCTTCATATATGATTTAAGTTGTTTGATTATGTTGTGATATTTGTGGTGTAACCTTATGATGTGTTAAGATTATTGTGATAAGTTGTGGCTTATTATATTAAGCAAGATAAAGCATAAAAGATCAAAAAAAAAAAGAACAAAAAGTGCAGCATGTAGGATTCGAACCCACTTCCTGCACAAACAAGACGCAGCAACACCCTGAATCACCAGCTGATCTATTGTACCATGTTGATGTATTTCCCTTTTGTTTTTCTTTTAACATTTCTTTTGTTTGTTGATGATTAAAAAGTAATCTGTCAAAAATAGGGCTGCAGGGTCTCAAACCCCTGACCTCTGAACAATATAATACACAACAGACAACACAACAACCATATGATCTGTAGGCACATTTTGTTTATGTCTTCTTTCATTCTTCTTTAATATTGTGCTTTATTTCTTGTATTAAGCTGAAAATAAAAGAGAATAACAAAAGTGTTGCTGGTGGGTTTCGAACCCATGACCTGACCAGCATAAGAAACGCAGCGTAGCCCACTAATACCATCTCCTCTTTTGTGTTTTTTTGTTATGTTTCCTCTTGTTTTTCTTTTATAGGCATTTACCTTTCATTTTATTTTTCTAGTATAGAGTATTTACGTTTTACCAAAAAAAAGTGTCATATCATTTTTGTATTTCTCCTTTTTCCTTCATTTTTGTCATAGTTTAGGAATTTTTGGCATAACTTTTGTATTTTTTTTCCTTTTCTACTTTATTTTTTAATGATTATTTTTCTTTTTAAATTTAGTAAAGTCTTTAAAAAATAGTATTTGATAGTTAAAAATTTTAAAAAAAAATATTTTTAGCTCTTATTTAATATAGTTTAGGTATACAATAGAATTTCTTTTTTTGTATTGTGTCTTTTTCTTAGTTAATTTAATTTTAGGGTTTTTAATTAAGTTTTAAAATTAATATAGATTAAATTAAAAGCTTTCAATTTTTTTAGTTTATATTTTATTTTTAGTTAAAAATTTTAGGACTTTTTAGTAAATTTTAATTATTGTTAGGTGAAAATTTTCGTTGGGTCGCGTTTTTATGTTCGTGCGCGTACGCGTTTTTGTCCGTTTTGAGCGTAATTCGTCTCCTTTTTCTTTTATTTTCGTCTTTTTAAAAACGTTATCACTCGATTAAATACGTCTATAATTGTTGGCTAAACACCATACCTCCACCGAGAACGAACTCGACGACGAGTATTCGCGTTTTTCACAAAACGTGATACTTAATACTTTCCCGCTTTTGTCGCTTTGTTTTTCCTAAAACAAAAGTGTACAAAAACGCAACAATCAAAATGGCGCTGCTGCCGGGGAGGTTTGTTTAGCCATACTTATTTATCGTGTTTATTTGAGTGTTTACGCTTTTATCGTAAATACTTCTTTTTATTTTTCTATACTATTAGCCATACAAATAAATAGTGTTAAATAGAACTCTATTAACACAAAATCGTTTTTTCGTTTTTATTGTGCATAATATATTGTATTTACGTAGAACAACTAATACACAATAATTATCCAAATACGCGAGAAATCGCACCTCAATAGTTGAGCGTTCCGGTCACTATTGTTGTATCGAATTCAAACGAAAGTCAAAGGCAAAATAGATAAATACTCTTAATTGGTTTAATCTCGATAAATACAAACTATAAGGTGGGTATAAGGCGGTTGTATTTCACGACCTAAGCAAAAAAGGAACTTAAGTGCTTCGCGCCGCCTCGTTTTTTCCGCTCGCTTGTGCGTATTTTGAAAGTGACGATTAATGAGGGGTTTGCCAAATCAAGTATTATTAATCTATTTTTGTGAGTTTTAATTATTGAACCTTGAAACGTTTTGGCGTTCAGCCAATGTTTCAAAGTCGACGAGGGTTTTTACTTCACGTGATTGCCTTCACTCCTCTTGGATTCATTAATCGAGACCTTTGATTAGTGGATAGTTTTTGTAGATTAATTTCTATGTAATACACCAAAATTCCAAAAAAAATTAAAAAACCAAAAACACAAAAAGATTCTTCGATTTTTTCCTCTATTTTCATAATTCTTTTCTTTCACCCTCTATAACGTTTAATTCTCGAATCGTCTTTCTCGTTGCATCATGTCGAATGATGGTGGATATTATTTGTGTCCATATTGTGGAGGCCCGCCCGATGGTGCCAATTGTTTTAATTGTAAGGTTATTGGAGGTCGAGAGGGTTATATCTATAACTCCGCTCCATGTGATCGTGGTAACAAGTTTCAATCTTACGACCAAGATTACCCATCATCTTCGTTTTATTCGTCTTATGATTCGTCTTTTAATTGTGATCAAAATCAAAATAATGAGATGAATCAAAACACCTTCTGTGACTATATGAGACGTAATAATGAAAAATTAACTATGATTCAAGAACAAGTTACGAATCTTAAGGAACATTACGAAAAACAATTGGAAACTCAAAAGGAATTTTACTTAAAAGAAATGGCCTCCATGGGAACCGAGTTGGAAAACGAATATGATGCCGCTTCTAAAGAACAAGAACGTTTATTTGACCTAATTGACGAGAGATGGGATAAACTTGTTGATAAAGTTGTGGAGGCTTACACTAATGAGCGAAATGAACTTCTTTCAACGATTGAGACCTTAGAGAAAAAAGTAGCTTCATACGAGTCGAGTTCTTCATCGAATGTCACCAATCCTAATCTCAAAGGAGAGGTTCAAGCCATATCGACTCCTAAGACTCGTACACCTCGTGTTGATCCCTATCTCTCGAATTTTAAAGTCGTGCAACCATCGTCATCGTCTTGCAACAACGTAGACGAAACGAAAAAGTCATCCAACGAAGTTTTGAAAAATGTTTTTGAAAATAAACCAAAGGAAAAACTCGTAGGATACTTGGGAGTATTAAATCTTGTACCTTCTAAACCTAATTTTTCTAATGAGGATGAAATTATTGAGGATTTTCTAAATCAATATACACTTAATTTTGACGAAGAATCTCCATTAAATGATTTTAAAGAAGAAAAATGTGAAAAGGTTTTACAGGAAATCGATGAACCCTCGTTTTTACAAGATGAACGAAAATTAATTCCGAAGGGACGTGTTAGTAGTTTTGCTAAAATTTTTGAAAACCCACGTTCGATCCCTTCGAAGGACAAAGTTGAAACCGTCAAGGCAAAATCTTCACGAGACAAGCCTTTTACTCCTAATCCCACATCGGGTGAGATTTTGGATTTATCATGTGAGAAGTCCGCCGATGGCCTTGCTCACATCGATACGTTTTTCGATGTCGAGGTGGAAACGACAAAGGCAAAATATTCAATCGAAGAGCCTTCTATTCCTAGTTTCACGACGGTTGGAGCTAGCGACTCGATTATCGACGATTTTATTGCTCAACCTCTTCCACGAGGAAGAGAAGACGTTTTTGATCCCGATGGTGATTTTTCCGAGATCAAACGTATTCTTGATGATCCACCTTCTATTTTAGAGTTTGATGAGGACCGTTGCGTTAGCCCGGAGGGGGATGATTTATTAATCGATTCACGTTTTAAAAATTCGAATCCTCCTCCCGCCTTCAAGATAAATGTGGAAATTTTAAGTGTGCCTAGAATTGTTTTAGAAACACCAAATATTTTCAATTTAATCAACTTGGGTTTTCGTAACAAAGAGTTAAAAAATGAAAAAGGGAATGATTTTAAAATTGATTTTAAAGATTTTCCAAATATAGCTCCGTCATCACCTCGCTTAATTGAGCTTGCTACAAACGCGTCTACTTCTTTTGACGACGTTTTGTTTGGATCTAGTGTCGGGGAAGCCCCATTTGTTTCCTCACACTTCTCCACCGAGGACGAGATTTTTGACCCCGGTATCACGTTTAAGATAAAATCTCGGTCTTTTACTGAAGTAGTCACTAGAAGATCCTTCTACACTTACGGTATGAGTTTACCTCGAGTAACTCGATTTTTATGCCCACCCAATGTCCCACCTTTCTCTTCTCATCCTATTTTCTTGTGTCCCTTTGGGACGTTGTTACTTGAAGTCGTGTTGTTTCGTTTATCATCCGAAAACGAAGACACGATCTTTGATCCCGGTATAGAGGTTTTGCCTTTATACACGGTTGCTTTTGAGCCTTAATTACATGTAAGTCCCACAAAAAATGACCGAACCAAGGATATCCTTAAATGATCACAGTTATGGGGATTCGAGTCTAGCTTTTGACTCGGTTATCAAAAACAAGGTGCCTCGTGGGGGAGACCCATGCTTATCCATGTACATATTATTGCTTTCTAATTAGTTTAATGTGAGGGTATTTGTGCCCTTCCAACCTTTGTTTCGTGGTTGTTTGTGAATTGTGGTTTTTAGATGATCATCTTCACGATTGGAGCCTCTCGTGTTCGCTCTACATGAGCAATCGATCGTTTGCTTTGAAGAATTTCTCGATATCCATATGATATATCCTTTGATGTTCTAACCTTAGGTTTGTAGCACACTTCATAAACGGCTATAAATTTAATGGTTCCACCCTTTCAATGCTAGATTAAGCATTCGACTACGTCTCTAGTATGGGGGTATTCTACCCTTAGACTCGAAACATTGAGGACAATGTTTAACTTTAGTATGGGGGGGTGAATAGATACTTGCCTTGCCAAACCTTCACGCTTTCCAAAGTTTATCTTTTGTTTATCGTTTTGTTGCAAAATAAGGCTAAAAATGGCCAAATTTTAAAATTTTTCTAGTTTTTCATAAGTGTTTAAGACACGAATGTAGGTTTTCCGATGGTAAGAATAAGAGTAATTTTTGACTCGACCGTGCGTGTTGAGCACTTAGCTTCAATTCCTTAACTTTTTAGGCCAAGTCTCTAAATGAGGACGAGAAATGATAGAGTTATTTATAAGTCTCGATCTCATGTGTAGTAATTATTAGCTTATTCTCCCCACGCTTTTGATAATAAATTGTTAATAAATATTGATTTAGCGGTTTAATCACTATTGTTGGTTTCTAATTTGTTTTAGTAGCTTCCATGTAATTAAATTGGGAAAACATTAAGGTATCGCCAGCGTCACGGTGTTGAAGTATTGGCACACGAATAATCGAAAGCTTCACCTAATAATAAAATTTCAAGTGCTCACCTAAATTAAGTAAAAATTTGAAGCTCACAAGGCCGAAAAATCTATGAAAAATTGAAAGTGAATCAAGCCTTAATCTTCGAAGCTTTAAAGATCCAAAATTCGCCTTAGCGTGAGGATATACGTCTTTGGCTAATAAAACCACCGATGAGGGGGATAATAAAAGGCAAGGCAAGACCGAAGTCATAATAAAAGCTTCATGGCGAAGTAGAATAAAAGATGGAGGTAAACCAAAGATAATAAGGCCCTTCCGTTAGGGGGCGTATAAAAGTCTTGGTAATAAGTCTCATGTTCAAAACCGTTATAAAACCGTGTTTATCGATCCTTCTTGTTGACTTAGTTTTTTGACATCGTTGTCTATTAGGGTGAATTATTAATTTAATGATTTTGGTTACACTGTTAAAACTCTATTTTTAGACCTAAATCTCTATTCACGCATAAGTCAATGATGTATCCTCGTGATCATTAAGACAAAATAAAATACAAGAGATACCAAGTAGGAATAAGGGAGTTTAGGTTCGTAATTAACACTCATGAGAAGTGATCGTGTTGCTAACTTATTATAACAATGATCTCATCACACGCTTAGCATGGAATTGGGTGAAAATCGAGGACGACGAAATTATTTCTAACGAGGCATTCACGTGTTCTTGTTCTATGATCCCAAAAGTCACTTTTTAGTGATGAAAACAATACATTATGTCTAAAATACATGTAGTAGTTTATTTAAAATTATTTCTTAAATAAATGTCATCATAAAATGAAATTTGGAAGTGCTATGATACTTAATTCTAGCATTGGGTGGGGACACGGCAATGGTTTAGTATGGGGGAGTGATGAGACTGTAATTATACATAGTCTCATCGTCCAAATCGGGCTTAAAACGCTTAAAATATCATCAAAATACCCCTATATATGCTTGTATTTGTGTCTTGTGTATTTTAGGTACGGATATCGAGAAATCAACAAATGATCATAAGAATGAAGCAAAAACGAACACGGGAAATGAAGTCGCACAAAGAACCGGGCCCAAATCATGGATTTTCCAAAAAGACCCTGAAGTCTTGAAGAATGGCAACATTGATCCCTCATCTTTGAAGACTTGTCATAATTGGTCCTTGAAGAATCATTTATACAATATTAATTCTTGGAGTTTGAATATTTGTCAAAACTGACCCTTGAAGAATGATCAAAATGCATATTCCTTATGGAAGTTATCATGAACAACAAGGACTGAAATTGCAATTTAGCCAAAGTTTTAACAAAGGGGTTCAACAAAAAGTTGTAGAAAGATGAAATGCCTGTTTCTATGAAGATCAGGGGGTAATCTGCCTAAAATGAAACCCATATCCATTACCACCCCACCAAACCGACCCAAGCCCACTAAACACACCCAACCAGCCCACCCATTTGTAATTTTATTAACACAGTCCTGTTTGTGTAAAACAGATCAAACCGTTTTCTTAAATCCTTCATTAACCCTAAATAATACCCAGAATCAATTAAGTCAGGTTTTTAAAATTAACTTTGGCAAAGTAAAGTCAAAAGCTAGTATTATTAAACCCATGTGCACAATACCCCCCACCTCAGCACATGAAGCCAAAGATGACAGCACCAAGTCACGGGAATTTTGTAAGGACCACCATTTGATGGCTGAGATGAGATGCCTTGGTCACCAATCCCATCAAACGGACATAATTCATCCCAAGATATCGACATTTAGCAGAGAACCTTCAAGATTTGGCATCTTCATATCATATTCTACAAAGATCCAAGGGCATGGTTGGAAGTTTGTATTGATCACCAGCTAGGGTTTCTTATTCATGTAGTAGTATAAATAGGATAGTACAATGTACTAGCAGGTTGTTCCAATTTTTATAAAAAGTTTGTAATATATGAATTTTTATATCAATTGAGTTCCCTATTACTTTTCATTGCAATTCTTTAAATTTCCAGTCTTTTAAATATTGTCATTCACTTTCCTTGCACAATTTTCATTCCAAGTTCTATTTATTCCAAATCCAAGTTTTTGGTTTGGAGAAGTTACTGTAGCAGCAACTCATTGGATAGCTTATCGTACAAATAAGCTAGCTAACCGGGTTCTTAGTTGGTTCATCTTGATAGGTGTGTAAACACCCATCTTTTCTACCACTTAACTACAATAATAACCGGACCAAAACGTGTATTTTATGTCTTTTATGTCGGAATTATGCGTGGTTTGTGTTTTTGTTGTGATTTAGGATAAAAAGGTGAAAAATGGAGAAAACACGGACATTCACGGTCATTTATGGACTTTTATTGAAGAAAAGGATAAAAGACAAAGTCAAGAAGTCAAGAGTGCAAAAAGAACGGAAGTCCACGACCAATTCTGAAGATTTATCGAAGAAAAAGTCAAAAGACGGAAGTTTATCAAAAGCCGGAGAATTCAAGTCTATTTTATTGAAGAATTTAAAGACGAGTTCAAAAGAAATCCCGAAGTCAAAAGTCCCTTAAAGTCCAAGATTAAAGAAGATTAGAAGAAAAGGACTAAGTACGCAATTAATGAAGATTAATAAAAGGAGGGACTTAAACTTGTAATTAAGAAGAAAGGAAAGAGGGGAGGAAGCTTCCTTAATCCTCCCCTATAAATAGATTAGATTAGTTATCATTTCACTCTTGTTGGCTAAGTGTGACAATTAGCTCTTCCACCATTTTAAATACTTGTCATTTACATTAATTGTCAATTTAATTACCTTGTCTTGCACCTTAAATTCATTTAATTTCAAGTAAGTTTCCTTTTAATTATTGTTAATCTTTACTTTATCTTGTCAATCTCTTATCAACCTTTCTTATTCTTTGATTTGTGGTGTTTATGTTCATGTTCATGCTTTTATTTTGATCCAAAGTGTTTTTGATTATTGTGGTAAAAGTTGTTTAATTTCATGTTTTAATTGTTTATTGATGCTTATTCATTGAATCGTTACTGTTTATATTCATACGTGTGTTGATTTTGGTTACTTTTTATTGTTTTTATCTGCTACTGTATGTTCCTTGTTCTTCGGATGTGTTTGCCTGTTTCTGATCTTTCCAGATAAGTTCCGAACCAAGGAAGTGGAAAGTGTTCATTCGGAACTTCTAAAGTTCCGAATCAAAGCTTCATCCGGAAGATTAAACTTGTTCATTCGGAAGTCAAAACTTCCGAACCAAGATTCTTCATTCGGAAGTCCAAAACTTCCGAACCAAACATACTCATTCGGAACTTCCAAAGTTCCGAACCAAGGGTTTCATCCGGAACTTTTCAAAAGTTCCGAATCAACTCAAAGTTCCGAATCAAGGACCAAAGTTCCGAATCAAGGCTGTTCATTCGGAAGTCAAAAACTTCCGAATCAAGGTTGTTCATTCGGAACTTTAAACTTCCGAACCAAGGGAAATCTTCCGAATCAAGAAGGTTCATTCGGAAGTTATAAACTTCCGAATCAAAAGGGGTTTCATCCGGAACGTTCCGAATCAAGGAGTGACCAAAGACTTCCGAGTCAAGGCAACAAGTGAGAGTTTCGAATCAGTAAGTTCCGAACGAAACATCGTTTTGGATAAGTGACATATTCAGATCAATTTGTTCCAGATCGAGGATTTTGGCAATATTCCAAGTAAAGAAGAGTCATTTCAACCAAAGGTGACATTTAGGTCGAGTGATTATTCCAAACGAAGGTTTATGCCGAATGAGCTGTATTCAGGTTCTTATTAGCTTTTGTCCTTAATTTTTATTTTCAAGCTTTATTTTACTTGCCTTTTTATTTAATTGCACTTTTATATTATTTGCCTTAGTTTTAGTCGCACTTTAAGTTTGCCTTAGATAGTTTTAAGTTTACGTCATTTTACTTTAGTGCCTTTTAATTTTAGTCACGTTTTAAAATACTCGCACTTTACTTTAATTAGACTTAGATTTACTTTAAAAAACACTTTTATTTTTATGTCTTTGCATTTAAATTTAAAATCACCCAAAAATATTCTTTTTCACTAAAGATCAACTAAGTCACACATAGAGAGCTAAGATCAATTCGTTAAGATACCGAGAACAACAATTGAACCTAGTAAAAGCTAGTTATCAAATGGCGCCGCTGCCGGCTCTTTACGTTAAGATCAACAGTTTTCTGTGCTAGACACGTTGCTTTTTGGGATCCGTTCACTTGTGAGCGTTATTTTTCTTGTATAAAAAATTCAAAAAAATCATAAAAATTAAAATATTGATAAAAAAAAAAAACCATAAAAATTAAAAATTTCAAAAATACAAAAAGATTTTCTTTTTATTGTGTATATATATTGTCTTTGCGTTTGGTTTCTTTTTCTTTTACATTTTCAGGTGTATGCGTACTAGATCTTCTAATTATCAAGAGCCCGAGCCTCAAGAAGATTTAGATATGTCAGGTGTTAACAACAATAATCAACTACCGCACCTCAACAATAATAACAATAACAACAATGCTCCTCCACAGCCCGATCTTCGGACCATGGAGGAACTTTGTCAACCAACAATGTTTGGACGAGGAGGACCGATTGCGCCGATGCAAATCAACGCTCCTGAGTTTTCGTTGAAGCACCACATGATTCAGCAAGTACAAACAAACCCATTTAGAGGATTGCCTGATGATGATGCCAACAAACACCTAGACAAGTTCATCACAATCACCCAAAGCATGAAGTTGCCTGGGGCCACAATGGATGTACTCCGCCTACAACTCTTCCCACATACTTTATCGCATCATGCCGAAAAATGGTTTGATCGTCTCCCGAAGAATTCTATTCACACTTGGGATGACATGACTCAACGGTTTCTTTCGCGCTACTTTCCACCATCCATGGTCACAAGCCTTCGCAATCAGATCAGCGGTTTCATGCAAGATCCCGATGAATCTCTTTTTGATGCATGGGAGAGATATAATGTCTTGATCGACCGTTGTCCAAACCACAACATGCTTCCGGTCACCTTGATCGATACTTTCTACAACGGATTGACTTTTCGAGATCGTGATACGATTAATGCAGCCGCCGGTGGCACATTCATGAAAAGGAGACCCGAGGAGTGTAGAGAGTTAATAGAGAACATGACTACTCATCATAAGAACTGGGATTCCTCTGCTTCTTCTAGAAACAACACGAGAGTCAATGTTTCTTCTACCTCAGCAAACCCTGAGATGACCGAACTCACCCGCATGATGGCTGAAATGAGCAAAAGTATTACGCTTCTCGCTTCAAACCAACAACAACATCAAGTTAAAGCAGTCGCTAATCCTTGTGAAACATGTGGCGGTCCTCACTCATACACCGATTGTCCTTCGACACAAGGAAATCCGGAAAATGTGTATGCAGCTTATGGTAATTATTCACCGGAAAATTACCAAGCTAGACAACAAGGGGATAGAAACCTGCTGAGCTACCGATCCAACAATTACCTTTCACCCGGTTTTTCTCCTCAAAACCAAAATCCCGCCAATAACTACAATAGAAGCAACCAAATCCCACCTCGTGCTTCTAACCCTTATCAACCACCCACCCAACAACACCCACCCATTAATCCCGATGTTGACACAATCATGAGAACTCAAGGTGAGCAAATCAAGAATCTACAGAGCCAAATAATCAATTTGAAAGGAGATATCTTGAAGCAAGGTAATGACATCAGAACCGAGGTTCGTGAAAACCTGCAATCTTCCTTCATCACTCAAACAACTGAATTAAAGAATCTATTGGCTAGTTTCTTGCCCGAAGCTCAACCTTCCTCTTCCTCGGGTTCTCTACCTTCAAACACCGTCCCCAATCCGCGAGCTAATGTGAGTGTTATAACTACGCGTAGTGGAATTACCATTGTCAATCCACCTGATTCACCACCATTGTCTACACCTCCTCCACCACCATGTATCCCTACTCCTTTTACACTTAGTGATAGTACACCATTACCGTCTACGCCTCGTAATGACGATGTATCTCGGAAGGACCCTTCAACATCACAACCTTCACCAACTACACCTCCACCTAACCCTTATCAGCCCCGAATCCCATACCCTTCTCGCATAGGCAAGACCAACGAGCTAACCAAGAATGACTGTAATGTAATGAAATATGTGGATATGCTATCTAAAATGACCATCAACATTAGCCTTGTTGAAGCACTTTGCCACATGCCGAAATTTGTTAAAGCATTCAAGGACTTGCTTAGCAAGAAGGAGAAGTTGCTTGAACTCGCCAACACACGCTTAAATGAAAACTGCTCTGCAGTCCTTCTTAGAGAACTTCCGGAAAAGCTTGGAGATCCCGGTCGTTTTGTGTTGTCTTGCGTATTCAACAAAACTGAAGAATTTACTGCCCTTGCTGATCTCGGGGCTAGTATTAATCTTATGCCACTCAGTGTTTGGAAAACACTATCATTGCCCGATCTCATTCCTACAAAGATGACTCTCGAACTTGCAAACCGCACTCTCGCTTACCCCGTTGGTATAGCCGAAGACGTGTTTATCAAAGTTGGCACATTTACTTTCCCGGTCGATTTTGTCGTAGTTGATTATGAAATGGACCCTCGTATTCCTTTAATACTTGGTCGGCCATTCTTGAGAACCGGACGTGCTTTAATAGATGTGGCCGAAGGTGAGTTAATCTTACGAGTCGGGGATGATTCTAAAATTTTTAGAATGGGGAAGCTTACAGGCAAATCCTTTGGAGGCCGAGAATCAGTGAACATGATAAATGTGCTCGATGACTTTACCGTCTACGATAATCCTTTATTCGCGTCTTCCACTGATAATCCACTCTTTGAAGATAATGTGGATGATTCTCACTCTACTTTGGACGCTTCTCCCATTTTTGATTCTTCACCGGTCTTCGATGCTTATGATGATGATGATTCTAGCTCAGACTCGGATGATTTTGATTGTACTTCTGAGTATCCCGAGCTGCCTACATATGATGATTTCGATGAGGCCGATACTCTCTCGAGCGATTCTTCACATGATGAAGATCCTCCATCATCACTCGATCCTACCTTGGACGATTATTCATTTGAGGAAGATTTCTCTGAATTCCTCAACACATACTTCCCTCATGAGAGTGATGCTCCTCCTTTTGACTTTGAAGATTATCGTCTTGATCCTACTTTGGATTTTAAGAGCATTTTGTCAAAGGAGAAGAAACCGGTCGACACCGAAATCCGTTGCACTTATGATTTGACACCTCTTTGTCCCACTTCTGAGGACGAGGTTGTGCTTCTTTGCGGATCTTCTTCACACTCGGCTGAGCCTGAGTGCTATTTTCCCCTAAAGGAAAAGGTGTTCGATCCCGGTATTGAAGTCTTTAAGCCATCTCAGTATCCACCTGATGAAATAAAAGGAAATATCTTTGGACCCATTGAAGACATGCTTGCACCGCACCATCCTTGCTTCTACTGTGCTCCATCACTGCTTAAGGGAACCTTGCCACTTCTCTTTTGGCTTGCCTTGTTCGCCTTAAGCTCTTGCTTATTGATGGATGAAAACTATGTCTTTGATCCTGGTGGATTTGTTTCATGCTACTTCCGTTGATGATCAAGGTCGAGTCAGGCTCACGACTCGGTTAACAAAAATCAAGCGCTTCTTGGGAGGCAACCCATGCACCTATCTTTTCACTTTCTTTACCATAAGTGTAGGGGGGACCCTTTGGATTGCTATTACCTCTCCTCACTTCTTAATCAGGGATTCGAGCTTCAATGATCCACTCTTGATGATTCTTGACGACCCGTGATTCCGTGTTCTACTTCTTCCCGGTTCTATCCTAAACTCTTTTCGATTCACTATTTTATATTTTCTCAATATTAAAATAGGAATCTATTTAGTTGTCTTTTCCTTAGCGAGATTTAAACAAACGTGCACAATGTTCTAAGTGTAGGGGAGCTTACTCCCACATGCTTAAACATTGAGGACAATGTTTATCTTAAGTGTAGGGGGGACTTCTATCGAAGTTAAGTGGTCTTTTCCTTGTTTTTGTCCTCATTTTAACCGGAAAATCAATTTTTCGACATTTTTCAAAATTTTTGATCTATTTTGGCCTATTAGTTGTTATCTTTGTATAGTTATTTTCTTTCTCCGCTAGAATAAATGTTTAATAAGTGGTTTTAATTTTCAAACGTTGTGAATCTTTTGACTCAATCCGAGTTTACTCTAGCTAGTATCCTTAACGTGTTTAAGTCAAGTTTTGCTAGGCTTTTATATAGGGAGCTATAAAACGCGAAAGTCTTAACTCTGACGAGTTAAGAACAAGAACTTTTCGCAAGTTCCTATAATTGATCCTAGAGAGTCGTTTATCAAGGGAACTTTAAGATGCGATTTCTAAACTTGAAAGAGTCTAAGAATTTGCAAGATCCTATAGGCGACTCGAAAACCCAAAACTTTGATTTAATAGGCTAAGTATCCACGAGTCTCATTACTTGAGATTTTAAACTGTGGAGAACGAGAGATGATAGAGCCAATTATAAGTTGGGTATTCTTTCATGAATTTATGTGAGTTAATTATGAGCCTATTCTCCCATCGCTTGCTAATAATTTATTTGCTAATAAATAAGGTTGTATGATTTGAAAAGTTACTTAGCTTCTAGCCCCAGATCGTTTAAAAGTTGCTCGGTAATGACGAGAGTTCATAGCCAAGGCATAACTTATGAAGCGGGGCGCGAAGATTGGCGAGTCCAAAAAGGCCCTAACAAGGCATGAGGGCTATGTTTTGTTGCTAAAGATCCAAAGTGATGTGAAGAATCATTTATCGAAAATCAATATGAAGGATCGAGACACACGACGTAAAGCTAAACTCCCCAAAAGTCATGGAGAAGTGTATCCAAAAAGACCCTAACAAGGTATGAGGATAAATAGATCCAAGTCATAAAAGGAGGTGGATCGTTGTATATCAAAATCCAAAATAAAGATTGGAGAAAAATGAAGAAGTCGTGGTCCAAGTATGAATCTCTCAAAACTTCAAGTGAAGAAATTCCAATTATGAAGAGAAGACCATTATTTCATGAACGTCTCTCAAAGATTCGAAGTATGAAGTCGCTGCCAAATATCGGCCCGAGAAAGGTCTCAAATCGCGAACCAAGTTATGCCAAGATATGAACTTTCTGATATCCCGAGAAGCAGTTTTAAAAGATTTGGTCCTTTAGCTAACTATTGATTAAATCGTGCACTTTATTTTCAGACTAAATAACTATCGAAATAAGTCAAACAATGTATCTTCATGATCATTCAAGACAAAATATAAAATATAAGAGATACACCTAGGAATAAGGGAGTCTAAGTGAGTAATTGGCCCACATGAGTTCGTGTTAGTTTACTAACTTATAATAACAATAATCTCGTTTTTAAGCTTGGTTTGGAGAAAGTGAAAACTTGAGGATGATGATTATTCATAACATTTTCAAAACCCAAGGTATGCTTTTGATGTCTTTAATTTCAATGTTTTTAATTTTCTATCTCTTTAATAAAGGCCAACGTGGATTGATTACGATGAAAAGTGTAATCTTGCTTTGTAACTAATGCATTGCATGAGGACATTGCAATGGTCAAGTGTAGGGGATTGGACTTCTATCGAAGTTAAGTGGTCTTTTCCTTGTTTTTGTCCTCATTTTAACCGGAAAATCAATTTTTCGACATTTTTCAAAATTTTTGATCTATTTTGGCCTATTAGTTGTTATCTTTGTATAGTTATTTTCTTTCTCCGCTAGAATAAATGTTTAATAAGTGGTTTTAATTTTCAAACGTTGTGAATCTTTTGACTCAATCCGAGTTTACTCTAGCTAGTATCCTTAACGTGTTTAAGTCAAGTTTTGCTAGGCTTTTATATAGGGAGCTATAAAACGCGAAAGTCTTAACTCTGACGAGTTAAGAACAAGAACTTTTCGCAAGTTCCTATAATTGATCCTAGAGAGTCGTTTATCAAGGGAACTTTAAGATGCGATTTCTAAACTTGAAAGAGTCTAAGAATTTGCAAGATCCTATAGGCGACTCGAAAACCCAAAACTTTGATTTAATAGGCTAAGTATCCACGAGTCTCATTACTTGAGATTTTAAACTGTGGAGAACGAGAGATGATAGAGCCAATTATAAGTTGGGTATTCTTTCATGAATTTATGTGAGTTAATTATGAGCCTATTCTCCCATCGCTTGCTAATAATTTATTTGCTAATAAATAAGGTTGTATGATTTGAAAAGTTACTTAGCTTCTAGCCCCAGATCGTTTAAAAGTTGCTCGGTAATGACGAGAGTTCATAGCCAAGGCATAACTTATGAAGCGGGGCGCGAAGATTGGCGAGTCCAAAAAGGCCCTAACAAGGCATGAGGGCTATGTTTTGTTGCTAAAGATCCAAAGTGATGTGAAGAATCATTTATCGAAAATCAATATGAAGGATCGAGACACACGACGTAAAGCTAAACTCCCCAAAAGTCATGGAGAAGTGTATCCAAAAAGACCCTAACAAGGTATGAGGATAAATAGATCCAAGTCATAAAAGGAGGCGGATCGTTGTATATCAAAATCCAAAATAAAGATTGGAGAAAAATGAAGAAGTCGTGGTCCAAGTATGAATCTCTCAAAACTTCAAGTGAAGAAATTCCAATTATGAAGAGAAGACCATTATTTCATGAACGTCTCTCAAAGATTCGAAGTATGAAGTCGCTGCCAAATATCGGCCCGAGAAAGGTCTCAAATCGCGAACCAAGTTATGCCAAGATATGAACTTTCTGATATCCCGAGAAGCAGTTTTAAAAGATTTGGTCCTTTAGCTAACTATTGATTAAATCGTGCACTTTATTTTCAGACTAAATAACTATCGAAATAAGTCAAACAATGTATCTTCATGATCATTCAAGACAAAATATAAAATATAAGAGATACACCTAGGAATAAGGGAGTCTAAGTGAGTAATTGGCCCACATGAGTTCGTGTTAGTTTACTAACTTATAATAACAATGATCTCGTTTTTAAGCTTGGTTTGGAGAAAGTGAAAACTTGAGGATGATGATTATTCATAACATTTTCAAAACCCAAGGTATGCTTTTGATGTCTTTAATTTCAATGTTTTTAATTTTCTATCTCTTTAATAAAGGCCAACGTGGATTGATTACGATGAAAAGTGTAATCTTGCTTTGTAACTAATGCATTGCATGAGGACATTGTAATGGTCAAGTGTAGGGGATTTGATAGGTGTGTAAACACCCATCTTTTCTACCACTTAACTACAATAATAACCGGACCAAAACGTGTATTTTATGTCTTTTATGTCGGAATTATGCGTGGTTTGTGTTTTTGTTGTGATTTAGGATAAAAAGGTGAAAAATGGAGAAAACACGGACATTCACGGGCATTTATGGACTTTTATTGAAGAAAAGGATAAAAGACAAAGTCAAGAAGTCAAGAGTGCAAAAAGAACGGAAGTCCACGACCAATTCTGAAGATTTATCGAAGAAAAAGTCAAAAGACGGAAGTTTATCAAAAGCCGGAGAATTCAAGTCTATTTTATTGAAGAATTTAAAGACGAGTTCAAAAGAAATCCCGAAGTCAAAAGTCCCTTAAAGTCCAAGATTAAAGAAGATTAGAAGAAAAGGACTAAGTACGCAATTAATGAAGATTAATAAAAGGAGGGACTTAAACTTGTAATTAAGAAGAAAGGAAAGAGGGGAGGAAGCTTCCTTAATCCTCCCCTATAAATAGATTAGATTAGTTATCATTTCACTCTTGTTGGCTAAGTGTGACAATTAGCTCTTCCACCATTTTAAATACTTGTCATTTACATTAATTGTCAATTTAATTACCTTGTCTTGCACCTTAAATTCATTTAATTTCAAGTAAGTTTCCTTTTAATTATTGTTAATCTTTACTTTATCTTGTCAATCTCTTATCAACCTTTCTTATTCTTTGATTTGTGGTGTTTATGTTCATGTTCATGCTTTTATTTTGATCCAAAGTGTTTTTGATTATTGTGGTAAAAGTTGTTTAATTTCATGTTTTAATTGTTTATTGATGCTTATTCATTGAATCGTTACTGTTTATATTCATACGTGTGTTGATTTTGGTTACTTATTATTGTTTTTATCTGCTACTGTATGTTCCTTGTTCTTCGGATGTGTTTGCCTGTTTCTGATCTTTCCAGATAAGTTCCGAACCAAGGAAGTGGAAAGTGTTCATTCGGAACTTCTAAAGTTCCGAATCAAAGCTTCATCCGGAAGATTAAACTTGTTCATTCGGAAGTCAAAACTTCCGAACCAAGATTCTTCATTCGGAAGTCCAAAACTTCCGAACCAAACATACTCATTCGGAACTTCCAAAGTTCCGAACCAAGGGTTTCATCCGTAACTTTTCAAAAGTTCCGAATCAACTCAAAGTTCCGAATCAAGGACCAAAGTTCCGAATCAAGGCTGTTCATTCGGAAGTCAAAAACTTCCGAATCAAGGTTGTTCATTCGGAACTTTAAACTTCCGAACCAAGGGAAATCTTCCGAATCAAGAAGGTTCATTCGGAAGTTATAAACTTCCGAATCAAAAGGGGTTTCATCCGGAACGTTCCGAATCAAGGAGTGACCAAAGACTTCCGAGTCAAGGCAACAAGTGAGAGTTTCGAATCAGTAAGTTCCGAACGAAACATTGTTTTGGATAAGTGACATATTCAGATCAATTTGTTCCAGATCGAGGATTTTGGCAATATTCCAAGTAAAGAAGAGTCATTTCAACCAAAGGTGACATTTAGGTCGAGTGATTATTCCAAACGAAGGTTTATGCCGAATGAGCTGTATTCAGGTTCTTATTAGCTTTTGTCCTTAATTTTTATTTTCAAGCTTTATTTTACTTGCCTTTTTATTTAATTGCACTTTTAGATTATTTGCCTTAGTTTTAGTCGCACTTTAAGTTTGCCTTAGATAGTTTTAAGTTTACGTCATTTTACTTTAGTGCCTTTTAATTTTAGTCACGTTTTAAAATACTCGCACTTTACTTTAATTAGACTTAGATTTACTTTAAAAAACACATTTATTTTTAAGTCTTTGCATTTAAATTTAAAATCACCCAAAAATATTCTTTTTCACTAAAGATCAACTAAGTCACACATAGAGAGCTAAGATCAATTCGTTAAGATACCGAGAACAACAATTGAACCTAGTAAAAGCTAGTTATCACATCTCATTTGGTTTCAAGGCTTACAAGAAAAGGAGTTGGTTTCTTTTCTTCAAAGTGGTCAAGTTTGGTTTAATATTGGTTTCGTATCCGAGGTGAATAAGCTGGTGGGGATAAGCTATAAGGGTTTGTGGTATTGAAAGAAGTTGAAAACGGTTGTCTAGAGCTCATAGAAAGATTGGTTAGATAGCAAGCTATTGGACCCAATGTGAGTGTCTTGTTCCCCTTTTAACTTTTTCTTTTAGTGTAAACTGCTTATAACTTATTTTGTATGCTTATTTGTCTCTTTGATTTTATTGCTTGTTTGCATCTATGTATCTGTTTTTGCTTATAATGTTTACTCAAGTTAATTATTTTTTCCCTTTAATCTCATTCTCTTAAGTTTAAATATTTAGTTTCTGTTGGAAAACTAGTGTTTGGTTCAAGTTTGGTCATCTTTCATTAGTATAAGTTAAGTTTAAGTTTTAACAGAAACATTAATTTGAGGTTTAGTTGAGTAGAAATCAGTTTTACTTTTGCTATAAAACGTAAAAACATAGAAATGTGAAGTTCACTAAGTTTCTGTGGGTTATATCCAGTAGGAGTCTGATTTTGGTGTAGGGGTGTTTGAGTTAAGCTAGAATAGAGGTTTAGGGTCATTCCTAGGACTTGATGTGCTTAAAGTCACACTCAATAGGTTATAGTAATCTCATTTAATCTTTTTGTTTAATTAAAATCAGTAGGATCAATTAAGTAGTGTTCTTGGTTTTTCATTTAGGCCACTGTTAGAATATTTAGATATCATAAGCTTTACATTTTCTTGGTATTGTTACTGATTTGCGGTTTTATTTTAGATGCTTTGAGGTATCTTAAGTCTACACTATAGCTCTTTTAAGTTAGTTTAGACTTTGGCCTTAAACTGTTAAGTTGACTTTTGAACTTTATGTGGTAAAACACACCAGTAGGATTAGTATGTGTAATCTTAGGTTTTAGATGTTTATTTTTGGTACACTTATAGAGTAGATAACCCTTTAGTTTTGTTTTGAATTTATTTTGCATTTTAAGCTTATTTGTAGGATATAGCTTATTGTGATATTGGGTAAATTTCCTTAGTTTACATTAAAACTTGCCCACTGTTTTCTACTTTTGTCACTCATTAGGTGTAGCAAAAGTTGGTGTTAGATGGCAAACCTTTAGATTATAGTATTTTGTTCGGATAGCTTAAGTTGTTTTCAGCTTTTACGTCATGGAGTCCTCTTTGTGGCTTATGGCTTGTTAGAAGTACACTAGAATACCCACTGTGTATGTTATTTTTTCTTTGTTTTCTTTTTAATTTGCTTCCTTTATGATTTAAGTTGTTTGATTATGTTGTGATATTTGTAGTGTAACCTTATGATGTGTTAAGCTTATTGTGATAAGTTGTGGCTTATTATATTAAGCAAGATAAAGCATAAAAGATCAAAAGCAAAAAAAAAAAAAAAAAAAGAACAAAAAGTGAAGCATGTAGGATTCGAACCCACTGCCTGCACAAACAAGACGCAGCAACACCCTGAATCACCAGCTGATCTATTGTACCCTGTTGATGTATTTCCCTTTTATTTTTCTTTTAACATTTCTTTTGGTTGTTGCTGATTAAAAAGTAATCTGTCAAAAGTAGGGCTGCAGGGTCTCGAACCCCTGACCTCTGAACAATATAATATACAACAGACAACACAACAACCATATGATCTGTAGGCACATTTTGTTTATGTCTTCTTTCATTCTTCTTTAATATTGTGCTTTATTTCTTGAATTAAGCTGAAAATAAAAGAGAATAACAAAAGTGTTGCTGGTGGGTTTCAAACCCATGACCTGACCAGCATAAGAAACGCAACATAGCCCACTTTTACCATCTCCTCTTTTGTGTTTTTTTGTTATGTTTCCTCTTGTTTTTATTTTATAGGCATTTACCTTTCATTTTATTTTTCTAGTATAGAGTATTTACGTTTTACCAAAAAAAAAAGTGTCATATCATTTTTGTATTTCTCCTTTTTCCTTCATTTTTGTCATAATTTAGGAATTTTTGGCATAACTTTTGTATTTTTTTCCTTTTCTACTTTATTTTTTAATGATTATTTTTCTTTTTAAATTTAGTGAAGTCTTTTAAAAATAGTATTTGATGGTTAAAAATTAAAAAAAAAAAAATTTTAGCTCTTATTTAATATAGTTTAGGTATACAATAGAATTTCTTTTTTTTTTTTTTTTTTTGCACAATTAAAACTTTCATTTTCATTAAAAAAAGATACAAAAACTGGAACCAAAAAACCAAAGTCACAGGCGACTTGGTTTTATACTAACTCTAAGAATAATCTAGAAGGCGAAATAAAATAATACAGAAAAAAGGAAAAGCCCTAAACCCTAATTCAGGAAATTCCACAAAAGCCCTTGGTCCTTGCTTGAATTTTGTTTATGTCTTCTTTCATTCTTCTTTAATATTGTGCTTTATTTCTTAAATTAAGCTGAAAATAAAAGAGAATAACAAAAGTGTTGCTGGTGGGTTTCGAACCCATGACCTGACCAGCATAAGAAACGCAACATAGCCCACTTTTACCATCTCCTCTTTTGTGTTTTTTTGTTATGTTTCCTCTTGTTTTTATTTTATAGGCATTTACCTTTCATTTTATTTTTCTAGTATAGAGTATTTACGTTTTACCAAAAAAAATGTGTCATATCATTTTTGTATTTCTCCTTTTTCCTTCATTTTTGTCATAATTTAGGAATTTTTGGCATAACTTTTGTATTTTTTTTTCCTTTTCTACTTTATTTTTTAATGATTATTTTTCTTTTTAAATTTAGTGAAGTCTTTTAAAAATAGTATTTGATAGTTAAAAATATAAAAAAAAATTTTTTTAGCTCTTATTTAATATAGTTTAGGTATACAATATAATTTCTTTTTTTTTTTTTTGCACAATTAAAACTTTCATTTTCATTAAAAAAAGATACAAAAACTGGAACCAAAAAACCAAAGTCACAGGCGACTTGGTTTTATACTAACTCTAAGAATAATCTAGAAGGCGAAATAAAATAATACAGAAAAAAGGAAAAGCCCTAAACCCTAATTCAGGAAATTCCACAAAAGCCCTTGGTCCTTGCTTGAATTTTTAGTCAAATTGGTGTCATGTGATGCTGGTACTTGATACAGCTGTTATAATGCCATCTTGGTCGTTCATTTGGTGTGGAGGACATGTTTTTCATCAAAGCCATTCATCTTGTCGGGGTTTGGGGATTTGGGGAAAGTGACGGGTGCAGGGGTGGGGACCAAGGATCACATGGTTGTGTTGGTGTCACATTTTTAAGTGGGTTTGGGTTAAGGTGGACAAGAATAAGTGATCTGGAGAATCTCAATAAAAACCCCTTTAGATTAAAACTAATCAAGATTAGGGTTTATGGTGTTGGGTGGTGATGAACAGGGGTTTCAATTCGTTTTAGGGGGAATTAGTTTTAAAAAGTCTGTTTCCCACATAAATTAATAACTGATTAATAATCAGTTTTATATAAAACTAGTGGAAGAGTGACGTGTGGGATTGGGAGGTAGTGATTGGTGGGTCAACCAGTCAAGATGACGTGGCGTGTTGTGAGTGGGTGTTGAAGGTTTATTTGTCTCCCAAGAATGCCCCCTAATGTTTCTTGTCTTTGTCACTTTGTAATAACAGCCCAAGAACTTAAATTCCTTTGTAAAAAGTTTGGCTGAGTTGTTAAAAATGGCACAAAGATTTTTCAAAGTTTCTCACAAGGACTTTAAATGCAATTTCTTCAATCTTCAAGGGCTTAACTTGTCATGTCTTCATTCTTCAAAGTTTTGACTTGTTTGTTGACTTCTTGGAGGACCAATATTGACAATTTAGTTTAGTTGAGGGACTAAATTTGCCAACTTTTCAAAGTTAAGGGTCCTTTTTGTAATTTTGACAAACTTTAGGGACCAAACTTGTAATTATGAAGATACAAGGGTATAAAGTGTCAATTCTTCCATATTGGAGGACCCTTCTTCATAATTCTTCAAATCTTCAAGGGTTTTCTTTGGAAAATTCTTCATTAGGGCTTGGTTCATTGTGCGGCTTCGTTTCCCGTGTTTGTTTTTGTATGATTCTTGTGATCTTTTGTCATTTTCTCAATATCCGTACCTAAAATACACAAGCAACAAACACAAGTATATATATGGGTATTTTGATGATATTTAATACATTTTAAGCCCGTTTTGGACGATGAGACTATGTATAAAAGCAGTCTCATCACTCCCCCATACTAAACCATTGTCGTGCCCTCACTCAATGCTAGAATAAAGTATCGTAGCACCTCCAAAATTCATTTTTATTCACTTTTATTGAATGATAAACTACCTACACTACTACTATTACTACTACTTGCGATTCTGAATGCTGCTTGTGGTGAAATGAAGCCTTCTTTCAATGGTTGATTATTGGGAGTGATTGGAAGACGGTTTTCTTCTGGTACGAGTGCATTGTCAAGTTGAATTTGTTGCTTTTGAGTGCGAGCCATGATAGTTGCTAAGATAAAACATACACGTTGATACACAATAGATATATATCATACTGTATAAACCTTAAAAGCATCATATTTCAATTTCATTAAAACATAGCAACTAGCACTTGAAATACCATACAATCATTACCCAAAATAATCATCAAGTTGAAATTCATGCAAATCAGAAACCTAAACAAGCATATCAATCAAAAAAATCCAAATAATGAAGCATAAGTCGGAATCTGTTTTTACAACACCTAATGCGGAATCCAATGTTACCCACATAAGTCGGAATACATCATGCGTAACATAATTCGAAATACACCCACTCCACACATAAGTCAGAATGAATGAGTTTACACATAAGTTGGAATAAGTGAGTTTACACATAAGTCAGAATAATGCAGTTCAAACATAAGTCGGAATACATAATTCTTAACCTTATCCGAAATCCATGTTTCCAACCTTATCCAGAATCCATGTTTGTGAACTTAAGTCGGAATACAAAACTCTTAACCTTATCCGGAATACGTATTGTGAACTTAAGTCAGAATACAAAACTCTTAACCGTATCCGGAATACGTATTGTGAACTTAAGTCGGAATACAAAACTCTTAACCTTATCCGGAATCCATGTTTCCAAACTAAGTCGGAATCAATGAGTTTGCAACATAAGTCGGAATAAATCTATTCTGAACCTAAGTCGGAATCCCACATTTCTTTTAACTGTTTATCACCTCTCACAATGATTTCATTCCTAAGGAAAAAGTTGTCAGATGGAAACCAATCTAAGCAACTATCCTATGTTCTAAAATTTTCCGTAACAAAAACCTGTGTATTTAATCAATTAATTGATCTGATTAAGTCCATAAACCCTAAATGATATGTAGGGATCGACTAATTAAACAAAGAAAGAAGTCAGGTTTACCTTAGGTGTGATGAATGAGAAAAACTCAAAGTCTTGGATGATCAAGTTTTAACAATGGCGGAAAATGTGTGATATTTTGGTGTGTGTGAAACAGTGAGACAAAAAGAAGAGGGGGGCGGGGTCAAGTTTTTTACCTAAGTAAAAAAAAATTTACACTTTGGGTCCTCCTTTTTCTTTCTCTATTTCATTTAGTTAAACTTAACATTCGTTATCACTAAACTAACTATTTGTTCACAAATAGCCAAACAACCACTTAAACTCCTATACCTTAACGCTCATTTATCTCTAAAAATCTAATTAAGAGCACGAGAAACGGTCTATAACATATCCAAATTCCACAAGCTTGACAAACACATGACGAACAACATTTAACCGTTTATTTTTCTGAAAAGATTCTTGAAGACGATATATTGATGACAAAAACGATTTGAAATTTTCTCCCCCTTAAACACCGACCCGTTTTCTATTTTAAGAGATGTAGTCATTGTTTAAAGAGTCTAATACCAATGAAATCATTTTTCGTTTAATGATTTAAAAGAACGATTCTGGTGGCAATAAGATTTCTCTTATTTAAACAACATAAGTGCACTGAAGTGTACACAAATTTGTGTTAGACCAAGTTATAAAGTAAACTTGATCCCTTGTATGGTTTTAAAGTAAACCATACCCGAGAAAATTAATTCCCGTTGTGAGCCAACGTCTTTGTAAGAAATACGTGTCTTTAATGCGAAAAGCGGGTTGCAGTTATAAATAACTACAAGCCATATGGGCATGTTTTAAAATATGTACAACTTTTATACGGACTCTATTTATGGCGTCGTGTCAACTTTAATCGACATTTCTAAGGCCGTAAATATTACCGTACGAAAAGATAGGCCCGGTTTAAAATGAAAAATATTTTTGGATTTTCTTGATTTTATATTTTTTATGGTTTTTGTATGTTTTATATTTTGTATTTTTCTTTTGGTGGTTTATATATATACGATAATATACAAGATCACGATAAAAGGATACTCTAGAATAGTTTACCACCACTATTCTGCAGATTCTTCTGCCAACTCCTTAAGTGTCGCCGGTGAGAATGATTTCATACCCAGCTTTTAGATCAAAAACTCGATACGTCCTCGATCTAAGGCCTTTGTGAATATATCCGCCAGCTGATACTCAGTGTTGACAAAATACAGGTCGATCACTCTATTTTCCACTTGCTCTTTGATGAAATGGTAGCGTATGTCAATGTGCTTCGCCCGGGAGTGTTGAACGTAGTTGCAGCAAAGGGAAATGGCGCTTTTGTTGTCACGGTACATCAGGATTTTGTTGAATCCAAGACCGTAGTCAGTTAATTGTGATCTCATCCAAAGAACTTGAGCACAACAACTGGACATAGCAATGTATTCAGCCTCTGTACTTGATATCGCATCGCTTTTCTGCCTTTTGGATGCGCAACTAATCAGTCTATCTCCAAGAAGTTGTACACTGCCAGAAGTGCTACGTCTAGTATCTTAACACCCATCATAATCCGCATCTGCATATGATATTAGTGCAATAGAGGAATCCTTCGGATACCACAGACCACGATGAAGTGTTCCTTTAAGATACCGAAAGATCCTTTTAACAACATGTAAGTGCTTTTCGGTAGGCCGAGCCTGATACCGGGCACACATGCATATAGAAAATTGCAAATTAGGCCTGCTAGCAGTCAGATAGAGAAGGGTGCCGATCATTCCACGGTAAAGTTTAGGATCGACAGCAATCCCATCCCTATCCTCATCTAACTTGGATCTCTCCACCATTGGAGTATCCACGGGGTCAATGTTTTCAAAATGATACTTTTTCAACGATTCAAGAGCATATTTGATTGATTAATGAAGATGCCTCTGGGATTTTGAGAAATTTACAACCCTAAGAAAAATGAAATTTTTCCCATCATCGACATCTTAAAGCGTGTGGACATGATTTTTTTCAAAATGGTCAGACATTCTTTGATTAGTGGCAGCAAAAATTATACCATCAGCATAAATTTGTACCAGTATCATGTCGTTGTCCTCCTTGAGAATAAATAATGTAGGGTCCACTTTGACTTTGGAGAAGCCTTCCGAGATGAGATAAGACGATTGGAGATCGTACCACGCGGGTGGAGTTTGTTTTAACCCATAAAGAGCCTTCTTGAGCTTGTACACGTGATTAGGATACTCCGAGTTGACGAATCCATTCGGCTGGCTTACGTAGACATCTTCCCTTAATTCACCATTAAGAAATTCCGTCTTAACATCCATTAGGTAGACGATCATATTCATGTGAGCAACATAAGCAAGGAATAGTCTAATCGCCTCCAATTATGAAACATGAGCAAAGGATTCTTCAAAGTCAATACCCAAATCTTGTTTGTAACCTCTAGCAACCAATCTAGATTTTTTCTTTAACACTCCACCTAACTCATCGAGTTTAACCTTATATACCCACAACAATGTAAGGATGTCAACGTTGTCGGGTAAAGGAACTAATTCCCATACTTCAAGACGTTGAAATTCATTAAGTTCCTCTTGCATGGCTTCAATCCAAGATGATTGTGTCATAGCTTGTTGCCAAGTATTAGGTTCAATGTCGGAAGGAAATACATCAAAATAGCAATATAATGCATGTTCTTGTAGTTGATGGCGTGTTAAGACTGGTCGATCGATGTCACCAATAATATTGTGGATTGGGTGATCCTTTGTCCATTTGGTGTTGTGATTTTCAATTCATGGTGGTCCGGAGTGAACGATTTCAGGAGCTTCCTCTAAGATAGACGCATCATTAGGGTTTTCGGGTATTTGTGAACCAAAGAATGGAAGCTCGAGTAGATGAGAAATTTCCAAATCATGATCATAGTAATCCTCTTCAACATTATTAGGAACGAGTGGGGTGTTGATTCGGGTTTAGTTTGAGAATTGTTGGGGGATGGTGCATCAAGTTCAATAGTCACTGTAGATGCATCAGATTGATTTCCATTATCTTGAGCAACAACTTCGGGAATCGGAGCTACTGCTGCAGGTGCTGGAGAATCATCACTTGGAGGATCAAAGAATTCATCAAACATAGGTTGAAATAACTCATCCCACTCGGGCCATGTATGTGGTGTAAATGATGGAGAAGCAGGATTGTTGAGAGTTAATCCGGAACTAATCGTACCGGTTCCCATCTCATGAAGTGCGGGTTCAGAGCTCTGTTGCTAAGAAGCCATCGCTGTCAGCTCATCAAAATCGGCATCCAAAGTTTCTACTATCTTGCCAAGACGATGGTTATAAATCCGGTAAGCTTTCTTTGCGGGAGAGTAACCAATGAAAATTCCAATATCAGCCTTTGGTTGAAGTTTGCCCAAATTCTCACTATTAGTATTTGGATAACACAGTGCACCAAACACATGAAGAATGGAAATATCGGGTTTGTGTCCTTGAAGTAGCTCATATGGAGTTTTTCCATGGCGCTTACGAATGATGGAGCGGTTTTGGGTATAACATGCGGTTGCCACTGCTTTAGCCCGTAAGAATAAAGGAGCATTCGCATAAATCAACATAGTTCTAGCAGCTTCATAGTGTACGGTTACGTCTTTCCACGACACTATTTTGTTGTGGAGTGCGAGCAACTGAAGTTTCATGTGAAATAACGACCTCTTCATAGTATTCTCGTAGAGTCTGATTAACGAACTCAGTTCCATTATTAGTTTGAATGCGACGAACAATAGCATTAAGACGCACCTGGATCATCTTAAGAAAAGTAATAATATATGTTGGTGCTTGATTCTTGGTTGCTAAGAACTTAACCCATGTAAATCTTGAATAATCATCCACCATGACGAGGATGTATTTCGACCACTTACACTAGCCGTACGCATTGGCCCGCAAAGATCCATGTGCAACAGATACAGTGGTTCTTGGTTGATGTCTTCAGCTTTAGTTTTTTATGATTTCTTGGTGCTTTTCCCCAAAGAACACGCGGAGCATAAATGATCCTTATCGAACTTAAGTTTTGGAAGACCACGAACAAGCTCATTTTTAGCCAAATGGTTAATAGCATCAAAGTTAAGATGAGAAAACCGACGATGCCACAACCATGACTTGGTCTTAGATGCTTTGGAGAGAAGGCATACAGGTGAGGCGGCCATCATGTTTTGAATGGATAGTGTGTAGAGATTATCCCCTCGAGAACCTTTTAACAAATCATTTCCTGCAAAATCACGAATGAAGCAAGTATGTTGTCGAAAAGAAACCTCAAGGTTTGAATCGCAAAATTTTCCTACTGAGAATAAGTTGTGACCAAGTCCCTACACGTAATATACCCTTGAAATCGTAACATTCCCAATTTGATATTCACCATAACCCATGAACTTCACAATATGGTCGTTGCCGAATTTCACCGTTCCTAGAAACTTGCTGATGAAATATTTGAGCATCGAGCGGTCTCCGGTCATATGCTTTCAGCATCCAGAGTCCAAGTACCAGAGGATAATTTAGACCACCTGAAAATATCACCAGACAAAGACGATGTATCGGAATATAGTAGTTCCTCTGTGTTAGCAGGTACAGATATAATTATCTTAGATTTGCTAATAGAAGAATTCTTAGGCTTCCAAATTTTCTTCCTAGATGCCGGCTTAGATTCTAGTTGTCTAAGATCCTGAGGTACTTCTTCTTAGGTAGGCAAAATAGTGGGGGCAGACCTAGTTAAAGGGCGTTTTTCCATTTTTTAGTGCTAGTGTTCCTATTTAAAGGACGATGAGACCTAACTTCCGTGGATGTGATCCTAGTTAAAGGGAACGTAGTTCCATTTCCAGTGAAGGTCCTACTAGTGGGTTTCCATTGCCAACCAACTTGGGTGAATTTCTTCCCCGTTGGAGTCCATTCAAGATTGGTCCTAATTGCATACATTTCATTCACATGGTTAACAAGACATAAATCATGACGCTGAGAAAACATGCATTCATTACAATTCCAACATCTCAAATTAGAATTCACATTTCGCTTAGGCTGCTGCACAAGTGCAGGGCCTTTAGTCTTAGTTACATGATTCTTTTTATTCAAATATGAAATAACATTCATAGGGTGAACTTCTACTCTCTTCTTCGCAGTCCTACTAGTGGCAGGCTTGATCCTATCTTTCTTTTCTTGAGATCCTTTAGCCATAGTAGACACAATTACTCCTGTAGAATCCAAGGGAACATTAGTGACAAATTTTGACTTAGCCTTAATGGGTGTGTTTAAAATAGGCTTAGCTCCTGGGTTCTTATTAATTGGAGTCATGGCAATGGTGGGGGTTTGTTGTTTAAGTGGTGCAGAACCTTGTTGTCCTATGTAATTCAAATGCTCTAAGCATTGTTCTACATTCTCAATGTAAGCATGAGCAGAGTAATAGTAACTATTCGAGGGATCTAGTTCATAGAGATCATTTACAACATCTCTAGCAAAATCTGCGTGCTTAACTGCATGCTCCATATAGAGCTTATATGATAGAGGATTGTTCTTATGGTACGGGTTCTTAGTGATCACCGCCTCTTTTGTTTTTGGAGCACTAGAGGTCGGGGCAGAGATTGTAGTTGAATTATCAACAACTTCTTGTCCTTTGAGTTGAAGTGTCTCCTTTAATTCAGCCAAAACCATGTTTTTGTCTATGAGTTGAATATTTAAGTGAGAGATTTCCTCACACTTATGGTTCAGTTGGTCAACAAGTGACTTTTGCCTGCCGCATTAATAGCGAAGCGTTCTTCTAACGAACCATAAATTTGTGAAAAACCCTGCTTTACTTTATCAAACTCCCGTTGCATAGAAGTAATTCTATCTTTAGGGCATGATTTTTAATCTCTGCAGCCTCTAGTTCTAATTTCTCTGCTAATGATTCTCTCTTAAGTCTCATGATTTCTTCCGGTAATGCCTGAACCACCTGAATCATCTTGTCACTAGTCTCAATGGTGTTTTCATAATCATTTGTTTTTTAAAGTGTTTCATTTTTAGAATGATTTTCAATTTCAAGAGATATACAATGTTGTTGAAGCTCATCAAAACATTTTGAAAGTGAGTTATAAGAATCTTGAAGCTTTAAAAATTCAGCGTTAGATTTGTGACAAGAATGATTATATACATTATTCACAGGTTCAACAATATTCTCAGAGAGATCATGCACATCATCATATTTATTCACAACAGATGTAATCTCAAAAGCATATTCAATAGTAACAACTTGCATCACTTCGAGAGACACTACATGTTCCAAGAATCGGTCATATTCGGACAAAATCTTTTCTTTCTCAATTAGATGTTTCTCATAAGCATCACCCATTTCATAGAAAACTTTTCGAACTTCAGCCATTTCGAAATTAATATTATCCCCGAGATCTAGAAATCCCTCTTTAATATTGTTTACAAACGAAACGATCTCTTTCTCAAACACCATTTTCATGTGTTCGAAATCCCATTCTCCAGCGGTTTGAGCCGTTGAAGTCGTACATTCCTTGATGACCTTTTCAAATCCAGTAAGGTATCGCTTAATCTCTTTCAAGCTTAGCAATACTTTACTTGCCGGTGGAAGACCCTTTGGAATTTCCTTAGGTTCATTCAGATTGACAAGTGTAGGAAATATACTAAGGTTTTCTTTAGTAGATATGTAAATTGGTGTATGGATAAATTCCCTTTGTATATTAAAGCGAATTCTAAAATCCGTTTTTGCATTCTCTTCATTAAGCTGTTGATAATCATACTTAGGATATGTAAAAATCACTTTTGACCGATTCTCTTCATGCAGTGACATATTCTCGGATTCATCCGAAAACACAATCGGATCTAAGACCAATCCTAACTTGGTTGCATCATAAAGTGGTTAAATGCTTGCTTTGCATACCCCAGGATAGGTGGTAAGTCTGTTAGACGTGATAGAGTGAATTCCTTAAAATATGAATGAAACAAGTGTACTAGATGTGAAGCGGAGTATTGTTTTAAAAGCAAAACTTCGGTCTTTTTAATTTTCTCAGAGGCCTTAATTTCCGTTTCAACCCTTTTAGACTCGAGAATTTCGAAATCTGTTTGCAGTTTTTGAGAATTATTAACGACTGACTCTTTTTCTTTAAGTTCTTTTGAAAGATTTGCTCTTAAACTTTCAATTTCTAGCAAGTTATCCATTTGGACTTTCCTAAACCTATCAAATTCTGGATTGGTTAAGGTATTGGTCAACGGAGTTAATTCCAAGGTTTTAACCTTTTCCTTATACAAAGCAAGCTCGGCAGATAATGTCTGATTAACACCTAGGGTTTCAAGGACCGCATTATTCATTTGGTCAAGCATAGATGCTGACACCATAACCAAATCTTGTTGAGCAAACGAATTTGTAGACGTGATAGCTCTCGGTTGTGTTTCACTCAAAGTCTGGGGACTTGCATTGACATTGCTATCATTGTTTGTCTCCTCGTTTGAATTACTAACCACCGGAGGCTGTTCCGGATACTCAGACACTTGCTCAACTTGATAAGGTACAATACTAGCATCATTGGCAGTATTTGGTACCTCAGAGATTGTATTAGCCCCATAAAGTGAAAGATTTTCCATGTGAGCTGCCTTAGCGATATTGAGGTCATCACAGTCTGAATCATATGCATCAAGATCATCGCATTGATATGTTGCATTGTTGGTAGAAGCTGTCGTGAGTCCTTCAGTATCCGCAACTCCTGGATCTGCTAGAAATGCTAACTCCTCTTCATCGAGTTCTCGACCTTGTGCTTGAGCATTCACCAAGTAAATCTTTTCTTGAAACCAGGTACCATCCATCTTCCTCTTTGGCTGCTTACACTCTCGAGCCATGTGTCCTTCCCCTTTGTAGTTATAGCAGATAATCATCTTCACTTTGCCACTGTTTTTTCCTCTTGGAGCAGTGTTAAATGGGGGTGCAACAGTATTGGATGAGCTTGGTCTCCCCTGAAGTGGTTGCACAGTAACTCTACCATCTTGAATTGTTGCTTGTTGACGAGAGTTAGAAGAAGTTATCAACTGATTGTTTGTTGGAGATGGTCCTCTATAAGCTCTTTTGTTCAACGTTTGAGTTATGTAGGCAGCCATTTGTGCTAGTACATTAGTAGGATTATCCACTTGTCTGAACTCAGGAATTGGAACCTCATCATCGCAGTAGAAAACCGGTGCTGGTGGCGCCACATACACACTGGAAGGAGTACTGACATGGTGTGAGTAGTGAGGTTGAGGAACATCATGTTGCTGGTAGGTGATAGCAGGATTTGTTGGTGGTTGATAAGGAGAGTATGGTTGTTGAGCACATTGTGATGATAATGCTGGTTGCTGACATTGTTGCTGATATGATGTAGGTGGTTGTGGTACAATCGAATACTAAGGAAAGCTTGGAGTTCGATACAAGGGCTGATATGAAGAACGTTTTCCCATAGCATACGGAGTGTTGTGATATTACAAAGTTGGATGATTTTCCATTAACGCCAATGGTTCGGAATAAGATCCTTGAGAGATGCGTTTCTAGATCACGTGCTTCTCGTGTTACTGCAAGAAAGTATAGATTTGATCTAAATTTGACTTGTGAAAATCCCGAATCATTTTAACATCAGTGACATATTGGCTCTACTCTCGGGGTAACGTATTCAAAAACTTGGTGTTGAGTTGAAACTGAGCAATCCTTAGATTATACACATTCAAATCATTTATCAATGTAGTGAAGTGCCGGAATTAGTCATGAAGTGTTTCCCCTGGAATGTATGAGAACCTATCAAACAAGTCATAGAGTTGACACTCTTGTTTCTGATTGGTGAGTGAAGTCCCTTGTAACAAAACTGTTAAGCGATCCCAAAGTTCCTTTGCTACTTTGTGTTCGCTTACCATTCGATAAATACCTGGTGGAAGATCTTGAAGTATGGTCTGAACGGCCCTTTCATCCGCATCGACAATGATTTGATTAGCAACCGCTAATTCATGAAATAACCTTGGCCGAGTCACATTGTCTACAGTAACTTCGCCCCAATCGAGTGGACCTTGCTCAATGGATTGAACCATAAGTCTCCCACTGGGTTTACCCATAATGTAAGTCCTCATGCGACCTTGCCATGCTTCAAATAGCTCTTTGATGAGCAACGGTGGCGGGTATCAGTACCCGAGATGATAGAAATATCGGTGAGCGATGTCATTGTCGGCATAAATGAATGAGGATTCATTTATGACACTTGAAGGAAAAATATTATCTTTTGATCGTCCAATGAAATAAAGTTGTGAAATTTGTTGTGTGTTGATGTAGAATTCTTCAAAAATTACAAGTCCAAATCTTGAAAAAACAATGCACAATTCGGAATATAGGATCTTCAGTTAATTCGGAATATGAAGCAAGTATCTAATCCGGAATATGACACTTTAAACTAATTCGGTATATTTCTCAGGTAAATAATCTGGAATCTGACTCCTTATACTAATCCGGAATGTATTCAAGTATTTAATCCGGAATCTAAATCCTTATCCTAATCCAGAATGTTTCTCAAGTAAGTAATCCGGAATCTGACTCCTTATACTAATCCGGAATATATTTCAAGTAAGTAATCCGAAATCTGACTCCTTATACTAATCCGGAATGTATTGCAAGTATTTAATCCGGAATCTAAATCCTTATCCTAATCCGGAATGTTTCTCAAGTAAGTAATCCGGAATCTGACTCCTTATACGAATCCGGAATGTATTTCAAGTAAGTAATCTGGAATCTGACTTTGTGATGCTAATTCAGAATGTTTTTCTAACCTTAGTTCGGAATGCACCTTAATCCGGAATACGTCTTCTTCTTTCAATTAAGAATAAAGCTGTGTATTCTAATCCGGAATCCAACTATGTGAGGCTAATTCAGAATGTTTTTCTGACCTTATTTCGGAATGCACCTTAATTCGGAATGCACTCCTTGATGCTAATTCAGAATATCAAACGGCGACACTATTCTGAATGTAACAAGATGATACTAATTCGGAATATTTGTCTACACACAATCCGGAATGCAACTTCTAGAAGTTAATTGGGAATACTTTTCTACTCACAAGTCGGAATATGTTAATACCCTAGTATTCCGACTTCTAAAACCCTTATATCCCGAATAAGAAGAAAATTTTTGTACCTTGTAATTTTACCCCAATAATCAAGCCAAAACTACCAATTTTTTTATAAAAATCACCAATATGAATATCATAAATCCCTACCACAACTATGTAGGCAATTTGTAAGAAAGATTTTGGGTGAAAAACACGAAAAAAATTTTAAAACACGGATATAACTTGATTAAAAGAGCATAAAAACCAAAACTAACACAACAAAAAACCTTATTTCACCCCATGGCTCTTGATACCAAATGTTGAAATATGATAATCTTTGATCTAACAAGAGGGTTGTTGTTTCTAGAGAGTGAAACTAGAGAGAAAAATGAAGATAAAATGTGTGTTTATTATGTAAAAGTAAAACAACCAGCACCCTCTCCATCAAAGAAGAGGGCTTATATACCCAAGTCCATAGTAGACTTGGGCCTTCTAACCCATGGAAAAGCCCATGGGCTAGGTTGATAATGTAAATGTATTAACTTTCTAACTACGATCTTACAACGTTTAATAATATTGTTGGAGTGACCGATACTTCTAATATACGTTAAAAAAGTATTTCCAACATATAGTTAACCATTCTTAAGTTTACAACTCATTTATAGGGATTCTAGGGTTTCTAAGGTAATTTAGGGCATCATAGTTACATGTGAGATGTTCTCATCAATATTGAACTTATTAGATCACTTTTAGATCTTAGACTTGATATATACACTATGTTGAAAACATATAGGAATATGTTGTAATGGTAGTTTAGGTTGTGAGAAGTAGTTCCTGTTACCAAGTAAGGTACAAAAAGAAAGATTTCTAGCCAAATTTTCATATTGAGACAGTTATAGCTTATAACACATAAGTGAAATTTGAGGATTTTCATAGAAGTCATAGCTGATCATGCTTGGATTGAATCGATGCAAGATGAACTTCTTCAATTTGAAAAACTTAAAGTCTGGAAACTTGTTGACAGACCATACGATTTTATTCCGTTAAATCTTCATTGGATCTGGAAAAACAAGATGGATGAACAAAACACAATCATCAAGAACAAAGCTAGGCTAGTGGCTAAGGGGTATCTCCAGAGAGAGGGTAATGATTTTGAAGAATCATTTGCACCAGTTGCTCGTATGGAAGCGGTCCGGATTTTTCTTGATTATGTTGCACATAAAGGATTCATCGTTTATCAAATGGACGTGAAGACGAAATTTCTTAACGGTACTTTGAAAGAAGAAGTATATGTCACGCAGCTGGAAGGATTCGTTAATCCACATTATCCTGACAAGGTGTATCGTCACCACAAGGCACTATATGGACTAAAGCAAGCTCCAAGGGCGTGGTACGATGAGCTCTCAAAATTTTTGGTATCCAAAGGTTTCTCAAAATGCTCCATTGATCTAACTTTGTTCATATACAAATATGGAGATGGCATTTTGCTTGTGTAGATTTACGTTGGACATTATTTTCGGGTCTACCAACACAAAACTTTCAAACTGGTTTGAAAAATTATTGCATAGAAAATTTGAAATGTCAATGATGTGAGAACTAAAATTCTTTCTAGGAATTCAAGTTTGTTGGGTCAAAAGTTTATGAGTCAAATAACCATGGAAACAAGAAGGACCAAATGTGACATAATGAGAAACTTCAAGCTGGTGGAAAAAATACAGCTTACTTCCCGCTGCTTGAAGTTTCCCCTGCCATATGTGATAAGAAGAAGATTTGGTCAAGTTATGATAAGAATGAATATTTCTTTTTTGATTTATTCATTAATGTTTTATTTAGTTTCCATGTATTCGTGGTTTCCTTAAGTTATAAAAGGAACTAGACGCCGTAGGTTTACTTATTCACTTCCTACTACTACAATGTAACCTACTGTTGTCTTTGATCTCTAGGTCTGGGATTCAATGCATACACACCTAGAGTGGTTTGTGTTAATCAAATAATACAAGCCCTTTAGGAATCTTTCATCTTTGTTAAACGTCTTGTTCATAATCATTGTTCTATTCCGCTATGTTAAATCATATGAATGGTGATTATCCTAGATAAATGGTGTAAACCATTGAGTCTAATGATCCATAGGTTTCCACAATTGATATCAGAGCCTAAGGCTCATGATATATAGGAGAATAATATGTTTGTCGTGTTCATGTTGCTGTGAAGTTGTTGTCCAGAATTCGTGACGGTTTTAGCGACAGAATAGCGATGGTTTGCCAGTTTTGTGACATAATTAAGTGTCGCTAAAAGATCTGATTTAGGCTTTTGCAAGAAACCCCTAATTACGGAAAATATGAGGTTTGATACTTGTTCTTATTTCTTCTTAAGTTAATTTTTGTTTACAAGGTGTTTATTGCATTTGATAATAATGACGAGTATTGCTCCGGGACCAATTGATTAGTATTGTTGTTTCAACTGGCTAGGATGAGTTGGTCCGGGATCAATGATGAACCCTAGTTGAAATGCAATTGGTTGTATTGTAGGCATAAATTTCGAAAAAAAAAGAGGTAAAAAGAAGAAGCGGATCTTTGATTTTTTTGTGTTTAGGGTTCGATTAAAGAACCCTAGATTGGTGATTTTTGTTGCTATGGTGATGGTGATGTTTAGGGTTTATTGAGAGGATTAATTCCTCAAAGCCCTAAAAATATTGGTAATGTTGTGATTTAATAAAAATAATTAGGGTTTTGTAAACCTTAATTAAGTTCGTAGCAGATCGTGATGTCAGACTGAAAGGCATTAAAAGATCCCTCTGGTTTTAAAAAAGTTCCCCTGCTATTTTCCCCCTGCCTTTGATAATTCCCACTGCATTTGAGAAAGTTCCCCCTGCTTTCATTATTAATTTTTGGGACAACAATGTTTGGAGTTTGGTTTATTCACAACAACTGGTCTTAAAGGTATAAAGGCTTGTTTTATTTTCATTGATTACGAAGAAAAGTTTTTATCATTTGTTTGAAGATGCAGTTGAATTTCGTGGGTACGTGTTTTATGCTTAAACGCATAGTGACAAAGTGTTATAAGATCTAGGAATGTGTTATTTTCTTATGGGGCTGTATTCTCACATGTCCTATCACTTGAAGGAGTTACGTTATTGTGCTAAGTGTCTCATTTTCAAGGTAAATGAGGATTTTGTAAATAGTTCCTCTTTGTCACGTGGTTAGTGCAAGATATAAAACGCAAGTCTGGGTTATTCTACTTGAAACTCGGATTTTTTAAGTCCTTTTTAATGCAATTATATTCGTTTTTCCTCGATTCGACTCGAATTTGATTTCCGGTTTAACATTTTGACTTAACTTGTTTTTGGTAAAATCTATTTTTGGGTATTTTTAAACTAACTTAAATCTATTTAATTAAATGAAAACTATTTTAATTAACTATTTAAACTATTAATTTGAAAATAAACTTTAACTAATTAATAAAACTTAAAAACTTTTTATGAAAATCTATTTTTAAACAAAACTTAATAAATTGAAAATTAATTTTAAATCTTAAATTTAAACGAGAATTGAAAACAACTTTTAAATCTATATAAAAGAAAACTATTTAAAATTATAAAAGAAATATAAAACTAATGTAAATTTTAAAAGTAAATAAAATTAAAATATATTTTTTTTATCCTTTTTATATTTTTGAGAAGTAAATAAAAACTGATTTTAAAATAAACTAATTTAAAACTTTTTAATTAAAATTAAAACAAATCTTAACTATTGAATTAAACTATATTAAAGAAATCTGCCACTATCTCGTGAACCTATATTAATGCACTAAGGTGGAATTAAACATAAAAAAGGGTGCAGCTCAGTTGGTTGGGACGAATGGTTGTCAAACGAAAGGTCTTGGGTTCGAACCCCAGCAGACCTGAAATTTGCTTAATGTTTTTGGACTTTTTGGAACTTTGATTTGGACAGCGCAATACCTCAGACCAATTGAGTATGAGGTTAAATCAGCAAATAAAATAAGCTAAACAAATATAAGACAATAAGCTGAACTCAAATAAGCATAAACCAAATAAGCTAACAAGGAAAAGACATATAAGCTGAAAATCTAAATAAGCAACGACTAAATATCAAATAAGCTGATACAAATAAGCTAATAAAAACACCCAATAAGCTGAATCTGATAATCTAGCTAAATGAACAATAAGCTAACACAAATAAAGCTAATAACAAATAAGCTCCTAATCAATAAGCTACTAAACCGACCTAAATAAGCTGATAAACCTAATAAATAAGCTATGATGAAAATAAACTGAAACAAATAAGCATACTACGCATACTAACAATAAGCAATTAAAAGCCGACTATATTAAACCAAAGGCAAAGCAGACACGATCCAAACTTAACTAAATTAACCAAACAACTAAAACGAAGGAGATCCAAACAAACTCGAGAACAATAAGCAGATTCAAGCAGTTATAACTTAAGCAGATTCAAACATAAATCATATAAAATTAAACTAAATAATAACAATAAAAATTAAATAAGAGATTAGAACCCGGTGTCGAAACCGTTGAGACGAAGGAGAGGCGCTGAGCCCCCTTTTAATCGAACCGAAACCAAACACCACCAATCATCAACAATTCGAACCAAACGACTCTACTCTCGAACCAAATAACATCCGAATGAACAAGAACAGTAGCCTTAAATATTTCCCTGTGGGGGAAAATATATATTCCACATTCCTTTATTATTATTATATTTTTTTTATATATATATTTTTAATAATAATACGGTAGAACACTATATATTCAAATTGAGAATAAAAACAGTACTGAAATTAAATTGAGACTAGAATTAAAACGAAATTTAATTTTTCATTAATAAATAAAAAAGATTACATAACTTGAAATTAAAAATTACAAGATTAAAAACCCGAATCTATTTTTACTAAAAAATTAAAAATAAAGAAAAAGTGTACAAATTACATGATAGATGGGGGTTTTTATAGGGTAACCCCGAACCTTCTAGGTTCTCTTGGTGACCACGGTGAAGGATCTTGGCCGCATATCTTCCTTCACTTTCTTCTCTTTTGATCAAACGGTGGAGAAAAGCCCTTGTGACTCGGATTGCCATCATGGCACTGAGTTGTGCTAGTTGTGTTTCCTCCTTGGTGAAGTGGCATGATTAGATTGGTGGAAAGGGTTTTGGTGAGGTGGATGAGCCAATCACATCCAAGGATTTGGCCACGTATGGAGAGAGAAGATCATCATTCTTGGTGGATTGATCCGAAAACTGGGGGGAATTAATCCCAATCCGTGTGAATCACACGAATTGGGTAAAACCCCCAATTTTTACTTGTTAATTTTTTACTGAATATGAAATTGGGGTTTAGGTGGCTGCATGATTTTTGGAGAAGAGGAAGTGGGAGAGAGAGTATTTTCTTGTAAACATCGAAAGGTAAATGGGAAGTGAATTTTGGATTATTTATTTAAGGTGGGTGGGAGTAAATAGGTAAATGGGGTACACGTGTGGGGGTGAGTATGGATGGGGATAAAAGAAGTTGCGTGTATGAGTTGACCATAAAGGGTTGACTGGTGCGTTTTGTTGACCAAGTCAAGCAAAAACGAAATCTTGCATTCGTTCCTTATTCTCATCAAATGGGCTTAAGCCCAATTCTCCGTTTCATTAAAACTTGTTAAAGCCCAAGTTTCATCCATCCGTCTCATTGTATTTGAAGGTCTACGGAATTAATGGCCTATTCTATGTTATGGATTTGGTGGATTAATGAGGTTGATTGATTGATTAATAAAGAGGAAATGAAGGAATTAGATGAAGGATTAGAGAGAGAAAGGAGAGAAGGAGAGAATTGTAGAGAGAGAAAGTAAGATGAATAAATGATTAAGTGAAAATGTGAATCAACAACCCCCTCCTAACATGCTAGGAGGGGTTATATATAGCCCACCCTACATGTGGGCTATATGGACCATACATAAAGTAAATAGATCACGAGCCCATTACATAATTATCGTTGGAGCGACCGATCCTTCATAAATACGTAAAACGTATTTCCAACAATCTCCCCCTAAGTTAGGTCGCTCCAAGTTACAAAGTTCTAAATAGTCTATAACTCGTGATCTATGCTAACTAAGATGTGACCGAGACTTTATTGGAAAAACGTATTTCCAACAATCTCCCCCTAAGGGAGGTCACATCTTTTTACAAAATCTTAAATCTAGCATCTATGCTTGAGTCTTCGATCTTGTTCTTGTGAATATGCTTGATGTGATCTTTGACTTTAGTCTTGAGCATGTTTCCTTGCCTTGACCTTGTGCATTCATCACTTGTGAAATTTGCCTCTTTGTGACTTCATGTTCCACATACTTATACTTTTAAATTCTTGAAAGCTTCAGAGTTTGATACAGCGGAAGACTTGACCTTCAGACTTTCTTGAATTTGTTGAAGTACTATTTGTATGTAGTATAAGCATGTGGTGACGACTTCTTCTGGATTGTACACCGCAATGCCACCTTCTTGTTACGCTGCATAAGACAGTTAGCAACAAAACAATATACACGGATGAAATGGCCTTGAACATTTCATTCTAATTCGGTAGCAATTTACCTCCGGTCGGTGAAGACCGTTGGACGATATTAAATATCGTACTTGTGGCAGGTAGTTTCAATAAAGAACCTCCTTGACAAGATTTCGCGGGTAAACCCGTTCTCTTTACTCGACCGTCCAAAGCTGACTGCGAACGTAAAGAGTGAATCATTTGGATAATATTATCCGCATGATTTGAAGCCGTCAATTCATGTTCCTGGAACAAGTGAAGTTCAATTAAGAACCGCACCATCGTTGCTTTCCAGTTGTCACTAGCTTGATTCATATAGAATCTTGCAAGTTACCTACCAAGTGCTGTTTGATGTTAACACTAGAAGGATTTCCACTCGTCACTGTGATCAATAAAGAGTCACTCTGAGTGTTCTGGCAAGATCATATGATAATGCGAAGAGGCCTGGAACGAGTTTAAGTTCAATTAAGAATTAAACCACTGTTGCTTTCCAGTTATCACAAGTTTGATTCATAAAGAATCGCACAAGTCACCTACCATGAGCTTTTTGATATTCGCTCAAGAAGGATTTCCATCTTCATTGTAAATACTTTCGTATTACTCGGATGTTCAGGCAAGATCATGAAGATTTTGCGTAGGACTCTTAAGATCGTTCTTACTTTTCACAGTTTGTGAAGAAGCAAGGAATAATGAAAGTGTGTCCTAATGAGATATTTGATGATCCCAAATGGCTCTAGACTCGATCGTGCATTTTGGATTTTAGTGATCGGAGGCTGGAGAGGAGTGCCACCTTTTCAATACCAGTCTATTCGGAGTGAATAAACCAATAGATAATGTGTTGATCTCCGTGTGATTAAAACAAATACCTTTTGAGAGATATTTGAGTTAGCTGGGAAGGGTTGTGCATTGCATCACTGGGTCCATGACGTCTTTCTTCAATATCGAGAATCATTAACAAAAATGACCTCAATAGCATATGTATTGACCCGGTTTCTGCCTAAAGTTGTAAGGAGGGCTTCTTTCTTTACACCCTTTATCTTTACATTTCTTTTTCATTCTTCAACCCCTTCAATGCTTACCAATACGTCATCACTAGCACCTTGTTGTGATTGTTCCAGTGCTAACTTAAGTACTTGGTCGGCATTCAGCTACGTTCACAATCTTTCTCCATCGTTCCTAAGGACTACTATTTCTAGCTATGGAATGTCCTTGGGAAGATTCCTCCGGTTCAAGAGAAATCATTGGACTTTAACCTATCCTACCATCCTTATGTCACCACAATCGTCACCGTCGTGAATAGAGATGTTTTTGGGTAAGTGTATGTCACCATGAAATCCACTTTGAAGTGCAAATCCATTTTGCTCCCCCTTAACATATGCTACGATATTCGAAAACATTTCGCACATGTCGGGATGAGCTATCACGTTAAGTCAAACCATTTATGATTGATCATATCCCATATTAAATCACATTTTCTCCCCCATATTAAAAATATTAACCCAATCGATGTTTTTAATATCAATTGATTTAATAGCCTTTTAAGAAAATTTGGGAAGAAAAATGCAAATCCAACTATCTTCATGAGTTACACAAGCTCCCCCTCAAATTAATGAGGGTGTGCTGAAACGTAAATTAAATACCTTTTAAACACAAGTGTAAGGTATTTATTACGTGCAAAGATCAGATATAATAATGAATTCACAAGATTAGCAATGTACGAGGTTTGACCTGAATAATGGAGAACATCATATGAAAGAAGCACATGGTTCTTGTTCACGAATGTTGGTCACCTCGTCACGTCCCCGAGAAAATTAATTCTCGTTGTTGAGTCAAAGCTTTCCGGTGAAATGCTTGACTTGATTATGAAAAGCGGGTTGCTATCTGAAATAATAGCAAACCATATGGAGCATGTTTTAAATCTTTTAAACTTCTGCTCGAACTTTATTTACAACCCCGTGTCATTATTGAATGACATTTCTAGGTTCGTAAATATTATCGATTCCAGAAGACATGCTCGTTTTATCAAAACATTTTTGAACACACAATTTTGAAAGATTTAGAAAAACCTTTTGAGAAATTCTCGAAAAATTGTGTTCAAAGTTTTGAAAAACAATCACTTGAGCTTAAGATTTGGAATATCTTAGGAACGAGCTCAAGTCCGAGAAGTTGTAAACTTCTCGTTGTTAAGGATAAGTTTATCATCGGCGATAAACTTTCCTTTTATCTGAAGAACGAGTCCTAAGCTGACATTTACTTAGAAGTCGTGTTCATGAGCTTGAAAACTTTGACTGTTTTAACGGAAAGCTCATGACCGAGAAAGGTGAATTTCTCGTTACGAGGAAAAGTTCTCTTATTTAAAAGATACACTTTCCTTTCTGAGCTTAAAACTTCGAATGTTTTAATACAAGCTCATGACCGAGAAAGGTGAATTTCTCGTTAAGAGGATAAGTTATCATAAAAGATAATCTTTCCTTTATTTTAATTTCGAGTTACAGTCTGACATTTAACTGTAAGTCATTTACACGAGCTTAAAACCTTTGAATGGTTTTAATGTAAGCTCGTGTCCGAGAAAATTTAATTTCTCGTTGTAAGGATAAGTTTATCATCGGCGATAAACTTTCCTTTATTTGATGCACGGGTTATCGTCTGATATTTAACGATAAGCCATAATGCATGAGCTTAAAAACTTGGAATGTTTTTGATATAAGCTCATGCCCGAGAAAAATGAATTTCTCGTTTTTAGGATAAGTCATCATCGGGATGAACTTTCCTTTCTTTGAGGATCGAGTTACAGTCTGTTATGTGACTGTAAGTCCTTGTTTGCAGCTTAACCATGAATCCCCTGAGACATTTGTTTCTCTGATATCTGCTTCTTCAGCAACCAAACTCTAAGAGTGTCCTTAGTTGAACGGTACACAACGATTGGACCGCTTCGTTCTTTTGGAACATCAACTTTGGTACCTGCAATCTCATTAGGAATTTGCATGCTTTGACGTGGGTTAGCAATATCAATTTTTGAAGCACGTGGGGGTTCACAGTTGGCTTTACTTATGTCAGAGGTGGCATGAGGAGATGATTCACTTGTCTTAGTGGGCAAACGTTTCCTTTTATAGAAAATCTTAAGTTCAGGCTTAAGTGATGTATCATCCTTTGCAATTTCCTCCCTAGTAGTCTTCGTAGAATCAGAGACTATCCTAGTTAAAGGGCACTCGTTTCCTACAATAGTGAAAGTTCTACCAGTGGGGCGCCAATCTTTACCAACGGGTTTGATTTTAGCGACCCACTGGGATTTAAGTCTAGCACGGGAGTTCACCTCATTAAGCAATTTTTTGATACAAGCATCATGATTTGCCGTAAAGACACATTTTCTACATGTTTTACAAGTAGCATATTTAATGTCCGAGTAAGATCTAGAATCCCTAGACGATTGATTGATGCTCCTAGGATTGGACATGCTACGGTTAGCAGTGTTGGGTAAACTAGAAGGCATCTGACTAGGTTTGGAATTCCTATCTCTTACATGTGTCTTTTGCTTAGCTTCCCTAAGATCAGATTCATGGCAAACGTCATTTGAACTAGTTCTAGACGTAGTCTTGGTATTTTTAGGGAAACTAGAGGCAATCATATGATTTGGTCTTGCTAAAGCTGGAGTGATCACATTGGGCTTAGTTGCTGGAGTGACTGGTCTAATAAGATGAACCAAATCAACTTGGGAGGCAAACCGCGGTCTCGAGGATTGTGGTCGCTCGGATCTAAATGCAGTAGGTTGTCTGACAATCGGTTGTCTGACGAACTGATTTGTAGGCGGTTTCCCCAAGATTGATGGTTTTTCAAGCTTAGTGTCCACACTAGGTTCTCTAGTTTTCCTTAACTCGTTTTTCAACGCAGCTATAGCAAAAACCTTTTCCTGTAATTGGGCCTTTAATGTTTCATTTTCTTTGAGCACGTTATCTTGGGATGCCAACTTAGATTCAAGCAGTTGAATTTGTTTCAAAAGATTATCCTTTTCAGCTTTAGAATCTAGAACAGTTTGATCCAATTTTCTTTCAAGAACAACGTTTGACTTTTCAAGTTTTTCAAAGTATGTTTCAAATTTGTCCGTTTTCTTAGAAAATTCAAGTTTGGCATCCTCAAGATCTTTTGATTGCCGAGCTACGATCGTTTCGAGCTCTTTAATCTTGGAATCAGAATCAGTTAACGAGGCAGTTATAAAGCATTTATCATGATGAACTATAGCATTTTGAACACTTTCTCCCCCAGTATGACTCACATCGGATGAATCATAAGTGGTATTTCTATCACTCTTGTCCATCCCATGCTTGTCATAATTAGGTTCAGAATGCTCAATATGCGGCATGTCAGCAGCATATACATCATAACCAACATCACATTGTACCATGTTTGCAGGCTCTTCGTCATAAATGGGTAAGGTGTCATCAAGAGAAATCTCGTGAACATTCCCTGACGTGCCACTGGCATCATGTTGTCCTTCTGAATCCGTGCTCTTGCCATCGTTAGGCTCCAAGTTGTCAATCGTATGATCAGTTTTCTCTTGCATCGAAGAGTCTTGCACTCCATTATCATACCCTTGCTGAAGTCGAGATCTTTCATAAATCGAAGACGAGACCGAGGTCATAAGTTTCAATATTGTATCACGAAAAACTCGAAGCTCGGTATTTGTATCTCGAAGAAAAGATTGGCAAAGCATCGAACTTTCAGACTTGATGATATTAAATTGGAGGAAAGGCGTGAGTTGTGTCACAAGAACCTTATAAGCAAGTGCCGATGCAGATTGATTAAAGTTGTGACGGTTGAGTTGCACGGCGAGTTCGGTCAAAGTGGTGAACATTGAGTCGATGAATATATGACGATCTTGTCCAAAGATTGTCACAAATTCGCTCCCTCCTTGAAGCCGTGAAAGAGTGACTAGATGATATTGAAGCATTTGAAATGAATTTATACCACTTTCTCTAGCTTTGTCTTGCATTCGATGCAAGTCTCCCTCTTTAAGTATCGAATTGAATGAATCCATTGAAAATTCGATGACAGATTCTTGGATCTTTGACTGGAAAAATATCTTTCACCTGGCTTAAATATATTTATCGGCACAAATGTTGATAAGACGAACCGGAGATCAATACAAATAAAGGTTACTCTAAAAATAACGTCCGTCAACTAATAACTCCAAGCTACAGTAAATTTAATGAACGGCCCGCCAAATATTTTCCACGTTAATATTTTCAAGATACCCGTCTCAACACGATTTGCCAAAAGAAAAACAAATGACAAAATACACAAAATTAATTGAACTAAAAAAAAAAAAATTTACTTATCAATATAAAAATAGAAAAGGTTACCTTAAAAAATTACTTAACTAAAATGCTAAAAATATAAAAGTGACAAAATAAAAATATAAAAGTGACAAAAATACAAAAAAAATAAAATGTGATATTTTTAAAAGAAAAAGGATTAATTTAACTAAAAAAATAAATAAACGTTTTAAAAATTAACTTGAAGAAAACTTAATCAAAAAAAAAATATTTGGTTACTAAAAATAAAAAATAAAATCTTGATTTTGAAACTTTGACAAAAGTTTGTAAAACAAAACGTGTAGACTCCTAAAATCAAAAAATAAAATAGATTTAACAAAAGTGAAGAGAGAAACGTGGCAAATGGTCAAGAGGACCTTGTAAACTCCGTCCCATAAATATGTACCAGACACGTGGCCCAATCAGGGGCTTCCACCGCCCCACACCTTCGCTTTGTTATATCCGCCCCCTTAAATATTTAATCTCTCTCTCACAAAGATAAAAACACAGGTGAAACCTAATCTCTCTCTCTCCTCACAATCTTGTTACTTCCGCCTACAATACCTCAATCTCTCTCTCTGCTATGACTGAAACAACTCACAAAAAAACAGTTACTTCTATCGCAGCCTCAAATATCCTCAATCAAAACTCCATCTCACAATATTTTTATGGCTTCAAGATCTTACAAAAGGTCTCGGGTAAGATATTCTTTTAATTTTATGTTGAGTCTCTCTCTTCTACTGTGAGTCCTTCTGTGTGGGTCTGTGTGTGTAGGCGAGGGTGATTGTCTGAGTCGAGGGTGTTCTTGGTGAGGGTGGGTCGAGTGTAAGGAGTGGGGTTCGAGGGTGATGTGAGGGTCAGAAATTTCGAGGGTGTCGTTGTAAACGAGGGAGGGTCTTGGGGAGTTGTTTAGAGTCGGATGTTGTTTAAAGAGAGGGTTTTGGTTTGGGGTATTGAGAGGGAATGAGTCTTTTCGAGAGTCGAGTCCGTGTGTTGGGTGAGAGGGTGAGAGGGTGTTTGTTTGTGTTTGTGTTTGTTTGGTGCGACGAGAGGTCGAGAGTTGGAAGGTGTCTGATGTGGGTTTGGGTGTCGGGGTGTGTTAGACGAGGGTGTGTGTTCAAACCGAGAGGTGAGAGGTGAAGAGTGAGGGAGTGTCTGTTTAGTCGAGGCAATGAGTCTATTCAAAAAGACAATGATTTGCCCAATTTGTCCGTTATGGTTGAATGGATTGCTTCATTCGGAAGAGTTCCGAAACGGAACTTTGTTTCGTTCGGAACTTTGTTTCGTTCGGAACTTTGTTTCGTTCGGAACAGTTCCGAATCGGAAGATTTTGATTCGGAAGACTTCCGAATCGGAAGTGTTTGGTTCGGAAGATTTTCTTGCTTGATTCGGAACTTATTTATTGATTCGGAACTTTTAGGTTACTCGAAAAAATCTTCACCCGGAACTGAACTGGACAATAGCAGATTGATTTTGGACAAATTTGGACAAATGGACAGAAACAATGGACCAAATAGTTAGTTTGACCAAAAAAATGAAGAAAAATCCAAAAGAAAAATGGATAACTGATAACTGAAAAACTGACCAAAAATTATAACTGATTAATAAAAATGTAAATAATAAACTGATTAAAAAAATAAAAAAGGATAAAAATGGATAAAAATTTTATATAAATTGATTATTAAACTTGTGATAAAAAACAATAAAAAAAATACACACTTTTTATAAAAAACACAAAATTAAAAAGAGAAAAACAAAAACTTTTATAAAAAAAAACTAACTTTTTATAAAAACACAACTTTTTAAGGTTTTATATAAGAAAAATTTGATTTTTATATAAAAATTTGTGATTTTTTATCTAAAAAGTAAATAAATTTGAAGATTTGATATGTTTTAACACATAAAAACACAAACTTTTTATAAAAAATACAAACTTTTTAAAGTTTAAGCATGATAAAATCAAAACCCACCAAAATCAAAAAGAGATAAAACAAGAATAAACCAAACTAACCATGGCTCTTGATACCAATTGAAGGTCTACGGAATTAATGGCCTATTCTATGTTATGGATTTGGTGGATTAATGAGGTTGATTGATTGATTAATAAAGAGGAAATGAAGGAATTAGATGAAGGATTAGAGAGAGAAAGGAGAGAAGGAGAGAATTGTAGAGAGAGAAAGTAAGATGAATAAATGATTAAGTGAAAATGTGAATCAACAACCCCCTCCTAACATGCTAGGAGGGGTTATATATAGCCCACCCTACATGTGGGCTATATGGACCATACATAAAGTAAATAGATCACGAGCCCATTACATAATTATCGTTGGAGCGACCGATCCTTCATAAATACGTAAAACGTATTTCCAACAGTATTGGGCCAAGTAATGGGCTTCCCCATTTTCTCCTCTCAAAGTAACCAAATTAATGGGATTTTAGGCCCATTAATATAATGTGGGTCCCACGAAGGCCCATTAACCATATTAAATCCTCTAAAAATGACTTGTCATTTAGCTTCTCGATCTTTTCTTCAAAAATTAAGTCGATTATGTCGGTTTCCGTGATCTTTGCACACTTTTGGACTTTTGATCTTGTCTTTGACTCTTTCTTGACTTTTCTTCGACATTTGACCGTGAAATCCCATGTTTTCTCTTCTTTTGATCATTTGTACCTATTTAACACACAAAACACAAAACCACGCGTAATTTCGACATTTATGATATAAAACACATGATTAGGTCTTGTATTTACTTGATTTTAGTGGCAAAAGGATAAGTGTTTACACACTTATTAAATCCCCTACACTTGACCATTGCAATGGCCCCATGCAATGCATAGTTTTAAAGCATTAAGTTACATTTATCTCATAATTAACCCATCTTGGCCCTTATTACTATTACCACTACTATTACGATGAAAAGATAAGAACTTTAAAGGAAACAAAAGTTATAATCATTTATTAACTTGAAAATTATTTGATGGATGAAACTCGTAAAGAAATCTAAGACTTGAATTAGGGCTTTGGTGTCATGAATATTAATCACCCTCAAGTTTCACGTTCCCCATACCAAGCTCAAAAACGAGATCATTGTTATTAGAAGTTAGCACTACTAACACTTACTCATGTGGTTTAATTAATCACTTAGACCCTCTTATTCCTACGGTGTATCTCTTGTATTTTATTTTTGTCTTGAATGATCACTAGGATGCATTTTTGACTTATTTTGATAATTTATTAAGGCCGAAAATAAAGTGGGACGATTTAATCAATAGTTAGCTAAAGGACAAAATCTTTTAAAACTGCTTCTCGAAACCTCAAAAAGTTCATATCTTGGCATAACTCGTTTCACGATTTGAGACCTTTCTCGGACCGATATTTGGCTTGTACTTCAAACTTCAAATCTTGAGAGACGATCTTGAATTTATGGTCTTCTCTTCATTTTGGTATACATCTTCATAAGGAGTGAAAGATGCTTCAAACGTTGACCACGACTTCTTCATTTATCCTCTTCTTTATTTAGGATTTTGATATACAACGATCCGCCTCCTTTTCGGACTTGGATCTATTTATCCTCATACCTTGTTAGGGTCTTTTTGGATAGACTTCTCCATTATCTTTTGGGGAGTAATTGCTTCTCGTCGTGTGTCTTGATCCTTCATATTGATTTGGATTAATGATCTTCACATCATCTTAGGATCTTTAGCAAAAAGTGAATCCTCATGCCTTGTGAGGGCCTTTTTGGACTCGGGTATCCTCATGCCTTGTTAGGGCCTTTTTGGATAAGCCAATCTTCGCGTCCCGCTTAAATAAGTTATGCCTTGGCTATGAACTCTAATTAATCTGAGCAACTTTTAAACGATCTTGTGCTAGAAGCTAAGTAACCTTTTAAATCGTACAACCTTATTTATTGCAAATATATTTATTAACAAGTGATGGGAGAAAAAGCTCATAACTAACTCACATAAGTTAATGAAAGAATACCGAACTTATAATTAACTCTATCATCTCTCGTTCTCCACAATTTAAAATCTCAAGGAATGAGACTCCTGGATGCTTAGCCTAATAAACCAATTAAGGTCCATATGGTTAAGGATACTAGCTAGAGTAAACTTAGATAAGTAAACTCGGGTTGAGTCAAAATATTCACAACGGGCCTAATATATCAAAGACATCTGAACTTGTTAAAACCATTTTATTTATTTATTTATTTTTTTAACTTTATTCTTGAAATGGAAATTATTATGATGCGATAATAAAAGCAAAGAAAATAAATAAAAATACTACTAGGCCAAAATAGATCAAAAATTTGAAAAACGTTGAATTTTTTTTTTAAATTTTCCGGTTAAATGGGGTCAAATTCATGGAAAAGCCCACTAAAATTCGATAGAAGTCCCCCCTACACTTAATATAAACATTGTCCTCAATGTTTAAGCATGTGGGTGAATAAACTCCCCTACACTTAGGACATTGAGTACGTTGTTTAAAATAGAGCTAAGGAAGGGACAACTAAAGTGATTACATTTATTCGTTTTATTTATATACAAGTATGAATCACAATAGTTTTGATAGAACCGGGTACACGGGATCACGGGTCTCATCAAAAGTACCAAAAGTGGATCATCAAAGCACATGTCCCTGCACACATCACAACACACAAACAACCTACTTGGCTCCCCCCTACACTTATTGGTGGAAAATGGATGAAGGTGAAAAAGGGTGGAAAGGATGGTAAAGGATGGTAAAGGATGGTAAAGGTAAAAATCTAACCTAGTTATACGATGCTTGATTTATTTATCACGAGTCTCTAGCTCGACTCGATTTCCCGAATTAGTTCAAGGGAAATGTGGAGAGGGATGGAATCATCGCGTGAGAGATGTCCTCTCCATAGTACAACTTAACCCGTTGGCCATTCACCTTAAAGTTGGGCCCATTTGGTTGGGATAACTCAATGGTGCCATAAGGAAAAACTTGGGCCACGGTGAATGGACCGGACCAATGGCTCTTAAGTTTACCCGAAAAGATTTTCAACCGAGAGTTAAAGAGTAAAACTTGATCACCAATATGGAACTCTCGGTTTTTAATCTTGGAATCATGAATGAGCTTAGTTTTCTCCTTGTAGATTAATGAATTTTCATAAGCCTCATTCCTAAGTTCATTTAGTTCATTGAGTTGGATTTTCCTATGATCACCGGCTTTGTTAAGATCAAAAATAGCCCATTTCAAGGCCCAATAAGCCTTATGTTCCAACTCAATGGGGAGGTGGCATGCCTTTCCGTACACAAGGCGATAAGGGGTACAACCTATAGGTGTCTTATAAGCGTTACGGAAAGCCCACAAAGCATCATCTAATTTATCGGCCCATGAGGCACGATGCTCTCCCACGGTTCGCTCTAAGATTCTCTTAAGACCACGGTTAGAAACCTCGGCTTGTCCATTAGTTTGAGGATGATACACGGTGGAAAGTCGGTGATTGACACCATACTTAGCCATGACTCGTGCAAATTGATCATTGCAAAAATGAGTCCCGCGATCAATAATAATAGCACGAGGCACACCGAATCGAGCAAACAATTGTTTCAAGAAGTTAACAACCACCCTCGCATCGTTAGTAGGTAAAGCCTTTGCTTCAACCCATTTTGATACGTAGTCAACGGCTACGAGGATGTACTTGTTTCCCTTCGATGATGGAAACGGCCCCATAAAGTCGATGCCCCATACGTCAAACATTTCACATTCTTGGATGAAATTTTGAGGCATCTCATCTTTATGTGTGATCTTGCCTTGCCTTTGGCAAGCATCACAATGTTTAACTATTTCATGTGAGTCATGATAAATGGAGGGCCAATACAATCCGGAGTCGAAAACTTTTTAGCGATGTAATTAGGACCAAAGTGACCACCGGTAGGTCCTTTATGGCAAGCTTCAAGGATTTGTAAAGCCGCCGGCCCATCAACACATCTACGAATGATTAAATCCGCACATTGCTTGAAAAGATAAGGGTCGTCCCAATAGTACGTTTTAACGTCCTTGAAGAATTTTTTCTTTTGTTGGGACGTTAACCCTTCGATAAGAACACCACCCGCCAAATAGTTTGCAATGTCCGCAAACCATGGGGTATCATCAAGATTGGAATTAATAGACATTAAGGTCTCAAGGGGAAAGGATTCATTAATCTCTTGATTTGGAGATTCCCCTTGATAAGGATCCTCAAGTCTACTAAGGTGATCCACGGCTAGGTTTTCCGCTCCTTTTTTAATCACGAATTTAGATTTTAAATTCTTGTAGGAGCAAAACCCAACGAAAGAGTCTTGGTTTAGCATCTTGCTTGGTCAACAAGTATTTCAAGGCGGAATGGTAGGTGTAAACGATGGTGGTGGAAAGCACAAGATAGGGGCGGAATTTCTCAAAAGCATACACTACAGCTAAAAGCTCTTTTTCGGTAGTGGTATAATGCAATTGAGCCCCCGTCATTGTCTTACTAGCATAATGAATGGGTTGGAAATGTTTGTTAACTCGTTGACCTAAAACTGCTCCTACCGCGAAATCACTAGCATCGCACATGAGCTCCAAAGGTAACTCCCAATTTGGAGAGACTAAGACCGGTGCCTTAGTTAATTTACCTTTAAGAAGTTCGAAAGAGTCGAGATATTCTTGAGAGAAGATGAAAGGAGCATCCTTTTCTAAGAGATGAGTCATTGGACGAGCTATTTTCGAGAAATCTTGGATAAAACGTCGATAAAATCCCGCATGGCCTAAAAAACTTCTAACTCCTTTGACGATGGTAGGTGGAGGTAACTTAGCAATGACGTCAACTTTAGCACGGTCGACTTCGATACCGGCTTTGGAAATTTTATGACCGAGGACGATGCCTTATTTTACCATGAAATGGCATTTTTCCCAATTAAGAACGAGACGAGTATCTTCACACCGTTGGAGCATATGTTCTAAATTAGCAAGGCAAGAAGAGAAAGAATCACCATAGACCGAGAAATCGTCCATAAATACTTCCATAGTTTCTTCAACCATGTCATGAAATATCACCATCATACACCTTTGGAAAGTCCCGGGAGCATTGCATAAGCCGAAAGGCATTCTTTTGTAAGCAAATGTTCCATAGGGACAAGTGAATGTGGTTTTCTCTTGGTCTTTTGGATCGATAGGGATTTGAAAATATCCGGAAAAGCCATCTAAGAAACAATAGAAATCATTACCCGCTAAACGCTCGAGCATTTGATCCATGAAAGGAAGAGGGAAATTATCCTTACGAGTGGCATCATTGAGCATACGACAATGCAAACTCGCCAACCCGTTACGAGTCGAGTAGGAATCAACTCGTTGTTTTCGTTGGGAACAACGGTGATTCCGCCTTTCTTAGGCACACAATGGACGGGACTAACCCATGGCGAATCCGAGATAGGGTAAATCATTCCGGCATCGAGAAGTTTGATAACTTCTTTCTTAATGACTTCATGAATTTTTGGGTTAACCCTTCTTTGATTTTGGATTGCGGGTTTAAAGTCATCTTCCATGAGAATTTTATGAGTACAAAAATTAGGATCAATTCCGCGAATGTCGGAGATTTTCCAAGCAATTGCTTTCTTATGATTCTTAAGCACATCGATAAGTCGTGATTTTTCATCTTCCTTTAAGTCCTTAGCAATAATGACGGGCAACTTATTATCCTCCTCTAAGAAAACGTACTCTAGATGAGACGGTAAATCTTTAAGCTCTAAATCCGGCGGATTGTCAATGGAAGGCTCAGTCAAAGTAGGATCATCGTTTGTAACTTCTTTAGGAGTAGGTGGAGAAATATTGTCCTCATTGAGAAGTCTCTCAATAGTACGAATGTCTTCATCCCAATTGGTGGGAGAATTATCATAGTTAATCTCGAGAGGACCCAAGCTAGCTTCAAACTCATCTAAGTCACTTTCTCCAAATGGAGTCAATGAAGGAGCAATAGAAGCTACGGTCTCAACATGAGGTAAAGGAGAAATCCCGCTTTTACAAGCCTCGTGAAAATGTTCTTCGCATGCTTCGTCGAGCACATCGATGAAATTTACGGATTCGGCTCATCGGGAAGTTTGGAAAGTTTACCCATGTTAAAGACGATTTTGTCATCACCGACCCTCATGATAAGTTCACCCGCGGCTACATCGATTAATGTACGCCCGGTTCTCAAGAAGGGTCGTCCCACAATTAAGGGAACACGGGGATCCATTTCATAGTCGACGACGACGAAATCAGCGGGGAAGGTGAATTTGTCGACTCCTACGAAAACATCCTCGGCTATCCCCACCGGATAAGCAACCGTACGGTTAGCGAATTCCAATATCATACGAGTGGGGAGTAGCTCGGGTAAAGATAATTGTTTCCACACGGACAATGGCATAAGATTGATACTTGCTCCGAGATCCGCCAAGGCCATACAATTCTCAACACCCGGAAAATTACAAGGAATAAGGAATCGACCGGGATCTCCTAACTTAACCGGTAATTTTCTCAAAAAAACCGCGGAACAATTCTCATTTAATTGGGTATTGGCGATATCAAGCAACTTTTCCTTATCACTTAAAAGATCCTTAAACATTTTAGCGTACTTAGGCATGTGAGCGAGCGCCTCGGCAAAGGTGATATTAAAATTCAATTGTTTGAACATTTTTAGGAAGTTCGAAACTTGAATATCATCCTTATTCTTCAGTTTCTCTTTCCGCAACCTTGAGAGATAAGGTATATTGGGTTGAGATGAAGGCTTTGGAGTGGATTGCTCACTCACATCCTTTGGAGGAGGAGGAGGAGTAGAAATAGAAGGTGAAGGAACCGGTTTTGGAACCGAAGGTGTGGTAGAAAATTTGGGTATCGGTGGAACATAAGGTGTAGACGAATGCATAACGGGAGGTATGTCACAATTGGAAGAAGAAGGAGGTTGTGTCGAAGAAGAAGGTATCTCGGGTCGTTGGTTAGGTGGGGAAGGTTCTACGGTGGTCTTACCGCTCCTAGTAGTGATAGCATTAACATTAGCCCTAGGGTTGGTCACGGTATTCGAGGGAAGGGTACCTTGGGGACGAAAGGTTTGAATCATAGTCAAAATTTTCTTATCGGTCGATTCTTGCATCTCTCTCATCATTCGTTCATGGTCGGATAATTTTTGTAAAACCAAGTCCATTTGAGGATTATGCATGTTCATTTGATTATAACCTTGATTAGGAAAACCTTGGTTTTGATATTGATTAGAACCTTGATTAAATCCTTGATTTTGAAAACTTTGGTTATTATATCCTTGATTATTTAACCCTTGGTTTTGATTAAAACCCCGTTGATTAGTATTTCATTGAAAATTACCCCGTTGAGGACCTTGATTCCTATTTTGGGCGGGTGGGGGGTGGTCTTTGTGGTGCTACAAAACCCGGGGGAGCCAAATAGTTATTAGACTTGTAAGACAAATGGTTAACATCAACATTTGGTTTGAATTGAATCCGATCAATTTCATTGTTATTATAAGCATAAACTTCTTGTTGATCATTGTAAACCTTGTCACAATTATAGTACGAATGTGGTCCACCACATGTCTCACACGTTTCACTTTTTTCTTTCACGGCATGCACATGTGTGGTGAGGGCGTCGGTTCTTAGAGCAAGGTTTTTCACAATTGAAGTAAGCTCCTTAATTTGATCATTCACCTCATTATTACTCGTACTAGCACTTGCCATATTAGCCCTAACACTTTTGGTTTGCACTTTTGCCTTGTTCTCAGTAATGGCCCAAGCCTCATTCATGGTTTTCACAAGAATATTGCCCCCCGCGGCACTATTAAGTGATTCTTGGTCGTTTAGAGTTAAACCATTATAAAACGTGTTGATTTGATGAACTTTAGTAAAACCGTGTTGTGGACATTTTCTCAAAAGATCTTTAAAACGATCCCAAGACTCACTAAACGTTTCCCCATATTGTTGTTCAAAGTTGATTATTTCATTCCTTAAAGAAGTAGTCCGTGATGGTGGGAAAAAGTAGTTAATGAACTTGGTCTCTAAGTCGATCCATGTGGTAATACTTTGGGGTGGTTCCTTATCAAGCCAAATCCGGGCTTGTCCCTCGAGGGAAAAAGGAAAAAGTTTGAGGCGAACGGCCTCTTGGGGCACCCCATTGTATTTGACGGTATTAGCTAATTGGATGAAACGTTTGATATGAGCGTGTGGGTCATCATTAGTACGGCCTAAAAATGGTGTAGCGGAAACCATTTGAATAAAACCCGATTTAAGTTCGAAATGATTAGCTCCAATATTCGGCACCACAATCGCGTCATCGTTTCCTTCAACGTGAGATTGTAGAATCTCAATCATTGGTCGATTATCCGTTGCCATCGTATTGTCGAAAGCTCGATTCTCGGGATCGGCTTTAATGACGGTCTTTTTGTTTTTCTTCTTCTTCTTTTTAGAAGAATTAGAAGTATTTGGTACACCAATCGGTATGTATGTATGCGCGCGAGTGCGCATACAATTAAAACTTTGGAATGAGGTAGGTGACCTCGGTCGACTTTGAGAGGAAAAGGATTTTCCCTCTCGAGGAGCAATATGAAAAAGCTACAAAAATATATACGTAAATACTACTTGAGTTGGCAAACCAATAATCAGTCGTCCCTCTCAATATACGCACAAGCAAGCGGGGAAACGAGGTGGCACAAAGCACTTAAAAACCTTTTTCCTTAGACGGCCTTTTATAGCGCGTCGCCTTATACCCACCTTATAGTTTGTATATGTCGAGTTCAAATGTCTTACTAGTATTTATCTATTTTGCCCTTTTTTCTCGTTATGGATTTGACTACAATAGTTAGGTGATGAAATCCCAACTAAGGCTTATTTGAAAAGTAGGTAATTTATTGTGTTACGTAATATAATATAGTAAAAGAAAAATCTTTTTGTATTTTTTTTTTTAGAAAAATATATATTCACAAGAAAAATCGAAAGAAATCGAAATAAAAATTAACACTAATACGTAATATTTTTGGTGTAATACTTTTAGGAAAAAGTATTACTTTTGATTTTTTAATTTTTTTTTTGTTGCAATTCTTAGGAAAGAAATTGCTTTTGTGATTTTTTAATTTTTTTGTATTTGTAAGTTTTTTATTTTTTTAGATTTTTGATTTTGTTGCAAGAAACGTAACGTTCAAAAAGAACGGATCCCAAAATCCAAACGTCTTCACGAAAAAATCGTCAATCGTACGAGCAAAGCGGCAGCGGCGCCAATTTGAAACTCGGATTTTTTTAAGTCCTTTTTAATGCAATTAAGTTCGTTTTTCCTCGATTCGACTCGAATTTGATTTCCGGTTTAACGTTTTGACTTAACTTGTTTTTGGTAAAATCTATTTTTGGGTATTTTAAACTAACTTAAATCTATTTAATTAAATGAAAACTATTTTAATTAACTATTTAAACTATTAATTTGAAAATAAACTTTAACTAATTAATAAAACTTAAAAACTTTTAATGAAAATCTATTTTTAAACAAAACTTAATAAATTGAAAATTAATTTTAAATCTTAAATTTAAACAAGAATTGAAAACAAATTTTAAATCTATATAAAAGAAAACTATTTAAAATTACAACAGAAATATAAAACTAATGTAAATTTTTAAAAGTAAATAAAATTAAAATATATATTTTTTATCCTTTTTATATTTTTGAGAAGTAAATAAAAACTGATTTTAAAATAAACTAATTTAAAACTTTTTAATTAAAATTAAAACAACTCTTAACTATTGAATTAAACTATATTAAAGAAATCTGCCACTATCTTGTGAACCTATATTAATGCACTAGGGTGGAATTAAACATAAAAAAGGGTGCAGCTCAGTTGGTTGGGACGAATGGTTGTCAAACGAAAGGTCCTGGGTTCGAACCCCAGCAGACCTGAATTTTGCTTAATGTTTTTGGACTTTTTGGAACTTTGATTTGGACAGCGCAATACCTCAGACCAATTGAGTCTAAGGTTTAATCAGCAAATAAAATAAGCTAAACAAATATAAGACAATAAGCTGAACTCAAATAAGCATAAACCAAATAAGCTAACAAGGAAAAGACATATAAGCTGAAAATCTACATAAGCAACGACTAAATATCAAATAAGCTGATACAAATAAACTAATAAAAACACCCAATCACCTGAATCTAATAATCTAGCTAAACGAACAATAAGCTAACACAAATAAAGCTAATAACAAATAAGCTCCTAATCAATAAGCTACTAAACCGACCTAAATAAGCTGATAAACCTAATAAATAAGCTATGATGAAAATAAACTGAAACAAATAAGCATACTACGCATACTAACAATAAGCAATTAAAAGCCGACTATATTAAACCAAAGGCAAAGCAGACACGATCCAAACTTAACTAAATTAACCAAACAACTAAAACGAAGCAGATCCAAACAAACTCGAGAACAATAAGCAGATTCAAGCAGTTATAACTTAAGCAGATTCAAACATAAATCATATAAAATTAAACTAAAAATAACAATAAAAATTAAATAAGAGATTAGAACCCGGTGTCGAAACCGTTGAGACGAAGGAGAGGCGTTGAGCCCCCTTTTAATCGAACCGAAACCGAACACCACCAATCATCAACAATTCGAACCAAACGACTCTACTCTCGAACCAAATAACATCCGAATGAACAAGAACAGTAGCCTTAAATATTTCCCAGTGGGGGAAAATATATATTCCACTTTCCTTTATTATTATTATATTTTTTTTATATATATATTTTTTAATAATAATACGTTAGAACAATATAGATTCAAATTGAGAATAAAAACAGTACTGAAATTAAATTGAGACTAGAATTAAAACGAAATTTAATTTTTCATTAATAAATAAAAAAGATTACATAACTTGAAATTAAAAATTACAAGATTAAAAACCCTAATCTATTTTTACTGAAAAATTAAAAATAAAGAAAAAGTGTACAAATTACATGATAGATGGGAGTTTTTATAGGGTAACCCCGAACCTTCTAGGTTCTCTTGGTGACCACGGTGAAGGATCTTGGCCGCATATCTTCCTTCTCTTTCTTCTCTTTTGATCAAACGGTGTAGAAAAGCCCTTGTGACTCGGATTGCCATCATGGCACTGAGTTGTGCTAGTTGTGTTTCCTCCTTGGTGAAGTGGCATGATTAGATTGGTGGAAAGGGTTTTGGTGAGGTGGATGAGCCAATCACATCCAAGTATTTGGCCACGTATGGAGAGAGAAGATCATCATTCTTGGTGGATTGATCCGAAAACTAGGGGGAATTAATCCCAATCCGTGAGAATCACACGAATTGGGTAAAACCCCCAATTTTTACTTGTTAATTTTTTACTGAATATGAAATTAGGGTTTGGGTGGCTGCGTGATTTTTGGAGAAGAGGAAGTGGGAGAGAGAGTATTTTCTTGTAAACATCGAAAGGTAAATGGGAAGTGAATTTTGGATTATTTATTTAAGGTGGGTGGGAGTAAATAGGTAAATGGGGTACACGTGTGGGGGTGAGTATGGATGGGGATAAAAGAAGTTGCGTGTATGAGTTGACCATGAAGGGTTGACTGGTGCGTTTTGTTGACCAAGTCAAGCAAAAATGAAATCTTGCATTCGTTCCTTATTCTCATCAAATGGGCTTAAGCCCAATTCTCCGTTTCATTATAACTTGTTAAAGCCCAAGTTTCATCCATCCGTCTCATTGTATTGGGCCAAGTAATGGGCTTCCCCATTTTCTCTTCTCAAAGTAACCAAATTAATGGGCTTTTAGGCCCATTAATATAATGTGGGTCCCACGAAGGCCCATTAACCATATTAAATCCTCTAAAAACGACTTGTCATTTGGCTTCTCGATCTTTTCTTAAAAAAATAAGTCGATTTTGTCGGTTTCCGTGATCTTTGCACACTTTTGGACTTTTGATCTTGTCTTTGACTCTTTCTTGACTTTTCTTCGACATTTGACCGTGAAATCCCGTGTTTTCTCTTCTTTTGATCATTTGTACCTATTTAACACACAAAACACAAAACCACGCGTAATTCCGACATTTATGATATAAAACACATGATTAGGTCTTGTATTTACTTGATTTTAGTGGCAAAAGGATAAGTGTTTACACACTTATTACTACTTCATTATCAAGTAATTATAATTAGATTTCTTCATATGTGATCATTACATAAAGCCTACAGAAATGAAGATTCATAAATGACTAGCACAATTTTAAGGGAAGCTAATTGTTGAAGTGTTAGTCATTCACATATCACACTAAAGTAAAGATTTTTGCCATTGCTCATTAGTACCACTACAACTAACGTAAGTTTCTACTCCTCAAATTTATTTTAAGATGCGGAAAATTCTAGGAGGGTAATTTGGGCCGCAGAACACTTGGGTTAGAAGTATGGTATTGGTTAGTAGTAGTTGAAAATCAAGGTTGCTCACATACAAGACCCCTACTTGATCATTTCAAAAAAGGGAAGATGTTTACAAAGAATGTGCAGGTTGTTGATCTTAGGTGTTGTATGCTTAAGGGGAAGTGTTTTGACATCATCAACTAGGGGAAGATTGTCGGTTCAAAAGTTGATGAGTCAAATCAGTATGGAAACAAGAAGGACCAAATGTGACATAATGAGAAACTGCTGGTGGACAAAATACAGCTTACTTCCCACTACTTGAAGTTTTCCCTACCATATGTGATAGGAAGAATATGTGGTCAAGTTATGATAAGAATGAATATTTCTGTTTTGATTTATTCATAAATTGTTTTATTTAGTTTCAATGTATTCCTGGTTTCCTTAAGTTATAAAAGGAACCAGACACCGTAGGTTTATTCATTCACTTCCTACTATCACAATGTAACCTACTATTGTATTTGATCTCTAGGTGTGGGATTCAATGCATACACATCTAGATTGGTTTATGTTGATCAAATAATACAAGCCTTTTGGGATCTTTCATCTTTGTTAAACATCTTGTTCATAATCATTGTTCTATTCTGCTATGTTAATTCATATGAATGGTGATTATCCTAGATAAATGGTGTAAACCATTGAGTCTAACAATCCATAGGTTTCCACAATTGGTATTAGAGAGCTGGACACTTTCTGCACCAGCAAAGGAATCAAAAGGGAATACATCATTGCCAGAACTCCCAACAAAATGGAGTCGCAGAAAGAAGAAATAGAACACTGATATAAGCTGCAAGGACCATGCTTTCTGATTCTAAGCTACTAGTGATATTTTGGGTTGAAGCTGTTGGCACTACTTGTTATGTACAAAAGAGCTTTGGTGGTCAAAGCTCACAATAAGACTCCATATCAGCTCTTCAATGGAAGGCCTTGATGGACTTTTTTAAACCATTTGGGTCTCATGTGGTTATCCTAAACACACTTGATCATTTGGGAAAGTTCAATGAAAAGGGAGATGATGCATACTTTGTTGGGTATTCATTGACTAGCAAGGGATACAGAGTCTTCAACAAAAAGACAAGGCTGGTGACAGAAAACATACATGTGGATTTATTGGAAGTGATGTAGGTAAAATCGTACACGTTTTAGGAAAAACGCGTATGAGCGGCAAGTATTAAGCGTTACGATTTAGGAAAAACACGTATGAGCGGCAAGTATTAACCGACTAAATGCGGGTTCGTTCTCGAAGGAGGTGTATGTGTTGTGTTGCCAATTATATAAAATCAAGAGTTTGGATTAGTGTAGTTTTTGGTTTAGAAGAGAGAAAATTAAAGACGAGCTACAACTAAGATTATACTACGACGATTTAATGTAAAACGCGAACGTAAATACGTAAAACGTGACAAAATTAAAAATTAAAGCTAAAAATTAATTAAAAAAGAAAAGTAAGTCTGAAATAATATAAATAAGAATAAAAATTCAATAAATAAATATTAAAACCTTTTATTAAATAAATATTCAATTTTAAATGCTAATTAAAGCCCTAAAATTAAATATAATTAAGAAAAAGCTCAAAATATTATTTTATTGAACAAATAACTCACTTGTATCATTTAAAGACTAAAAAGTATTTTTCCTAAATTTTAAAAACTATTTTTCTATTTTTAAAACACTAAAAAAATTTTAAACTAAATTAATGATTAAAAATAATAAAATAATGCTAAAATTAATTTGACTATTTCAAAAATCCTAATTTATATTACTAAATAGTAGAAAAAATTAAAAAGTTGAATAAAATAATTTTTTACACTAAAAGACAAAACAGTTTTAATTAAATCCAAATTAAACTAAAATTAAATCTAAAATATAGATAAAAAGGTGAACAGTGAAACTTTTTTAACTAAAAATCTTAAAATAATATTCTTAAACTAGGAAAATTTTTAAAACTGAAAAATAAACATTTTTGGCACTAAAAGACAAAAACATAAATAATAAAAACTAATTAAAATGGAATTAATTCAAAAAATAGTAAATGAACAGTAACTTAAAATTAAACTAAATGAAAAATCTCAAAATAAAATAACCAATCTAGGAAAATTGAAAAAATTGGAAAAAGATTAATTTAAGCCACTAGAGACAAAAAAATGACTAAAGTTGAATGTGACAGCTTGTGGGAAGGTTTTTCCCACTGCTTTAACTGAAAATCGTATCTGCTGACTTAAATGCTTGTAGCTTGTGTGTTACTTGGTTTCAATTGGAACAATTGACACCCCTACACTCAGTGGAGTGTAGGGAGTCAGATTCTGCTAGAAAAAACACAAGTCAATGATGAGATGGCTTTTATATATGATCTCATCGTTCTTTTCGGGCTTTAAATGCATAAAAATGTCATAAAATACCGTATATAGGCTTGTATTTGTTTACTTGTGTGTTTTAGGTATGGATATCGTGAAAAACACAAAAGATCACAAGAAACAAGGAAAAACGGACACGAGAAACGAAGCCATACAAAGAATCGGGCTCTAGTTCATGAATTATCCAAGAAAAACCCTTAAAGGCTTGAATATGTACAAGATTGATCCTCAAAATATGAAGAAATGACACTTAAAACCCTTGTATATTCATAATTACAAGTTTGGTCCCTTAAGTTTGTCAAAATTACAAAATGGTCCTTCAACTTTGAAGAATTGGCAACTTTAGTCCCTCAACAATTCTAAATTGCCAATAATGGTCCCTCATGAAGTCAAAGATACAATAAAGACCTTTGAAGATCAAGAATGTCCAAGATCAGTCCTTCAAATATTCAAAAATGGCAAAAACAACCCTTGAAACACTTTTGGAAAAGTTTTGTGCCAAAAGTATGAAAAGAGAAACATGTTTAACAAAGGAAACCGGGTTTTGTGGCTGAAAAACTAGTTTTACCCATTTCACCAAAACACAAGGACCAAAAGTGTGCAAGTTAAACATTCAAATCAGTTTTTGCGCCAAACAACTCCTATTCCTACAAAAACGGATAAAACATGTTACTGTTACCATTCTTCGCCGCCTGAATTTACTTCCACTTAACAAAGGGTAAATCAAAATTACCTTAACACACGCTTAATTCACACAAGCAGAAACACATCCCACACCCAAAACCCCAATCCCCACTTACCATCTGACCCCACCATTCAACACGTCCACCTATCACATCAAACCTTAACCTCCAAGGCTTACCGCGTGGCCAAATCAACAGCCAAGACTCCTTGCTTGGTTACAAAGCTAAAATGAACAGCCAAGATTCATTTGGACAGCTCAATATCAAAATTCGTCTAGAAGATTCAAGGGCATTTTAGGGACTTAATAGCTAGGGTTTTCTTATTGTAATCTCAGGCCCTTGTGGCCTATATAAGGACTCCTCAACTTGTGATTGAGCCTTGTTCCAGTTTTACCTTTTAAACATTGTAATTCCTTTTTAAATTTTATAAAAGTTGGTATTTTGAGAAAACTGTAATTCCTTTTTATGTTTTTGAAAGTTGGTGTTGTTTAAGGGTAATTCTGAGTTCCATTTGATGTTATAAGTGTGCTTAAATCTTGTGGTTTAAGGACGTTTATGTTTGGTAAGGTTTCAAGTTTGAAAATAACTTGAAATCAGTCATCTGATTTTGCTATTTTTCTTGTACTAATCCTTGACCAAAAGCTATAAGCTCTTACAAGCTTGTTCACTCCAAGCTTGTGAAGGGATTGGAGCCTTTGGTTGGGCTGTTTGTTGCTTGTGTTGAAGAAATCAAGTCCTTGAGTTTCTACTTTGAAACATCAACCAAGGCAATCATCATCTCCTTTGTTGAAGTACCTTGGTCTTGTTCTAGTTGTTGAACAAGGTCCAATGAGCATTGCTGATCCTCCTAGGATGTTGTGGAGGATAGGTATAACCTCTTGTTAAGATTCCTCTAAAAAATCACATGTTATGGTCTGATTTATATTTTTCTAAGTGATTTGTTTATTTTGTGTTTGTGCTTTATGTTTTATGGTTGGTATATGTTAGTTGTCACCTGGTTGATCTATTTGATCTATAAAATCAGTAGGTTGTTTGTAGAAATAAGAAGTTTGTTTGAAAAAGGGCTTATAAAAGGCTGTTTGGGATTATTGGCTAATAAGGCCTTTTGGCCTTGTGCCCTTGGTTCTTAGGGTTTGGGAGGTCTAAACAAGTCATATTAAACAAGTTTTGGTCATTGGGTAAGTTTCTGAAAGATTGGAAAGGGATTTCAAGTTTTACAAAAATGTGATAAAAAGTGTTTTGAAATTGGTCAAACACATCAGATCCAATAACTTCTTTGTTTGTTGGATCTAAGGTCTGAAATCAGGTTTGGGAAGAGTTTAGGTGATAAGCTATCTGTGCATTATCTGTTTGTTGAATTTGGTGGCTCATTGAAGGCGCTAGAGCTTATCAAAGTTGGATGAAGTGGTCATTTGCATCAGCAAAGTGACCACCTCATTTTGTGCTTGCATTTGTGATTCTAGTGTATGCCTTGTTGTTTTGTTGCTTGGAACTTGAATTTGTGCAGCTTGTGAGTGATTTTTGCTATTTGGTGTGCCTTATTGCTGGCTTATAAGCTAACTGGCTTATTAAGACCTTTTTGCCAAAATCAGTCATCATTTGGTCAACTGACCACTTGATTCACAAGGACGCCTCCTTGAGTTATTCATAAAAGTTGCTTATAACAAGCTTATAAACCATCCCTGATCATTTGGTGAACTTTGGGTCACTTTAACTTTTGGTCAAATAACCACAATTTGGCTTATTTTTGAGAACTGCTTATTGGTACATGCAAAAACATGGCTTTTGTAATAGGTGTCATTTTTCTCAGCTTAATAACAAATCTGGAAGGTTACAAGTCTTTTGGTTAAGCTTTTGCTAGAAAACTAGCTTATTTGGCTTTTTCAACCATCTATTGGTTCAAACAGCTTATTCTACTTGGCTTTTTGTGATTTTCTTTATTGATTATTCTTAGTTAAGATATTTGTGAGCTTTTGCAACAAACCAGAGCTTCTGAAACGTCCTAGAACTCTAACCCGACTATTTTGTCGTTTAGTGGATTTCTATTTTGCTTATTTCTGGCTTATTCAGTGAGCTTTTTCAAAATTTATTTTTACGATCTATTAGGCATCTCAAAAGAAGGCTGTGTGTTTTAGCAGAGATTATGGCATTAGCTTATTGCTTAATGGGATTATTGGCCCAATAAGAATAAGTTGTTGGCTATTTAAGTTGTGATAAGCTTAGAATCAGCTTTTAGGCCTTCAGACTTTTGTGCTTAGAATTAAATTTTGAGTCGGATAGGGCTTTTTCAGGTCATTTGGGCCTAGTTTGACTTTTTGGGCCCCAAAGCCCATTAAGGTTGACTGTTTTTGGTTTTAGCCCATTTGGGGGCCCATTAGGGGTATTTTGGTAATTTCACTTTCATTTTCTGATTACTTAGGTTAAAATAAACTAGTTTGCAAGTTTTTAGAATTTTTTATAAGTTTTGGATTTTTAATATTATTTTAATATTATTTTATTATTAAATTTCAATTTTCACATTTTTGCACTTTTTATATTTTTATTAGGTTAAAAACATTAAATTAGGATTTTTACAACTCTTAGATTAATTTTTTTAATTATTTTAAGTTTAAATAGTTTTTAAATCATTTTAAATAGTTTTAATTAGTTTAAAATTTTATAAAAATAGTTTTTAATCTTTTTAGGTCATTTTAGAGGTTTACCAATTGAAAAATCTTTAATTGGGCTTTTTTATAATTAATTTGATTTTTAGGGCTTTAATTAGCATTTAAAAATTAATATTTAATTAATTAAAAGGTTTGAAAAAGTTTTGATCATTGGTAAACTCTTATTTTATTTAATTTGATTTTTGGTAAATTTTTGGGAATTTTTAGAATTAATTTTTATTTTAGCTATTTTTACGGTTTTACGTTTAGTCGTCGTAGTAATTAATTTTACGTCTTCGTCATTCTATTTTCTCATCCCCTTCTCTCAAATATTAATCTCAAATCTTGTCACGAATTATTCACACACATATACCTCCTTGGGAAACGAATTTTCACATCATAAGGGTCATTAGTGTTTGATTTTCCTAAATCATCACTTAATACTTACCGCTTTTACGCCTTTTTCTTAAAAGGTCGTATTTTACCACAATCATTTTGGCGCCGCTGCCGGGGAGGTGTGTCGTGATTAATTTGTCTTGTTGTTTTTAATATTAACCATAAATAGTATTTGTATTAGTAGAAATCTACTAATACGTATTACCGGTTTTTCGTTTTTCTTATGAAATTATTATTACTATATTGTATTAAGTATCACAATCAATACAAAATATCTCCAAAAGTGTGAAAACATAACTTTAATTGGGATTTGATCTCCTAATTATTGTATTTGAATCTCAAACAAAAGAAAAAGGCAAAAATAGATAAATACTTTCGTGAAGCTCGATTTTGAAAAATACAAACTATAAGGTGGGTATAAGGCGGCTATTATAAAATATACCCTAAGGAAAAAGGCTCTTAAGTGCTTCGCGCCGCCTCGTTTCCCCGCTTGCTTGTGAGTATTTTGAGATTGAAGGCTAATCGAGGGTTTTGCCGCCCAAAGTATTATTACATATCATATATATTTGCGTGGTTTTCTTTGTGATTAAACCCTCTTGAACAATTTGGTTTTCACCAATGTTCTAAAGTCATTCGAAGGCGTTCACTCCACGTAATCGTTTTCATTCTTTTGAGGCTTCTTTAATTAAGAGTTTGATTCGAAGAGAGATTTGGTAGATTGTTGTCTATGAAGATACAGAAAATCCAAAAAAATTAGAAACAATCAAAAACACATAAAAAATTTGAAAATTTACAAAACACCCAAAAAGAATCTTCTTTGCTCACCTCCCATTCTACGTGAAGTTTATGCAAACTCGTAGTCAAGCAAAACGAGCTCTGAACCGTCGTCAAAGTCAAGGAAATCAAGAGACGTTGATTGAAGAACAAACTCCAATTGTTGAACCTATTATAGAACAAGAAGTCGTCATGGCTAATCGTACTATGATGGAGTTGCTTCAAGCACCCACTGATGGTTTAGAAGAGGCCATTGTGATTCCCGCTATCCTTGCGGAGAATTTCGAGATTAAGACGGGTTTAATGTCGATGTTGCAAGCAAATAAGTTTAGAGGTCATGAAAAAGAAAACCCGCATTACCACATAAGGAATTTTAATCGTCTCACCGCAACTAGCAAGTTTAAGGATGTTCCACATGACGCCATTAAGATGATATTGTTTCCATATTCGTTAGATAGACCCGCAAAAATTTGGCTCGAGAAAGAACCGCCAAATTCGATTTTGACATGGAATGATCTCGTTTCTAAGTTTGTGAACCAATTTTTTCCACCATCTAAAACAACACATTTGAAAAATGAGATTTCAAGGTTTACACAACGAAATAATGAAAGTTTTTCAATGGCATGGGAACGATTTAAGGAAATGTTACATGAATGTCCACACCATGATTTTCGGAATTGCATCAAATAGATACTTTCTATAATAGGCTTAATGATCATGAACGAGATTATTTGAATACCGCCGCGGGTGGTAATTTTTTGTGCAAAACGACCGATGAAGCTTTAAAGATTATCGAGAATAGATCTAAGGTTTACAACCCTCGTAACACACTGAGTGTTGCCAATATAGGTTCGTCATCGTCTTCATCATCTCGTAGCATTAATGCCTTACATGATGAAGCTAATGAGGAAAATCGGTTTTTCGATAGGTTTTCAAATCGTATGACTCATTGGAAAGCACAAGATGCTTTGAACTCCGCATCGGTTAAAGCGGTTGATAAGAGTTGTTTGTCTTGTGGTGGAGCTCATGATCTTTCCGAGTGTATTACCGCCGGTGGCAACACTTCGAGTGCTTACGTAGCAACGGGAACTTACAACCAAAACGACCAAGGTTCCCACCCAAATCAAGCTCCACCGAATCAAAATGTTAATAACTATCGAAACAACAACCAAAATGATGGTTATCAAGGCAATTCACGTAACTACAACAAAGGGAATTATCAAAGTGGGAATGGACAAGTTGCTAATCAAAACCAAAACCGTGATTTTCAAAACACTACACAAGGTTTTCAAAATGCTCATACTAAAAATCTTCAAGGAGAATTTTTGGATTATGCTAAAGCAAATGATGCTAAATTTGATAATATGCAACGTGAGATGATTAGCTTAAGATCCGAGTTGAAAAACGAGCTTAAAAACGAACTTGCTAATGAACTTAAGACTCATGCAAATAAAATGGAAGGAAACGTTCAACTTCTTCAACAAAATCAACAAAAGATGGAACAAGGAAAACATGAGATTAAGCAAGAATTGTTAAAAGCGGATTTAAGGAAATCAAAATTTGAAGACCGAATGGCAAAAATGTTCGAAGCAATCATGTGTAAACCCTCTTCCTCGGGTGGTCTTCCTAGTGATACCATTGCAAACCCGAAGGGAGAAATGAAGGTTATTACTACACGAAGTGGTAAAAATTTCAAGGAACCAATCTCTAGTTCAAGTACTTCTACGGAGAAGGAAATCGAGAAAGAGCCCGAGGTGATGGTCGAAAAGTAGCATATCACAAGCCCACGAAGTACCGCTCAAACCACACCTACGGTTGAACCAATACCAATCATGGAACCCGAGATTCCAAGGCCGTTGCCTAATGTCCAACCCACACCACCCTTACCTTACCCTTCGAGACGAAACAAAGAGAAATTGCAAGAACGTAACAAACAACAAATCGAGCTTTTTATAATAATGTTTCAACAAGTTCATTTTGATGTAAGTTTAGCCGAAGCGTTGTTATATATGCCTCGTTTCGCTTCCACTATTAAAAGTATGATGAGCGATAAGGAAAAGCTTTCAAAGCTTGCTAATTGTTCTTCGGTTTATCTTAACCGCATACAAGAAAAAGTTGGTGACCCCGGAAAGTTTCTCATTCCTTGTGACATACAAGATATGAAAGAATGCTTCGCCTTGGCCGATCTTGGTGCGAGCAATAATTTGATGCCATTTTCCATTTGGAAATCGCTTTCGCTTCCGGATCTTACTCCTTCTAACATGTCTATCGAGATGGCCGATCATTCTACGATTTTAGCATGTGGAGTAGCCGAGGATGTTTTCGTGAAAGTGGGGAAGTTCTACTATCCCGTTGATTTTATAGTAGTTGACATCCCCGCGGATCCTCGAGCTCCTCTAATTTTAGGTCGTCCATTTTTAGACACCTCGAGATCGCTTATCGACGTTCATGCAAGACTATTACTTTGAGATTCAACGAAGAGGAACTTGTTATAAACGCTACTCAAAACTCAAAACCTTCTCATGTTTATGCAATTGCTACCACTAATCACATTGACTTAGTTGATGTGGTTTGCGATGAGTTTTCACAAGAAGTGTTAGGTTTTTCTGATAGCTCGTCAAGTGGCAATCCCATTATTTTGGATCCGATTCTTGCTAATTCTACACCAAATCTCACTCCATTCCAAGGAGGCGGTTTTACTTCAAATGAAATCGACAATGAAGATGAGGTGATTATTAGTGATGATACTTCTATTCCACCATTTCTTCCGCCGATGGAAGTTGTGAGTGTTGAGCAAAAATCTTCAATCGAGGAACCGCCTATCCTTCAATTGAAAGATCTTCTATCTCACCTTGAATACGCATTCTTGGAAGGTGATGACAAGTTGCAGGTTATTATTGGAAAAGGTCTTGCTAATGATGAAACAACCGCGCTCTTGAAAGTTCTTAAAGCTCATAAAGGGGCAATTGCGTGGAAAATTTCCGACATTAAGGGTATTGACCAAAAATTTTGTACTCACAAGATTTTAATTTAGGAGGACTACAAACCCGCAATTCAAAGTCAAAGAAGGTTAACCCCAAAATTCACGATGTCATCAAAAAGGAAGTTTTAAAACTCCTTGACGCGGGAATGATTTATCGTATCTCCGATAGCCTGTTGGTGAGCCCAATCCATTGTGTCCCTAAAAAGGGAGGAATGACCGTTGTGCCTAATGAAAACAACGAGTTAATTCCCACTCGTGTTGTGACCGGTTGGAGGGTGTGTATTGACTACCGAAAGTTAAATGATGCCACTCGTAAAGACCACTTTCCTTTGCCCTTCATGGATCAAATGTTGGAGCGACTTGCGGGAAATGAAATCTATTGCTTTTTAGATGGTTTTTCCGGTTACTTTCAAATCCCTATCGACCCTCGTGATCAAGAGAAGACTATGTTTACGTGTCCTTATGGTACGTTTGCTTATCGTAGGATGCCTTTCGGACTTTGCAATGCATCGGGTACGTTTCAACGATGTATGATGGCTATTTTTCACAATATGATCGAGAAGTCGATGGAAGTGTTTATGGATGATTTTTCGGTGTTTGGCAATTCATTCACGTCGTGTTTATCTAATCTAGAGCAAATGTTAAAACGTTGTGAAGAAACCAATCTTGTGCTTAATTGGGAAAAATGCCATTTCATGTGTAAACAAGGAATCGTCTTAGGACATAAGGTTTCGAAAGCGAGGATTAAGGTCGATAAAGCTAAGGTAGACATCATCGCCAAGTTACCTCATCCCAAAACCGTTAATGGAGTTAGGAGTTTCCTAGGCCACGCGGGCTTTTATCGTCGTTTCATCAAAGATTTTTCGAAAATCTCTCGACCTACGACACACCTTCTCGAGAAGGATGCTCGTTTTAACTTCAATGGGGATTGTGTTAGAGCTTTCGAAACTCTCAAAAGGAAACTTAACGAAGCTCCCATTCTTGTTGCTCCTAATTGGGAATTACCCTTTGAAATCATGTGCGATGCAAGTGATTATGCTATAGGGGCCGTCTTAGGGCAACGTTATGAAAAGCATTTCCGTCCTATCCCTTATGCTAGTAAGACGATGACCGAGGCTCAATTAAAGTACACCACAAAGGAAAAGGAATTCCTTGCCGTGTCTATGCTTTTGAGAAATTCCGACCTTATCTCGTCTTAACTAAAAGCATCGTGTATACCGACCATTCGTCTATCAAGTATCTCTTAGCTAAGAAAGATGCTAAGCCGATATTGCTTCGTTGGATGCTCCTCCTCCAAGAATTTGATGTCACCGTGCTTGACAAAAAAGGAGTCTAGAATCTAGCGGCCGATCATCTCTCTCGTCTAGAAGATCCTCACAAAGATGTTTTCGAGAACAAGGAAATCACCGAAACATTTCCTCTCGAGACTCTCGTTGTAGTGAATTCTAAAGACACCACCCCATGGTTTGCCGACATTGCAAATTACCATGCGGGCAATTTCATAATCAAGGGTATGACAACACAACAAAAGCGAAAATTCTTTTGTGACGTCAAGTTCTATTTTTGTGACAACCCTTATCTCTTTCGGGTTTATGCGGATCAACTCGTTCGACATTGTGTTTTTGGTGCCGAAGCTTCTAACATCCATAGAGCTTGTCACGAGGGACCCACGGGTGGTCACCATGGTGCTAATCTCACGGCTAAGAAAGTGTTTGATGTCGGCTTATTTTGGTCTTCTATCTATCGTGATGCACACACACTTGTTAAGTCGTGTGATTCGTGCCAACGTCAAGGAAAATCATCTCAACGTGATGAAATGCCCCAAAACATAATTCAAGTGTGTGAGATTTTCGACATTTGGGGCATAGAATTTATGGGGCCGTTCCCATCATCTCATGGTAATAAGTATATCCTCGTCCCCGTCGACTACCTTTCCAAGTGGGTGGAAGCTAAGGCTTTACCTACTAATGATGCTCGTGTGGTAGTAAAGTTTTTGAAGCAACTATTCTCTCGGTTCGGAACCCCTCGTGCTATTATAAGCGATCGTGGAACCCATTTTTGTAATGACCAATTCAAAGGTATTAAAGAAATATGGAGTTACTCATCGTCTTTCTACGGCTTATCACCCGCAAATGAGTGGGCAAGTCGAGGTTTCTAACCGAGCTTTGAAGAGGATTTTAGAGAGGTCGATAGGAGAAAACCGTGCTTCATGGTCGGACAAACTCGATGACGCTTTATGGGCCTTTAGGACCGCTTATAAGACACCTATCGGTTGTACTCCTTATAAGTTAGTCTATGGGAAGAATTGTCATTTGCCCATTGAATAGGAGCACAAGGCATATTGGGCCCTTAAGCATGCAAACTTTGACTTGAAGACCGCGGGAGATCACCAGAAAATACAATTGAATGAATTAGATGAATTAAGATATAATGCTTATGAAAATTCATTAATTTTCAAAGAAAATACTAAAAATTTTCATGATGCAAAGATTAAAAACCAGGTTTTTAACGTTGGTGATCAAGTGTTACTTTTTAACTCTAGACTAAAGATATTTTCCAGGAAATTGAAATCTCGTTGGTCGGGTCCTTTCACCATTACATACGTGTTTCCTTATGGGGCCATCGAGCTAGCTCAAAATGATGGTCCTAACATCAAGGTGAATAGACATAGGCTTAAGCACTACTTTGGTGGGGAAATTCCTTCATTGGATGACCTCGACCAAGTCACCTTCCCCAATGATAATTAGCATTGAGGGGATCGAGTCGAACTCATGACTCGGTAATCAAAAATAAGGTGCCTCGTGGGGGAGATCCCATGCTTATCTTTTTATGCTTTCTAATAAATAATGAGAGGGAATTTGTGCCCTTCCAATCGTTGTCTCGTGGTTGTTTGTGATTGTGTTATCTAGATCATCATCATCACTTCGATTGAAGACTCTCGTGTTCGTCTACATGAGCCTACATCGTTTGCTTGAAGAAGTTTTTCACGAATCCATGACATATCCTTTATTGTTCTAACAATTATCTTTTAGCATAACTGATAAACGGCTTTAGATATATTGTTGATCACCCTTTCCATGCTAGATCCTAAGCATTCGATTCTTCGTCTCTAGTATGGGGGTGCTCCACCTTTAGACTCGAAACATTGAGGACAATGTTTACATTTAGTATGGGGGGGGTGAATAGATACTTGTTTTGCTACGCCCTCACGTTTTCCAACTTTCAATGTTTTGTTTTGTTGCTAATAAGGCTACAAATGGCCAAATTTTAAAAATTTTCTTAGTTTTAGTAAGTGTTTTTAAGACACGAATGTATATTTTCCGATGGGTAGAATAAGAGATAATTTTTGACTTGATGGGCTCAATTCAAGTTTTGCTAGACTTTTATATAGGTAACTTTAAAACGTGAATGTCTTATCTCATTCGGGTTAAGAACAAGAACTTTTCGCAAGTTCCTATAATTGATCCTAGAAAGTCACTTATCAAGGGAACTATAAAATGCATTCTCTAAACTTGAAAAAGTCCAAGAAAGGGCAAGATCCTATAGGTGGCTTGAAAACCCAAAACTTTGATTTGATATAGTCTTAACGAAAGCTAATCCGAATTTGGCTTAATTTTGACTTGCATGGCTAAGTATTCACAAGTCTCTTTAATTAGAGGTTTTAAATAGTGAAGAACGAGAAATGATAGAGTTAGACAAGTGATCATGCTAAACGTAGAACATGAAAATGTTCTTTCAAAAACTCATATGTTTTTAATTGTGGCTTTTTCTCCCATAAGATCAATGCATTAGGAATAAAAAATAATTGCAATAAGTAAGGTCGTACGATTTGAAAGGTTACTTAGGTTCTAGCCCAAGATCGTTTAAAAGTTGCTCGGGGTTGAATAGAGTTCATAGCCAAGGCATAACTTATTGAAGCGGGACGCAAAGATTGGTGAAGATCCAAAAAGGCCCTAACAAGGCATGAGGAGCTCTATTTTGTTGCTAAAGATCCAAGATGATGTGAAGTATCATCATTCCTAAATCAATATGAAGGATCGAGACACACGATGAAAAGCAATTACTCCCCTAAAGATCATGGAGAAAGTCTATCCAAAAAGACCCTTACAAGGTATGAGGATAAATATATCCAAGTCCGAAAAGGAGGCAGATCGTTGTATATCAAAGTCCAAAATAAAGATTGAAGAAAAATGATGAAGTCGTGGTCCAAATATGAAGAATCTCTCAAAAACGTCAAGTGAAGAAATTCCAATATATGAAGAGAAGACCATAATTTCAAGAACGTCTTCCCAAGATTTGAAGTATGAAGTACATGCCAAATTTCGGTCCGAGAAAGGTCTCAAATCGTGAAACGAGTTATGCCAAGATATGAACTTAAGGAGATACACGAGAAGCCGTTTTAAAAGATTTTGTCCTTCGGCTAACTATCGATTAAATCGTGCTACTTTGCTTTCGAACTAATAAATACTTAAATAAGTCAATATGAATCACTTGTGATCCATGACAAATAGTTAAAAAATTATAGTAACCCATTTCCTTTTATAATAACTAGGATTGCAGGGAGAAAAAGTATTACACAATTTGGACGTATGAGTATTGTTAGCATTGTGACTTGTACCAACAATGATCTCGTTTTTTCACTTAGCATGGAATGTATGACAATCAAGGATGACGAAATTTACTCTATGGGACATTTACTTATTTTTATTCATTAACCCTAAAAGTCACATTCGTGATGAAAATCATACATTATGTCTTTACACATCTTAGTAGTATTGTTGCAAGTCTTTTACTTTTCAATAAAGGTTAATAAAATTGAATTTTGGTAATGCTTTGATACTTTATTCTAGCATTGCGTGAGGGCACGACAATGGCTTAGTATGGGGGAGTGATGAGATGGCTTTTATATATGATCTCATCGTTCTTTTCAGGCTTTAAATGCATAAAAATGTCATAAAATATCATATATATAGGCTTGTATTTGTTTACTTGTGTGTTTTAGGTATGAATATCGTGAAAAAGACAAAAGATCACAAGAAACAAGGAAAAACGGACACGAGAAACGAAGCCGTACAAAGAACCGGGCCCTAGTTCATGAATTATCCAAGAAAAACCCTTGAAGACTTGAAGATGTACAAGATTGATCCTCAAAATATGAAGAAATGACACTTAAAACCCTTGTATATTCATAATTTCAAGTTTGGTCCCTTAAGTTTGTAAAATTACAAAATGGTCCTTCAACTTTGAATAATTGGCAAGTTTAGTCCCTCAACAATTCTAAATTGCCAATAATGGTCCCTCATGAAGTCAAAGATACAATGAAGACCTTTGAAGATCAAGAATGTCCAAGATCAGTCCTTCAAATATTCAAAAATGGCAAAGACAACCCTTGAAACACATTTGGAAAAGTTTTGTGCCAAAAGTATGAAAATAGAAACTTGTTTAACAAAGGAAAACGGGTTTTGTGGTTGAAAAACTTGTTTTACCCATTTCACCAAAACACAAGGACCAAAAGTGTGCAAGTTAAACATTCAAATCAGTTTTTGCGCCAAACAACTCCTATTCCTACAAAATGGATCAAACATGTTATTGTTACCCTTCTTCACCCCCAGAATTTACTTCCACTTAACAAAGGGTAAATCAAAATTACCTTAACACACGCTTAATTCACACAAGCAAAAACACATCCCACACCCAAACCCCAATCCTCACTCACCATCCGACCCCACCATTCAACACGTCCACCTATCACATCAAACCTTAACCTCCAACGCTTGCCACGTGGCCAAATCAACAGCCAAGACTCCTTGCTTGGTTACAAAGCTAAAATGAACAGCTAGGATTCATTTGGACAGCTCAATATCAAAATTCGTCCACAAGATTCAAGGGCATTTTAGGGACTTCATAGCTAGGGTTTTCTCATTGTAATCTCAGCCCTTGTGGCCTATATAAGGACTCCTCAACTTGTGAGAGAGCCTTGTTCCAGTTTTACCTTTTAAACATTGTAATTCCTTTTTAAATTTTTTAAAAGTTGGTATTTTGAGAAAATTGTAATTCCTTTTTATGTTTTTGAAAGTTGGTGTTGTTTAAGGGTAATTCTGAGTTCCATTTGATGTTATAAGTGTGCTTAAATCTTATGGTTTAAGGACGTTTATGTTTGGTAAGGTTTTCAAGTTTGAAAAGAACTTGGAATTAGTCATCTGATTTTGCTATTTTTCTTGTACTAATCCTTGACCAAAAGCTATAAGCTCTTACAAGCTTGTTGACTCCAAGGTTGTGAAGGGATTGAAGCCTTTAGTTGGGCTGTTTGTTGCTTGTGTTGAAGAAATCAAGTCCTTGAGTTTCTACTTTGAAACATCAACCAAGGCAGTCATCATCTCCTTTGTTGAAGTACCTTGGTCTTTTTCTAGTTGTTGAATAAGGTCCAAGGAGCATTGCTGATCCTCCTAGGATGTTGTGGAGGATAGGTATAACCTCTTGTTAATATTCCTCTAAAAAATCACATGTTATGGTCTGATTTATAATTTGCTAAGTGATTTGTTGATTTTGTGTTTGTGCTTTGTGTTTTATGGTTGGTATATGTTAGTTGTCAACTAGTTGAGCTATTTGATCTATAAAATCAGTAGGTTGTTTGTAGAAATAAGAAGTTTGTTTAAAAAAGGGCTTATAAAAGGCTGTTTGGGATTATTGGCTAATAAGGCCTTGTGGCCTTTTTCCCTTGGTTCTTAGGGTTTGGGAGGTCTAAACAAGTCATATTAAACAAGTTTTGGTCATTGGGTAAGTTTCTAAAAGATTGGAAAAGGGATTTCAAGTTTTACAAAATTTAATAAATAGTATTTTGAAATTGGTCAAACACATCAGATCCAATAACTTCTTTGTTTGTTGGATCTAAGGTCTGAAATCAGGTTTGGGAAGAGTTTAGGTTATAAACTATCTGTGTATTATCTTTTTGTTGAATTTGGTGGCTTATTGAAGATGCTAGAGCTTATCAAAGATGGTTGAAGTGGTCATTTGCATCAGCAAAGTGACCACCTCATTTTGTGCTTGCATTTGTGATTCTAGTGTATGCCTTGTTGTTTTGTTGCTTGGAACTTGAATTTGTGCTGCTTGTGAGTGATTTTTGCTATTTGGTGTGCCTTATTGCTGACTTATAAGCTAACTGGCTTATTGATGAGATGGCATTTATACATGATCTCATCGTTCTTTTCGGGCTTTAAATGCATAAAAATGTCATAAAATACCATATATATATGCTTGTGTTTGTTTACTTGTGAATTTTAGGTATGGATATCATGAAAAAGACAAAAGATCACAAGAAACAAGGAAAAACGGACACGAGAAACGAAGCCGTACAAAGAACCGGGCCCTAGTTCATGAATTATCCAAGATTAACCCGTGAAGACTTGAAGATATGCAAGATTGATCCTCAAACAATGAAGAAATGACACTTAAAACCCTTGTGAAATCATAATTACAAGTTTGGTCCCTTAAGTTTGTCAAAATTACACAAATGATCCTTCAACTTTGAAGAAATGGCAAGATTAGTCCCTCATCAATTCTAATTTGTCAATTATTGTCCCTCATATAGCCAATGATACAATGAAGACCTTTGAAGATCAAGACAGTCCAAATTCAGTCCTTCAAATATGGAAAAGTGGCAAAAACTACCCTTGAAACACTTTTGCCAAAGTTTTAGGGCAAAAGTGTGAAATCCATAACTTCTACAACAAAGGGACGCGTTTATATTGGCTGAAAGACTTGTTATACAACTTTTACTAAAAACAAAGGACCAAAATTGCCAAGTTGAAAGTTCAAACTCCTAAAAACGCGAGAAACACTTACTGTAGCGATTTTACCATGAAGAACACCCCTTTTTACCCAGGATTAAAAAAAGAAAACAAAGGCGAAAGTGAAATTGGTTGTTCCCACGTGTAATTCACATCATGTCAATCACATCCCAAACCAAAAACCTCAATCCCCACTACCAGAAAGATACCCCCACTCCCACTCTCATGACGACACCTGGCATAAGATCACAACATGGCAAGATCAACGAACCAAAAGCTTTTCCTTACTCACCAAGCACTAAATAAACGTCCCTGATTCACCCAAGCAAGCTGGCAACAAGCCTAGAAGATTCTCAAGGATAATTTAGGAATTTCAGTTCTAGGGTTTATGAATAGTGATTCATATGCATTTTCCTATAAAAGGAGACCTCAACCTGTGAGAGTCCCTTTGTTCCAGATTTTAGCTTTTAAATCTTTGTAATTCCTTTTTATGAAATAAAGTTTGAATTTCTGAAAATTTTGAATTCTCATTTGTTATTTATAAAAGTTTGGTATCTGATAAGCTAAAGTCTGAGTTCCTTATTCATGTTTGAAGGTTTTTAGGCAAGGTTTTAAGCAATAAGAATTGTGTTTCAAAAATCAGAAAGTGCCATTTATTTGTTCATCATTTTAGTTTGTTGTTCTTAGCAGGTACAAGGAAGCTGTTACTTGTTTTGCTAGAACCTCAACTCAAACAATCCAAGGCCTTGATGTAGGTCTTGGAGGTTTGCAACTTTCTCCCTTTTCATTTTTCTTATTTTCATATGATTTTTGGTGAATCTGTGTTTTGAGGTTTGATTATTGTTTCTGAGGTGGAATATCAGTTGTAGGGGTGGATTAGATCTTGTTTGATAGGTTAAAACACAACAATCCTTTGGAAGATTGCAAAATCAGATTCCAAAGGGGTGTTTGGGTTAACTGATTCAAAGGGATTTGACCCTCTCTTTGTTGTTTTTTTTGTTTCCTTTGGTTTGATATCTGTTTATTGGTTGCTTAGTGGCAATTGTCTGCAAGTTTTGTGGGCTTGAACACCTAAAACAATCAAAGGGCTATAAAATCTGATTTACTTGGGAATTTTGGCTAAAATTTTGGGGACACCTAGATCTAAGGGTAGACTAGGGTTAACAAGTGTAAAATTTTGGTTAACTTAATCAGGGAAAGAGATTTGAAGACTTAAAATTGGATTGGTGGTCAAATAGATCAGCAAAAGGATTTTGAAAAATCACTTTTGCTTATCAGTAACTGTTGGTGCTTGAATCTGCTTATTTACTTTGATCCATTGCTTGAAACAAGTTTATTTGTGCTTATTGGACTCTATTATAGCTTGTGTATGCAATTGGTTCAATTTAGCTGGCTTATTCATGCTAAAACTGCTTATTTGTTCATAATTGCTTAATATCAAGGTCTGTGCAATATCTGTGGACTGATTTCTTAATCTGGGCTTATTGTGTGAACCAATTTGTGATTTCTTTGTTGATATAGACTCCTTGTGATTCACTGATCACAAGGGTGCCCTTGTTTCCATTTGAATCCAACTGGATCTCTCTAAAAAGCTTGGTCAAATAGTCAAAGCAGTGGGAACTCCTTTCCCCTGCTGCTAGCCACTGCTAGTGTATTTTTGTGTTCAGCTTATCAATAAGCTATTATAACTTATTTTAACCAGCAACAACTTGGATTTTGTAATAGGTGCTCATTATTTGACCCATTTGTTTATACTGGAGCATTTGGTGGGTTGACTTTAGGGTTTGACTAGAAAACCAACTTAATTGACTTTTTCATAAGTGTTTATTGGCTTATTCTAGCTTATTGGTTGGGCTTATTAGATTTTAGTTGATTGTTTTGGCTTATTGAAGTCATTTGTGACATTTTGCAAGTTGAATCAAGTCCTGAGGTGCCCTAAATCTCAAACACGACTATTTTGTCTTTTAGTGGATTTGTACTTTGCATATTTCAGGCTTATTGAGTGTGCTTTTTCAAAATTTCTTTTTACAGATCTCTTTAGTATCCAAAAAGAAGGTTGTGTGTCAAATTAGAGCTTATGGCATTAGCTTATTGCTTAATGGGCTAAAAAGCCCAATACGGATAAGCTGTTTGTTCATTAAGCTGTGATAAGCTCACTTTCAGCTTTTGGGCCTTCAGAGTTTTGTGTTTAGAATTAAATTTTGAGGCAGATAGCGCTTTTCCAAGTCATTTGGGCTTATTTTGACTTTTTGGGCTAAAAAGCCCATTAAGGTGGACTGTTTTTGATTTTGGCCCATTTGAGGGCCCAATAGGGGTATTCTGGTCATTTCACTTTCATTTTCTGTTTATTTAGGTTAAAATAAACTAGTTTGCAAGTTTTTAGAATTTTTTTAATAATTTTTGGATTTTTAATATTATTTTAATATTATTTTATTATTATTTTTCAAATTTTACATTTTTGCACTTTTTACATTTTTCTTAGCTTAAATACATTAAAATAGTATTTTTACAACTTTTAGATTAATTTTATCATCTTTAGATTAATTTTTATAATTATTTTAAGTTTTAATAGTTTATAAATCATTTTAAATAGTTTTTATTAGTTTAAAAATTTCTAAAAATAGTTTTTAATCTTTTTAGGTCATTTTAGAGGTTTACCAATTGAAAAATCTTTATTTGGGCTTTTTGATAATTAATTTGATTTTTAGGGCTTTAATTAGCATTTCAAAATTAAATATTTAATTAGTTAAAAGGTTTGAAAAAGTTTTGATCATTGGTAAACTCTTAGTTTATTTATTTTGATTTTTGGTGAATTTTTGGTAATTTTTAGAATTTATTTTTTTATTTTAGCTCATTTTATGGTTTTACGTTAACTCGTAGTAGTAATTAATTTCACGTCTTCGTCGTCCTCTTTTCTCATCTCCTTCTAACCAATATTAATCTCAAACCAATTACGAATTATTCACACACATATACCTCCTTGGGAAACGAACTTGGAACTTCATTAGGGTCATTTGTACACGGTTTTCCTAAACAGTCGTATTTAATACTTTCCCTATTTACCCTCCTTTTCCTAAAGGTGTGGTAATTTACTACAATCATTTTTGCGCAGCTGCCTGGGAGGTGTGTCGTGATTAATCTGTCTTGTTGCTTTTGATATTAACCATAAATAGTATTTGTATTAGTAGAAATCTACTAATACGTATTATCGGTTTTATTGGTTTTTCTTGTGAAATTATTATTACTATATTGTATTAAGTATCACAATCAATACAAAGTATCTCCAAAAGTGTGAAAACACAACCTTAATTGGGATTTGATCTCCTAATTATTGTATTCGAATCTCAAACAAAAAGAAAAAGGCAAAAATAGATAAATACTTTCGTGAAGCTCGATTTTGAAAAATACAAACTATAAGGTGGGTATAAGGCGGGTATTATAAAATATACCCTAAGGAAAAAGGCTCTTAAGTGCTTCGCGCCGCCTCGTTTCCCCGCTTGCTTGTGAGTATTTTGAGATTGAAGGCTAATCGAGGGTTTTGCCACCCAAAGTATTATTACGTATAATATATTTGCTTGGTTTTCTTTGTGATTAAACCCTCTTGAACAATTTGGTATTCACCAATGTTCTAAAGTCATTCGAAGGCGTTCACTCCACGTGATCGTTTTCATTCCTTTGAGGCTTCTTTAATCAAGAGCTTGATTCGAGGAGAGATTTGGTAGATTGTTGTCTACGAAGATACACCAAAATCCAAAAAATATTAAAAACAATCAAAAACAAAAAAAAAAAAATTGAAAATCCACAAAACACCCAAAAAGAATCTTCTTTACTCACCCCTCCATTCTTCGTGAAGTTTATGATCACTCGTAATCAAGCAAAACGAGCTCGTAAACCTCTTCAAAAGCAAGCCAATCAAGTGACGTTGATTGAAGAACAAACTCCAATTGTTGAACCTATTGTAGAACAAGAAGTCGTCATGGCTAATCGTACTATGATGGAGTTGCTACAAGCACCAATTGAGGGTTTTGGAGATGCCATTGTGATTCCAGTTATTCTTGCGGAGAATTTCGAGATTAAGACGGGTTTAATGTCAATGTTGCAAGCTAATAAGTTTAGAGGTCATGAGAAAGACAACCCTCATTACCACATAAGGAATTTTAATCGTCTCACCGCAACTAGCAAAGTTAAGGATGTTCCACATGACGCCATTAAGATGATGTTGTTTCCATACTCGTTAGATGGACCCGCTAAAATTTGGCTTGAGAAAGAACCGCAAAATTCGATTTTGACATGGGGTGATCTCGTTTCTAAGTTTGTGAACAAATTTTTTCCACCATCTAAATCAACACATTTAAAAAATGAAATTTCAAGATTTGTTCAAAGAAATAATGAAAGTTTTTCAATGGCATGGGAACGCTTTAAAGAAATGTTACATGAATGTCCACACCAAGATTTTTCGGAATTGCATCAAATTGATACTTTTTATAATGGGCTTAATGATCATGAACGAGATTACTTGAATGCCGCCGCGGGTGGTAATTTTTTGTGCAAAACGACCGATGAAGCTTTAAAGATTATCGAGAATAGATCTAAGGTTTATAGCCCTCGTAACACACCGAGTGTTGCCAATTTGGGTTCGTCATCGTCGTCATCGTCTCGTAGCATTAATGCCTTACATGATGAAGCTAATGAGGAAAATTGGTTTTTCGATAGATTTGCTAATGTTATGACTCATTGGAAAGCTCAAGAGGCTTTGAATTCCGCTTCGGTTAAAGTTGTTGAAAAGAGTTGTTTGTCTTGTGGTGGAGCTCATGATCTTTCCGAGTGCATTACCGCCGGTGGTAACACTTCGAGTGCTTATGTAGCAACGGGAACTTATAACGAAAACGGCCAAGGTTCCCGCCCAAATCAAGCTCCACCAAATCAAAATGCTAATAACTATCGAAACAACAATCAAGGTGGTAATTATCAAGGCAATTCACGTAACTACAACAAAGGGAATTATCAAAGTGGGAATGGGCAAGTCACTAATCAAAACCAAAACCGTGATTTTCAAAACACTACACAAGGTTTTCAAAATGCTCACACTAAAAATCTTCAAGGAGAATTTTTGGATTATGCTAAAGCAAATGATGCTAAATTTGATAACATGCAACGTGAGATGATTAGCTTAAGATCCGAGTTGAAAAACAAGCTTAAAAACGAACTTGCTAATGAACTTAAAACTCATGCAAATAAAATGGAAGGAAATGTTCAACGTCTTCAACAAAATCAACAAAATATAGAACAAGGACAACATGAGATTAAGAAAGAATTGTTAAAAGCGGATGCTAGGCAATCAAAATTTGAGGACCGAATGGCAAAAATGTTTGAAGCAATCATGTGTAAACCCTCTTCCTCGGGTGGTCTTCCTAGTGATACCATTGCAAACCCGAAGGGAGAAATGAAGGTTATTACTACACGAAGTGGTAAAACTTTCAAGGAACCAATCTCTCGTCCAAGTACTTCTACGGAGAAGGAAATCGAGAAAGAACCCGAGGTGGTGGTCGTAAAGGAGCACATTACAATCCCACGAAGTACCGCTCATACCACACCTACGGTTGAACCAATACCAGTTGTGGAACCCGAGTTTCCAAGGACGTTGCCTAATTTCCAACCCACACCACCCTTACCTTACCCTTCGAGACGAAACAAAGAAAAATTGCAAGAATGTAACAAACAAAAAATCGAGCTTTTTATAAAAATGTTTCAACAAGTGCATTTTGATGCGAGTTTAGCCGACGTGTTGTTATATATGCCTCGTTTCGCTTCCAATTTCAAAAGTATGATGAGCGATAAGGAAAAGCTTTCAAAGCTTGCTAATTGTTCTTCGGTTTATCTTAACCGCATACCGGAAAAAGTTGGTGACCCCGGAAAGTTTCTCATTCCTTGTGACATACAAGATATGAAAGAATGACTCGCCTTGGCCGATCTTGGTGCTAGCATTAATTTGATGCCATTTTCCATTTGGAAATCGCTTTCGCTTCCGGCTCTTACTCCTTCGAACATGTCTATCGAGATGGCCGATCATTCTACGATTTTAGCATGTGGAGTAGCCGAAGATGTTTTCGTGAAAGTGGGGAAGTTCTACTACCCCGTTGATTTTATAGTAGTTGACATCCCCGCGGATCGTCAAGTTCCTCTAATTTTAGGTCGTCCATTTTTAGACACCTCGAGATCGCTTATCGATGTTCATGCAAGAACTATGACTTTGAGATTCAACGAAGAGGAACTTGTTATAAACGCTACTCAAAACTCAAAACCTTCTCATGTTTATGCAATCGCTACCATCAATCACATTGACTTAGTTGATGTGGTTTGCGATGAGTTTTCACAAGAAGTGTTAGGTTTTTCTGATAGCTCGTCAAGTGGCAATCCCACTATTGTGGATCCGATTCTTGCTAATTCTACACCAAATCTCACTCCATTCCAAGGAGGCGATTTTACTTCAAATGAAATCGACAATGAAGAGGAGGTGTTTATTAGTGATAATACTTCTATTCCACCATTTCTTCCGCCGATGGAAGTTATGAGTGTTGAACCAAAATCTTCAATCGAGGAACCACCTATCCTTGAATTGAAAGATCTTCCTTCTCACCTTGAATACGCATTCTTGGAAGTTGATGACAAGTTGCCGGTTATTATTGCAAGAGGTCTTGCTAATGATGAAAAAACCAAGCTCTTGAAAGTTCTTAAAGCTCGTAAAGGGGCAATTGCGTGGAAAATTTCCGACATTAAGGGTATTGACCCGAAATTTTGTACTCACAAGTTTTTAATGGAGGAGGACTACAAACCCGAAATTCAAAGTCAAAGAAGGGTGAATCCCAAAATTCACGATGTCATTAAAAAGGAAGTGTTAAAAGTTGTTGGAAATATGTTTTTCCCAATAAAGTCTCGGTCACATCTTAGTTAGCATAGATCACGAGATATAGAATATTTAGAACTTTGTAACTTGGAGCGACCTGTCTTAGGGGGAGATTGTTGGAAATACGTTTTTACGTATTTATGAAGGATCGGTCGCTCCAACGATATTAGGCTTGTGATCCAGTTGTAAACAGTATAGCCCATATAGCCCACATGTAGGGTGGTCTATATATATCCCCTCCTAGCATGTTAGGAGGGGTGGTTCTTTCATTTTCTATTTTTTTCATTTTTAATAAAACACACTTTCTCTCTCTACCTTATTTTCCTCTCCTCTTTCTCTCTCTAGTTCATCTTCTTCATCTCTTTCCATCTTTCTCCATCCATTCAATCAATAGATAAATCACATCTTGCTAAATCCTAAGAAAGCGTAGACCTTCAATTGGTATCAAGACCATGGTTAAATCTTAGGATTTGCATATTTATTATCTATTGATTTAGTGGATAGATTTTTTATTTTTTATTTTTGTTACTTTTTGGATCGTGTTTACATTTTGTGATTCAATTTTGTGATTCAATTTTGGAAACTTCTCCTCTCTTGTTAAATTTTCTTTTGTCATCCGTTTTTATTTCTTTTAATCATCCGTCTTCTTTTTAGATCAATTTTTAAAAATCACCAGTTTTTTTTATCACTTTTAAATCTATCAGTTTTTTTGTCACTATCTAATCAGTTTTATCAATTTTAATTTTTTTATTATTTGTTTTTTCTTTTATCAGTTTTTTTTATAATTAGTTTTCTTGATAATCAATCAATTTTTCTTAGTCAAAAGTCTCAAATTTCAGATTTGTAACCACTGTTGTTCTTGGTTTCTGTCCAACTTGGTCCAACTAGTCAAAAGTATCCAATCTGTCCAAACAGTCAATCTTCCGAATGAAAAGTTCCTTCAAAAATATTCCGGATAGCAAGATATTCTGTATAGCAACTTATTCCGTATAGAAACTTATTCCGAATAGCGACTTATTCCGTATAGCCTGTTATTCCGAATAGCAACTTATTCCGTATAGCCAGTTATTCCGAATAGCAACTTATTCCGTATAGAAAGTTATTCCGTATAGCAAGTTTCTCTCTTTTTCATTCAACAACACACGACTCCACCCAGACCTCGCACCCCCAGGACTCAAGACTTCGACACCACAACACCCTAGACTCACGAACCCCTCACTCTCATCAGGACACCAAACCCCCCAACCTCGAACAACACTCACCCTCGACACCATCCCCCTAAACTCCTAAACTCCTCATATTTTCCCCATCACCTAAACCAACATCTATTCTGATCTCACACCAACCTCGACTGGACTCTAACACAACGACTCGAAAATCAAATTCAACACCTCTACCTAATACTCATCATCACAAATCACCTCCACCTCAAAACATCAACAAGACTCGATTTTCAAAGAGAAAATTACAAGATCTCAGATTCTCTCGAGTTAAAGACATGCATGTCGTGATCTATTAAGATCTAGTACTCGAAATTAATTGTCATCATTGATCTGTTGTTGGATCAAATCCTAGATTACTTTTCGAAGAAGAAGAAAAGATCAATAACAATTTCTGTTATTATCTTATCTCGTTTCGATTAAATCAAAAAAAAACATCACAAAAAAAAACCTACCCGAGACTCAATAGAGAGATCTTGACGATTCATTTGCTGCACTTGAAGATTAAAAGGGTTTATTAGAGTGCTCAGGGATTGATTTTTGGTCTAGTGAAATAACAAAGTTGTGAGATTAGGCTTTGGGATTCATTTGTGTGTAAAACCTGGTGTGGATTTGAGAGAATTTTTCTGAGAAACAAAGAAGAAGACGGAGATTGATAATGGTTTGGTTTGATTGATGTGGGATTAGAGACGAAGGAGTATTATTGGTTTTGAGAGAGAGATTAGGGCGGAGGTTACAATCCTTTCACTTGCCACGTTTTTTTAGGTAGTCAACACGTGGACCGTGGACTTATTAATAATGGGGGCGGAGAATACAATGCTTTCACATTACAGTATTAAAACGTTTTAAAAGTTAATGTTTTGAATTTGAGTGTAGCAAATTTTTTAGATAAGTTAATGTTTTCAATTCTTACATTTTAAACGTTAGCTTTTAATTTAGTTTATTTCGTATTTTTTGTCAATTAATATTTGTCACGTGTTTTTTTTAGTTTAGACAATTTTGTTTATTACTTTTTGGTACATTGTATTGAGGCGGGTATTCCGAAAGAACTAAAGTGGTAAAATCCTTGACGGCCCGATCATTATATTAACCGTCGCTTGGATTTATTCATGGACGGGCTTTATTTTAAGAGTAAGCTGAGTTTGAATTGGTCTCCGGTTTGTTTTCTCAACGTTTGAGCCGATAAAATTTATTGAGCCGAGCAAAAGATATTTTTCCAATCGAAGATCCAAGAATTTGTCATCTAACTTTCCATGGATTTTTTGAATTCGACATCGAACGAGGGAGAATTGCATCTTTTGCAAGACAAAGTTAGAGAAAGTGGCATCACTTCATTTCGAATGCTTCAGTCTCATCTTGTCACTCTTTCATGGATTCAAGGAGGGAGCGAATTGGTGACAATCTTTGGTCAAGATCGTTATATATTCATCGACTCAATATTCACCACTTTGACCCAACTCGCCGAGAAACTCAACCATGAAAACTTCAATCACTCTGCATCGGCACTTGCATATAAGACTCTTGTGACACAACTCACGCCTTTCCTCCAATACAATATCATCAAGTCTGAAAGTTCAGTGATTTGCCAATCTTTTCTTCGAGATACACATACCGAGCTTCGAGTTTTCCGTGATACAATATTGAAACTCATGACATCGGTCTCGTCTTCGATTTATCAAAGATCACAACTTCAGCAAGTTTATGATAATGGAGTGCAAGAATCAATGACGCATATGCAAGAGGAGAATGGTCATACGGTTGACAACTTGGAGCATAACGATGGTAAGAGCACGAAATCAAGAGGACAACATGATACCAGTGGCACGTCGGGGAATGTTCACGAGATATCTCTTGATGACACCATACCCGTTTATGACGAAGAACCTAATTATGACAAACATGGGATGGAAAAGAGTGATAGCAATACCACTTCTGATTCATCCGATGTAAGTCATAATGGGGGAGAGATTGTTCAGAATGCTATAGTACATCATGATAATTGTATTATAACTGCTTCATTGACTGCTTCCGATTCCAAGATTGGAGAGCTCGAAATGATTGTAGCTCAACAATCAAAAGATCTTGAGGATGCCAAACTTGAATTTTCTAATAAAACGGACAAATTTGAAACATACTTTGAAAAACTTGAAAAGTCAAACGTTGTTCTTGAAAGAAAATTGGATCAAAAAGTTTTAGATTCTAAAGCTGAAAAGGATAATCTTTTGAAACAAATTCAGTTACTAGAGTCTAAATTGGCATCCCAAGATAGATTGCTCAAAGAGAATGAGACCTTAAAAGCTCAAGTCTAAGAAAAGGTGTTTGCTATAGCTGCGTTGAAAAAAGAGTTAAGGAAAAATAAAGGACCTAGTGTGGACACTAAGCTTGAAAAACCATCAATCTTGGGGAAACCACGCCTTTCCTCCAATACAATATCATCAAGTCTGAAAGTTCAGTGATTTGCCAATCTTTTCTTCGAGATACACATACCGAGCTTCGAGTTTGGTTGCTGAAAAAGCAGATATCGGAGAAACAAGTGTCTCAGGTGATTCATGGTTAAGCTTACCAGAAGGCTTACAGTCAAATCACAGTCTGTAACCCGTTTTTCAAAGAAAGGGAAGTTTATCTCGCAACGATAACTTACCCTCAAAACGAGAAAATGAGTTTTCTTGGACACGAGCTTCCGTTAAAACTATTCAAAGGTTTTAAGCTCGTGTAAATGGCGTATAATCACATCACAGTTTATGCCCCGGACTTCAAAGAAAGGAAAGTTTATCGCCGATGATAAACTTATCCTCACTAACGAGAAATTAAATTTTCTCGGACACGAGCTATCATTAAAACTATTCAAAGGTTTTAAGCTCGTGTATATGGGTTATTGATAGTTGTATTTTTACCCCGTTAGGAAAAGGAAGGTAATTAGGGTAAGTATTAACGAGCGATTTAGGAAAACCACAAGTTATGACCCAATGAAGTGAGTTCGTTCTCTCAAGGAGGCACGTGTGTTGTGTAATGATTTGATTTTGATTCATGATTTTATTATGAAGAAAAGAAAATAGAAATGAGAAAGAAAAGACGGTTACGAAAACGGATCGAGCTAAGACGAAAACGCGTTCACGTAAAACCGTAAAACTACAAAATTTAAAATTTTAACCTAAAAATTCCTAAAAATTACTAAAAATCCTCAATAATATTCTAAGAGTTTACAAAAAATCCAAACTTGCTAAAACCTTTTAATTAATTAAATAATGACTTTTTAATGCTAATTAAAGCCCTAAAATCACAATTAATTATAAAAAAGCCTTAAACAAGATTTTCAAGTTTGTAAACCTCAAAAATGACCTAATTAAGCTAAAACTTATTTTTTAAAAATTTTAAAACCAAATTAATCTATTTTTAAACACTTAAAAACTATAAAAATCAATTAAAACTTAAATTAATTCTAAAAAATAAATGAAAAGTCCTAAAAAGATTTGGAAAGTGACAAAACTCCTAATTATGAGTTTACAATCTAGGAAAAATGAAAAAAGTAGAAAAAACAAACTTTTAATTTTTAATTATAAAATAATAAAAAAATAATAAAAAAAAAAAAAAAAAAAAAGTTTATAAAATAATTCTAAAAAATTACCAAAAATCCTAAATAATGTAACTAAAACAAAAATGTGATTAAAAGTTCCTAAAACCTTTTATTTAATTTTATATTAAATTTTAAAGTTGTTGAAAAACCCTAAAATCAAATAAAATTAAAAATAAGACTTTTTTAAAACTTTTTGGAATGTAAACCTCAAAAATATAAATTAAAACCTAAAAACTATTTTTTTGGATTTTTAAAATACTTTTTGCTATTTTTAAACTACTTTCTAAAAATTAAACTAAAAATAATCCTAATAAATAAATTAAAAACGGGAAAAATAAACTTTTTGGACAGAAAAGTCCTAAAACCCAATACAATCCTAGGAAAATTGCTCAACAGTAAAAAGCTAAAAAGAATAAGCTTAAAACAGCTTATAAACAAGCTGAAAAGTAAATAAGCTAGAAAACCAACACACCTTATGTATTAAACCTTGCAAATGGTTACCAGTCAAAGACCCTAGGGCAATTGGTAAACACGTTGGTGTGTGGGAGGAGTGGCGCAGGTTCGAGTCCTGGCCACGTCCTTTTTGATTTTATTTTTTTTTTCTTTTTTTTAAACTTTAAACTCAAACCAGTATACCCTTAACTCACAAAAACACAAACACAATTCAAATTTAACAAGATTTAAACACTACAAATCCAAAAACGTGCCCAGTTTTGCTCTTGTTTCTGATGAACACAAGTGATATTTCTTCACTTGTGAATAAATGATCAAGAGGTCTTGATCTTGAGTTTGTGGTGTTTCTGTTGGACAAATGGGTCACCCTTATACTCCTTTGAGTATAAGGAGTCAAGACAAGCACAAAAAACACAAAAACTAGCACTCAAATGCACACAAGATGGCAAAGAATGTTGCTGATATGGCTATGTGCTAACTGATGAACATTATAACCAAGTTATATGCATAAAAATGAATTACCAAGGTCAAAATCTTGCAACCTAGCTAAACAAATGACATATAAATGATTCACAACCCTTAAACAACCTAAAGCCTAGCAGACTTACAAATTTGGGGCACAAATGCACACAAAATCAGATACAAAAGGGAGTTTCTGAAATATGCAATGTTTTCAATATTTTTCACATGCAAATGCTTATCAACCTTCCCAAACTTGAACTTAAGTACATGTATCACTTCACAAGCACCCAAGTAGTGTTTTTAACCAGGACTTAACACAATAATCTTATCAAAGTTCTTGGCTAATCCCTTAATCCAAACACCCCTTTAAGTGACTGAAATTGATTTTTTTCAAAGCAAATCTATTCTTAACCTAACCAAATTAACTTAAAACTGATCTAGCATACATAACAACCTAGAATGAACATAATCCAGCTTTAAAATCAACACTAAAACACTTTTCATGCAAATTCAAGAATCCACATTCCACAATTTGAAAATGAAACAAAAACAAGGAACTACCTTGTGGGACCCACATCCAGGTCCCATAGTGACAGCCAAGTCACCTCCTATAGGCTGGGGCCTATGCTGGACCTTGGACAGCAAACAAGTTCTTCAAACCCTGCTAAGAGAAAATGAAAACACAACAATGCAATATCTGATTTTTTTTCTGAAAATCTTAAAACCTTGAAACCAAATAAACTTGAAACTTAACACGTTTTAAACAAGCACAAACTCACAAATCCAAACCCTCCAAATCCACTTTCACTTCAAAGGAGTTTCTGATTTCTGAAATTTGTACCCAATAAAAAAAACTTTTGAAACCTTTTGAAAATTCAAACACACAAGTGTTACACAATATAATGATGGAACTCAGAATATTCAAGCAATTCAATACCAAACTTTTAAAAAATCAAAGGAATTACAATTTAATTAAAAATACCAAACTTTATATTTCAAAAAGGCATTACATGAATTTGCTTAAAAAAAGCTGGAACAAGAAATATAGGGTCACATACGACCTCTATATATACTAGTGAATGGAATAAACTAGAAGCTAAAACCCTAGTTACTGAAATCTCTAAAAAGCCCTTGGTCTTCAATCTTCAAATTGGTCAATATGGCATCTTGTGAAGGATGTTGATGTGCCAGTTGTGTAGGAGTAATCTGAGTCGTTGGACAACCCTTTGGGACCAAGAAATCAAATCTAGCCGTTCCTTTTGTCGGTTTTAGGGTTTTGGTGTGAAAATGATGGGCAGGGGAGGGTCCTACCCTCACATGGGGTTGTCTAGGGTCACGTTTTGAGTGTGGGTTTTGGTGAGGGTGAGTTAAATTAATGATCTAGAAAAATAGGGGAGAAACCCCTTTGTTTTTAATCTGATTAAGCCTGGGAAAAATAGGGTTTATGTGGGGGATTAAGGTTGGTTTAATCTATTTTGGGTAAATGAGTTTTTAAATAAGTGTTTTGGTGGGAAGGAGTTAAGTGGTTTGACTGGGTATTTGACCTCGTTTAATAAATTAAACCTGGGTTGGGTTAATGGGTGGGTAGGTCGGGTAAGGGTTTGGGTGAAATGGGTAAATGGGTGGGTTATGTGACGTGTCAGGTTGTGGCTGGGTGTGAAAGTTTGGCTGTCTGGCAGAATTGCCCCCCAAGGTTACTTGTTTTGTTCAAGTTGTAACAAATAGCCATCAGCGCCCATTTTCCCTTTGACAACTTTTGGCAACTTGTCAAAAGTGGCACAACATGTTTCCAAACTTGTATCAAGGACCTTTAATGCATATTATTCTTTTTCCAAGGGCTTTAATTGACATGTCTTCATACTTTAGGGACCTGTCTTGTACAAATGACTTTTGGAGGGTCATTTGTGACAAGTCTTCAAAGATGAGGGACCATGATTGCCAATCTTCAATTCTTCAAGGGTCTTTTTGCAAATTTCCAAACTTGGGCCCGGTTCATTGTGCGGCTTCGTTTCCCGTGTTCGTTTTTGAATGATTCTTGTGATAATTTGCCATTTCCTCAATATCCGTACCTAAAAATACACAAGTAACAAACACGAGCATATATTTGGTATAATTAATGATATTTTATGCAATTTAAGCCCGTTTTGGATGATGAGACCATGTATAAAAGCCGTCTCATCACTCCCCCATAATAAACCATTGTCGTGCCCTCACGCAATGCTAGAATAAAGTATCGTAGCACCTCCAAAGTTCATTTTTATTCATTTTATTGAAATGATAAACTAGCTACACTACTACTATTACTACTACTTGCGTTTTTAGACATAATGTATGATTTTCATCGCAAAATGGGACGTTTAGGTTCATAGAATAAGAACACGTGAATGCTTCATTAGAAATAATTTCATCGTCCTCGATTTTCACCTTAATTCCATGCCAAGCGTGCAACGAGATCATTGTCATTATAAGTTAGTAATGCTAACACTACTCATATGCCCTAATCACGTACTTATCCTCCCATTATTCCTAAGTTGTATCTCTTATATTTTATTTTGTCTTGAATGTTTCACGAGGATATATTTTTGACTTATGCGATAATAGAGATTTAGGTCTAAAAATAGAGTCCTAACGGTGTAACTAAGACCATCAAATCAATAACCCCTCCTAATAGACAACGATGTTAAAAAATTAAGTTGACAAGAAGAATCGATAAACACGGTTTTATAACGGTTTTGAACATGAGACTTATTACCAAGACTTTTATACGCCCCCTAACGAAAGGGCCTTATTATCTTTGGTTTACCTCCATCTTTTATTCAACTTCGCCATGAAGCTTTTATTATGACTTCGGTCTTGCCTTGCCTTTCATTATCCGCCTCATCGGTGGTTTTATTAGCCAAAGACGTGTATCCTCACGCTAAAGCGAATTTTGGATCTTTAAAGCTTCGAAGATTAAGGCTTAATTCACTTTCAATTTTTGCATAGATTTTAGACCTTGTGGGACTTCAAATTGTTTGCTAGATTTAGGTGAGCACTTGAAATCTTATTATTGGGTGAAGCTTTCGATTATTCGGGTTGCCAATACTTCAAAACCGTGACGCTGGCGATACCTTAATGTCTTCCCAATTTAATTACATTGAAGCTACTAGAAAAAACTAGAAACCCAACAATCCTAACTAAACCGCTAAGTCAATATTTATTAAGCAAAAAATATTTACATGCGAAGGGAGAATAAGCAAACAACGAGAACACATGAGTTTTTGAAAGAATACGAGTACTCTACGTTTAGCATAGTAACTTATAATTAACTCTATCATTTCTCGTCCTCATTTAAGAGACTTAGCCTAATGTGAAATTAAGGAATCAAAGCTAAGTGCTCAACACGCACGGTCGAGTAAAAAATTACTCTTATTCTCGCCATCGGAAAATCTACATTCGTGTCTTCAAACACTTATAAAATATGAGAAAATTTTTAAAATTTGGCCATTTTTAGCCTTATTTTGCAACAAAAACGATAAACAAAACAATAAACTTTGGAAAGCGTGAAGGTTTGGCAAGGCAAGTATCTATTCACCCCCCCCATACTAAAGTTAAACATTGTCCTCAATATTTCGAGTCTAGGGGTGCAAACACCCCCATACTAGAGACATAGTCGAATGCCTAATCTAGCATGGAAAGGGTGTAACCATTAAATTTAATAGCCGTTTATGAAGTGTGCTAAAAACCTAAGGTTAGAACAATCAAGGATATATCATTTGGATATTGAGAAATGTCTCCAAAGCAAACGATCGAGTGCTCCCATAAAACGAACACGAGAGGCTCCAATCGTGAAGATCATGATCTAAAAACCACAATGCACAAACAACCACGGAACAAAGGTTGGAAGGGCACAAATCCCCTCACATTAAACTAATTAGAAAGCAATAATATGTACATGGATAAGCATGGGTCTCCCCCACGAGGCACCTTGTTTTTGATAACCGAGTCAAAAGCTCGACTCGAATCCCCATAAATGTGATCATTTAGGGATAATCATGACGTGGTCAATTTTTGGTGGGGCTTACATGATAAACAAGGCCCAAAAACAACCGTGTATAAAGGCAAAACCTCTATACCGGGATCAAATATCGTGTCTTCGTTTTCGGATGATAAACGAAACAACACGACTTCAAACATCATCGTCCCAAAGGGACACAAGAAAATAGAAAGAGAATAGAAGGGTGGGACATTGGTTGGGCAAAACAATCGAGTTACTCGAGGTAAACTCTCACCGTAAGTGTAGAAAGATTTTCTAGTGACTACTTCGGTGAAAGACCGAGATTTAATCTTAAACGTGATACCGGGGTCAAAAATCTCGTCCTCGGTGGAGAAGTGTGGGGCTTCCCCCATACTATATCCACATAAAACATCGTCAAAAGAAGTAGACGCGTTTGTAGCAAGCTCAATTAAGCGAGGTGATGACGGAGTTATCTTTGGAAAAAATTTCAAATCACTTGTAAAATCATTCCTTTTTTCATTTTTAAACTCATTGTTACGAAAACCCAAGTTGATTAAATTGAAAATATTTGGTGTTTCTAAAATAATTCTAGACACACTTAAAATCTCCACATTTATCTTGAAGGCGGGAGGAGGATTTGAATTTTTAAAACGTGAATCGATTAACAAAACATCCCCCTCCGGGCTAACGCAACGGTCCTCATCAAACTCGAAAATCAAAAGCGGGTTATCAAGAATACGTTTGATCTCGCAAAAATCTCCATCGGGATCAAAAACGTCTTCTCTTCCTCGTGGAAGAGGGTGAGCAATAAAGTCGTCGATAATCGAGTCGCTAGCTTCAACCGTCGTGAAACTAGGAAAAGAAGGCTCTTCGATTGAAGATTTTGCCTTTGTCGTTTCGACCTCGATATCGAAAAACGTATCAATGTGAGCAAGGCCATCGGCGGACTTCTCACACGATAAATCCAAAATCTCACTCGATGTGGGATTAGGAGTAAAAGGCTCGTCTCGTGACAATTTTGCCTTGACGGTTTCAACTTTGTCCTTCGAAGGGATCGAACGTGGGTTTTCAAACATTTTAGCAAAATTACTAACACGTCCCTTCGGAACTAATTTTCGTTCATCTTGTAAAAACGAGGGTTCAATGCTTTCCTTAAAAACATTTTCACATTTTTCTTCTTTAAAATCATTTAATGGAATTTCTTCGTCAAAATTAAGTGTATATTGATTTAGAAAATCCTCAATAATTCCATCCTCATTAGAAAAATTAGGTTCACAAGGTATTAAATTCAATACTCCCAAGTATCCTACGGGTTTTTCTTTTGGTTTATCTTCACAAACATTTTTCAAAACTTCGTTAGATGACTTTTTCGTTTCCTCTATGGTTTTACAAGACGATGAAGGTTGCACGACTCTAAAATTCGAGAGATATGGATCAATACGAGACGTACGAGTCTTAGGAGTCGAAGTAACTTGAACCTCTCCCACGGGATTAGGATTGGTCACATTTGACAACGATTTAAATTTTTCCACTAAGCCCTCGAACATTAAAAGAATTTTATCTTTCTCATTGGCGTGATCATCCTTAATTTTATCTACATATTCTCTCCACATCACTTGACTTTGGTCATACAAACGTTGTTGCTCTTCAAAAAGGGTATCATAATCGTTTTCCATTTTTTTGAAAGTTTCCCCTTGGGTTGCCAATTTATCTTTGTAATACTTATCGAGATCTACCACGTGTTCTTGAAGTGACTCTATAAGTTTGTTATGACGGCTCATATAATCACAAAAAGATTCATCTTGATTCATTTTATTAGTTTGATTTTCATCACAATTAAAAGACGAATAAGACGAATATGGTTGGTGACCTTGGTCGTTAGATTGAAAATTGTCACCATACCCATGTGGAGGAGAGTTATAGATATAACCCTCACGACCTCCAATAACCTCACAATTGAAACAATTAGCCCCATCGGGTGGGTCTCCACAATATGGACACGAGAAATAGCCCTCATCATTTGACATGATGCAACGAGAATGGTGTTATGAGAATTAAACGTTATAGAGGGTGAAAAGAAGAGAATCATGAAATTTAGAGGGAATGTAGAAGATTATTTTTGTGCTTTTGATTGTTTTTTACTTCTTTTTTAGATTTTTTTAATTGCATTAGGTAGACAAAAATCTACAAATCTCCTCCTTAATCAAATCTCTTGATTAAAGAAGCCTCAAGGAATGAAAACGATCACGTGAAGTGAACGCCTTCGATGACTTTAGAACGATGGTGGAACACCAAATCGTTCAAGAGGGTTTAATCAATAGAAACCAAGAAAATATATATGATATGTAATAATACTTTGGGCGGCAAAACCCTCGATTCACTCTCAAAATCAAATACACACAAGCAGGCGGAGGAAACGAGGCGGCGCGAAGCACTTAAGAGCCTTTTTCCTTTAGGTCGTGAAATACACCCGCCCTATACCCACCTTATAGTTTGTATTTTTCAAAATCGAGGTTCTCGAAAGTATTTATCTATTTTTGCCTTTTTCTTTGGTTTGAGATTCGAATACAATGATTGGGTAATGACCTCCCAAGTCAAGGTTGTGATTGCTCACGTATTTGGAGTACTTGTGAATTTATTGTTCTACGTATACAATATAGTAATAGTATTCACACAAAAACCGAAAAAACGATAATACGTATTAGTAGAATGCTACTAATACAAATACTATTTATGGCTAATATAAAACAACAATGGTTCAATCAAAACACAACACGCCTCCCCGGCAGCGGCGCCAAAATGATGTAATGTTTTTACTACCCTTTAGGAATTTTAGGAAAAAGAGCGTAAATAGGGCAAGCGTGCACGACGATTTAGGAAAACCGTGTGTAAATGACCCAAATAAAGTGAGTTCGTTCTCTCGAGGAGGCACGTGTGTTGTGTAATGAGTTGATTTTGATTGAAGATTTTATTATGAAGAAAAGAAAATAGAAATGAGAAAGAAAAGACGGTTACGAAGACGGATCGAGCTAAGACGAAAACGCGTTCACGTAAAACCGTAAAACTACAAAATTTAAAATTTTAACCTAAAAATTCCTAAAAATTACTAAAAATCCTCAATAATATTCTAAGAGTTTACAAAAAATCCAAACTTGCTAAAACCTTTTAATTAATTAAATAATGACTTTTTAATGCTAATTAAAGCCCTAAAAATCACAGTTAATTATTAAAAAGCCTTAAACAAGATTTTCAAGTTTGTAAACCTCAAAAATGACCTAATTAAGCTAAAAACTATTTTTTAAAAATTTTAAAACCAAATTAATCTATTTTTAAACACTTAAAAACTATAAAAATCAATTAAAACTTAAATTAATTCTAAAAAATAAATGAAAAGTCCTAAAAAGATTTGGAAAGTGACAAAACTCCTAATTATGAGTTTACAATCTAGGAAAAATGAAAAAAGTAGAAAAAACAAACTTTTAATTTTTAATTATAAAATAATAATAAAATAATCAAAAAATAAATAAATAAAAAGTTTATAAAATAATTCTAAAAAACTACCAAAAATCCTAAATAATGTAACTAAAACAAAAATGTGATTAAAAGTTCTAAAACCTTTTATTTAATTTTATTTTAAATTTTAAAGTTGTTGAAAAACCCTAAAATCAAATAAAATTAAAAATAAGACTTTTTGAAAACTTTTTGGAATGTAAACCTCAAAAATATAAATTAAAACCTAAAAACTATTTTTTTGGATTTTTAAAATACTTTTTGCTATTTTTAAACTACTTTCTAAAAATTAAACTAAAAATAATCCTAATAAATAAATTAAAAACGGGAAAAATAAACTTTTTGGACAGAAAAGTCCTAAAACCTAATACAATCCTAGGAAAATTGCTCAACAGTAAAAAGCTAAAAAGAATAAGCTTAAAACAGCTTATAAACAAGCTGAAAAGTAAATAAGCTAGAAAACCAACACACCTTATGTATTAAACCTTGCAAATGGTTACCAGTCAAAGACCCTAGGGCAATTGGTAAACGCGTTGGTGTGTGGGAGGAGTGGCGCAGGTTTGAGTCCTGGCCACGTCCTTTTTGATTTTATTTTTTTTTCTTTTTTTTAAACTTTAAACTCAAACCAGTATACCCTTAACTCACAAAAACACAAACACAATTCAAATTTAACAAGATTTAAACACTACAAATCCAAAAACGTGCCCAGTTTTGCTCTTGTTTCTGATGAACACAAGTGATATTTCTTCACTTGTGAATAAATGATCAAAAGGTCTTGATCTTGAGTTTGTGGTGTTTCTGTTGGACAAATGGGGCACCCTTATACTCCTTTGAGTATAAGGAGTCAAGACAAGCACAAAAAACACAAAAACTAGCACTCAAATGCACACAAAATGGCAAAGAATGTTGCTGATATGGCTATGTGCTAACTGAAACATTATAACCAAGTTATATGCATAAAAATGAATTACCAAGGTCAAAATCTTGCAACCTAGCTAAACAAATGACATATAAATGATTCACAACCCTTAAACAACCTAAAACCTAGCAGACTTACAAATTTGGGGCACAAATGCACACAAAATCATATACAAAAGGGAGTTTCTGAAATATGCAATGTTTTCAATATTTTTCACATGCAAATGCTTATCAACCTTCCCAAACTTGAACCTAAGTACATGTATCACTTAACAAGCACCCAAGTAGTGTTTTTAACCAGGACTTAACACAATAATCTTATCAAAGTTCTTGGCTAATCCCTTAATCCAAACACCCCTTTAAGTGACTGAAATTGATTTTTTTCAAAGCAAATATATTCTTAACCTAACCAAATTAACTTAAAACTGATCTAGCATACATAACAACCTAGAATGAACATAATCCAGCTTTAAAATCAACACTAAAACACTTTTCATGCAAATTCAAGAATCCACATTCCACAATTTGAAAATGAAACAAAAATAAGGAACTACCTTGTGAGACCCACATACAGGTCCCACAGTGACAGCCAAGTCACCTCCTATAGACTGGGGCCTATGCTGGACCTTGGACAGCAAACAAGTTCTTCAAACCCTGCTAAGAGAAAATGAAAACACAACAATGCAATATCTAATTTTTTTTCTGAAAATCTTAAAACCTTGAAACCAAATAAACTTTAAACTTAACACGTTTTAAACAAGCACAAACTCACAAATCCAAACCCTCCAAATCCACTTTCACTTCAAAGGAGTTTCTGATTTCTGAAATTTGTACCCAATAAAAAAAAACTTTTGAAACCTTTTGAAAATTCAAACACACAAGTGTTACACAATATAATGATGGAACTCAGAATATTCAAGCAATTCAATACCAAACATTTAAAAAATAAAAGGAATTACAATTTAATTAAAAATACCAAACTTTATATTTCAAAAAGGCATTACATGAATTTGCTTAAAAAAAACTGGAACAAGAAATATAGGGTCACATACGACCTCTATATATACTAGTGAATGGAATAAACTAGAAGCTAAAACCCTAGTTACTGAAATCTCTAAAAATCCCTTGGTCTTCAATCTTCAAATTGGTCAATATGGCATCTTGTGAAGGATGTTGATGTGCCAGTTGTGTAGGAGTAATCTGAGTCGTTGGACAACCCTTTGGGACCAAGAAATCAAATCCAGCCGTTCCTTTTGTCGGGTTTAGGGTTTTGGTGTGAAAATGATGGGCAGGGGAGGGTCCTACCCTCACATGGGGTTGTCTAGGGTCACGTTTTGAGTGTGGGTTTTGGTGAGGGTGAGTTAAATTAATGATCTGGAAAAATAGGGGAGAAACCCCTTTGTTTTTAATCTGATTAAGCCTGGGAAAAATAGGGTTTATGTGGGGGATTAAGGTTGGTTTAATCTATTTTGGGTAAATGAGTTTTTAAATAAGTGTTTTGGTGGGAAGGAGTTAAGTGGTTTGACTTGGTATTTGACCTCGTTTAATAAATTAAACCTGGGTTGGGTTAATGGGTGGCTAGGTCGGGTAAGGGTTTGGGTGAAATGGGTAAATGGGTGGGTTATGTGACGTGTCAGGTTGTGGCTGGGTGTGAAAGTTTGGCTGTCTGGCAGAATTGCCCCCCAAGGTTACTTGTTTTGTTCAAGTTGTAACAAATAGCCATCAGCGCCCATTTTCCCTTTGATAACTTTTGGCAACTTGTCAAAAGTGGCACAACATGTTTCCAAACTTGTATCAAGGACCTTTAATGCATATTCTTCTTTTTCCAAGGGCTTTAATTGACATGTCTTCATACTTTAGGGACCTGTCTTGTACAAATGACTTTTGGAGGGTCATTTGTGACAAGTCTTCAAAGATGAGGGACCATGATTGCCAATCTTCAATTCTTCAAGGGTCTTTTTGCAAATTTCCAAACTTGGGTCCGGTTCATTGTGCGGCTTCGCTTCCCGTGTTCGTTTTTGAATGATTCTTGTGATAATTTGCAATTTCCTCAATATCCGTACCTAAAAATACACAAGTAACAAACACGAGCATATATTTGGTATAATTAATGATATTTTATGCAATTTAAGCCCGTTTTGGATGATGAGACCATGTATAAAAGCCGTCTCATCAGTTATCGTTAAATATCAGACGATAACCCGTACATCAAAGAAAGGAAAGTTTATCGCCGATGATAAACTTATCCTTACAACGAGAAATTAATTTTTCTCGGGCATGAGCATTATATCAAAAACATTCCAAGTTTTTAAGCTCATGCACAACGACTTACAGTTAAATGTCAGACTGTAACTCGAACTTCAAATAAAGGAAAGTTTATCTTTTATGATAACTTATCCTCATAACGAGAAATTCAATTTTCTCGGTCATGAGCTTGTCTTAAAGCATTCGAAGTTTTATGCTCAGAAAGGAAAGTGTATCTTTTAAATAAGAGTACTTTTCCTCATAACGAGAAATTAACCTTTCTCGGTCATGAGCTTTTCGTTAAAACATTCAAAGTTTTCAAGCTCATGAAAACGACTTCTAAGTAAATGTCAGCTTAGGACTCGTCCTTCAGATAAAAGGAAAGTTTATCGCCGATGGTAACTTATCCTTAACAACGGGAAGTTTACAACTTCTCGGACATGAGCTCGTTTTATAAGGTATTCAACATCTTAAGCTCAAATAATTGTTTTTCAAAACTTTGAACACAATTTTTCAAGAATTTTTCAAAAGGTTTTTTCTAAATCTTTCAAAATTGTGTGTTCAAAATGTTTTGATAAAAAGAGCATGTCTTCTGGAATCGATAATATTTACGAACCTAGAAATGTCATTCAATAATGACACGGGATTGTAAATAAAGTTCGAGCAGAAGTTTAAAAGATTTAAAACATGCTCCATTATGGTTTGCTATTATTTCTGATAGTAACCCGCTTTTTACTTTGAAGTCAAGCATTTCACCGGAAAGCTTTGACTTCAGAATCCGAAGTTATCAACTCCACAATCCGAAGTTCGTTGCAATTGATATCTACATACTAGACAATGCGACTGCTCAAACGACGACTACAGCTCTTTAAGTAGAACACGGGTCAACAGTTGAGGGGGAGCAATCGTCCAGCATTCAGAATCTTCGATGTCGAAAGTGCCATAGTTCACAAGTTGGTGTCAAGACAACGATATCAATTGTCCATGTGGTGCAAAGGGGAAGATAATTTCAGAAGTTACGAGGAAGACCAACATTCGTGAACAAGAACCATGTGCTTCTTTCATATGATGTTCTCCATCATTCAGGTCCAACCTCGTAAATTGCTAATATTGTGAATTCATTATCATATATGATCTTTGCACGTGATAAATACCTTACACTTGTGTTTAAAAGGTATTTAATTTACGTTTCAAGTACACCCTCATTAATTTTAGGGGGAGCTTGTGTAATTCATGAAGATAATTGGATTTGCATTTTTCTTCCCTAATTTTCTTAAAATGCTATTAAATCAATTGATATTAAAAACATCGATTGGGTTAATATTTCTAATATGGGGGAGAAAATGTGATTTAATATGGGAAATGATTAATCACAAACGGTTTGACTTAACGTGTTAGCTCATCCAGACATGTGCGAAATGTTTTCGGATATCGTGGCATATGTTAAGGGGGAGCAAAATGGATTTGCACTTCAAAATGGATTTCATGGTGACATACACTAACCTAAAACATCTCTATTCACGACGGTGAAGATTGTGGTGACATAAGGATGGTAGGATAGGTTAAAGTCCAATGATTTCTCTTGAACCGGAGGAATCTTCCCAAGGACATTCCATAGCTAGAAATAGTAGTCCTTAGGAAAGATGGAGAAAGATTGTGAATGTAGCTGAATGCCGACCAAGTACTTAAGTTAGCACTGGAACAATCACAACAAGGTGCTAGTTATGACGTATTGGTAAGCATTGAAGGGGTTGAAGAATGAAAAATAATTGTAAAGATAAAGGGTGTAAAGAAAGTAGCCCTCCTTACAACTTAGGCAGAAACCGGGTCAATTCATATGCAATTAAGATCATTTATGATTCTCGATATTGAATATAGACATCATGGACCCAGTGATGCAAGGCACAACCCATCCCAGCTAACTCAGATATCTCTCAAAAGATATTTGTTTTAATCACACCGAGACAACACATTATCTATTAATTTATTCACTCCGAATAAATTGGTATTGAAAAGGTGGCACTCCTCTCCAGCCTCCGATCACTAAAATCCAAAATGCACGATCGAGTCTAGAGCCATTTGAGGTCATCAAATATCTCATTAGGACACACTTTCATATTTCCTTGCTTCTTCACACACTGTGAAAAGTAAGAAAGATCTTAAGATTCCTACGCAAAATCTTCATGATCTTGCCTGAACATCCGAGTAATACGAAAGTATTTACAATGAAGATGGAAATCCTTCTTGAGCTAATATCAAAAAGCTCATGGTAGGTGACTTGTGTGATTCTTTATGAATCAAACTTGTGATAACTGGAAAGCAACAGTTGTTTAATTCTTAAATGAATTTAAACACGTTCCAAGCCTCTACGCAATATCTTAGTGATCTTTCCAGAACATTCAGAGTAATACTATTAAGTATTTAAAGTGACGAATGGAAATCCTTCTAGTGTTAACATCAAACAGCACTTGGTAGGTAACTTGCAAGATTCTATATGAATCAAGCTAGTGACAACTGGAAAGCAACGATGGTGATGTTCTTAATTGAACTTCACTTGTTCCAGGAACATGAATAGACGACTTCAAATCATGCGGATAATATTATCCAAATGATTCACTCTTTACGTTCGCAGTCAGCTTTGGACGGTCGACTAAAGAGAACGGGTTTACCCGCGAAATCTTGTCAAGGAGGTTCTTTATTGAAACTACATGCCACAAGTACGATATTTAATATCGTCCAACGGTCTTCACCGACCGGAGGTAAAATGCTACCGAATTAGAATGAAATGTTCAAGGCCATTTCATCCGTGTATATTGTTTGTTGCTAACTGTGTTATGCAGCGTAACAAGAAGTTGGCATTCCGGTGTATAATCCAGAAGAAGTCGTCACCACATGCTTATACTACATACAATTAGTACTTCAACAAATTCAAGAAAGTCTGAAGGTCAAGTCTTCCGCTGTATCAAACTCTGAAGCTTTCAAGAATTTAAAGGTATAAGTATGTGGAACATGAAGTCACGAAGAGGCGAATGTCACAAGTGATGAATGCACAAGGTCAAGGCAAGAAAACATGCTCAAGACTTAAGTCAAAGATCACATCAAGCATATTCACAAGAACAAGGTCGAAGACTCAAGCATAAATGCTAGGTTTAAGATTTTGTAAAAAGATGTGACCTCCCTTAGGGGGAGATTGTTGGAAATATGTTTTTCCCAATAAAGTCTCAGTCACATCTTAGTTAGCATAGATCACGAGATATAGAATATTTAGAACTTTGTAACTTGGAGCGACCTCCCTTAGGGGGAGATTGTTGGAGATACGTTTTTATGTATTTATGAAGGATCGATCGCTCCAACGATATATTAATGTATTAGGCTCGTGATCCAGTTGTAAACAGTATAGCCCATATAGCCCACATGTAGGGTGGGCTATATATATCCCCTCCTAGCATGTTAGGAGGGGTGGTTCTTTCATTTTCTATTTTTTTCATTTTTAATAAAACACACTTTCTCTCTCTACCTTCTTTTCCTTTCCTCTTTCTCTCTCTAGTTCATCTTCTTCATCTCTTTCCATCTTTCTCCATCCATTCAATCAATAGATAAATCACATCTTGCTAAATCCTAAGAAAGCGTAGACCTTCAAAAGTCCTTGACGCGGGAATGATTTATCCTATCTCCGATAGCCCATGGGTGAGCCCAATCCATTGTGTCCCTAAAAAGGGAGGAATGACCGTTGTGCCTAATGAAAACAACGAGTTAATTCCCACTCATGTTGTGACCGATTGGAGGGTGTGTATTGACTACCGGAAGTTAAAAGACGCCACTCGTAAAGACCACTTGCCTTTGCCCTTCATGGATCAAATGTTGGAGCGACTCGCGGGAAATGAATTCTATTGCTTTTTAGATGGCTTTTCAGGTTACTTTCAAATCCCTATCGACCCTCGTGATCAAGAGAAGACTACGTTTACGTGTCCTTATGGAACGTTTGCTTATCGTAGGATGCCTTTCGGACTTTGTAATGCACCGGGTACGTTTCAACGGTGTATGATGGCCATTTTTCACGATATGATCGAGAAGTCGATGGAAGTGTTTATGGATGACTTTTCGGTGTTTGGTAATTCGTTCACGTCGTGTTTATCTAATCTCGAGAAAATGTTAAAACGTTGTGAAGAAACCAATCTTGTGCTCAATTGGGAAAAATGTCATTTCATGTGTAAACAAGGAATCGTCTTCGGACATAAGGTATCGAAAGCGGGGATTGAGGTCGATAAAGCTAAGGTAGACGTCATCGCCAAGTAACCTCATCCCAAAACCGTTAAGGGAGTTAGGATTTTCCTAGGCCACGCGGGCTTTTATCGTCTTTTCATCAAAGACTTTTCGAAAATATCTCGACCTATGACACACCTTCTCGAGAAGGATGCTTCTTTTAATTTCAATGAGGATTGTGTTAGAGCTTTCAAAACTCTTAAAAGGAAACTTACCGAAGCTCCAATTCTTGTTGCTCCTAATTGGGAATTACCCTTTGAAATCATGTGCGATGCAAGTGATTATGCTATAGGGGCCGTCTTAGGGCAACGTTATGAAAAGCATTTCCGTCCTATCCATTATGCTAGTAAGACGATGACTGAGTCTCAATTAAAGTACACCACAACGGAAAAGGAATTCCTTTCCGTGGTCTATGCTTTTGAGAAATTCTGACCTTATCTCGTCATAACTAAAAGCATCGTGTATACCGACCATTCGGCTATTAAGTATCTCTTAGCTAAGCAAGATGCTAAGCCGAGAATGATTCGTTGGATGCTCCTCCTCCAAGAATTTGATGTCACCGTGCTTGACAAAAAAGGAGCCGAGAATCTAGCGGCCGCTCATCTCTCTCGTCTAGAAGATCCTCACAAAGATGTTTTTGAGAACAAGGAAATCACCGAAACATTTCCTCTCGAGACTCTCGGTGTAGTGAATTCTAAAGACACCACCCCATGGTTTGCCGACATTGCAAATTACCATGCGGGCAAATTCATAATCAAGGGTATGACGACACAACAAAAGCAAAAATTCTTTCGTGACGTCAAGTTCTATTTTTGGGACGACCCTTATCTCTTTCAGGTTTGTGCGGATCAACTCGTTCGACGTTGTGTTTTTGGTGCCGAAGCATCTAACATCCTTAGAGCTTGTCACGAGGGACCCACGGGTGGTCACCATGGTGCTAATCTCACGGCTAAGAAAGTGTTCGATGTCGGCTTCTTTTGGCCTTCTATCTATCGTGATACACACGCACTTGTGAAGTCGTGTGATTCGTGCCAACGTCAAGGAAAATCGTCTCAACGTGATGAAATGTCCCAAAACATAATTCAAGTTTGTGAGATTTTTGACATTTGGGGCATAGACTTTATGGGGCCGTTCCCATCGTCTCATGGTAACAAGTATATCCTCGTCGCGGTGGACTACCTTTCTAAGTGGGTGGAAGCTAAGGCTTTACCTAATAATGATGCTCGTGTTGTAATGAAGTTTTTGAAGCAAGTATTCTCTCGGTTCGGAACCCCTCGTGCTATTATAAGCGATCGTGGAACCCATTTTTGTAATGACCAATTCGAGAAGGTCTTAAAGAAATATGGATTTACTCATCGTGTTTCTACGGCTTATCACCCGCAAACGAGTGGGCAAGTCGAGGTTTCGAACCGAGCTTTGAAGAGGATTTTATAGAGGTCGATTGGAGAAAACCATGCTTCATGGTCCGACAAACTCGATGACGCTTTATAGGCCTTTAGGACCGCTTATAAGACACCTATCGGTTGCACTCCTTATAAGATAGTCTATGGGAAGAATTGTCATTTGCCCATTGAATTGGAGCACAAGGCATATTGGGCCCTTAAGCATGCAAACTTTGACTTGAAGACCGCGGGAGATCACCGGAAAATACAATTGAATGAATTGGATGAATTAAGAGGCAATGCTTATGAAAATTCATTGATTTTCAAAGAAAAGACTAAAAAGTTCATGATGCATAGATTAAAAACCGGGTTTTTAACGTTGGTGATCAAGTGTTACTTTTTAACTCTCGACTTAAGATATTTTCCGGGAAGTTGAAATCTCGTTGGTCGGGTCCTTTCATCGTTACACAAGTGTTTCCTTATGGGACCATCGAGCTAGCTCAAGATGATGGTCCTAACTTCAAGGTGAATGGACATAGGCTTAAGCACTACGTTGGTGGGGAAATTCCTTCAATGGTTGACCTCGACCAAGTCACCTTCCCCAATGATAATTAGCATTGAGGGGATCGAGTCGAGCTCATGACTCAGTGATAAAAAACGAGGTGCCTCGTGGGGGAAATCCCATGCTTATCCTTTTATGCTTACTAATAACTAATAAGGGGATTTGTGCCCTTCCAACTCGTTGTCTCGTGGTTGTTTGTGATTGTGTTATCTAGATCATCATCATCATCTACGATTGAAGAATCTCGTGTTCGTTTACGTGAGCCTCCATCGTTTGCTTGAAGAAGTTTTTCACGAATCCATGACATATCCTTTATTGTTCTAACAATTATCTTTTAGCATAATTAATAAACAGCTTTAGATATATTGTTGATCACCCTTTCCATGCTAGATCCTAAGCATTCGATTCTTCGTCTCTAGTATGGCGGTGCTCCACCTTTAGACTCGAAACATTGAGGACAATGTTTACTTTTATTATGGGGGTGAATAGGTACTTGCTTTGCTACGCCCTCACGTTTTCCAATTTTTAATGTTTTGATTTTGTTGCTAATAAGGCTAAAAATGGCCAAATTTTAAAAATTTTCTTAGTTTTCATAAGTGTTTTTAAGACACGAATGTATATTTTCCGATGGGTAGAATAAGAGCTAATTTTTGACTTGATGGGCATTTGGAGCCATTTACATTCCTTAACCCGCTCAATTCAAGTTTTGCTAGACTTTTATATAGGGAACTTTAAAACGCGAAAGTCTTATCTCATTCGGGTTAAGAACAAGAACTTTTCGCAAGTTCCTATAATTGATCCTAGAAAGTCACTTATCAAGGGAACTATAAAATGCATTCTCTAAACTTGAAAAAGTCCAAGAAACTGCAAGATCCTATAAGTGGCTTGAAAACCCAAAACTTTGATTTGATATAGTCTTAATGAAAGCTAATCCAAATTTGGCTTAATTTTGACTTGCATGGCTAAGTATTCACGAGTCTCTTTAATTAGAGGTCTTTATATAGTGAAGAACGAGAGATGATAGAGTTAGACAAGTGATCATGCTAAACGTAGAACATGAAAATGTTCTTTCAAAAACTCATATGTTTTTAATTGTGGCTTTTTCTTCCCATAAGATCAATGCATTAGGAATTAAAATAATTACAATAAGTAAGGTCATACGATTTGAAAGGTTACTTAGCCTCTTGCGCAAGATCGTTTAAAAGTTTCTCGGGGTTGAATAGAGTTCATAGCCAAGGCATAACTTATTGAAGTGGGACGCGAACATTGGTGAAGATCCAAAAAGGCCCTAACAAGGCATGAGGAGCTCTATTTTGTTGCTAAAGATCCAAGATGATGTGAAGTATCATTATTCCAAAATCAATATGAAGGATCGAGACACACGACGAAAAGCAATTACCCCCCTAAAGATCATGGAGAAAGTCTATCCAAAAAGACCCTTACAAGGTATGAGGATAAATATATCCAAGTCCGAAAAGGAGGCGGATCGTTGTATATCAAAGTCCAAAATAAATATTGAAGAAAAATGATGAAGTCGTGGTCCAAATATGAAGAAATCTCTCAAAAACGTCAAGTGGAGAAATTCCTAATATATGAAGAGAAGACCATAATTTCAAGAACGTCTTCCCAAGATTTGAAGTATGAAGTACATGCCAAATATCGGTCCGAGAAAGGTCTCAAATCGTGAAACAAGTTATGCCAAGATATGAACTTAAGGAGATACACGAGAAGCCGTTTTAAAAAATTTTGTCCTTCGGCTAACTATCGATTAAATCGTGCTACTTTGCTTTCGGACTAATAACTACTCAAATAAGTCAATATGAATCACTTGTGATCCATGACAAATAGTTAAAAAATGCTAGTAACCCATTTCCTTTTATAATAACTAGGATTGCGGGGAGAAAAAGTATTACACAATTTGGACGTATGAGTAGTGTTAGCATTGTGACTTGTACCAACAATGATCTCGTTTTCGCACTTAGCATGGAATGTATGACAATCAAGGATGACGAAATTTACTCTAAGGGACATTTACTTGTTTCTATTCTTTGACCCTAAAAGTCACATTCGTAATGAAAATCATACATTATGTCTTTACACATCTTCGTAGTATTGTTGCAAGTCTTTTACATTTCAATAAAGGTTAATAAAATTGAACTTTGGTGATGCTTAGATACTTTATTTTAGCATTGCCTGAGGGCACGGCAATGGCTTAGTATGGGGGAGTGATGAGATGGTATTTATACATGATCTCATCGTTCTTTTCGGGCTTTAAATGCATAAAAATGTCATAAAATACCATATATATGCTTGTGTTTGTTTACTTGTGAATTTTAGGTATGGATATTGTGAAAAAGACAAAAGATCACAAGAAACAAGGAAAAACGGACACGAGAAACGAAGTCGTACAAAGAACCAGGCCCTAGTTCATGAATTATCCAAGATTAACCCTTGAAGACTTGAAGATATGCATGATTGATCATCAAACAATGAAGAAATGACACTTAAAACCCATGTGAAATCGTAATTACAAGTTTGGTCCCTTAAGTTTGTCAAAATTACACAAATGATCCTTCAACTTTGAAGAATTGGATAGATTAGTCCCTCATAATTCTAATTTGTCAATTATGGTCACTCATAAAGCCAAAGATACAATGAAGACCTTTGAAGATCAAGAAAGTCCAAATTTAGTCCTTCAAATATGGAAAAGTGGCAAAAACTACCCTTGAAACACTTTTGCCAAAGTTTTAGGGCAAAAGTGTGAAATCCATAACTTCTATAACAAAGGGACACATTTATATTGGCTAAAAGACATGTTATACAACTTTTCCCAAAATCAAAGGACCAAAATTGCCAAGCTGAAAGTTCAAACTCCTAAAAACGCGGGCAACACTTACTGTAGTGATTTTACCATGAAGAACACCCCTTTTTACCCAGGATTAAAAAGAAGAAAACAAAGGGGAAAGTGAAATTGGTTGTTCCCACGTGTAATTCACATCATGTCAATCACATCTCACACCAAAAACCTCAATCCCCACTACCAGAAAGATACCCCCACTCCCACTCTCATGACGACACCTGGCATAAGATCACAACATGGCAAGATCAACGAACCAAAAGCTTTTCCTTACTCACCAAGCACTAAATAAACGTCCCTGATTCACCCAAGCAAGCTGGCAACAAGCCTAGAAGATTCTCAAGGATAATTTAGGAATTTCAGTTCTAGGGTTTATGAATAGTGATTCGTATGCATTTGCCTATAAAAGGAGACATCAACCTGTGAGAGTCTCTTTGTTCCAGATTTTAACTTTTAAATCTTTGTAATTCTTTTTTATGAAATAAAGTTTGAATTTCTGAAAATTTTGAATTCTCATTTGTTATTTATAAAAGTTTGGTATCTGATAAGCTAAAGTCTGAGTTCCTTATTCATGTTTGAAGGTTTTTGAGGCAAGGTTTTAAGCAATAAGACTTGTGTTTCAAAAATCAGAAAGTGCTTGTTATTTGTTCATCATTTTGGTTTGTTGTTCTTAGCAGGTACAAGGAAGCTGGTACTTGTTTTGCTAGTACCTCAGCTCAAACAATCCAGGGCCTCGATGTAGGTCTTGGAGGTTTGCAACCTTCTCCCTTTTCATTTTTCATATTTTCATATGATTTTTGGTGATTTTGCATGTTTATTGGTGAATCTGTGTTTTGAGGTTTGATTATTGTTTCTGAGGTTGAATATCAGTTGTAGGGGTGGATTAGATCTTGTTTGATAGGTTAAAACACAACAATCCTTTGGAAGATTACAAAATCAGATTCCAAAGGGGTGTTTGGGTTAACTGATTCAAAGGGATTTGACCCTCCCTTTGTTGTTGTTTTTGTTTCTTTTGGTTTGATATCTGTTTATTGGTTGCTAAGTGGCAATTGTCTGCATGTTTTGTGGGCTTGAACACCTAAAACAATCAAAGGGCTATAAAATCTTATTTACTTGGGAATTTTGGTTAACTTAATCAGGGAAAGAGATTTGAAGACTTAAAATTGGATTGGTAGTCAAATAGATCAGCAAAAGGATTTTGAAAAATCACTTTTGCTTATCAGTAACTATTGGTGCTTGAATCTGCTTATTTACTTTGATCCATTGCTTGAAATAAGTTTATTTGTGCTTATTGGACTCTATTATAGCTTGTGTATGCAATTGGTTCAATTTAGCTGGCTTATTCATGCTAAAACTGCTTATTTGTTCATAACTGCTTAATAACAAGGTTTGTGCAATATCTGTGGACTGTTTGCTTAATCTGGGCTTATTGTGTGAACCAATTTATGATTTCTTTGTTGATATAGACTCCTTGTGATTCACTGATCACAAGGGTGCCCTTGTTTCCATTTGAATCCAACTGGATCTCTCTAAAAAGCTTGGTCAAATAGTCAAAGCAGTGGGAACTCCTTTCCCCTGCTGCTAGCCACTGCTAGTGTATTTTTGTGTTCAGGTTGTCAATAAGCTATTATAGCTTATTTTAACCAGCAACAACTTGGATTTTGTAATAGGTGCTCATTATTTGACCCATCTGTTCATACTGGAGCATTTGGTGGGTTGACTTTAGGTTTTGACTAGAAAACCAACTTAATTGAGTTTTTCATAAGTGTTTATTGGCTTATTCCAGCTTATTGGTTGGGCTTATTGGATATTAGTTGATTGTTTTGGCTTATTGAAGTCATTTGTGACATTTTGCAAGTTGAATCAAGTCCTGAGGTGCCCTAAATCTCAAACCCGACTATTTTGTCTTTTAGTGGATTTGTACTTTGCTTATTTCTGGCTTATTGAGTGTGCTTTTTCAAAATTTCTTTTTACAGATCTCTTTAGTATCCAAAAAGAAGGTTGTGTGTCAAATTAGAGCTAATGGCATTAGCTTATTGCTTAATGGGCTAAAAAGCCCAATAAGGATAAGCTGTTTGTTCATTAAGCTGTGATAAGCTTACTTTCAGCGTTTGGGCCTTCAGAGTTTTGTGTTTAGAATTAAATTTTTAGTCAGATAGTGCTTTTCCAAGTCATTTGGGCTTATTTTGAATTTTGGGCTAAAAAGCCCATTAAGGTGGACTGTTTTTGATTTTGGCCCATTTGAGGGCCCAATAGGGGTATTCTGGTCATTTCACTTTCATTTTCTGTTTATTTAGGTTAAAATAAACTAGTTTTCAAGTTTTTAGAATTTTTTATTATTTTTGGATTTTTAATATTATTTTATTATTATTTTATTATTATTTTATTATTATTTTATTATTATTTTTCAAATTTCACATTTTGGTACTTTTTACATTTTTCATAGCTTAAATACATTAAAATAGGATTTTTGCAACTTTTAGATTAATTTTATCATCTTTAGATTAATTTTTATAATTATTTTAAGTTTTAATAGTTTTTAAATCATTTTAAATAGTTTTTATGAGTTTAAAAATTTCTAAAAATAGTTTTTAATCTTTTTAGGTCATTTTAGTGGTTTACCAATTGAAAAATCTTTATTTGGGCTTTTTGATAATTAATTTGATTTTTAGGGCTTTAATTAGCATTTAAAAATTAAATATTTAATTAATTAAAAGGTTTGAAAAAGTTTTGATCATTGGTAAACTCTTAGTTTATTTATTTTGATTTTTGGTGAATTTTTGGTAATTTTTAGAATTTATTTTTTTATTTTAGCTCATTTTACGGTTTTACGTTAAGTCGTAGTAGTAATTAATTTCACGTCTTCGTCGTCCTCTTTTCTCATCCCTTCTAACCAATATTAATCTCAAACAAATTACGAATTATTCACACACATATACCTCCTTGGGAAACGAACTTGGAACTTCATTAGGGTCATTTGTACACGGTTTTCCTAAACCGTCGTATTTAATACTTTCCCTATTTACCCTCCTTTTCCTAAAGGTGTGGTAAAACTCTACAATCACTTATTAAGCCCTTTTTGCCAAAATCAGTCATCATTTGGTCAACTGACCACTTGATTCACAAGGACTCCTTCTTGAGTTCTTCACAAAAGTTGCTTATAACAAGCTTATAAACCATCCCTGATCATTTGGTGAACTTTGGAGCACTTTGACTTTTGGTCAAATAAGCAAATTTTGGCTTATTTTTTAGAACTTCTTATTGGTACATGCAACAACTTGGCTTTTGTAATAGGTGTCATTTTTCTCAGCTTAATAACAAATCTGGAAGGTTACAAGTCTTTTGGTTAAGCTTTTGCTAGAAAACTAGCTTATTTGGCTTTTTCAGCCAGCTTATTGGTTCACACAGGTTATTCTACTTGGCTTTTTGTGATTTGCTTGATTGATTATTCTTAGTTAAGATATTTGTGAGCTTTTGCAACAAACTAGAGCTTCTGAAACGTCCTAGAACTCTAACCCGACTATTTTGTCGTTTAATGGATTTCTATTTTGCTTATTTCTGGCTTATTGAGTGAGCTTTTTCAAATTTTCTTTTTACAGATCTCTTAGGCATCTCAGAATAAGGTTGTGTGTTTAAGCAGAGCTTATGGCATTAGCTTATTGCTTAATGGGCTTATTGGCCCAATAAGAATAAGCTGTTGGCTATTTAAGCTATGATAAGCTCAGAAACAGCTTTTGGGCCTTCAGACTTTTGTTCTTAGAATTAAATTTTGAGTCAGATAGGGCTTTTTCAGGTCATTTGGGCCTAGTTTGACTTCTTGGGCCCAAAAGCCCATTAAGGTTGACTGTTTTTTGTTTTAGCCTATTTGGGGGCCCATTAGGGGTATTTTGGTAATTTCACTTTCGTTTTCTGATTATTTAGGTTAAATAAAATAGTTTGCAAGTTTTTAGAGGTTTTTAGAATTTCTGGATTTTTAATATTATTTTAATATTATTTTATTATTAAATTTTAATTTTCACGTTTTTGCACTTTTTATATTTTTCTTAGGTAAAGAATATTAAATTAGGATTTTTGCAACTCTTCGATTAATTCTATCATCATTAGATTAATTTTTATAATTATTTTAAGTTTAAATAGTTTTTAAATCATTTTAAATAGTTTTAATTAACTTAAAAAAATTTCAAAATTAGTTTTTAATATTTTTAGGTCATTTTATAGGTTTACCAATTGAAAAATCTTTAATTGGGCTTTTTGATAATTAATTTGATTTTTACGGCTTTAATTAGCATTTAAAAATTAATATTTAATTAATCAAATGGTTTGAAAAAGTTTTGATCATTGGTAAACTCTTAGTTTATTTAATTTGACTTTTGGTAAATTTTTGGGAATTTTTACAATTAATTTTTATTTTAGCTATTTTTACGGTTTTACGTTTAGTCGTCGTAGTAATTAATTTCACGTCTTTGTCATTCTATTTTCTCATCCCCTTCTCTCAAATATTAATCTTAAATCTTGTCACGAATTATTCACACACATATACCTCCTTGGGAAACGAACTTTCACATCATAAGGGTCATTAGTGTTTGATTTTCCTAAATCATCACTTAATACTTACCGCTTTTACGCATTTTTCCTAAAAGGTCGTATTTTACCACAATCAGTCAAGTTCAAAAATTACACACAAAAAGCCTAACTCAGTTACTGATGTAGAGGGTTAAGTCTGGTGGGACTTTGCTGGTCTAATGTGCACTTGGGTGAGTTTTGATTGGCCAAAACTCACTCAATTCACTCACCAACCTCCACAAACCAACTCTCAATCCTAAATTCCACCTAGGTCTAACAGATAACAAAATTTGATGGACAAAAATTATCAAAACTTGCTGATTTTTAGCCTATTGATTATCTAAGTGTTTTTACCAAAACTTTAGCATGCAATCTTGTTTTAAAATCTACTAAACTAAAAACTAGATATCAAATGACCAAATACTAACAGATAAAGTGTATTTAAGCTAATTTATTACTGATATGTGTTACCCAACCAGATTAAACCATAGACCCAAACACCCCTTATCTTCACTGTTATGTATTTTAACAAAGAACTGTGTTGAAAAGCACTACAAGCTTGATCCTAAATCACTTAAACACGCATGAATACCTATAACCAACTAAAAGAAGCACATAAACTAGCATTTAACATGCATTCACAAAATCACAAACGCATTTGGGCAAAAACTCAAAATCAAGTGAAAATGGAGGGTTCAAGCTACTCACCAAGTGAGACCTACATCCAGGCCTCACAAAGGCCTGATGATGCCTTCTCCATTAAGCACAAGGCTTAAGCTTATGGCTTATACACTTGCTGATGCAGAGATGCTAGTGGTGGCTTCCAAAAACCCACACACCCAATATATCTTGGAAAATGAGACAATCTGCTAAGATGAAAACACCAAGGGTGAACTGATAACTCTACTATAAGGCTATAAGCTTGGCTTATTGATTAAGTCATCTTATAGATTATAGCTTAAAAATGAACTTTCTTGAAAACTGATTTTACACAAAATCTTTGGAGCACTTTTTTAATACTTACTTTAAACTAATTAGAGATCAACAAATCAAGGTCAACCAACCAAGTTCATGCTTCCACTTTCACTTCCACATGAACTAGGTTGTGAGATATTTTTGATTATCTAAAAAAACAAGAACTTTACTTGAATAAAGCTTTTAATCCAAAACGTACAAACTTTGGGAACTTGAAATACCTTGCAAACAACTAAAAGAATTACACTATCAAAGCAGTAAAAAGTTGGAACTCAGCTTTTGCACATTAAAATTTTTCATTTTCATTAATAGATTTTAAGATATACAAAAACTGGAACAAGAATACAACACACATGTCGTGTTGTATTTATAAAAGAAAAAAGAGATTTCTAGAATACTAAAACCCTAATAGGAAAAGCCCTAATATGCCTTTGTCTGATTTCAAAATTCTTGGTCAAAATCTTGGAGCCCCATGTGATTCTAAATTGATGTTGAGATTCCAGCTGCCCTTGTATAATCCGAGACGTCCAAAAGAGAGTAGGGACCAAGGAATAGATATCCACCATTGATTTGGTCGTCTTTTTGGGTTTGGGGGATAGGGACGTGAGCAAGGGAGGTCCTACTGCTCACATGGGTGTGTTGGGAGAAAGTTTGTGAGTGGGTTTAGGTTTAGGCTAAGGTTGATTAGTGATCTGCAGGTTTTGGTTCAAAAACCCCTTGGTTTAAGTAAATTAAGGTTCTAGGGTTTATGATAGAAAAAGGGGATTAACAGGGGTGTTTAATCCATTTTGTGTTAATTGTTTTGTTTCCCCCACTTTTCAAATGTTTAAACCGATTTATAAATAGATCAGTTATAAAAAGTCGAGTGGGATATGACGTGGAGAAAGGGAGGGTTGTGATTGGTTAATAGGTTTGAGTGGGGTGACATGTCAGGAGGTGAGTGGTGGTTCTATCTTTGGTTGTCTGCCCATAATTCCTCCTATACTCTTCTTCTCTTGTCTCTTTATTTTTAAACAGCCCAAGTTAACTTCCCTTTGTAAATGAAGTTTGAAACTTCATACTTTGGCCACAATATGTTTTGTAAACATATTCCAAGGATATTTCTTGTAGTTTTCATATTGTTCAAGGACCTTTAATATAATATCTTGAAATATTAGGGACCCTAATGCCATAATTGAGTTTTGCAAGGGTATAATATGACAAATCTTCAATTCTTGAGGGACCAATCTTGCCAAATCTCCAAACTTCAAGGACTTGATAGGAAAATCATGATTCAAGTCCGGTTCTTTGTGCGGCTTCGTTTCACGTGTTCATTTTTGCTTCATTCTTGTGATATTTTATTGATTTCACGATATTCGTACCTAAAATACACAATGAACAAACACAAGCATATTTTTGGGTATTTTGATGATATTTTAAGCGTTTTAAGCCCGATTTGGACGATGAGACCATGTATAATTGAGGTCTCATCACTCCCCCATACTAAACCATTGCCGTGCCCTTACACAATGCTAAATTTAGTATCGTAGCACTTCCAAAATTCATTTTATGATGATATTTATTGAAGACATAAACTTAAATAGCCTACTACACGTGTTTTAGACATAATGTAATGTTTTCATCACGATAAAGTGACTTCTAGGGTCAAAGAATAAGAACACGTGAATGCTTTGTTAGAAATAATTTCGTCGTCCTTGATTTTCACCCAATTCTATTCTAAGCGTGTAACGAGATTATTGTTATTATAAGTAGCAACACAATCATATCTCATGAATGTTAATTACGAACCTAGACTCCCTTATTCCTAATTGGTATCTCTTTTATTTTATTTTGTCTTAATGATCACGAGGATACATCATTAACTTATGCATGAATAGAGATTAGGTCTAAAAATAGAGTCTTAACGGTGTAACCAAAATCATCGAATTAATAATTCACCCTAATAGACAAGGATGTCAAAAAATTAATGCAACAATAAGGATCGATAAACACAATTTTAGAACGGTTTTGAACATGAGACTTATTACCATGACTTTTATTATCCGCCATCATCGGTGGTTTTATTATCATGGTTTACCTCCATCTTTTATTCAACTTCGCCATGAAGCTTTTATTATGACTTTGGTCTTGCCCTTGTCTTTTATTATCCGCCATCATCGGTGGTTTTATTATGACTTGACGTATATCCTCACGCTAAGGCGAATTTTGGATCTTTAAAGCTTCAAAGATTAAGGCTTGATTCACTCTAAATTTGGGCATAGATTTTTCAGCCTTGTGAGCTTCAAATTTTTACTTAATTTAGGTGAGCACTTGAAATCTTATTATTGGGTGAAGCTTTCGATTATTCGGGTTGCCAATACTTTAAAATCGTGACGCTGGAGATACCTTAATGTTTTCCCAATTTAATTACATGGAAGCTACTAAAACAAATTAGAAACCAACAATAGTGACTAAACTGCTAAATCAATATTTATTAACAATTTATTATAAAAGCGTGTGGAGAATAAGCTAATAATTACTACACATGAGATCGTGAACGATTACGAGACTTATAAATAACTCTATCATTTCTCGTCCTCATATAAGAGACTTAGCCTAAAATGTTAAGGAATCGAAGCTAAATGCTCAACACGCACGGTCGAGTAAAAATTTACTCTTACTCTCACCATCGGAAACCTACATTCGTGTGTTAAACACTCATGAAAAACAAGAAAATTTTTAAAATTTGTCCATTTTTAGCTTAATTTTGCATAAAACGATAACAAATAATTGAAAATTGGATTGCGTGGTGACGTAAGCAAGGTGAAGTATCTACTCACCCCCATACTAAAACTAAACATTGTCCTCAATGTTTCGAGTCTAGGGGTGAAAACACCCCCATACTAGAGACGAAGTCGAATGCTTAATCTCGAGCATAGAATGGGTAAAACGAATAACCTAAAAGCCATTTATGAATTATGCTAATAAGATAAACGTTAGAACATAAAAGGATATCATCGGATATCGGAATCTCCAAAGGCAACGATCGAAGCTCGAGTGATCCGTAAAACCAACACGAGAGGCTTCAATGATGTCGATGAACCTAATAAATCAAAATCACAAACAACCACAGAACAAAGGTCGGAAGAGCACAAGTCCCCTTGTTACACTATTAGAAAAGCGATAATATATACAAGGTTAAGCATGAGAATCCCCCACGAGGCACCTTGTTTTTTATAACCGAGTCAAACGCTCGACTCGAATCCCCATAAATGTGATAATTTAAGGATAATCATGGTTTGGTCATTTTTGGTGGGGCTTACATGATAAACAATGCCCAAAAGCAACCGGTACTACGGACTAAGTCCTTTGATGATGCAAAATACCGGGATCGAAGATGGCGTCCTCATTCTCATGGGATAAACAAACCAACGCCACTTCGACACGTGCCAAAACCCCAAAGGGGTAGAAGAAAATAGATGAGAAGTAGAAAGGTGGGGCAATGGGTAAGTCAAACTTATGAGCTACTCGAGGTAGACTCACACCAAGCAAACGAAAATATTTTCCATTTATTTCATCGGTGGAAGACCGAGATTTCCCTTTACAAGCAATTCCGGGATCGTAAATCTCGTCCTCGGTGGAGAAATGCAAGGGAACATAAGGGGCTTCCCCCACACTAGATCCACACCAACCGTCGTCAAAAGGAGTAAAAGAGGTGGTAGCAGTCATAAAACGATGTGATGACGGAGTTAAACTTGTAGAAAATTCATTTAAATCAATTTTAAAATCTTTCCCTTTTTCATCGTTTAAAAACTGTTTATGAAAACCCGATTTGATAATGTCGAACATATTTGGCGTGTGAAATTCAAAATTATTCGCGCTAAAAAGCCTCACATTTAAGTCATTGGTGGGAGGGGGTGGTGGATTATATAAATTCTCAAAACGTCGATCAATAAAGAACACTGCCCCCTCGGGGTCTACATACTCCTCATCCTCATGAACGTCAATCTCATCGATTTATTAATCAAAGATAGGCTTGTCAAACCATGGTTTTTCATTCCCCTCCTTGAGTATCTTAGAAACTCTCTCGAAAAGATCACGATCAAGCACGAAACCATCATTCATTTATGGGAATTGTTGATAAGTTAAATCCTCATGAATGTGGTAAACGTAATTCTAATTTTAGGAGTGTTGAATAGGTAACTCCTCGAGAATTGGATTTTGGGTCACATGAGTTGGTTCGTAATAAAAAATAAGACGTTCCAACTCATTTAGTTCATCCTTGATTTTGGAAAGATCGACCTCACTTGTAGGTTGAATTGGAGGTAAAAGAGCTAGCTCTCGTTCAATGATTTCCTCAATATCGGGATCAAACTTGTAATCATCGTACTTCACATGAGAAGAGGTCTTTTTAGGAGAATCCTCAAAAATGGCATGTGTATTTCGAAGTACGTGGTCAATCTCGGCAAAATCGTCATCGTCATCATCAAAGAAACAGTCGATGTGAGCACTCACAACCATGGTCTTACAAGTCGAATGACTATGCTTAGGTGACTTTTCTAAAACAAGAGGATCGATGTCGATTAAACCTTTAGCCTCAACGGGTGTTGGGCTAGGAAATGGAGGCACTTCGATGGAGTTAGAAGTTGAAGCCTCAAAGACATGGTCCTTCGAAGGTGGTGAAGACGAGTCCATTTTTGTCATTGTCGTGATGGCACTAACGTCGCCCTTCGGAATTGGTCGTTCACTTGTCTCATCGAATACATCCCAAAGTGATTTTTCATTCATAAATTTACACATACCCTTTTGAATTAGGTACACGTATTCTTTATTGTTAAAATCATCATCTTTAAAACCGTTTTTCTTAATTCTTTCAAAACATGCATTAAGCCTCATAGTTTCTGCTAAAGTAAACATTTTGAAATCATTAGAATTTGAAACATTAGGTTTTGAAACCTCGGTTTTTTCTTGATCATTAAACACTTGGAATTTACTTGTGAAAAAGACCATTTTGGCATCCCAAAATCTCATAGTAGGTCTCCCCTCGTGAACGTTGATTACGGTTCGAGCCGTTGATAAAATTAGTCGGCCTAAAATAATGGGACATTTAGGGTCACACTCGTAATCGGATATGACGAAATCCACGGGAAAAACAAACTTTCCAACTTTGACATAGACATCCTCGGCTATTCCAATTGGTATAAGTGGTGTACAATTTGCAAGCTCGATTGTAATGTTAGTGGGGGTAAGATTAGGTAATATCATCAATTTCCAAAGAGAATGAGGCATGAGATTAGTGCTAGCACCTAAATCTGCAAGGGCTAAACATCCCTCAATCTTGGAAAAATCACAAGGTAGTAGAAATTGGCCCGGATCCTCTTCCTTTCTTGGCATATGCCTTTTGGGTTTTTTTAAGAAGGATCGATGCACAATTTTCTTCAAGGGTTACTTTGGTTAGGTCGATAAAGCTCTCTTTTTTAATCGTGGATAGAATTTGAGGTACACGAGGGTGTGCACTCTTTTCCTTGGTTGCCACGTTCACTCCATCGACTTTAGAACAATAAGACGCCTTAGAAGTCGAGGGTTGAGAAGAAGGAACAACACGAAATCCATCAAGGGTAGGGGTAATCACACGACTTTTTCCACGAGACGAGGCGGATTTACATTTTCCTTCGGTTTTGCAATGGTGTCACTAGGTAACGAACTCGATGAAGCACCCGAGGCTTTGTTCATAATAGCCGAAAACATCTTTTTAATGTCAATTTGTCCTTGCTCAATGTTCGTGTTTTGCAATTTCAAAGTATTAGAAAAATTGTTTTTCAAAGTACCAATTTCTCCCTCTAATCGTCTCATATTAGCCTCATTCGTTTTAATGTAATTTTGAAAATCGTTTGACGGACTATTTTGATTAGCATTAAAGTTCCCTTGGTTTTGGTTGTTTGTTTGAAAATTGTTTTGATTCCCTTATGAAAAATTCTTTCCTTGATTGTTGTTGTTATCTCGGTTTTGCCAATTCAAATTACGACCTTGATTATAACCTTGATTTTGATTCGAAAAATTCCTTGTTGATTATTTCCTTGAAAATTATTTCGGTTTTTATTAAAATTGTTGCCTTGGTTATAATTGCCTTGTTGCGATGGATCGGCGTTATTTTGATTTTGATTAGAAAAGTTGTTGTTTAACGTACTCACATTCGATGTTTTGCCATTCGTAGCCGCACACTCGTAATAATTATGAGGTCCACCACAAAACGTACACGAAGTCTCAACCGTTTTCACCATAGCGGGGGCGTCTTTCTTTTGCATTTCGACGAGAAAGGATGTAAACACGTTCGTTAGCTTGTCGACTTTCGCATCAACCCTCTCAGTGTCGCGATTAGAATTACTAACATTGGCGACATTGGCAACACTCGGTGTGTTGCGGAGTTGGTAAACCTTGGATCGATTTTCGATAATCATTAATGCATCCTTCGGAGTCTTACACAAAAAGTTGCCACCGGCGGCGGAATTCAACGAATCTTGTTCTTGAAAACTAAGAACGTTGTAAAACGTATCGATTTGGTGCAACTCAGAAAATCCATGGTGAGTACATTGCCTAAAAAATTCCTTAAAACGACGCGTCACTAAAAGATTCATTCGGTTTTTGTTCAAATCTCGTTATTTCATTTTTGAAATACGTTGTCTTAGACGGTGGGAAAAAATGATTAATGAATTTGGAAACGAGATCCTTCCACGTAATTATCGAATTAGGTGGCTCTTTCTCGTACCAATCATTGGCGGCACCATCGAGCGAGTACGGAAAAAGCATAAGCTTGACGACATCAGTGTCAACGTTCTTAAACTTGCTCGTGGCCAAAAGACTATCAAAATTCCGAATGTGGTCGTGAGGATTATCGGCTTCACGACCTCGAAACTTCGTAGCTTGAATCAACGAAAGCATTCCGCTCTTAATCTCAAAATTCTCCGCTTCGATAGCGGGAATTACGATCGCCTCTCCATAACCCTCGGTGGGCGCTTGGAGAAATTCCATCATCAAACGATTGTCGTCCATCTCGTCTAAGGTTTTTTCAACAACGATATTAGGAACGTCGGTTTCTAAATCTCGTCTACGTCGTCGATTCCTTCGATTACGATTGCGTCGATTCGAAGCGTCGCTAGAATTAGAATAATCCTTAGATCGAGTGCGCATGCACTAAGCGTAGAATGGGGGGTAGCAAATAAGATTCTTTTTGCGGTTTTTCAATTTTTCAATTTTTTTGGTTTTTGATTGTTTTTAATTTTTTTGGATTTTTTTTTGTGTATTACGTAGACTCAAATCTACAAATCTCTCCTCGATTAAAGGAGCCTCAAAGAATGAAATGATCACGTGGAGTGAACGCCTTCGTTGACTTTAGAACGTTGGTGGAACACCAAAATGTTCAAGAGGGTTTAAACTTGAAAACGAGAAAATATATATGATACGTAGATAATACTTGGGCGGCAAATCCTCGATTGGCCCTCTTTCTCAAAACACGCACAAGCAAGCGGAGGAAACGAGGCGGCGCTAAGCACATAAGATCCTTTTTCCTTTAGGCGTGAAATACAACCGCCTTATACCCACCTTATAGTTAAAGCTGTAGCACTTTCTTGTGAGATATGCGGCGGTCCTCATTCATAAAATGATTGTCCTTCTACTTATGACAATCCGGAAAACGTGTATGCGGCTCATGGTAACTATTCAATGGAAAGCTATCAAGCCCGACATCAAGGTGATCGTAACTTGCTAAGTTATCGTTCCAACAACTTTCTTTCACCCGGTTTTCTCCTCAAAACCATAACCCAAACAACTTTAATAGAACAATCCAAACCCACTTCGAGCTTCTACTCCATATCACCCACCCGCTCACCAAGCACCACCCATCACTCCACCCACGACTTATAATCATGATGTTGAAGCTTTCATGAGGACCCAAGGAGAGGTAGTTAAGAATCTTCAAAGCCAAATCATCAACTTGAAAGGTGATATCACTAAACAAGGGAATGATATTAGAACCGAACTTAGACATGATATGCAAACTTCTTTGAGCAATCAAACGAATGATTAGAAGAATATGATGGCTAGTTTCATTCAAGGTAATCAACCTTCTACTTCTGGCTCACTTCCTTCCAATACTGTCACCAACCCATGAGCGAATGTGAGTGCTATTACTACACGTAGTGGAGCAACTCTAGTAGGACCATCTACCCCTCCTCCAGTTACTCTATCTACACCTCCTCCACCACCATTTATCCCACATACTTCCGCTCTTAGTATTAGTTCTCTATTACCGTCTCCACCTCTTAATGAAGAAGTACCCAAGAAACACCCTTCACCAACCCCACCTTCCACCTTTAAACCTTCTATACCTCCTCCCGTTACTACACCTACACCTCCTAAACCCAATATTCCTTATCCATGTCGATTAGACAAGTGAAAATTGCTCACCAAGGATGACATTCAAGTGTCAAATTTTTTTAAGAAGATTTCAGGAGTGACCATCACCATTAGCCTTGTTGAAGATCTTGCCCAAATGCCAACATTCGTTAAGATGTTTAAGCAATTTCTTAATAAGAAGGAGAAGATGGTCGAGTTTGTTAATACTCGATTGAATGAGAATTGTTCTGCAATCCTTCTTAAAGAACTCCAGAAAAACTTGGAGATTCCGGTCGTTTTGTGCTCCCATGTACTTTTAACCAAACCGAAGAATTTACTGCCTTAGCCGATCTCGGGGCAAGTATTAATTTGATGCCTTTAAGTGTTTGGAAAAAGTTATCATTACCCAATCTTAAACCAACAAAGATGACTCTTGAGCTAGCTAATCGAACTCTCGCTTACCCCGTTAGTATTACCGAAGATGTGTTTGTTAAAGTTGGTACCTTCACTTTTCCGGTCGATTTTGTTGTTGTTGATTATGAAATGGACCCTCGTATTCTGTTAATACTTGGACGGCCATTCTTGATAACCGGAAAAGCCTTAGTCGATGTTGCCGAAGGTGAACTCATTTTAAGGGTCGGGAATGATGCTCAAGTTTTTAAAATGGGGAAGATCACAAACAAATCCCATGGAAGAGAATCAGTGAATATGAATAATGTGCTTCAAGACGAGCTTGATACAACTACTTGTGAAAGTACAAAGCTTGATGATTTTGTCGTCTACAACAATCCTCTTTTTGATTCTTGCTATGATAATCCACTTTTCCAAGATGATGTGGATGATTCTCTCTCCAATTTGGATCTTCCACCAATTCATTAGTCTCCACCGATCTATAATGACTATGATGATGATTCCATTTCTGATATGGATGATTCTGATGATTTTACTTCAGAGTATAAAGACATGCCAACATATGATGATTTTGATGATGTCGATACTCTTTCGAGTGATTCTTCACATGATGACCTTGCACCTACTTTTGATGAAGATCCTCCACCAACAATGCTTGATCCTACTTTGGATGACTACTCATTTGAGGAAGATTTTTCCATTTTTCTCAATACTTACTTCCCCAATGAGAATGATTCTCCTCCTTTGGACTTTGATTTTTGTCTTTATCCTCCTTCGGATATTAAGAAGACACCGATATCCGTAGTACCTATGTCTTGACACCTCTTTATCCACCTTCTGAGGATGAGATTGGGAGATTTATGAGCGGATCCTCTTCAAGGTCTACTGATCCTGAGTGTTGTTTTACCCTAAAGGAAAAGGTGTTCGATCTGGGTATTGCAATTTTTAAGCCATCTCAGTATCCATCTGATGAAATAAAAGGAAAGATTTTTGGAACTTATGGAGATATGCTTGCACCTCATCATACTTACTACCACCGTGCTCAATATTTGCTTAAGGGAACCTTGCCTACTCTTCTTTGGCTTGCCTTGTTCGCCTTAAGCTTGTGCTACTTGATGGATGAAACCATGTATTTGATCCCAGTGGATGTTCTTCAAGTTTCTTACCATGATAATCAAGGTCGAGTCAGGCTCACGACTCAGTTAACAAAAACAAGCGCTTCTCGGGAGGCAACCCGAGTATCTATCCTTTTTCTTTTGTTTTTATAATAAGTGTACGGGGAGACCCTAGTATGTGTTTGTTGCTTTCTTTCTTATCATGTCCAGGGATTAGAGCTCTCAAAGATCCATTCTTGATGACTTTTAACGACCCGTGATGCCATGTTTCGTCTTCCCGGTTCTTTCCTAAATTCTTTTGATTCACTATTTTATATTCTTCAATATTAAAATAGGAATCACTTTAGTTGTCCTTTCCTTAGCAATAAACAACGTGCACAATGTCCTAAGTGTAGAGGAGTTTACTTCCACATGCTTAAACATTGAGGACAATGTTTATATTAAGTGTAGGGGGACTTCTATCGAAGTAAAGTGGGATTTTCCTTGTATTTGTCCTCATTTTAACCGGAAAATTGATTTTTCGACATTTTTCAAAATTTTTAATCTATTTTGGCCTAGTAGTATTTTCCTTTGTTATCGTTATTTACTTTCATTGCTAGAATAAATTTTTTAATAAAGTGGTTTTAATTTTTAAACGTTGTAAATCTTTTGACTCAACCCGAGTTTACTTATCCAAGTTTACTCTAGCTAGTATCCTTAACGTCGTTTATCAAGGGAACTTTAAAATGCGAATTCTAAACTTGAAAAAGTCTAAGAAGTTGCAAGATCCTATAGATGACTTGAAAACCCAAAACTTTGATTTAATTGGCTAAGCATCCACGAGTCTCATTCCTTGAGATTTTTAAATTGTGGAGAACGGGAGATGATAGAGTCAATTATAAGTTTGGTATTCTTTCATGAATTTATGTGAGTTAATTATGAGCTTTTTCTCCCATCGCTTGGTAATAAATTTAATTGAAATAAATAAGGTTGTACGATCTGAAAAGTTACTTAGCTTCTAGCCCAAGATTGTTTAAAAGTTGCTCGGTATTAATTAGAGTTCATAGCCAAGGCATAACTTATTGAAGTGGGATGCGAAGATTGGCGAGTCCAAAAAGGTTCTAACAAAACATGAGGGCTACATTTTGTTACTAAAGATCCAAAAGTGATGTGAAGAATCATTTATCAGAAATCAATATGAAGGATTGAGACACACGACGAAAAGCAAATACTCCCGTAAAGATCATGGAGAAATCTATCCAAAAAGGCCCTAGTATGAGGATAAATAGATCCAAGTCCTAAAAGGAGGCGGATCGTTGTATATCAAAATCCCAAATAGAGATTGGAGAAAAATGAAAAAGTCGTGGTCCAAATATGAAGAATCTCTCAAAAAGTGCAAGTGAAGAAACTCCTATTATGAAGAGAAGACCATTATTTCATGAACGTCTCTCAAGATTTGAAGTATGAAGTCAATGCCAAATATCGGTCCGAGAAAGGTCTCAAATCGTGAAGCGAGTTATGCCAAGATATGAACTTTATGAGGTCCCGAGAAGCAGTTTTAATAGATTTTGTCCTTTAGCTAACTATTGATTAAATCGTCCTACTTTATTTTCAGCCTAAATAAATTATCGAAATAAGTCAAACAATGCATCCTCGTGATCATTCAAGACAACAATAAAATATAAGAGATACACTTAGGAATAAGGGAGTCTAAGTGAATAATTGGGCCACATTAATTCGTGTTAGTTTGCTAACTTATAATAACAATGATCTCGTTTTTAAGCTTGGTTTGGGGAACGTGAAACTTGAGGGTGAACGTGAAACTTGAGGGTGATAAACAATCATGACATTCCAAAACCCTGAGGTAAGTCTTTGATCTTTTTACTAGTTTTCTTCCTTTAAATACTTTGTAATTTTCTATCTCTTTAATAAAGGCTAAGGTGATTCATTATGATGAAAAATGTAAAACATGCTTTGTAATTAATGCATTGCATGAGGACATTGCAATGGTCAAGTGTAGGGGATTTAATAAGTGTGAAAACACTTATCCTTTTACCACTTAATAATAATAATAACCAAGCCAAAACGTGTATTTTATGTCGTAAATGTCGGAATTATGTGTGGTTTGTGTTTTAGTTGTGATTTAGGATCAAAATGTGAAAAAGGAAGAAAACACGGGCTTTCACGGGCTTTTATCGAAGATAAAGACAAAAGACGAAGTCAAAAGATCAAGAGTGCAAAAAGAACGGAAGTCCAAGGCCTATTCTGAAGATTTATCGAAGAAAGTCTAAAGACGAAAGTTTAATAAAGTCGAAGAACTCAAGTCTAATTAATGAAGAAATTACAAGACAAGTTCAAATAATCGCGAGACAAAGTCGAAAAAAGTCGAAGAATTTAGAAGACGAAAAGACGAGAAAAGGAAGGAAAGATCAACACTTGCTAATCTCCCTATAAATACCCTCCTAATGTCACATTAGGAGGTGTTGAATATCTTGACAAAATAGTTCTTCCACATTTTAATTTCATGTCATTTACTTAATTGTCATTTAATTTCCTTGTCTTGCACCTTTAATTTGCAAGCTCTTTAATTCTTGCTCTTACTTTTAATTGTTGAATCTTATTTTTAATCAAGTTTTTGTTATTAATATCTCATTCTACCTTTCTTGTTTTGATTTAATCTTTATGCATATGTGCTTATTGTCATGCTTATTTGATTGTTTGTTATGTTTGTTATGTTTGTTATGTTTATGATTGTGTTAGCTTATTGATTTTATAGCTTATTGTGTGTTTTTCTTAAATTTAATTAAGTGTTTTTAAAAGTTATTTTATAAAAAGTTGATTTTAAATATTTTTATTATTTAGTGTTTTTAAAAGTTTTTAAATTTTAGCTTATTTAGTATTTCCTAAGATTAATTTGGTTAATGTTTAGGTTAAGTGCTTATTAGTTTTTAGCTTAATTTTGGTTTCTATATTATTTTTGTTAAAATGTTTCTTATCTGGGTTATCTAAAACCCTTGCATTCCGTATAGCCAGCAAATATCTTTTTCCGAATAAGGGTTCAAAATAGAGAATTCCGGATAGCTGGTAAAACTACAAATTCCGGATAAGGATTCGGAACACATTCCGGATAAGGATTCAGAACACATTCCGGATTAGGGTTCGGAAATGCATATTGCGGATAAGCACCTAGGTACGGTTTCCGGATAAGAAATTGCTTATTCCGGATTAGTGTTAGATAGTAGATTCCGGATAAGCCTAGGAACACCAATTCCCGATAACGTCCTTAAGACGGATTCCGGATAACGTGAAAGTTATAGATTCCGTATAGTAGTATTAAACCAATTCCGGATAACATCTAGATTATGTATTCTGGATAAGAACTTGTGCTTCGATTCCGGATTAGGATTTTTAATATAGATTCCATATTAGACTAATTGTGGATTCCGGATAGTGACAGTAACACGGATTTCGGATAAGGACTAGTTTTTGGTTTTTTCCGACTTAGCTTCAGTTTATTCCCTGTTTATTTTCAAGCATTTATTTTTCCCGCCTTTTTCTTTAGCGTTATTTTAATTGTTTTTCTTTATTTTAAATTTCAAGTTTGCATTTTTATTACATTGTCAAATATATTTTTCGTCAAGCTTTAATTATTGTCATTTATTTAATTACTTTTAAAGTCTTGATTTTTCACAATTTTCTTTAAAGTTTTGCACATTTATTTTAAACAACGACCAAAAATATTTCTTTTCACCAAAAGACAGCTGAGTCGCACATTTAACTATTATCAATTCGAAAAGTCTGGTTCAACAAAATTTTTTACTGAGTAAAATCAAGGTATTAATAGGAAATCCACTACAAGTGGATATCAATTTTTGGGGAGCAGACTAATATCTTGGCAGTGCAAAAAGCAAACCATTCTGGCTACTTCCATAACTGAAGGTGAATATGTAGTAGCTGCTGCATGCTGTGGAAAACTCCTGTGGATTCAGAATCAATTGCTTGACTATGGGTACAATTTTCTTAAAACCAACATATTTATTGATAATAATAGTACAATCTGCATTATAAAAAATCTTGTTCAACACACCAAAACTAAACCTACTGAAATTAGACATCACTTTATAAGAGATTGTTTTGAAAAAGGATTAATTGTGCCTGAACCTATTGATACAAAAATTAATGTGGCGGATCTTTTGACAAAACCTTTTGACATTGGGAGGTTCCAGTATTTGGTAACAAGTATTGGGATGATAAATCCCTAATCAGATGTCTGTAAGATCTTGTGTGTGCTCAGGGATGTACTATTATTTGTTGTTGTAACATACTTAGTTAGTTTTTTCCACTTTGTCTAATGCCACTATTTTTGAAATATTTCCCCCTGCTTGGGTAGTTTCCCATGCTAGGGTTTTTCATTTTATGTGTCATGTGTGTGTGGTTTTAGACTAACTATGCAGGAACCAGCTAGGAATGTGATATATTTTCTGCATGGATTTTGTGAGTATTCAATGTTTAAGGGGAGGGGTAGGTCAAACCATTAGGAATCAGGGTATCCCTAAGATACTCATTTATGATCTTAGATTATACCCACTAGTGAGTAAGCTCTTTGATCTTGAGGCACTATAACATGTATCTTTAGGTGCATGTTGCCAAGACTATTGACCATAAGTACTAGAATGGTTGGGATGGAGACTTAGGTATATATATCTTGGAATGATGATGTTGAGTATTTTACACCCTTTAGGTAAAAGGCGTAAATGTGGAAAGTATTAAACAAGTGGTTTAGGAAAACCAAGTGTTTATGACCCAAAATGGTGGGATCGTTCTCAAGGAGGCTAGTGTGTTGTATTAAGAGATTATTAAAAGTTTGTGATTATGATTATGAAGAAAGAAAAGAGAAAAGGATGACGGTTACGATTAAAAATTACACTAAGACGAAAGTCGTAAACGTAAAACCCTAAAACGTGACAAAATTTAAAAATTACCCTAAAAGTTCCTAGAAAATTGCAATAAATCCTAAAAAATGTTATTAGAGTTCACAAAAAATAAAAAATCACAGAAACCTTTTATTTAATTAAATAATAGTTTTTTAATGCTAATTAAAGCCCAAAAAATCAATTTACTTAACAAAAATCAATTCACAGAAACCTCTAAAACAACTTTATTAAACTAAAAACTATTTTTGGAAAATTTAAAATTAATAAAAACTATTTAACAATGATTAAAAACTATTAAAATAGTAAAATAATCCCAAAAATTAATTAAATGACAAGAAAATTAATCTAAAAGTTTTAAAAATCCTAACTTAATGTTTTTAGCCTAATAAAAATGAAAAAGTTGCAAAAATATTAAAAACAATTTTTAATAATAAAATAATAAAAAAATATTAATAAAAATCCAAAAATTGTAAAAAAATTCTAAAAACTTGCAAACTAGTTTAATTTAACTTAAGTAAACAGAAAATGAAAGTGAAATATCCAAAATACCCCTAATGGGCCTCCAAATGGGCTAAAACTCAAAACAGTCCAGGCTTAATGGGCTTTTTGGCCCAATAAGCAAAAAGTTATCCAAATAAGCTGAAAAGTTCCAGTCTAGCTTAAAATTTAATTTTAAACACAAAACTCTAAAGGCCCAAAAGCTGAAAGTGAGCTTATCACAGCTTAATAAGCAAACAACTTATTCTTAATGGCTTTTTGGTCCATTAAGCCATAAGCTAATGCCATAAGCTGATATTTGACATACATCCTTCTAATGAGATTCTAAAGTTGTTTGTAAAAAGAATTTTTGAATATGCCCACGAAATAAGACTGAAATAAGCAAAAGCTCTCTACATAAAACAACAAAATAGTCGTTTTAGAGTTCTAGGTTGTTTCAAGAGTTGATTCTTTTTGCAAAATGTTTTAAATCACTTAACTAAGCTTAATAATCAAAAAGATTTCCAAAAAGCACACTGAATAAGCTGGAAAAAGCAAATAAGCACTTATGAAAAAGTCAACTAAGTTGGTTTCCTAGTCAAACCTAAAAGTCAAAGTCTCAAATGCTCCAGAAAAGTCAAATGGGTCAAATAAGGAAGATTGATTACAAAAAATAAGTTGTTGCAAGTCTAAATAAGCTATTAAAGCTTATTGATAAGCTGAATGATAAATAACACTAGCAGTGGCTAGTAACAGTGGGAAAGGGTTCCCACTGCTTGACTTTCTTGACTGTTTGTCTTTAGTGGATTTTTGTTGGAATTGATGAACAAACAATTCACCCTTAAAACCAGTGGGTTATAGGGAGTCACAAACAACCAAAAAATAACAGTAACACCTAGCTAATTAGTACAGTTAATTCAAACAGTGCTCAGATATGATCCAGACTTGAAAAATAAGCAGTTATGATGAAATAAGCAGTTTAAGCAAGATTAATCCAACGAAATTGAACCAAATGCATACACAAGCTATAATAAACTTAAATAAGCATAAATGAACTTTTTTGATACACTGAATCAAAGATTAGACCTAGAATCAAGCCTATGAATGTTACTGATGAACAATGAACAAACAAAAAATCCTTTGTTGATATACTTCACCACAGATCCAATTTTAAACCCTCAAATCTACTTATCAACTTACACAAACGTTGTTTAAGCACCTTTAAACACTAAATATGCATACACTCTAGGTGTTTCCAAAATTTTAGATCAAAACAGGAAAAATCAAAGTATTTATAGCACATTTTTCAGATTTGATGTTCAAAGCAAAAGATATGCAGATAAAAGCATACAAACACCTCAGCAACAGATAAATACCACAAACAAACCCTAAACACCTACTCAAACCAACTTGCAAAGCTTAAATCAGTAGACCCAAACACCCCTTTCACTTTTTAAAATCCAATTTAACAAAGCCAAAGTGTATAACAAGTTATACCAAACTCAAACAAGCATCAATACAACATTCTTAACAAGTAAGAACAAGATTCCAACCATATAAACACAACATACAACAACAGATCACAAAATCACTTAGAACCACTATTTCAAAAAAAAATTGGAATTGAGAGCTCAAACCTCATGAATGTACATCCACACTCACAAATTATTGAGCTTATGTGCCTAGCTATACAAGGCACAAGCTTCCAATAGCTGCTAAGAACAACAAGGTGATTAGCAAACAAATTATATAAAAAATGGAAAATGAACAAGATTTGATTCAAGCTTGTTCCCCACTCCATGAATCCTCCCAAACCACAAGCTCACTACACCTTGATAATCTCCTTATCAGGGTGTTATGATCACCTATAATCCAAGAGTTCAAGTGTTTAAACTATGACTTAGAAAACAAATCAGATTTTTGAAAAAAATTTAAACACTTGCATAAAACTTAAACTAAACTTTGAAACTTCATAAACACAAACTCAAACCCATAATCAATAACAAGAAAGTAAATTGGGACTTGGAATTCGTCGCAAAGTTCAAACTTTTTTCATTAACTTATAAAACAAGCTTTATAGACTTTTGACCTAGGAATCCAAGAACAAAGGTAAATGTTGTAATCTAGAGGCTTTATATAGAGCCTTACAAGTCCTACAAAGCTGAAAAATAAAGGAAACCCTAGGTAATGAACTTCAAGAATTGCCCTTATGAAATTTGAATTTTTTGCTAACATGTGAAGTTCTCTTGGCGTTTTGTTGATGCTAGCTGGGTGTAATTGGATCAAAGGGTCCAAAATGAGCTTATATTGCAAGCTATGTTGTGGGACGTTGATTCCATGGCAGGTTTTTGTCTACTTCCCCAAAAGCATGTAGCAGGATAGTTCATGTGACACTTGTGGTCATCTGGAAAGGGGTTTAAGGTTTGGGTTATGTTCATTAAGACCTTAATCTTTAATCTAGAGAAGATTAAGGTTTAATTCTTGCTGAATAAGAAATCCCTAATTCGTGTTCATAAGGTGAATAGTGGTTAATTTGATCTGTTTTGGGATTTAAATAAGTGTTTAGCGCGAGTTTAAACTAATTAAATAAATTAGTTTAAAGCGTTGGTTAGTGGGATTGTGACATGGCAGCAGGATGGGTTGTGATTGGTGGATTTTGGTGAGTGGGGCACATGTCATAAGCTGGTTGGTCTAGGTAAGGTTTAGTGTCTCCCAGTTTTGGCCCTGCACTTTCTTTCTTTGTTTCATTTCAGGTTTTAATAGCATAAAATCAGAATCCTTTGTTATGGAAGTTTGGTTTATCAAACTTTTGCCCCAAAAACTTTACAAAGGTTTTACCAAGGACTTGTTTTGCCAATTCATGATATATGAAGGACCAAACTTGACATGTATTCAATATTCAAGGTCTTCACTTGTTCTTTGTCTTCATGGAGGACTAAAAGTGACAAGTCTTCAAATATGAGGGACCATTCTTGCCAATTCTTCAAAGTTGAGGGTCCTTTTTGCAATTTTGACAAACTTTAGAGACCAAACTTGTAATTATGAATATACAAGGGTTTAAAGTGTCAATTCTTCAATAATGAAGGACCCTTCTTGTGCAATCTTCAATTCTTTAAGGAATTTTCTTGGAAAATCAACTCTAGGGCCCGGTTCTTTGTGAGGCTTCGTTTCCCGTGTTCGTTTTTGCTTGTTTCTTGTGATCTTTTGCCATTTTCTCAATATCCGTACCTAAAATACACATTGAACAAACACAAGCATATATTTGGCACATTTTATGATATTTTTACCATTTTAAACCCGTTTTGGACATTGAGACTATGTATAAAAGTAGTCTCATCACTCCCCAATACTAAACCATTGTCGTGCCCTCACGCAATGCTAGAATAAATTATCTTAGCACCTCCAAAATGCATTTTTACGCACTTTTATTGAATAATAAACTTACTACACTACTACTACTTGCGTTTTAGACATAATGTATGATTTTCATCGCAAAATGGGACGTTTAGGTTCATAGAATACGAACACGTGAATGCTTCGTTAGAAATAATTTCATCGTCATCGATTCTCACTCAATTCTATGCCAAGCGTGTAACGAGATCATTGTCATTATAAGTTAGTAATGCTAACACTACTCATATGCCCTAATCACGTACTTAGACTCCTATTTTCCTAAGTGGTATCTCTTATATTTTATTTTTGTCTTGAATGTTCACGAGGATACATTTTTTACTTATGCGATGATAGAGATTTAGGTCTAAAAATAGAGTCATAACGGTGTAACCAAGACCATTGAATTCATTAACCCCCCTCCCCCTAATAGACAACGATGTCAAAAAATTAAGTCAACAAGAAGGATCGATAAACACGGTTTTATAATGGTTTTGAACATGATACTTATTACCAAGACTTTTATACGCCCCCTAATGGATGGGCCTTATCATCATAGGTTTACCTCCATCTTTTATTCAACTTCGCCATGAAGCTATTATTATGACTTCGATCTTGCCTTGCCTTTTATTTAACCTCGCCATGAGGTGTTTATTATGGCCAAAGACGTATATCCTCACGCTAAAAGCGAATTTTGGATCTTTAAATCATCAAAGATTAAGGCATAATTCACTTTCAATTTCGCATAGATTTTTTTCGGCCTTGTGAGCTTCAAATAGTTTGCTTGATTTAGGTGAGCACTTGAAATCTTATTATTAGGTGAAGCTTTTGGTTATTCGGGTTGCCAATAATTTAAAACCGTGACGCTGGTGATACCTTAATGTCTTCCCAATTTAATTACATGGAAGCTACTAGAAAAGACTAGAAACCAACAATCAAGACTAAACCGCTAAGCCAATACTTATTAGCAAAATATATGTACAAGAGAAGGGAGAATAAGCAAACAACAAGAACACATGAGTTTTTGAAAGAATACGAGTACTCTACGTTTAGCTTAGTAACTTATAATTAACTCTATCATTTCTCGTCCTCATTTAAGAGACTTGGCCTAATATAAAGTTAAGGAACCGAAGCTAAGTGCTCAGCACGCACGGTCGAGTCAAAAAATACTCTTATTCTCGCCATCAAAAAATCTACATTCGTGTCTTCAAACACTTATAAAACATGAGAAATTTTTAAAATTTGGCCATTTTTAGCCTTATTTTGAAACAAAACGATAAACAAAAAGATAAACTTTGGAAAGCGTGAAGGTTTGGCAAGGCAAGTATCCATTCACCCCCCATTGTAAAGTTAAACATTATCCTCAATGTTTCGAGTCTAAGGGTAGGATACCCCCATACTAGAGACGAAGTCGAATGCTTAATATAGCATGGGAAGGGTGTGTAACCATTAAATCAATAGCCGTTTATGAAGTGATATAAACCTAAGGTTAGAAAAATCAAGGATATATCATGTGGATATCAAGAAATTCTTCAAAGCAAACGATCGAGTGTTCACGTAAAACAAACATGAGAGGCTCCAATCGTGAAGATCATGATCATCTAAAAACCACAATGCACAAACAACCACGGAACAAAGGTTGGAAGGGCACAAATCCCCTCATGTTAACTACATTAGAAAGCGATAATATGTATATAGATAAGCATGGGAATCCCCTACGAGGCACCTCGTTTTTTATTACCGAGTCATGAGCTCGACTCGATCCTCTCAATACTAATTATCATTGGGGAAGGTGACTTGGTCGAGGTAGTTCAAAGAAGGAACTTCCCCACCAAAGTAGTGCTTCAACCTATGGTCATTCACCTTGAAATTAGGACCATCATTTTGAGCTAGCTCGATGGTCCCATAAGGAAAAACTTGGGTAATGGTGAATGGTCGGACCAACGAGATTTCAACTTGCCGGAAAAGATTTTGAATCTTGAGTTAAAAAGCAACACTTGATCTCCAATGTTAAAAACTCGGTTTTTAATTTGAGAATCATGAAACTTTTTAGTTTTTTCTTTGTAAATCAATGAATTTTCATAACCAATGTCTCTCAATTCATCCAATTCATTATGTTGCATTTTCCGGTTTTTTCCCGTTGTCTCAATGTCACCATTACAATACTTTAGGGCCCAATAAGCTTTGTGTTCGAGTTCAATTGGAAAGTGAAAATTCTTCCCATACACAAGCTTGTAAGGAGTGCACCTAATGGGCGTCTTATGAGCGGTACGAAAGGCCCATAAAGCATTGTCTACCTTATCTGACCACGATTGTCGGTTTTCTCCTATCGATCTCTCCAAGATCCTCTTCAACGCTAGATTTGAAACCTCGACTTGCCCACTCGTTTGTGGGTGATAAGCCGTAGAAAGCCGATGTGTAACCCATATTTCTTTAAAACTCTTTCAAATTGGTCATTGCAAAAATGGGTTCCACGATCGCTAATGATTGCACGAGGGGTTCCAAACCGAGAAAACAGTTGCTTCAAAAACTTGACTACCACATGAGCATCGTTTATGGGCAAAGTCTTAGCTTCTACTCACTTGGATAGGTAGTCAACGACGACAAGGATGTACTTACTATGTAACACCCCATTTTGATAAATGGAATGTCACGCGTGATTATGGCGTGTCATCAAAGCATACAAGGATAAATGTATAAAACATCACATGCCATAAAGGAAATACCGGAATCAAACATCGGTACCCCAAAAGTAGAACTCATCACACACAAACATAAGTACTGTAAATGAAAAGGACTAAAGAATGTCCATGGAAATGAGCATCAAAGTATAAACAAATGCATAAAGTAATGAAGGCTAGGAAGCTTCCAATCCATATGCACATACGCTTAAAGTCTACGAGCGTCCCTGAGTACCTGTCGTTTTGGGAACATGAAAGGAAAACGGCTGAGCATAACGCTCAGTGCACGGATATACAAGTAAAGCATGAATAACATAAGCATATAAGCATAGAGCAGCGGAAAAGACTAAGTCCTGGATAACCTGGTATATCTTAGTAAAAACTGGTTTTATAGTTTGAAAAGCCTTATGTTTATCTTGTAAAAACTATTTAACATATTTACCATTAGCCAATATAGGTCATGAAATATCAAAGTGCATGAATACTTGGAGGGGTGACCTCGTCATGCAACTTAGAGGGGCTGCCTCTAATTTAATATACTGGTTTGGGTAGGAGGGTCAGCTCCTTGTGAATGATGTAAGGCACACACCACATTCACCTGAATAATATACTGAAAACATGTAAACTAGGATGCACCCATACGCCCCACCTGATAATAATAATATGGCCAAAAGCTGAAGGGACTCCACGAGCTATCACTCCGTCGTGGTGGAGTCATAACACTGGTGCCTCTAGTGTTATGGTTACGGTACCTCCATAACTAGGTGAAACTGGTCATGCATGTATATGGCTTTAGGTATCTAAATAAACATAAGCAATTCAGAAACATATAAAACATATACTGGGGAAAACAGTTGGCTGCATACGGGGAAATCCTAGTAAGGAATAATGTCCATAGTGAAAGGACGGATAATTCGTAGTTTGTGTCCAGTGAGCGAAGAAGACAAACGGAAGAGAGTCCTACTTCGGTATCACTAATGCTACATAAATAATATACGTGTATAAGTATCTGATTACTGAGTACGTAGCTGGTTTTATATCATGTCTTAGCTTGTTTTATATGTTCATGTCATGTTTTACTGATTTAAGCTTTATACTGTGTTTATCATGTATTCTATCTATTCTGTTTATGTATTTCTTGTATTTCTGGTATTATTATACTTGTTGTGTAATAATAAGTAACTTTCTAAAAATAGCAGTTTCCTAAAATAGAAAGTTTCCAAAAATAGAAAGTTTCCAAAAATAGATTTACTGCCTTAATTAAATAAGTTTCTAAAAAAAGAAAGTTTCCATAAATAGAATAAGCTGGATTATTAAACCAATAATATAAGCTTAAGTGTTTACTGATTTATTATTCTAAGTCATGTAATTAAATAGTATAGTTTATTAACTATTTCATGTAAATTAATAAAACTATAGGTTAAAGTATTTTATTAAATATTTCACGATTTAATTAAATAAGAAAGTAATAATACTTAGGTTAAAACGTGTATTAATATTTGGTATTAATATAACCTATGTCATGTAACTTAATTAATTATAAGTCATGATTTTTAATAATTAATTAATTATATAGTCTAAATAAAACGATAATCACTTATGTTAAAATCCATGTATTATTAACAATATTAATAACCTAAGTTATGTATAAATTAAATGAATCATGTACATATTTTAATTAATTTAATTTAATCTTGTAAAAATAATTAACCTTGTAAAATAATTAACTTGCAAAAATAACCCATGAACCGAACCCGTGTTTTAATCTAAACATGTCGTGAACCGGACCGGTTTAACCCATGGACCGGCCAACCAAACGCAACCTTAACAGTGGCTAACCAACTTAGCCGGTTGCCACTGTTTGTACAAAACAACCACCGGCTGTGCCGGTGGTGTCCTTGATCATGTCTAGCCGCCAGCTAGCATGAGTTCCCCCCGGCTAGCCGGTGTTCCCCCTGCTGCCGCGACCTACGTTCCCCCTGCTTTCCTTATTTAGCCACCGGCTTACGCCGGTGGTGGTGCTTGTTTTAGCTGAGACCCAACCGAACACTAAACATACCCCGACTAAGGTCGGTTGGTGCGAAACAAAACAGGCCGAGACCCTATGGTCTCGGTTCTTACGTTGGCCCAAAACAAACACCCCTTAAACCATAATTAAATTAACCCATGATTTATTAACATGTTAATTACTTGTTTTTAATAAACCATGATTTCATGTGTTCTTGATTTATATAAACATAAAGAAAAATGGGTTTAAGGATTTACCGATTACGTGAAACAAAGGAGAACGATAACTCTAACAACCTTGCAAGAAATCAATCACCAACATCAACCAACACACCCCTCTTTGGTGTTTGTACCCGGCGGCCAAGAAGAACAAGAGGAGAGAAAAGATTTTAGGGTTTAGTTTATTTTCTAATTTTCTGAAATTGTGAAAATATCTTTTCCCTTTATTCTTGTTTTACTAAAATCAAATGGGCTTGGCCCTTTCTCTTGTGTCTAGCCGTGGGTAAGGGGGCCCACATGGGGTAACCCGAATGTTTTCTCGTGTCTAATATTAAGTGTGTTATCGTGTTCGTATTTACATGATTTAAATAGTTATCGTTCGTGTCTTATTATATTTATTCATGATCATAATAAATATACATAAATACGTAATACTAAGCTCGTGATTATTTACGTTCATGATTTCATGTTCGTATGTTCGTGATTATAATTATTATTGAAATAATTATCGTGTCTTAATACGTATTAAATACTTATTGTGATATATCACGTTCGTAATACTTGTAAATCTTGTTCGTGAATCGTAAACTTGCTATAAAAGGAAAGTTCTAATCATGTTCGTACGATCATAAGGGTACTATTCATGGTAAAAGCATGCGGGTTTTACAACTCTTCCCCCCTAAAAGAATAATTCATCCCCGAATTATAGATAATGTAACTGTAAAAGAAGAACATACCCGAATTCAAAATATGAAATGAGGGTAAGGAGCCCGGATAGACTCCTCTGTTTCCCAAGTGGCTTCCCGTTCGGTATGATCCCTCCAAAGGATTTTGACGAATGGAATCGTCTTCCTTCTCATGACTTGTTCTTGTCTGTCAAGAACTCGTTCGGGTTCTTCTATGAAAGTGAGATCTTCACGAATCTGTTCCAGTGGATACTGAACCATGTGAAGGGGATGATACTTATACCCTCTGAGTAACGACACATGGAAAACATCGTGAACATGAGAAATATGCGGAGGTAACGCTAACCGGTAAGATACTTCATCGACTCGTTCAATGACATCAAACGGTCCGATGATCCGAGGACTGAGCTTCCCTTTGATTCCAAAACATCTAACACCACATGCCAGTGAAACCTTAAGGAAAACGTGATCTCCTACGTTAAAAAGTAATTCCCTACGATGCTTGTCTGTGTAACTCTTCTGACGTGACCGTGCTTCTTGCAGTTTCTGCTTAGCTACTGCGACCTTCTCGTTGGTCAACTCAATCATTTCTGGTCCTTCAAGTGTTCGCTCACCAACCTGATCCCAGCAGATTGGGGCGCGACACTTTCTGCCATACAACATCTCGAAAGGAGCACACTTGATACTTGCGTGCCAACTGTTGTTGTATGCTAACTCTACCAAACAAATGCAATCGTCCCAATCTCCCGTTGATAGGTGTGTAAACACCCATCCTTTTACCACTTAATTCTGGCTAAAACGAGACCAAAACACGTATTTAATATCATTTGTTTGGAATTATGCGTGGTTTTTGTGTTTATTGTGTTTTCAGAGCTAACCGGATGAATATTAAAGAAAACATGGGATTACACGGGTTTTACCGAAGAAAAGGACTCAAGATGAAGTCTATTGTCCAAGAGATGCAAAAGATTTGAAGTCACTAGGCCTATTCGAAGATTTATCGAAGAAAAGGACCAAAGATGGAAGATTTACAAAAGTCGAAGAAACTCAAGTCTATTAAACAAAGAAATTAAAAGACGAGTTGAATTTAATCGACGACAAATCCCGAATCAGAATCGAAAACGTCAACTTTTCTGAAAATACTAGAAGACAAGAAGAACGGGAGAAAGCCCACTCACCAACTAAAGGGAACACCTATATAAAGGGTTCCCCTCACACACTTTGCATCCAGTTTTTGTTTTTTTTTCTTCTCCCCACTTTTTTCTCCTTTCTGTTTCGTAGATATCACCAACACCACTAGGGTGTTTGGTGATTTTGATCTTTGTTTTTCAATCTTGTAATTTTAATTCTTGTTTTGTGATTGTTAAAACATTAATCATCAATACAAGTTCTTGTTTAATCTTTCCATTTCATCTTGTTCATCATCATCTTTTATTTCAAGTTCTTAAGTTCTTATTTGATTGATTTGATCCTCAAAAGTTGTTGGGTTTTATGTTTTTGTTGATGGGATTTGTAGTTTATGGTTAGTAGATGCTTTGTGTTTAGCTTTATTTAAGATTCGGTGAAAAACTTGGTGGTTTTTGGCATTAAAATCGTTTTCCCTGTTCTTCGGGTAAGGTAACTGTTTTTGAGTTCCCCAGGTTTCGAATGAACAAAATGTTCCGGATGAGTTGAAAGTTCCGAATGAACTGCATCTTCCGAATGAACACAAAGTTCCGGATGAACCAATAGTTCCGAGTGAACAAAAAGTTCCGAATCAGTCTTTAAGTTCCGAATCAGTTTTATCTTTTAAAAGTTCCGAATGAACCAAAAGTTCCGGATGAGCAAAACTTCCGAATGAACCAAAAGTTTCGGATGAGCAAAAGTTCCGAATGAATGTTATTTTCAAAAGTTCCGAATGAGTTAAAAAGTTCCGAATGAGTTGATTGTTCCGAATAAACTTCCGACTCAAAGTTCCGAAGAAAGTTCCGGATAAACTTCCGAACGAAAAGTTCCGGGTGAACTTCCGAACTAACTTCCGAATCAAAGTTCCGAGTGAAGGATTTTTCAAAGTTCCGAATGAAGACTTCCGGGTGAAAAGTTCCGGATCAATAGTTCCGAATCAAGGTCAAAGTTCCGAATCAATTTTCTTTCAATCTTACTTACTGTTTCTTTTTGTATATGTCTTAATATTTCTCATTGTTTCTTCATTTAATATTCTATGTTTAAGTTTAATTTTAATTCCAGTATTTTAATTCAAGTTTTTATTAATTGTCATTAAATTAATTGTTTTTGACATATGTTTTCATTCTAGTACATTTAAACTTTTTAGTAGATTAGAAAACTAAACCCCCTTTTTTTAGTAACCAAGAACAATCATTCCACTTAGAACCAAGATCAATTCGAGAGGACTGAGAGACATAAATTGAACCCATAGAAAATCAGTGTATCAAATGGCGCCGCTGCCGGCTCTTCTCGTTAAGATCAAAAGTTTTTTGTGAGAACTTGGATTTTGGGATCCGTTCCCCGTGAACGTTACTTTTTCATAAAAAATTTCAAAAAATCCTAAAAAAAAATATAAAATTTTCAAAAATACAAAAAAATTAAAAAACATAAAAACCAAAAATATTTTTGCTTTGTTTTTCTTTGTTCGTTCTTTTGCAGGTGTATGCGCACTCGATCCACGTCTTATCAAGAGCCCGAGCCTCTCGATCACTTAGACATGGCCGGTGTCCAAAACAACAACAACATACCACCTCCAAACAATAATAATAACAACAACAACCCACCTTTCAACAACATGAATAATAATAACAACAATGAGCCTCAACCGGATAATCGACCAATGATTGAACTGCTGCAAGCTCATGTAGATGGCAACACTGATCCAATTGTTATACCAGCAATTGCAGCCAACAATTTCGAGCTCAAGTCAGGCTTTATCCAGATGGTCTCTGCTCAACCATTCTTGGGGCGTACCATTGATGACCCACATGACCACATCAAGAGGTTCTTGCAACTCACTAACACGGTCAAGTTCAATGGTGTTCCACAAGAGGTTATCAGGTTACAACTTTTTCCCTTTTCTTTAGAGGGACAAGCCCGGCATTGGCTTGCTAAGGAACCGCCACAGAGTATTCTCTCGTGGACGGATTTGGAAACCAAGTTTATCAATTACTTTTTCCCACCCTCTCGTACTACCGCTTTGTGGAATGAAATCATAAATTTTGAACAAAAGTACGATGAGTCGTTCAGTGAATCTTGGGATCGTTTTAAAGATCTTTTAAGAAAATGCCCACAACATGGTTTTACCAAAGTACATCAAATTAATACTTTTTACACTGGTTTAAGCATGAGTGACCAAGATTCACTAAACAGTGCCTCGGGGGGTAATCTTTTGGCTAAGACTTCCAATGCTGCTTGGGATATCATTGAGAATAAGTCTCGTGTGCAAACCAAGAGTGTTCGGACCAATGTCGCTAGTGCTAGCACTAGTGACAGCGACAAGCGACTGGACAAAATCACTACGCTTCTTGAATTGCTTGTTACCCACACCGTTAACAACACCAACAGCAGCAACACTAAAAACGCTCAAGTTAGTGCTGTTAGCCAACCATGTGAGATATGCGGGGGTCCTCACTCTTACACCACTTGTACCGCTACCCAAGACTACCCTGCTGAGAATGTGAATGCAGCATATGGCACCTATCCTCCACCTGCTTATCAAGCTAGACCTCAAGGTGACCGTAATTTGCTTAGCTACCGCTCCAACAACTACCTCTCACCACCCGGTTTTCCTCCTTCCAACCCAAACCAACAACAAAACCTCAATCGCCCTCCTCAACAACAACAACAACCTCGTACACCATACATCCCTCCTCACAAGCAGCAACAACCACCTCAACAAAACAACCAAGTTTACCAGCAACCTGCTTATCAACCACCCGCATACAATGCTCCTTCCAACCAAACCCCCGCATTACATCAAGACATTGGAACCTACATGAGGACTAACGATGTGATCGTGGATAATCTCCAACAGGAAGTGCGCAACTTGAAAGCAGACTTGGTCAAACAAGGGAACAATTTGAGAGCTGACATGAGAAACACGTTGGATAGCCAAACAAATGACTTGAAGAACATGATGGCTAGTTTCTTCCAATGTAATCAACCCTCTTCTTCGGGTACTCTTCCGAGTAACACCGTTGCGAATCAAAGAGGGGAGATGAAAGCAATCACTACTCGCAGTGGTAAAGGTACCAAGGAACCCGAGCTTCCTATACCTCCACCGGTGGTTGTGACTAAGGAGAACGAGTCACCTGCTCCTATTCCTCATCCTTCTCCTTCCCCAATTTCTCCGCCTCTTCCTTCTACCCCTCCTCCACCCAAGGATGTGAGTGATCCTATTCTCCCAAGCCTTCCTCTTCTTCCAATATACCTTATCCATCTAGGTTGAGGAAAGAGAAGCTCAAAAGCAAGGACGATATTCAGGTTTCAAACTTTCTTAAGATGTTCAAACAATTGAATTTCAACATCTCCTTCGCTGAGGCTCTCGCTCACATGCCCAAGTATGCAAAAATGTTTAAAGATCTTCTGAGCGACAAGGAAAAGCTTCTCGATATTGCCAACACCCAACTTAATGAGAATTGCTCTGTAGTGCTCTTAAGGAAATTGCCAACCAAGCTTGGTGATCCGGGTCGTTTCTTAATCCCTTGCAATTTCCCGGGAGTAGAGAATTGCATGGCCCTAGCCGATCTAGGTGCCAATATTAATTTAATGCCTCTAAGCGTTTGGAAGCAATTATCTCTCCCTGAGCTAGTCCCCACCAAAATGACTTTGGAATTATCTAACCGTACGGTTGCTTATCCAGTGGGGATAGCCGAAGACGTCTTTGTAGGAGTCGACAAATTCACTTTTCCTGCCGATTTCGTCGTCGTCGACTACGAGATGGACCCTCGTGTTCCCTTGATCGTGGGTCGTCCATTCCTGAGGACCGGTCGCACTCTTATCGATGTTGAAGCCGGTGAGCTTATCATGAGAGTGGGTGACGATAAAATCGTCTTCAACATGGGAAAGTTGTCTAAACAACCTTATTCATACGAGAGTGTTAATTGTATTGACGTTCTGGATGAGGCTTGTGAAGAACACTTTAATGATGCTTGTAAAAATATTTCTACCTCTCTTCCCAATGTTGAAACCGTTGCCTCTATTGATTCCTCACTGTCTCTATTTGGAGAAAGTGATTTGTTTTGGAACAATCTTGAAGACACTATGGGAGATGTGAATTTAGCTACTAATGATTCTCCCACCGATGGGGATGAAGACATGAATTTATTTGACAACCTTCTCAACGAAGACAATCCTTCTCCTCCATCTCCCACGGTCATTGCTATCGATACTCCGACTTTGAATACGCCTCCCGTCGAAAATCCTCCGGATTTAGAACTTAAGGAGTTGCCGCCTCATCTCGAGTACGTGTTCCTTGAAGAAGAGAAGAAGTCGCCTGTGATTATCGCGAAGGATTTGAAAGATGAAGAAAAAGCCCGACTTATCACCGTGTTGAAAGATCATAAGAAGGCTATTGCTTGGAAGATTTCTGATATTCGTGGAATTGATCCTCACTTCTGCACACACAAAATTCTCATGGAGGACGACTTTAAGCCCACAATTCAAAGCCAACGAAGGGTGAATCCAAAAATCCATGAAGTCATCAAAGCAGAGGTCATCAAACTTCTTGATGCGGGTATGATTTACCCTATTTCGGATTCACCATGGGTTAGTACAATCCATTGTGTGCCCAAGAAGGGCGGAATAACCGTTGTTCCCAATGAACACAACGAGTTGATTTCCACTCGTCTCGTTACTGGGTGGAGAGTTTGTATAGACTACCGCAAACTCAATGATGCCACGAGAAAGGATCATTTCCCTCTACCTTTTATGGACCAAATGCTTGAAGGTTTAGCGGGTAATGAATATTACTGCTTTCTTGATGGTTTCTCGGGTTATTTCCAAATACCCATCGATCCCCAAGATCAAGAGAAGACAACATTCACTTGTCCCTATGGCACATTTGCTTACAAAAGAATGCCTTTTGGCTTATGTAATGCCCCCGAAACTTTCCAAAGGTGCATGTTAGCTATCTTCCATGACATGGTTGAACAAACCATGGAAGTCTTCATGGATGATTTCTCGGTCTTTGGGGATTCCTTCTCTTCTTGCCTTGCCAATTTGGAACGTATGCTAAAGTGGTGCGAAGACACTCGCCTTGTTCTGAATTGGGAAAAATGCCATTTTATGGTAAAAGAAGGCATCATGCTGGGACACAAGATTTCCAAAGCCGGTCTTGAAGTAGACCATGCTAAAGTCGATGTTATCGCCAAGTTGCCTCCACCTTCAACCGTGAAGGGTGTGAGAAGTTTTCTGGGTCATGCGGGCTTCTACCGTCGATTCATCAAAGATTTTTCTCAAATCGCTCGCCCGATGACCCACCTCTTGGAAAAAGATACTCCTTTTATCTTTTCCAAAGAGTGTCTCGAAGCCTTCAACTCGCTGAAGGATAAGCTAACTAAGGCACCCGTCTTGGTTACCCCTAATTGGGAGCTTCCCTTTGAGTTGATGTGCGATGCTAGTGATTTTGCTATTGGAGCGGTTCTGGGACAAAGAGTGAACAAACACTTCCAACCAATCCATTACGCTAGCAAGACAATGACGGGGGCACAATTGCATTATACGACAACAGAAAAAGAGCTTTTAGCTGTTGTCTATGCTTTTGAAAAATTCCGCCCCTATCTTGTCCTTTCTACAACTATTGTGTATACCGATCATTCCGCGTTGAAGTACTTGTTGACAAAGCAAGATTCCAAACCAAGACTTCTTCGCTGGGTTTTGCTGCTCCAGGAATTTAAAATCGAAATTCGCGATAAAAAAGGAGCTGAAAACCTAGCCGCGGATCATCTCAGTAGACTTGAAGATCCTTACCAAGGGGATCATCCGAACAAAGAAATCAATGATTCTTTTCCCTTGGAGACCTTAAAGTCTATTAACTCGAATTCTGATGCTACCCCCGTGGTTTGCGGACTTTGCAAACTACTTGGCGGGTGGAATTCTCAAGGAAGGGTTGACGTCTCAACAAAAGAAAAAGTTCTTCACCGACATTAAGACTTACTTTTGGGAAGACCCTTACCTATTCAAACAATGTGCCGATTTGATTATTCGTCGATGTGTTGATGGACCGGCAACTTTAAAAATCCTTGACGCTTGCCACAAAGGACCCACCGGTGGTCACTTTGGTCCCAACTACACCGCAAAAAAAGTGTTTGACTCGGGATTTTATTGGCCCTCCATATATCGTGACGCTCACAATATGGTTAAACGATGTGATGTTTGCCAAAAACAAGGCACGATCACACATAAAGACGAGATGCCTCAGAATTTCATTCAAGAGTGTGAAATCTTTGGGTATCGACTTTATGGGGCCATTCCCTTCTTCTAAAGGAAGCAAATACATCCTTGTAGCCGTTGACTACGTTTCAAAGTGGGTTGAAGCCAAAGCTTTACCTACTAATGACGCAAGGGTGGTTTGTAACTTTTTGAAAGCTCTATTCGCTAGATTTGGTGTGCCTCGCGCCATTATTAGTGATCGTGGGACTCATTTTTGCAATGACCAATTCGCAAGAGTCATGGCTAAGTACGGTGTAAATCATCGTCTTTCCACAGCCTACCACCCACAAACTAATGGCCAGGCTGAAATATCCAACCGAGGACTAAAGCGAATTCTTGAAAGAACCGTGGGAGAGCATCGTGCCTCATGGGCTGATAAACTTGATGATGCTTTGTGGGCTTTTCGTACTGCATACAAGACTCCGATTGGTTGTACACCATATCGTCTCGTGTACGGGAAAGCGTGCCACCTCCCCATTGAGTTGGAGCACAAGGCTTACTGGGCCTTGAAGTGGGCTAATTTTGATATCAACAAAGCCGGTGACCTATGTAAGATCTAACTCAATGAGCTGAATGAACTTCGTAATGAGGCTTATGAAAATTCTTTGATCTATAAGGAAAGAACTAAGCTCATTCACGACTCCAAGATCAAAAACCTAGAGTTCCATATTGGAGACATAGTCTTACTTTTTAACTCTCGGTTGAAAATATTTTCGGGAAAGCTGAAATCTCGTTGGTCCCGCCCATTCACCATTGCCCAAATTTTTCCATATGGTACTCTCGAGCTCGCTGAACCTAATGGACCAAATTTTAAGGTGAATGGCCAACGAGTGAAGTTGTACTTTGGTGAGGACACCTCTCAGGAGGTGGTTCCATCCCTCACCACGTTCCCCATGAACTAATTTTGGGTTGAGTCAGGCTCGTGACTCGGTTATCAAAAACAAGCGCTCCTTGGGAGGCAGCCCGAGTATCTATCCTTTTATGTTTTAACCTCCTAAGTGTAGGGGGACCTCTTTAGGTGTTTGTATTTGTGTGGTGATGTGATTACAGGTATACATGCACTCTTGGAAACCTTGAAGAACCGTGCTCCCGTGTTATCCGAAATCCGGTTCTATCTCTCAACTATCGTGATTCAATTTTCTTCATACTCACATTTGAAAGTGATCACTTTAGTCGTCTCTTCCTTAACTTGAGTTAACCAACGTGCACAATGTCATAACTGTAGGGGAGACTTTTCCCACACGCTTAAACATTGAGGACAATGTTTATCTTAAGTGTAGGGGGGACTTCTATCGAAGTTTTAAGTGGACTTTTCCATGAAAATGCCTTCATTTAACCGGAAAATCATCTTTTTCAACATTTTTCAAATTTTTATTAACTTTGGCCTTTTAGTCGTAATTTTTAAATTTTTATCTTTGCTTTCATATGTATATATCCCGCAATAAAGTCAAATTTTAATAAAGTGGTGTAGCTAGTTTAGAAGTCTTTGACATATTAGGCCCATTGCGTTTATTTTGACTCAACCCGAATAGACTTATCCAAGTTTATTCTAGCTAGTATCCTTAACCATGTAGACCTTAATTGGTTTATTAGGCTAAGTATCCACGAGTCTCATTACTTGAGATTTTAAATTGTGGAGGACGAGAAATGATAGAGTCAATTATAAGTCGGTATTCTTGCACAAGCTCACTTGGTGTAATTATTTGCCTATTCTCCCATCACTTGCTAATAATTTATCTGCAATAAGTAAGGTCGTACGATTTGAAAGGTTACTTAGCTTCTAGCCCAAGATCGTTTAAAAGTTGCTCAGTAATGATAAGAGTTCATAGCCAAGGCATAACTTATGAAGCGGGGTGCGAAGATTGGCGAGTCCGAAAAGGCCCTAACAAGGCATGAGGATTCCATTTTATTGCTAAAGATCCAAAGTGATGTGAAAAGCATTATTCCCAAAATCGATATGAATGATCAAGACTCACGACGAAAAGCAATCAACTCCCATAAAGATCATGGAGAAGTCTATCCGAAAAGACCCTAACAAGGTATGAGGATAAATAGATCCAAGTCCGAAAAGGAGGCGGATCGTTGTATCTCAAAATCCCAAATAGAGATTGAAGAAATAATCATGAAGTCGTGGTCAACAAAGTTGGAGTACCTCTCAAAAGTCTCCAAGTGAAGACACTCTATGAACGATGAGAAGACCATTATCTCAAGCACGTCTCTCACGATATGAAGTATGAAGTACATGCCAAATATCGGCCCGAGAAAGGTCTCAAATCGTGAACCGAGTTATGCCAAGATATGAACTTTTTGATATCCCGAGAAGCAGTTTTAAGAGATTTTGTCCTTTAGCTAAATATAGATCAAATCGTCCTACTTTGCTTTCAGCCTTAATAAACTATCGAAATAAGTCCAAAAATGCATCTTCATGATCATTCTAAGACAAAAATAAAATATAAGAGATACACCTAGGAATAAGGGAGTTTAAGCATTTAATTAAGCCATGTGTGTAAGTGTTTGATTTACTAACTTATAATAACAATGATCTCGTTTTTAAGTTTAGTTTGGGGAACGTGAAACTTGAGGGTGATAAACCTTCGCAACACCAAAGCCCTAATGTAAGTCATTGGTTTCTTTGCAAGTTATTTCCATCCTTTTGTTTACTTTAAAGTTATAATTTCTCTTAGTATTTTTATTTTTGTTTACTAGTATTTTAATAAGGCCAAGGTTGATTGATTATGAGAAAAGTGTAAATTTGCTTTATCACTAAGCATTGCATGAGGGCATGGCAATGGTTAAGTGTAGGGGATCTGATAGGTGTGTAAACACCCATCCTTTTACCACTTAATTCTGGCTAAAACGAGACCAAAACACGTATTTAATATCATTTGTTTGGAATTATGCGTGGTCTTTGTGTTTATTGTGTTTTCAGAGCTAACCGGATGAATATTAAAGAAAACATGGGATTACACGGGTTTTACCGAAGAAAAGGACTCAAGATGAAGTCTATTGTCCAAGAGATGCAAAAGATTTGAAGTCACTGGGCCTATTCGAAGATTTATCGAAGAAAAGGACCAAAGATGGAAGATTTCCAAAAGTCGAAGAAACTCAAGTCTATTAAACGAAGAAATTAAAAGACGAGTTGAATTTAATCGACGACAAATCCCGAATCAGAATCGAAAACGTCAACTTTTCTGAAAAGACTAGAAGACAAGAAGAACGGGAGAAAGCCCACTCACCAACTAAAGGGAACACCTATATAAAGGGTTCACCTCACACACTTTGCATCCAGTTTTTGTTTTTTTTTTTTTTTCTTCTCCCCACTTTTTTCTCCTTTCTGTTTCGTAGATATCACCAACACCACTAGGGTGTTTGGTGATTTTGATCTTTGTTTTTCAATCTTGTAATTTTAATTCTTGTTTTGTGATTGTTAAAACATTAATCATCAATACAAGTTCTTGTTTAATCTTTCCATTTCATCTTGTTCATCATCATCTTTTATTTCAAGTTCTTAAGTTCTTATTTGATTGATTTGATCTTCAAAAGTTGTTGGGTTTTATGTTTTTGTTGATGGGATTTGTAGTTTATGGTTAGTAGATGCTTTGTGTTTAGCTTTATTTAAGATTCGGTAAAAAACTTGGTGGTTTTTGGAATTAAAATCGTTTTCCCTGTTCTTCGGGTAAGGTAACTGTTTTTGAGTTCCCCAGGTTCCGAATGAACCAAATGTTCCGGATGAGTTGAAAGTTCCGAATGAACTGCATCTTCCGAATGAACACAAAGTTCCGGATGAACCAATAGTTCCGAGTGAACAAAAAGTTCCGAATCAGTCTTTAAGTTCCGAATCAGTTTTATCTTTTAAAAGTTCCGAATGAACCAAAAGTTCCGGATGAGCAAAACTTCCGAACTAACCAAAAGTTCCGGATGAGCAAAAGTTCCGAATGAATGTTATTTTCAAAAGTTCCGAATGAGTTAAAAAGTTCCGAATGAGTTGATTGTTCCGAATAAACTTCCGACTCAAAGTTCCGAAGAAAGTTCCGGATAAACTTCCGAACGAAAAGTTCCGGGTGAACTTCCGAATCAAAGTTCCGAGTGAAGGATTTTTCAAAGTTCCGAATGAAGACTTCCGGGTGAAAAGTTGCGGATCAATAGTTCCGAATCAAGGTCAAAGTTCCGAATCAATTTTCTTTCAATCTTACTTACTGTTTCTTTTTGTATCTGTCTTAATATTTCTCATTGTTTCTTCATTTAATATTATAAGTTTAAGTTTAATTTTAATTCCATTATTTTAATTCAAGTTTTTATTAATTGTCATTAAATTAATTGTTTTTTACTTAAGTTTTCATTCTAGTACATTTAAACTTTTTAGTAGATTAGAAAACTAAACCCCCTTTTTTTAGTAACCAAGAACAATCATTCCACTTAGAACCAAGATCAATTCGAGAGGACTGAGAGACATAAATTGAACCCATAGAAAATCACTGTATCACCCGTCCATTCCAACGCACATGACCTCAACATGTCTTCCAATGTCTGAATTGTTCGCTCTGACTGCCCGTCGGTTTGAGGTTGAAAAGACATGCTAAGCTTATGTTTTGTACCCCAAGCTTTCTACAGACTTCTCCAGAATCGCGAAGTGAACCGAGGATCTCTGTCTGAGACGATGCTGGATGGAGCACCATGAAGTCTCATGATCTCCTTCTTGTAAGTATCAGCGAGTTTACTGACCGAATCTTCCTTGCGGATCGGTAAGAAATGAGCTGATTTGGTAAGTCTATCAACGATAACCCAAATCGCATCGTGCTTCTTCCTTGTCAGCGGAAGACCAGTAACAAAATCCATGGTGATTTTGTCCCACTTCCACTCTGGAATATCTAACGGTTGAAGAAGACCGCCAGATCACTGATGATCGATCTTAACCTGCTGGCAGGTAAGACATTTGGAGACGTAAGTAGCAACATCCTGTTTCATACCACTCCACCAAAAGTACTGCTTGATGCCATGGTACATCTTGGTCGAACCAGGATGAATAGAGAATGTGGAGCTATGAGCCTCAGCTAACAATGCTTCCCGGAGTTCTTGATCATCAGGAACACAAAGTCTCGTGCCCTGCCATAAGATACCATCTCCGTCTACTCGAAATTCTGTCTGCTTCTCCGAATTCTGAATTATCTCCCAGATTTCACTATCATCCTTCTGAGCTTCCTTGATCTTAGAGAGTAACTCGGGTTCCACTCTAAGATTAGCCCAGTAACCGTGTTGTCCACGTACCATGATCTCTATATCTAGTCGCTCCAAGTCTCTTATAATTTCCTCCTCAATTTTAATGCCGTTTATCATTTCGGACTTTCTGCTAACTGCATCTGCCACTACATTCGCCTTGCTGGGATGATACTGTAGATTAATGTCATAATCCTTCAACAGCTCTAACCATCTCCTCTGTCTCATGTTCAATTCACGTTGAGTGAAGATATAATTCAAGCTCTTGTGGTCCGTGAAAATGTCACATGATTCTCCTTACAAGTAGTGCCTCCATATCTTCAATGCAAACACGACCGCTGCAAGTTCCAAGTCATGCGTAGGGTAGTTTTCCTCATAAGGCTTAAGCTGCCGTGAAGCGTAGGCGATCACTTTCCCATGCTGCATGAGAACACTGCTAAGTCCCTTCCCTGATGCATCACTGTAGATCTGAAATCCACCTATACTAGATGGGAGAGTAAGAATAGGTGCAGATACTAACTTATGTTTTAGGTCTTCAAAGCTCTTCTCTCGTTCTTCAGTCTAGACGAATTTCTCCCCTTTCCGCATCAGTTTGGTCAATGGTAGTGCTAAACGGGAAAAGTTCTCAACAAACCTACGGTAATAACCAGCTAAGCCTAGGAAACTGCGGACTTCAGTCGCTGATGTCAGCTTTGGCCACTTGGTAATAGCCTCAACCTTTGCAGGATCCATCGTGATTCCTTCTGCTGATACAATGTGACCTAAGAATGCCACCTTGTCTAACCAGAACTCACACTTGGAGAATTTAGCATACAGCTGCTTCTGGCGAAGAATCTATAGTATTGTACGAAGTTGGTCTTCGTGTTCCTCCTTGGACTTAGAGAAAATCAGGATGTCTTCAATGAAGACAATGACGAACTTGTCCAGAAATTCATGGAAGATTCTGTTCATAAAATCCATAAACACTGCTGGAGCATTGGTAAGGCCAAATGGCATGACTACGAATTCGTAGTGGCCATAGCGTATACGGAAAGCAGTCTTGGCGATGTCTTGCTCCTTAACCCGTAGCTGATGATAGCCCAACCTTAGATCAATCTTGGATAAATGTTTGGCCCCTTGGAGTTCCTCAAACAGATCGTCTATACGTGGTAGTGGATACCTATTCTTGATGGTAATCTTGTTGAGCTCGCGATAGTCTATGAAAAGACGCATACTGCCGTCCTTCTTCTTAACGAATAAGACCGGTGCGCCCCATGGAGATGCGCTCGGTCGAATAAAGCCTCGTTCCAGAAGTTCTTTCAATTGATCCTTCAGCTCCTTTAACTCTATGGGAGCCATGCGATAAGGAGCCTTGGAAATCGGCTCAGCTCATGGGATGAGCTCGATATTAAATTTCACTTCACGTGCAAATGGTATGCCCTGAAGTTCTTCTGGAAATACATCTTGAAATTCTGACCCAATCAGTTGATTCTGAATTGATGGGGATTCAGCATCCATGTCATGAACAGTAGCTAGATAGCCCTCGCAACCATGCAAAAGTAATGCACGCGCTTGCAAGGTTGATATGATTTGTACAGACCTTCCGGGTACGAACCCGTTATGAATGTACTCTGGCGCATTAACATCACCGAAGATGACTCGATATGAATGTCAGTCTATGGTAGCATGATGCTTGGATAGCCAATCCATGCCCAAAATCATGTCAAAATCATCCATGTCCAGTGGAAGTGCGTCAACAGGACGAATCTTGTCATCAAACTCTAGGGGAAGGCTCTTGTACACATGGGTTATGCGTACAGAGTCTCTCAAAGGCGTGGAAATATTCAGTATATTCTCTAGTCGCATGGGAAGTATCCTAACATTCTTGGCATAAGAAGTAGAAATGACCGAGTGAGTAGCACCCGTATCAAATAGAACACATGCAGCTTGACCATACATATACAAGATTCGAATGATGGTACCTGTAGACTTGTTGGCCTGATCGCGAGATGTCGTGTAAACACATCCACTAGTAGGAGGCGGCTTGGTATCAACATGTCCACATGTACCCTCCATCTCGCCCTTGCGGCAATCCTTCATGTGATGGCCATGAAGACCACACTTGTAGCATGCGTCGCTGTCGCGACGACATGGCCCTTGGTGTCTACGGTGTCAGGTAGAGCAAAGAGGATGAGTATATCCTCCAGCAGGTGTCCTGACTAGCTGAGAGCCTGATAAGAACAATATACATGAGACATGGTAAAAAAGGTACAAAGTACAATGCGGATAAATCGTAAGATAGAATACCAGTGATAGCCTGACGGCTAGGCTGTGAACCTCTCTGGTTCTGGTCCATCCCGTTACCATGATTCCTGGTAGAAGTTTCTCTAATGTGTCAGAATTAAGAATTATAACATGTAATCCTAAGAAAAAATGAGTAAGTAAAAGGACCTGCTTTTGTTGGAGTGTCCAGCGTTGTTATGGTAATTATCATTACCGCCACGCCTATCCGTAGCAGAACGGTCGTAAGTTTGACCGTTTCCCTTGGGCTGAGTAGGCTGATGCTGAGTAGCCGGCTGAGACCGGTCCCCGGTCTTCTGCCTGGAAGATACAGTTTAAAGAGAAGAAATATTGACATGTACTGAAAGAATACGGATTGGTCACCGTTTGGATACGAATGTTTACCTATTATCGGGTCTCTCTTCTTCCCCGAACTCATCTCTTTCCTACAACATCTCCAGCTTACGTGCTGCATCGGCCACTTGTGATACCGTGTTGAACGTAGCACACACCAAGTTGTTTACGACCGATGTACGAAGAGTCCACCTGAAGTGGTGTGCTTGCTCTTTAGGAGTACCTGCTGCTGCACCAAGAAAACCAGCCAAGCGAAGAAAGCATTGCATGAACTCGTTGCTATTCTCCCCAGCTCTCTGTCGGATTCCATGGTACTCTCTCTTCAGCTTGTCTTGATCAGCCTTGGGAAAGAACTGTCCCATCACCAAATCCCTGAACTGAACCCAAGTCAAACCAGCCACCCAATTATCACCTCCCTTAGACTGCTTCAGTGCCATCCACGATGATAGTACATCACCTTCGAACATGTGGCAATCCAACCTCGACTTAAAGACGGGGTCACAACCCATAGCATCGAAGATCTTCTAAATGTGAGCCACCCAGCTTTCAGCTTCACTGGGGCTATCTGTTCTCTCGAAAGCTCGAGGGCGTAGCTTATTGAATCTGTCCAGCTACGTGACCAATGTTGCTGGAGGAGGAGGAAGAGGTATTGGGTGTTGCTGCTGGTTGTTGGTAGCCTGAACCTCAACCCTGATTTGGTTCCTTAGCTGAGGAAGCATAGCTTGCATTACAGCTTGGATTGCTGCATTAAGTTGTTCATGCTCGCGTGTGAGAACCATCTGACAGTATAAAATAAAATACATGATTAAACTGATTAAAACATAAACTATATACATGAAAAAAAAATTATACCAATAAATCATGAGAAAAAATTTATGCAAGAAAATTTATACATGAATGCATGATGCAGTTTTATGAAAACTTTTGTATGTGTGAGAGTGAACGCCTATGGTCAGTTCACTCAAAACAAAAGACATGGCGAGGGGACGCCAACGGGTCGGTCCCAAATTAAAAAGTTTCGATAAAACACATGCGAAAAAATAGGGCCAGTCCTATACCAACCATCACTTAGTCATAAACATGCGACAATGACATATATATATATGCATGAAAATGATGAATGCATGAAAACCGATTGTCAGTTCTAGGAAGACCATAGTGACTACCCACTAATCACAGGTCGTGTTTTAAGATCCTACAGGTCGAAGCCTCGACTCTGATACCATAATTGAAACACCCCATTTTGATAAATGGAATGTCACGCGTGATTATGGCGTGTCATCAAAGCATACAAGGATAAATGTATAAAACATCACATGACTATAAAGGAAATACCGGAATCAAACATTGGTACCCCAAAAGTAGAACTCATCACACACAAACATAAGTACTATAAATGAAAAGGACTAAAAAAGGTCCATGGAAATGAGTATCAAAGAATAAAGAAATGCATAAAGTAATGAAGGCAAGGAAGCTTCCAATCCATATGCACGTACGCTTAAAGTCTACGAGCGTCCCTAAGTACCTTCCGTTTTGGGAACATGAAAGGAAACGGCTGAGCATAACGCACAGTGCACGGATATACAAGTAAAGCATGAATAACATAAGCATATTAGCATAGAGCAGCGGAAAAGACTATGTCCTGGATAACCTAGTATATCTTAGTAAAAACTGGTTTTATAGTTTGAAAAGCCTTATTTTTATCTTGTAAAAACTATTTAACATATTTACCATTAGCCAATATAGGTCATGAAATATCAACGTGCATGAATACTTGGAGGGGTGACCTCGTCATGTAAATTAGATGGGTTGCCTCTAGTTTAATATACTAGTTTGGGTAGGAGGGATCAGCTCCTTGTGAAGAATGCAAGGCACACACCACATTCACCTGAATAATCTGCTGAAAACATGTAAACTAGGATGCACCCATACACCCCACCTGATAATAATAATATGGCCAAAAGTTGAAGGGACGCCACGAGCTATCACTCCATCGTGGTGGAGTCATAACACTGGTGCCTCTAGTGTTTTGGTTATGGTACCTCCATAACTAGGTGAAACTGGTCATGCATGTATATGGCTTTAGGTATCTAATTAAACATAAGCAATTCAGAAACATATAAAACATATACTGGGGAAAACAGTTGACTGCATACGGGGAAATCCTAATAAGGAAGAATGTTCATACTGAAAGGACGGAGAATCCGTACCTTGTGTCCAGTGAACGAAGAAGACGAACGGAAGAGAGTCCTACTTTGGTATCACTAATGCTACATAAATAATATACGTGTATAAGTATCCGATTACTGAGTACGTAGCTGGTTTTATATCATGTCTTAGTTTGTTTTATATGTTCATGTCATGTTTTACTAATTTAAGCTTTATACTGTGTTTATCATGTATTCTGTCTATTCTGTTTAAGTATTTCTTGTATTTCTTGTATTATTATACTTGTTGTGTAATAATAAGTAACTTTCTAAAAGTAGCAGTTTCCTAAAATAGAAAGTTTCCAAAAATAGAAAGTTTCCAAAAATAGATTTACTGCCTTAATTAAATAAGTTTCTAAAAAAACAAAGTTTCCATACACAGAATAAGCTGGATTATTAAGCTAATAATATACATATGTTATTGATACAAAATATGTATACATTATTAATATATATTAAACTAGCTTAAACTATACTTTATTATAAATAAACTAGCTTAAGTGTTTACTGATTAAACTATAATATTATTATATATATTATAATACTATTATAATATTATAGTAAATATTAATAATATTATACTATTTATTATAATATTATTCTAATAATATTATTAACTATTTCATGTAAATTAAATAAACTAGCTTAAGTGTTTACTAATTTATTATTCTAAGTCATGTAATTAAATAGTATAGTTTATTAACTATTTCATGTAAATTAAATAAACTATAGGTTAAAGTATTTAACTAAATATATCATGATTTAGTTAAATAAAAAGGTAATAATACTTAAATTAAAACGTGTATTAATATTTGGTATTAATATAACCTAAATCATGTAAATTAATTAATTATAAGTCATGATTTTAATAATTAATTAATTATATAGTCTAAATAAAACGATAATCACTTAGGTTAAAATCCATGTATTATTAATAATATTAATAACCTAAGTCATGTACAAATTAAATTAATCATGTACATGTTTTAATTAATTTAATTTAATCTTGTAAAAATAATTAACCTTGTAAAATAATTAACTTGTAAAAATAACCCATGAACCGAACCCGTGTTTTAATCTAACCATATCGTGAACCGGACCGGTTTAACCCATGAACCGGCCAACCAAATGCAGCCTTAACAATGGCTAACCGGCTTAGCCGATTGCCACTGTTTGTACAAAACAGCCACCGGCTGTGCCGGTGGTGTCCTTGTTCATGTCTAGCCGCCGGCTGGCATGAGTTCCCACCGGCTAGCCGGTGTTCCCCCTGCTTTCGCAGCCTACGTTCCCCCTGCTTTCCTTATTTAGCCACCGGCTTAAGCCGGTGGTGGTTCTTGTTTTAGCCGAGACCCAACTGAACACCAAACATACCCCGACTAAGGTCGGGGTTCCCTTTTCTCCTGCGGCCGAGACACACAACATACACCGAGACCTTGAGGTCTCAGTTGGTACGAAACAAAACAGACCGAGACCCTATTGTCTCGGTTTCTTGCGTCGGCCCAAAACAAACACCCCTTAAACCATAATTAAATTACCCCATGATTTATTAACATGTTAAATACTTGTTTTTAATAAACCATGATTTCATGTGTTCTTGATTTAAATAAACATAAAGAAAAATGGGTTTAAGGATTTACCGATTACATGAAACAAAGGAGAACGATAACTCTAACAACCTTGCAAGAAATCAATCACCAACATCAACCAACACACCCCTCTTTGGTGTTTGTACCCGGCGGCCAAGAAGAACAAGAGGAGAGAAAAGATTTTAGGGTTTAGTTTATTTTCTAATTTTCTGAAATTGTGAAAATATCTTTTCCCTTTATTCTTGTTTTACTAAAGTCAAATGGGCTTGTCCCTTTCTCTTGTGTCTAGCCGCGGGTAAGGGGGCCACATGGGGTAACCCAAATGTTTTCTCGTGTCTAATATTAAGTGTGTTATCGTGTTCGTGTTTACATGATTTAAATAGTTATCATTCGTGTCTTATTATATTTATTCATGATCGTAATAAATATACATAAATACGTAATACTAAGCTCGTGATTATTTACGTTCATGATTTCATGTTCGTATGTTCGTGATTATCAATATTATTGAAATAATTATTATGTCTTAATACGTATTAGATACTTATCGTGATATATCACGTACGTAATACTTGTAAATCTTGTTCGTGAATCGTAAACTTGCTATAAAAGGAAAGTTATAATCATGTTCGTACGATCATAAGGGTACTATTCATGGTAAAAGTATGCGGGTTTTACATATTACCACGAGATGATGGGAACGACCCCATAAAATCAATTCCCAAAACGTCAAAGATCTCACACACTTGGATGATATTTTGTGGCATTTCATCATTTTGTGAGGCTTTTCCTTGACGTTGGCATGAGTCACATGACTTGACAAGTGCATGTGCATCTCGGTAAATAGTAGGCCAAAAGAAACCGGCATCAAAGACCTTTTTCGCCGTGAGACTAGCACCATGGTGACCACCCGTGGGTCCCTCGTGACAAGCTCTAAGGATATTAGAAGCTTCGGGGCCAAAAACACAACGTCGAATAATTTGATCCGCACAAGTCCGAAATAGGTAAGGGTCGTTCCAAAAGTAGAACTCGACGTCACGAAAGAATTTTCGTTTTTGTTGAGTCGTCATACCCTTAATGATGAAGTTGACCGCATGGTAATTTGCGATGTCTGCAAACCATGGGGTGGATGTATCAATCTTAGAATTCACTACACAAAGTGTCTCGAGAGGAAATGTTTCGGTGATTTCCTTGGTCTCGTACATACTTCGTTGAGGATCTTCTAAGCGAGAAAGAAGATCGGCCGCTAGATTCTCGGCTCATTTCTTTTCAAGGATTATGACATCAAATTCTTGTAGGAGGAGCATCCAACGAAGCAATATCGTATTTGCATCTTGTTTAGTAATGAGATACTTCATTGCCGAGTGATCCGTATACACTATGCATTGGGTCAAGACGAGGTAAGGTAGAAATTTCTCAAATGCATACACCACGGCAAGGAATTCCTTTTCTGTTATGGTATACTTAAGTTGAGCCTCGGTCATTGTCTTGCTAGCATAGTGAATAGGTAAGAAGTGCTTTTCATGACGTTGCCCTAAAACGGCCCTAATAGCGTAATCACTTGCGTCACACATGGGCTTAAAGGGGAGGTTCCAATTGGTAGAAACAAGAATGAGAGCTTCGGTAAGTTCCCTATTAAGGATTTCAAAGGTTAGTACACAATCTTCGTTAAAGACAAAAGGAGCATATTTTTCGAGGAGATGTGTAATAGGTCGAGATATCTTTGAAAAAACCTTGATGAATCCACGATAAAAGCCTGTGTGGCCTAGGAAACTCCTAACTCCCTTGACGGTTTTGGGATGAGGTAATTTGGCGATGACGTCAAATTTAGATTTGTCTACCTCAATCCCCGCTTTCGAAACCTTGTGCCCTAAGACGATTCTTTCCTTAACCATAAAATGACATTTTTCCCAATTGAGCACAAGGTTGGTTTCCTCACAACGTTTCAACATATGTTTCAAATTTCCTAGACACGTAGTGAACGAACTACCAAACACGGAAAAGTCATCCATAAAGACTTCCATCGTCTTCTCGATCATGTCGTGAAAAATAGCCATCATACACCGTTGAAAAGTTCCCGGTGCATTGCTAAAACAAAGATTTCACTAGGTTAAAAAGTTCGTTTTTCTTGGTGTCTAATAGAATTGATCTCCGGTTAAATGTGTGGCTCAGTCGTCTTTGGTGGATAAAAGAAAAGGTGTCGTTGTCTAAAACTAATTAAAGATAAAAATAAAGCTTTAAAAGGAAATGACAAAATGTAAAAGAAATGAACTAAAAATTAAAACGATTGACAAATAATAAAGAAACGGTATTAAAAACAAATATGAAAACGAAACAATTAATAAAAATAAAACTAAAAGAAGAAATTAACTTTCGACTTGAAAATAAAATTTACTAAATGAAAAAGGAGAAAATAAAACTATGAGGGTACTTTAAAACTGAACGAGGCAAAAGCTAAAGCGGGTACTAAATAAAAGTTAAAACTTAAACTTTTTGAAAAAATACTAATACTAAAAATTGACGAAAAATACAACTAAAAATACGTGACTTTCAGAATAAAAATCGGAACAACTTTCAGATAAAACTAAACGATTACGGAACAATACTAAATAATAAGCAAGCAACCAAGCAGGCAGCTCAAGCTAGCAAGCAGGCTGCTCCTTTTGGCGGGAAAACATGGGAAGCTAGCAGACATGTAGGACAATCTATCGGAATGTTGAATAGAAGAACTATCGGAATGATGATAAAAAAACTATCGGAATAATAAATATAGTAACTATCGGAATGTATGAAAAAAATATGTGTCGGAATGTTTATAAAAAAAATAAAAGATCGGAAAGTTATAAAAAAATTCTATCGGAATGAGAAAGCTGTCGCAATGTGGCAGTCAAAATTTGGGCAGAGTTCCGTCGCAATATGCCTTATTCCCGATCACAATGTACGATGCCAGGGGCTATCGCAATCCACGATCGAAATAAGTGATCGGAATGAGCTGTCACAATGTAGAAACCCTAATGATGTTGCGATGGAAACACAATATATTCAGATGGAGTATAATAAGCTAAGAATCAAATAAGCACTTTAACCAAAAATTAAGCCAAACTAAATCAATATTAAGGAGAGCAAAATAAACTACGAATGAAAAACTATAAGAACACGAAATAAGCAAACTTTATAAAATAAACTTTTAAAAGATTAAACTTTTGAAAACACTTAAATTAAAATAAGCTAAACTCAAAATAAGCCAAAATCTCAATAAGCTAAAACCTTAATTCGTATAAAAACATTGATAAGAACAACAAGATGAAAACTTTAATCAAAATAAGCATAAAGATTAAAACTTGAAGATTAAACAAATCAAACAAAAGATTTTAAAACAAGAAGAGAAGAATGAGATGATTATGAAAAACTTGATTAAAAATAAAGATTCAACACAAATTAAAGACTTACTTGAAATTAAAGACTTGAATATCATGAACTCGTCTTATAATTTCTTCATTTATTAGACTTGGGTTCTTCGACATGTAAATCTTCCGTCTTTGGTCCTTTTCTTCAATAAATCTTCAAAATAGGCCCATTGACTTCCAATCTTTTGCACTCTTGATCTTTTAACTTCGTCTTTTGTCTTTTTCTTTGATAAAAGCTTGTGAAAGCCCGTGTTTTCTTCCCTTTTCACATTTTGATCCTAAATCACAACAAGAACCCAAACCACGCAAAATTCCGACATTTACGACATAAAATATACGTTTTGGCTTGGTTATTATTATAATTAAGTGGTAAAAGGATAAGTGTTTTCATACTTATTAAATCCCCTACACTTGACTATTGCAATGCCCTCATGCAATGCATTAGTTACAAAGCAAGATTTACATTTTCCATCATAATTAACCTACCTTGGCCTTTATTAAACAAAAGATATTAAGGAAACTTAAAGAGATAGAAAATTACAAAATATTTGAAGGAACAAAGCAAGTAAAGATATCGAAGACTTACATTAGGGATTTGGTTGTCATGAATGTTTATCACCCTCAACTTTCACGTTCCTCAAACCAAGCTTAAAAACGAGATCATTGTTATTATAAGTTAGCAAACTAACATAAACTCACGTGGCCCAATTATTTACTTAGACTCCCTTATTCCTAGGTGTATCTCTTATATTTTATTGTTGTCTTGAATGATCACGAGGATGAATTGTTGACTTATTTCGATAGTTTATTTAGGCCGAAAATAAAGTAGGATGATTTAATCAATAGTTAGCTAAAGGACAAAATCTTTTAAAACTCCTTCTCGGGACCTCATAAAGTTCATATCATGGCATAACTCGCTTCACGATTTGAGACCTTTCTCGGATCGATATTTGGCATTGACTTCATACTTCAAATCTTGAGAGACGTTCATTAAATAATGGTCTTCTCTTCATAATAGGAGTTTCTTCACTTGAAGTTTTTGAGTGAATCTTCAAACTTGGAACACGACTTCTTCATTTTTCTCCAATCTTTATTTGGGATTTTGATATACAACGATCTGCCTCCTTTTAGGACTTGGATCTATTTATCCACATACATTGTTAGGGTCTTTTTGGATAGACTTCTCCATGATCTTTAGGGGAGTATTTTCTTTTCGTCGTGTGTCTTGATCCTTCATATTGATTTTTGATAAATGATTTGATAGGTGTGTAAACACCCATCCTTTTTACCACTTAATTACAATAATAACCGGACCAAAACGTATATTTTATGTCTTTTATGTCGGAATTATGCGTGGTTTGTGTTTTTGTTGTGATTTAGGACGAAATTGTGAAAAGTGGAGAAAACACGGCATTTACGGGCTTTTATTGAAGAAAAATATGAAAGATGAAGTCGAAAAGTCAAGAGTGGAAAAAGAACGGAAGTCCAAGACCAATTCTGAAGATTTATCGAAGAAAAAGTTAAAAGACGGAAGTTTATCAAAAGCCGGAAAACTCAAGTCTAATTTATTGAAGAATTAAAAGACGAGTTCAAAGAAATCCCGAGCCAAAAGTCATTAAAGTCCAAGATTAAAGAAGATTTAAAGGCTTAAGGACTAATGGTGCAATTAACAAAGAGATTAAGAAGGAAGGGCCTAATGATGCAATTAAGAGAAAATGAAGGAAGGGAGGAAGCTTCCTAATCCTCCCCTATATATAGTCATTAGCATTTCATTTTTACACTTGTTAGCTCATTTGACAAATTAGTTATCCACTTTATTTTATGCACCTTTAATTACTTGTCATTTTAAATACTTGTTTTGCACTTTAATTTCTTTAAATTCCAAGTAAGTCTTTTAATTTTGTTTTTTAATCTTTAAGCTTTTAATCTTCTTGTTCATCTTCTTTTTATAAATCTTTGTTTGTTTTGATTTCAAGTTTTCAATCTAAACCTTTTTCATCTTATTTTTATATAAAGTTTAAGTCTTTTTAATTTTCGTGTCTTGTTTTTGTTGATTTCATACGTTTTATATTTGATCTAGTGTTTTTATTTAGCTTATTGGTGTTTTACTTAGCTTATTGTCTCCCAAAAGTTAAGATTTTTGAGCTTATTTTCGTACTTTTTGTATTTTCCTAGCTTTTAGGAAATCTGATTCGATTTAGGAACTTTTTCATTAATTGCGAAATTGAATTCTTCCAAAGTTGCGAAATCTTGCCTTTTCTGCTAGTTGCGAATTTGATCATTTTTCAAAGTTGCGAAATTGTGACATTCGCATCATTGCGAAATTGATCTTTATTTGGATTGCGGATTTGTGGTTTCAAGCATTGCGAAATTGTTCTTTTCGTATTGCGAAATCTTCACATTTCCAACATTGCGGAATCATCAATTCCGCAATTATTGCGGAATTGTTTCCCCCAGCTTATTGCGAATTTGTACCCTTTTGCTAATTGCGGAATTGATACACAATTTCGCAATCATTGCGAAATTGTGTAAAGATTTCAGGGTTGCGAATTTGTTTCTTTTTTTTTAGTTATTTGCGAAATTATTTCAGTTTTTAATAATTGCGAATTTTCTTGTTTTTATTTAAATTCAATTTTCAAGCTTTATTTTTCCCGCCTTTTTACTTAATCGCACTTTAAGATTACTTGCCTTAGATTTATTTTAGCATTGCCTTAGTTTAAGTTTTAGTTGCGTTTTAAGTTCGCCTTAGATAGATTTAAGTTTGCGTTATTTACGTTTAGTGCCTTTTAATTCTCGTCACGCTTTTTAATTTTCGTCACGCTTTTAAATACTTGCACCATTTACTTTAAATTAGACTTAGATTTACTTTAAAGTCATTTATTTTAATTGTCTTGCACATTTTAATATACTAAAACGACACAACTTTTGTTTCACCAAAGAACAGCTGAGTCACATAGTTAACCTAGATCAATTTGATTAGACTACTACTTCGAACTTTAATTTTTTTATACTTGGTGTAAAAGCCATGTATCAAATAGCGCCGCTGCCGGCTCTTTTCGTAAATATTAACGGTTTTCTGTGAGAGACGCGTTGCTTTTTGGGATCCGTTCACTTGTGAGCGTTATTTTTCTTGCATAAAAAATTCAAAAAATCATAAAAATTAAAAAATTGATAAAAATACATAAAAATTAAAAATTTCAAAAATCCAAAAAGATTTTATTTTTATTGTGTATATATATTGTCTTTGTGTTTGGTTTCTTTTTCTTTTGCATTTTCAGGTGTATGCGTACTAGATCTTCTAATTATCAAGAGCCCGAGACTCAAGAAGATTTAAGTATGTCAGGTGTTAACAACAACAATAATCCACCGCACCTCAATAATAACAACAATGTTCTTCCACAGCCCGATCTTCGGACAATGGAGGAGCTTTGTCAACCTACCATGTTTGGACGAGGAGGACCGATTGCGCCGATGCAAATTACGGCTCTGGAGTTTTCGTTGAAGCACCACATGATTCACCAAGTGCAAACAAATCCTTTTCGAGGAATGCCTGATGATGATGCCAACAAACACCTCGACAAGTTCATTACAATCACTCAAAGCATGAAGTGCACCGGTGTCACAATGGATGTTCTTCGCCTTCAACTCTTTCCACATACTTTATCACACCACGCCGAGAAATGGTTTGATCGTCTCCCGAAGAATTCCATTCATACTTGGGATGACATGACTCAACGCTTTTTGTCGCGATACTTTCCACCATCCATGGTCACAAGCCTTCGCAATCAAATCAGCTGTTTCATGCAAGAACCCGATGAATCTCTCTTTGATGCTTGGGAAAGATATAATGTCTTGATTGATCGTTGTCCAAACCACAACATGCTCCCTGTAACCCTAATTGATACTTTCTACAACGGTTTGACTTTTCGTGATCGTGATACGATTAATGCAGCCGCTGGTGGCACATTCATGAAAAGGAGACCCGAGGAGTGTAGAGAGCTTATTGAGAACATGACTACTCACCACAAAAACTGGGATTCCTCCGCTTCTTCAAGGAACAACCCGAGAGTCAATGTTTCTTCCACCTCAGCAAACCCTGATATGACCGAACTCACCCGCATGATGACTGAAATGAGCAAAAGTATCACGCTTCTCGCTTCAAACCAACAACAACAACAAGTTAAAGCGGTTGCTAATCCTTGTGAAACATGCGGCGGTCCTCACTCATACACCGATTGTCCTTCTACTCAAGGAAATCCGGAAAATGTGTATGCAGCTTATGGTAATTATTCACCGGAAAATTACCAAGCTAGACAACAAGGGGATAGAAATTTGCTGAGTTACCGGTCCAACAACTACCTTTCACCCGGTTTTTCTCCTCAAAACCAAAACCCCGCCAACAACTACATTAGAAGCAACCAAATCCCACCAAGAGCTTCTAATCCTTATCACCCACCCGCCCAACAAACCCCACCTATTAACCCCGATGTTGAAGCCATCATGAGAACCCAAGGTGAGCAAATCAAGAATCTGCAAAGCCAAATTATCAATCTAAAAGGAGATATCACAAAGCAAGGAAATGAGATAAGATCCGAGCTTCGCTGTAACACCCCCAAATTTATACAAGTCAGTACAGCGGAAGACTAGTTGGTGTTACGGGATAGCACATTACTCACATCATAGACAACGCATAAAAATCGCGTCGTTTATTAATAAAACATTTCCATTCATAAAATCAAAGTTACATCGGTCCTAAGTCATTATATGTCATACAAAGTTTTACAAAGTATTTGAATGGAAAAATATTGTTTAAGTGCGGGCCATGAATTCTTGTCGTCTTCCCGAGAATTACCTTCAAGTACCTGAGATAAAACATGTTAAAAGAAAAGGTCAGCGATAATGCCGAGTGAATTCATAGAGTTCAATAAATTCCATCAATATAACTTTGGTATAAAATTAGTACCAAAAATCAATTCGTACAAATCATTGTAATAGGCCGTAAAATAGCCAAAATCATTTTATACAAATCTTTGTAATAGGCCATAAAATAGCCAAAGTCATTTTATATAAATCCTTATCGAAAATCATAATATAGGCATTTGCCTTAAAAATCATTATACGAGCCAATGTCGTAAAAACAATCATACAATACGTCTTATGACGTTGTATAAAATCAAATAAAAATCGTTATATGAATATGGTTATGAAAACCAAAATACAAACATAATATCAATAGTATGACCCTGTATTGCTAGTCAGGCAATACCTCGTAATTCGGAGCGTCTAGTAGTATTTTGTTAATTCGGATTATTATAAGCCGCATGACATTGTTACCTTACTAAACCAACAACGGGTAGCTAACCCGATACCAATTTTGCCCATCTAAAGTAGCGTGTCGTCACAAAGGTCACGCTATGGAAATCTTCTCATACATTAATTCGCTTACCAATCAATGTGGCACGACGGGGTTCAACCGTCAAGGCGCGAACTGGGGTGATCGTCCCCAAATAGTACTATTAAATGCATAAGCGTCTACCAACTCCCGGTAGTTCACAATTCATGCTAATGGGACTTTTAGTGACATAACCTAACTTTAATAATCCATTTTATTTCATCTATCGGGTCCATTAATCATTTATCGGGTCATACAATCGGGTCATTCAATCATTCGGGTCCAAAATCAATAAACAAACAATCGGGACAAATGGTGTCCAAACTTTTATAAAAACTAACATGTTATCTCCCTCGCGGGTTTATAAAGCATTTATAAAACATTTAAAAGAGTGTGAGGCTATGAACTCACGTTGATGTGGGAAGGCGGGTTATCGGCAATTCGGACGTACGGTACGTGCTTCAATCACGGAAACCTAGACAAATAATACTCGTCTTAGACTCATGTCCAATGACTTTATAAAATATCAATTATGTATACATATGATGATTATATATATATATATATGATGATCAAGTGGGTTTACATATTCTCGTTTACTCATTTTAGAGTTATACGTCGATAACTTTTATACTAGTTTATTAATTTTACCCGTTTACGTGTCTTAAGTCCAATAAGCTTATTATAAGTTATTTAACTTATTTTAATCCATTTTGTACCTATATTATCAGTATGTATACTTTCCAAGTTGGGCCTAAATGGGTTAAGCCCAATAGATTCTTTTTACAAGTTTTTATCCTATTTAGTCCATTTATTAGTCCAATATGTTTATTTAACTTGTTAATGTCCGTATGCCCTATAGTTCGGGTTTTATCGGTTTTTACTTGTTATACATGTCTATATATCAGTATATAAGTTTTATAAAGTTTTCATTAGACGGGTCCAACCATCTAAGTTTTATTTAACAAAAACGTTAATTTTACGGCAATAGCCGAAAAAGTCGTAAAAATCAAGTTTATAGTTTTTACTACTTATAAATATTATTTTACCACCATTTATATAAGTTATTCATTCATTTACCCTTTTACATATTTATATAAATAAGTTTTATAAGTTAGTGGGTTTTTATTTTACATTTTATATATTAAAATGTGAGTGCTTATATAATAGTATTATTCTTTAATTTCCAAAAATCTGATTTTTATCTTTACTTTCACCAAAACTGCCATATCTTGAGTTCTACATGGAGATAGAAGCTCAAATTTTTATCACATAAACTACATGATATGTTCTACATTTAACTCTTCTATAGCTACTGTTGAATCATCCTTTAAGTATTTTCTAAAAATCGTCCAAAACAGTAACTTCAGATTTATACCCTAAACTTGTTTTGATCATATCTCACTCATTACTTTGATTCCATTGCATGGCCAACTCTCACATGTGTACAAGAACCATAGCTTACTGTAAATCCATTTTACTTCATCATTTTATCAGTTCACCACTTGGTTCTTTACTGTTTTATACAGCCATGCAAATTAATCAAGATTTCAACCTTGTTTCTTATAGTTTTTCACCTTTTTATCCATGATTATCAACAACAAATCCCCACATAACATTTTTATCATCATATAATGATCATAAATATATACAATAGGAAATAAAATACATGTTTACATAATCAAAATATTAAGAAGATGAGGAGGACAATCTTTATACCACCAACTTGATGTAGGTTATGAGTTTGACATGGTTTTTGATGGAGAAACTTGTAGACAACCATGACCATCTTCAAGACCACCATGCTCCATGAACTCCTTGTGGAAAATCAGCCCCATGACACCATGAAAACTCCTCCATGGATGTTATAAGTTGCACCAATCTTCATCTTTTTGAATGGAGATTAACATATGTTAATTATAACATATGTTTATGGTTAAAGTTTGTATGAAAGGTGGTGTTTGATGGAGATGAGGGACGGCCAAAAATGGCTAGAGAGAGATGTGTGTGTTGTTTTGCATGTGAATAATGGATGCAAATGGATTAGTTTGTTAGTTTTGAGGTAAGCTTAGCTTACTTGGTAAGCTTTGGTGACATGTGTAAGGTTTAAGCTAGATAAATGACACCTTATGGTGTTGCTAGTTATCTTGGCCGGTTTTGGGAGTAGGGTGGGACAAGTGTCCCACTTGTCTCATCCCATTTATTTACGGGTACTCCTCGATTCTAGTTTCCTCGATTTGCGTGCCCTCGGGTCGTTTTACGAAAAACGTTTTTATAAAGTATGAATCAATGTCACAAAACGAATCCAATAAAAATTGTCTCATCAAAAACGGAGTTCGAAAACGTAAATATGTAATCCTAGGGTTTCCGGTTTAGTCGTAAAGGACGTTAAAATAAAATCGTAAGTCCTAATCTCTTCTCGTAAATTTGTGAGTTTATGAACTAACACAAATTTAAAACTTCAAAATAATATCCTCAGATAAATTTATTTTCTGAAATGTCGGACTGTCACCAAAGACGGTGTATGTAAACGTAAGCACGTAACGTTGAATCCTCCGGTTTAGACGTAGTTGATGCTACTTCAAGACGTAAATCCAAATTTCTTCCAAAAAATAAGTGAGTTCATATTGTAACATTAAAATAATATTTTCAAATAATATTTGAGAATAAAATATCAATCGTAAATTGACAGATTGTCACAGCATTTACCCCTAAACAGGATCTTTGTCCTCAAAGATCATCTTACTACTCGCTTCTTATAGAGTTAAAGCCATGTGGGTATTTCCTCCACATTCGTTCTTTTCTCACAAGTGCAATTCATTACAATACGCGAGTTCTATCAAACGTAACTACGGGAATAAGATCAGGCTTAATGTTGACTTACTTTCTCTATCCATGATGTTCACGGGTTTTTAATGAATGCAACTTTTCGCCGATCTAAGCTCTACTAAGAATAATAAGATTTTCACTTGATAGATATTCCATCAAGTTCGATTTACGAAACATAATTCACGCAGTTCTTTGAAGTCCTAGGGTAGATCCAGCTTATATGCCTTTCAATCCCAACTTTTACATCATCTCAATGGTCCCAAACAACGGGGACTTATATCCCATGATTTGTCAGATCATGAATTCATTTTTCCCAAGGTTAAAAATTTTGGCATAACTTCGCTACCCATTTGGCACTTCAAGATCTACATTTCACATTCACATAACCTCTTGCCCACTACCGGCAGTCAATAATCAGATCCTAATTTCAACAATCATTTCAGATCTCGCGGGTCGGGTATTTTGCAAGGTTAGGTTCGCCATCATAGGAAACCTTAAACCTAAGAGACATGTCCAACTCACAATGGGTGTATGTCGGATGTCTTCATCTCAACTCCTTCGTACAAATGCTCTAATATCTAGATCCTAACAAGATTCAATCTCGATCCTAATACGATAATTATCAATGATAATCCTTCCAAAGGAAAACGATTATACGGTCTATTACCAAAGGTCAATCATTCAAACATAAAACAGCACTTATATTACCTTGTATTGTTACTTTACCTCGTCCCTTCGATTTGGGATGGTACATAGTACTCTCATCAAGGTTCGTTCTTATTGATTTCTGAGAAAATCTCTAGAAATTCGATGCGAAGCGAGGATCTTGATATATAGATGATCGATACAAGCACACTATGTTTACATAACTCTTTTGCATTTATCATTAACGAGAATGATATTAGCAGATTTGGTCAGTCTGTCGACGATGACCCAAATCGAATCAATTTCAGATGATGACCTTTGCAATAGCTAGATGTTTACTAATGTATGAGGCGATGTCTGCCTTCATAATTGCCATCAGTACATCTTTTTCAGACAAAGATACTTTTAGTCATAGATGACATAAATAGAATACTTATACTTACAAATTCCAACATAACTATATCTCACAATCCTCCATATTTAGGCAACCACAAGTGGCCTTTAAAACCTTTAACGCGATTGGCTTCTTTATTTTAATGGTTCACATTAGACGCGAACTCCTTTTATTATCTACATTATCCTTTTTACAAACATCGTTTATTTTTATATTGTTCGGCAATTTATTCTGCACCTTCATTATTAAGGAACACGTCCTAACTGGTTCTTTATCTTTTCTACATAATGCGTCGGTATTTATATTCATCTTCCTGATGAAATAAATATTATAACTGTATTTATTCAAAATTCTTTCTTTATATCTTTTATGTTTCAGTTTCGTCTCAACTATCGTTTTTATCAGTTTTTCTCAATCCGACGTCTAAAGCGTCGATAATTATTATATGTAAATTAACAATAATTATTTAATTTTTTTTTTTTTTTTGAAACGTAAACGTTAAAAGTTTAAATTTCTTAGTTCGACCAATTATATAAAATGTTCAAAATAAATTTGGATTTAATTAACAAGATTTTTGTTGATTTATCGAAAATATTTAATAAGATTCGTAAATGTTCGAAAAAACCTTTGTTTATACTTTGGTCAAAGTTTTCTTAGTTTGAAAAGCGTAAATTATTGTTTCAATTTTCAAGTCATGTTTTATATAGTTTCCTCAATTCCTCTTAAGTTGTCTAGAAGTATACACAAACATTTACCCCTAAACAGAAGTTTAGTTAAATGGTTTGTGTATAAGGGAGTAATCCCTTTAAAATCCTTGGTTAAGGCATTCGTCAAAACATATTTCCATTTCTTTTTGGTAAAATCCAAAGTCTTAAAAGGGCTCTTAATTTTTGAAGAGTCAATTTATATTCCATCGTCCTTTTAATCACATAGTCAAATAATGTAAAGGTTTAAGTCTTAATCACATATCAATTATTCAAGGTTCAGGTTTTCATTGTTTAGCCAATTCAGGGCAATTTATAACTAATTATTAACTCATTATTATTCGTATTAACAAACAAATAGTCCTTGATGATCGCAAGCATGAATTTATCAAATTACAGCCTACACACGTGATTCACTGAATTTATGAATGCTACATGTGCATTGGTCAATCCAAACGACATCACGTGGAACTCATAATGTTCATTACAAGCACCGGATGTAGTGATTGGAATAGATAATCTCTTTCGCAGATGCGAAGATGATGATAACCATGCTATGGATCAAATTTGCTAGAACCTTGTAAATGATCGAACAATTCTTCCATTTCGAGTTATGGATATCGTTTTCGATTGTCAATTTACTCAGTTCACAGTAATCTTACAAATATAAGGAAAGATAAAACCATAGCTCTTCAGGATGACAGACTTGGTATAATAAAATCTTTCTCCGACAACTTTCTCAGTTGTACGGTAATTCCTTAAATTCAGATGGTGCTGTCGTACAGTGCACAATCCACAGGTGCAGCACCAGAAATATAATCACTTACCAAATTTAACTTGCCTTAATGGCGAAAGTCTAGGTAATTCACCAACAAATACCTCCTAAAGTTTCAAATAACAGAAACATCTTTTAATAAATTCATATTAAGTTCTTTCTAGATTATAATATCTATGACTAATTCACAACCGTTTACGGTATAATTTCAAGTCTAAAAGCAGGATATGGTCATCCATCAAGAATTATTTAGATCACTTTTGATAATCAACATCTTATCATTTAGGGGAATTCTACTCGAGTTCCCATCAATTAAGACAACATCGTCATGTCATAATCAATCAATCCATTCTATTGGCATTACCAACTTTTCAGTTTTATTGCCGTCGATAAGATGTGAACTTCTCAAAAGACTAATAATAATTCATAATCCTTAACAATTTCAGGGAGATATGGAGACACAACTACCATCTAAAGAGTAAGGTCAACGCAAAATCTATGCGAGAGAATTTCAAATCAGATACAGACGAAAACATTTAACGAATATGAATATATCCCATGTTTTCATGATTCGAGTACGCATTCGAAAGCTCCTCGGATCGTTACCCAGGTCATTCAAATGAAATCAAATCAAAAGAAATGATGAGAACGTCAATACATCCAGTCGGGTATCAACACTCGGTAATCAGATACTTTTCCTAAGAATCTCACTACGGGAGAATTGGACAAGAAAGAATCGTCAATTGTCAAATAAGACAATTTCCACAGATGAGTAAATTCGACTCAGAAGAATAGATGATACAGGCATATATGTAGGTGTCCCTAACACTATGTCCTTATTTTTCGCTTCTTGCAGATCTCATAAAATTTTATCTTTCACGATCTTCAATGAAAATGTAATGTTTATTAACCAGTTTTATGGTGACTACTAATCAGTCTTGCATTGTCCATTCCAAATTGTATGTAGGCGCGCAACTATATACAATTTCAAGATTAACGATGCAATACTCAGTTCGTCAAAATTTTATCATCCATGTTTATAGTAAAATCATTTTCATGCTTAATTCTTAGATAAGAATCAAGAATAAATTTACAAAGATTTTCTTTGTTATGAAAATAATTAAGTTTTCCAAAGCTTTTCATAAACAACTTCATTTTGATATCAATCACCTATAATTCTCACTTTGAATAATCCTTATTGTGATGAAAATTAAATTTTCTCAAAGGATACCGTTTTAACTTTATAAAAACAATGAGTGATCTGCAAAAGAGTGATGAGGAGTTGTTCACCAAGAACTAACTGTAATATAATAGGAAATGAGCTTAGCCAATTAATCATGAGGTTCATGACCTCGATGGCAATCAGGAATACAAAGAGAATAATCTACAACGTAACTCAATTCGAGATGAGTACTTGTTCAATGGTTGCATCACTAGTGCGAACGTTAGGATGAAGCAATAAACGATAGATAACATCGATACATGTAGAATTTAGTAATCAAAGGTAGTCTTTTTCAACAATCACAAACAAGTCTATATTGTACCGTAACACATTACGTGTCACTATGTCATACAATTCCAAGAACTCATCCTACCAACTGATGTCTCAGTTAGGTTAGGGATTATTTTTAAAAGATACCACAATGAATACTAATCTACAAGAGTCATTAGGTGTTCCATATGTCCTGGAAGATCCATTGGTCCCAATTCAGAAGAAGATTTCTTCAATTTATTTCTTGGACACTGGGCATCCTCGTTAGTGGACAATGGCCTAGGAACAACCCTTAACGCAAACTAAAAATCATTTAAAACCTTATAATTCAATCACAAAACTTAACGACTTCCTCTTAACAATCTCTTATTCCATATAGGTTAAGTTTTACTTTTATTTATTCAAGTTTCAACAAATTTTATACTCAATTCGATATCCTACCTCAATTTCCAATACTTTCAATCTTATTCTTCGGCCTTGTAAAGGCAATACAATCTCAATATGAATCAACACTTAATTTCCAATCCTATTAGCTCTTACAACAACAATTATCAAATGAGTCATTAATATGAAATGACTTGATCATTCAACTAGACTTCTCGGAAAGGTACTAGTGGCATGAGGCTTTTGGGTAATGTTTCCAATAACAGCCTCAAGTGCAACATTCACCCTTTCGATTTCAATTTTAAGAATTGGATGACAACGAATCAGATGACATCTTTCTAGGTGGTAACGTTTTGTCAAACTCCACTCTATAAGGAAAGATTGTCATAACATCGATATCAGATTTAATCTCGCCAATTCTTTTCAACATCCCAATCAACTAATATCTACATTTCTACGAATATCAACCATTTGTTGGGATCATAAATATCCGCAACTTGGTTTTAGATCTAGGATAGCTAGAATTCCTACGAGAATAGCTTTGATTAATTTACTAGGGGATTTAGGGTTACTTGTGACAATCGACGTCGTATAAATACCTCGTATAAAAATCAAAATAATCATCAAACAATCATGTAATAAAATTACATCATATATATATAATCCAAGTTATATATATATATATATATATTAAAATAACACTTCTCAGTCTTGGCCTTGTCGGTAACTCGGGAATTCTTCGGCACCGTTATAGTCAAAAGATTTTTAGACATTTTTAGAAAAATGTTTTTAGTTAAAAGATTTTGAAAAGTTTTATTCAAAACCTTAGTTTTAAAAATCTTTCGTTCTCTATAACGAGAGCTCTGATGCCAAACTGTAACACCCCCAAATTTATACAAGTCAGTACAGCGGAAGACTAGTTGGTGTTACGGGATAGCACATTACTCACATCATAGACAACGCATAAAAATCGCGTCGTTTATTAATAAAACATTTCCATTCATAAAATCAAAGTTACATCGGTCCCAAGTCATTATATGTCATACAAAGTTTTACAAAGTATTTGAATGGAAAAATATTGTTTAAGTGCGGGCCATGAATTCTTGTCGTCTTCCCGAGAATTACCTTCAAGTACCTGAGATAAAACATGTTAAAAGAAAAGGTCAGCGATAACGCCGAGTGAATTCATAGAGTTCAATAAATTCCATCAATATAACTTTGGTATAAAATTAGTACCAAAAATCAATTCGTACAAATCATTGTAATAGGCCTTAAAATAGCCAAAATCATTTTATACAAATCTTTGTAATAGGCCATAAAATAGCCAAAGTCATTTTATATAAATCCTTATCGAAAATCATAATATAGGCATTTGCCTTAAAAATCATTATACGAGCCAATGTCGTAAAAACAATCATACAATACGTCTTATGACGTTGTATAAAATCAAATAAAAATCGTTATATGAATATGGTTATGAAAACCAAAATACAAACATAATATCAATAGTATGACCCTGTATTGCTAGTCAGGCAATACCTCGTAATTCGGAGCGTCTAGTAGTATTTTGTTAATTCGGATTATTATAAGCCGCATGACATTGTTACCTTACTAAACCAACAACGGGTAGCTAACCCGATACCAATTTTGCCCATCTAAAGTAGCGTGTCGTCACAAAGGTCACGCTATGGAAATCTTCTCATACATTAATTCGCTTACCAATCAATGTGGCACGACGGGGATCAACCGTCAAGGCGCGAACTGGGGTGATCGTCCCCAAATAGTACTATTAAATGCATAAGCGTCTACCAACTCCCGGTAGTTCACAATTCATGCTAATGGGACTTTTAGTGACATAACCTAACTTTAATAATCCATTTTATTTCATCTATCGGGTCCATTAATCATTTATCGGGTCATACAATCGGGTCATTCAATCATTCGGGTCCAAAATCAATAAACCAACAATCGGGACAAATGGTGTCCAAACTTTTATAAAAACTAACATGTTATCTCCCTCGCGGGTTTATAAAGCATTTATAAAACATTTAAAAGAGTGCGAGGCTATGAACTCACGTTGATGTGGGATGGCGGGTTATCGGCAATTCGGACGTACGGTACGTGCTTCAATCACGGAAACCTAGACAAATAATACTCGTCTTAGACTCATGTCCAATGACTTTATAAAATATCAATTATGTATACATATGATGATTATATATATATATATATATATGATGATCAAGTGGGTTTACATATTCTCGTTTACTCATTTTAGAGTTATATGTCGATAACTTTTATACTAGTTTATTAATTTTACCCGTTTACGTGTCTTAAGTCCAATAAGCTTATTATAAGTTATTTAACTTATTTTAATCCATTTTGTACCTATATTATCAGTATGTATACTTTCCAAGTTGGGCCTAAATGGGTTAAGCTCAATAGATTCTTTTTACAAGTTTTTATGTCCATTTATTAGTCCAATATGTTTATTTAACTTGTTAATGTCCGTATGCCCTATAGTTCGGGTTTTATCGGTTTTTACTTGTTATACATGTCTATATATCAGTATATAAGTTTTATAAAGTTTTCATTAGACGGGTCCAACCATCTAAGTTTTATTTAACAAAAACGTTAATTTTACGGCAATAGCCGAAAAAGTCGTAAAAATCAAGTTTATAGTTTTTACTACTTATAAATATTATTTTACCACCATTTATATAAGTTATTCATTCATTTACCCTTTTACATATTTATATAAATAAGTTTTATAAGTTAGTGGGTTTTTATTTTACATTTTATATATTAAAATGTGAGTGCTTATATAATAGTATTATTCTTTAATTTCCAAAAATCTGATTTTTATCTTTACTTTCACCAAAACTGCCATATCTTGAGTTCTACATGGAGATAGAAGCTCAAATTTTTATCACATAAACTACATGATATGTGCTACATTTAACTCTTCTATAGCTACTTTTGAATCATCCTTTAAGTATTTTCTAAAAATCGTCCAAAACAGTAACTTCAGATTTATACCCTAAACTTGTTTTGATCATATCTCACTCATTACTTTGATTCCATTGCATGGCCAACTCTCACATGTGTACAAGACCCATAGCTTACTGTAAATCCATTTTACTTCATCATTTTATCAGTTCACCACTTGGTTCTTTACTGTTTTATACAGCCATACAAATTAATCAAGATTTCAACCTTGTTTCTTATAGTTTTTCACCTTTTTATCCATGATTATCAACAACAAATCCCCACATAACATTTTTATCATCATATAATCATCATAAATATATACAATAGGAAATAAAATACATGTTTACATAATCAAAATATTAAGAAGATGAGGAGGACAATCTTTATACCACCAACTTGATGTAGGTTATGAGTTTGACATGGTTTTTGATGGAGAAACTTGTAGACAACCATGACCATCTTCAAGACCACCATGCTCCATGAACTCCTTGTGGAAAATCAGCCCCATGACACCATGAAAACTCCTCCATGGATGTTATAAGTTGCACCAATCTTCATCTTTTTGAATGGAGATTAACATATGTTAATTATAACATATGTTTATGGTTAAAGTTTGTATGAAAGGTGGTGTTTGATGGAGATGAGGGACGGCCAAAAATGGCTAGAGAGAGATGTGTGTGTTGTTTTGCATGTGAATAATGGATGCAAATGGTTTAGTTTGTTAGTTTTGAGGTAAGCTTAGCTTACTTGGTAAGCTTTGGTGACATGTGTAAGGTTTAAGCTAGATAAATGACACCTTATGGTGTTGCTAGTTATCTTGGCCGGTTTTGGGAGTGGGGTGGGACAAGTGTCCCACTTGTCTCATCCCATTTCTTTACGGGTACTCCTCGATTCTAGTTTCCTCGATTTGCGTGCCCTCGGGTCGTTTTACGAAAAACGTTTTTATAAATTATGAATCAATGTCACAAAACGAATCCAATAAAAATTGTCTCATCAAAAACGGAGTTCGAAAACGTAAATACGTAATCCTAGGGTTTCCGGTTTAGTCGTAAAGGACGCTAAAAAAAAATCGTAAGTCCTAATCTCTTCTCGTAAATTTGTGAGTTTATGAACTAACACAAATTTAAAACTTCAAAATAATATCCTCAGATAAATTTATTTTCTGAAATGTCGGACTGTCACCAAAGACGGTGTATGTAAACGTAAGCACGTAACGTTGAATCCTCCGGTTTAGACGTAGTCGATGCTACTTCAAGACGTAAATCCAAATTTCTTCCCAAAAATAAGTGAGTTCATATTGTAACATTAAAATAATATTTGAGAATAAAATATCAATCGTAAATTGACGGATTGTCACATTCGCGATAATATTCAATCCTCCTTCAGCAATCAAACGACTGATTTTAAGAATATGCTTGCTAGTTTCTTGCCCGCCGCTCAACCTTCTACTTCGAGTTCTCTACCTTCAAACACCGTCACCAATCTGTGATCAAATGTGAGTGCTATTACTACGCGTAGTGGAATTACCATTGTCGATCCACCAATCCCACCCCCATCATCTACACCTCCTCCACCACCATTTATCCCTACTCCTCCTACACCTAGTATTAGTGGACCATTACCGTCTCCGCCTCGTCATGACGATGTATCTAGGAAGGACCCTTCAACATCTCAACCTTTACCCTCTACACCTTCTACACCTTCACCACCCAAAACCAATATCCCTTATCCCTCTCGTTTAGGCAAGACCAAAATGCTAACCAAGGATGAAGCTGAAGTGTCACGCTATATGAAGATGATCTCTCAAATGAACTTCAACATTAGCTTTCTTGAAGCACTTGTCCACATGCCCAAATTTGTTAAAGCATTTAAGGAATTGCTTAACAAGAAGGAGAAGTTGATTGAACTCGCCAACACACGCTTAAATGAAAACTGCTCTGCAGTTATTCTTAAAGAACTTCCGGAAAAACTTGGAGATCCTGTCGTTTTGTGTTGCCTTGCGTGTTCAACAAAACTGAAGAATTTACTGCCCTTGCTGATCTCGGGGCCAGTATTAATTTGATGCCTTTGAGTGTTTGGAAAACATTATCATTTCCCGACCTCACTCCAACAAAGATGACTCTTGAACTTGCAAATCATACTCTCGCTTACCCCGTTGGTATAGCCGAAGACGTGTTCATCAAAGTTGGCACATTTACTTTCCCGGTCGACTTTGTCATTGTTGATTATGAAATGGACCCTCGTGTTCCTTTAATACTTGGTTGGCCATTCTTAAGAACCGGACGAGCTCTAATTGATGTTGCCGAAGGTGAGTTAATCTTAAGAGTCGGGAATGATTCCCAAGTTTTTAAAATGGGGAAGCTTACAAGCAAATCCTATTCGACTCTTGCATTGATAATCCACTCTTTCATGATGATGTGGATGATTCTCGCTCCAATTTGGACGCTTTTCCCATTTATGATTCACCACCGATCTTTGATGCTTATGATGATGATGATTCTAGCTTAGATTCGGATGATTTTGATGATTGTACTTCTGAGTATCCTGACCTGCCCACATATGATGATTTCGATGAGGCTGATACTCTTTCGATCGATTCTTCTCACGATGAAGATCCTCCGCCATCACTCGATCCTACTTTGGACGATTACTCATTTGAGGAAGATTTCTCTACATTTCTCAACACTTACTTCCCTCATGAGAGTGATGCACCTCCTTTTGATTTTGAAGATTATCGTCTTGATCCTACTTTGGATTTGAAGAAAATTCTTTCATAGGAGAAGAAACTGGTCGACACCAATATCCGCAGCACATATGATTTAACACCTCTTTGTCCCCCTTCTGCGGACGAGGTTGTGCTTCTTCGCGGATCTTCTTCACACTATGCTGAGTCTGAGTGCTATTTTCCCTTAAAGGAAAAGGTGTTCGACCCCGGTATCGATATTCTGCAGCCATCTCAGTATCCACCTGATGAAATAAAAGGAAAAATCTTTGGAACTATTGAAGACATTCTTGCACCTCACCATACTTGCTCCCACCGTGCTCCATCGCTGCTTAAGGGAACCTTGCCTATTCTTCTTTGGCTTGCCTTGTTCGCCTTAAGCCTGTGCTATTTGATGGACGAAAACTATGTCTTTGATCCTGGTGGATATATTTCATGCTTCTTCCTATGATGATCAAGGTTGAGTCAGGCTCACGACTCGGTAATCAAAAATCAAGCGCTTCTTGGGAGGCAACCCATGCATCTATCTTTTCGCTTTCTTTATCATAAGTGTAGGGGAGACCCGTTGGTGTTTGCTCTCTCCTCTCTTCTTATAATCAGGGATTCGAGCTTCAAAGATCCACTCTTGATGATTCTTGACGACTCGTGCTTCCGTGTTCCCTTCTTCTCGGTTCTATCCTAAACTCTTTTCGATTCACTATTTTATATTTTCTCAATATTAAAATAGGAATCTCTTTAGTTGTTTCTACCTTAGCAAGATTTAAACATCGTGCACAATGTCCTAAGTGTAGGGGAGTTTACTCCCACATGCTTAAACATTGAGGACAATGTTTATGTTAAGTGTAGGGGGGACTTCTATCGAAGTTAAGTGGTCTTTTCCTTGTATTTGCCCTCATTTTATCCGGAAAATCAATTTTTCGACATTTTTCAAAATTTTTGATCTATTTTGGCCTATTAGTTTTTACCTTTGTATAGTTATTTTCTTTCTTTGTTAGAATAAATGTTTAATAAAGTGGCTTTAATTTTCAAACGTTGTGAATCTTTTGACTCAACCCGAGTTTACTTGTCTAAGTTTACTCTAGCTAGTATCCTTAACATGTTTAAGTCAAGTTTTGCTAGGCTTTTATATAGGGAGATATAAAATGCGAAAGTCTTAACTCTCACGGGTTAAGAACAAGAACTTTTCGCAAGTTCCTATAATTGATCCTAGAGAGTTGTTTATCAAGGGAACTTTAAAACGCGATTTCTAAACTTGAAAAAGTCTAAGAATTTGCAAGATCCTATAGGCGACTCGAAAACCCAAAACTTTGATTTAATAGGCTAAGCATCCACGAGTCTCATTCATTGAGATTTTAAACTGTGGAGAACGAGAGATGATATAGCCAATTATAAATTTGGTATTCTTTCGGGAATTTATGTGAGTTAATTATAAGCCTATTCTCCCATCGCTTGCTAATAAATTTATCTGCAATAAATAAGGTTGTACGATTTGAAATGTTACTTAGCTTCTAGCCCAAGATCGTTTAAAAGTTGCTCGGTATGTATTAGAGTTCATAGCCAAGGCATAACTTATTGAAGCGGGACGCGAAGATAAGCGAGTCCGAAAAGGCCCTAACAAGGCATGAGGGCTACATTTTGTTGCTAAAGATCCAAAAGTGATGTGAAGAATCATTTATCGAAAATCAATATGAAGGATCGAGACATACGACGAAAAGAAAAAACTCCCCAAAAATCATGGAGAAGTGTATCCGAAAAGACCCTAGCAAGGTATGAGGATAAATAGATCCAAGTCATAAAAGGAGGCGGATCGTTGTATATCAAAGTCCAAAATAAGGATTGGAGAAAAATGGAGAAGTCGTGGTCCAAGTATGAATCTCTCAAAACTTCAAGTGAAGAAATTTATATTATGAAGAGAAGACCATTATTTCATGAACGTCTCTCAAAGTTTGAAGTATGAAGTCGCTGACAAATATCGGTCCGAGAAAGGTCTCAAATCGCGAAGAGAGTTATGCCAAGATATGAACTTTATGAGGTCCCGAGAAGCAGTTTTAAAAGATTTTGTCCTTTAGCTAACTATTGATTAAATCGTTCACTTTATTTTCGGACTAAATAACTATCGAAATATGTCAACAATGCATCCTCGTGATCATTCAAGACAAACAATAAAATATAAGAGATACCCCTAGGAATAAGGGAGTCTAAGTGAATAATTGGCCCACATGAGTTCGTGTTAGTTTACTAACTTATAATAACAATGATCTCGTTTTTAAGCATGGTTTGGAGAAAGTGAAAACTTGAGGATGATGATCATTCACAACATTTCCAAAACCCAAGGTATGCTTTTTGATTTCTTTACTTTCAATGTTTATAATTTTCTATCTCTTTAGTAAAGGCCAACGTGGATTGATTATGATGAAAAATGTAAAAGTGCTTTGTAACTAATGCATTGCATGAGGACATTGCAATGGTCAAGTGTGGGGGATTTGATAGGTGTGTAAACACCCATCCTTTTTACCACTTAATTACAATAATAACCGGACCAAAACGTGTATTATATGTCTTTTATGTCGGAATTATGCGTGGTTTGTGTTTTTGTTGTGATTTAGGACGAAATTGTGAAAAGTGGAGAAAACACGGCATTTACGGGCTTTTATTGAAGAAAAAGATGAATGATGAAGTCGAAAAGTCAAGAGTGGAAAAAGAACGGAAGTCCAAGACCAATTCTGAAGATTTATCGAAGAAAAAGTTAAAAGACGGAAGTTTATCAAAAGCCGGAAAACTCAAGTCTAATTTATTGAATAATTAAAAGACGAGTTCAAAGAAATCCCGAGCCAAAATTCATTAAAGTCCAAGATTAAAGAAGACTTAAAGGCTTAAGGACGAATGGTGCAATTAACAAAGAGATTAAGAAGGAAGGGCCTAATGATGTAATTAAGAGAAAATGAAGGAAGGGAGAAAGCTTCCTAATCCTCCCCTATATATAGTCATTAGCATTTCATTTTTACACTTGTTAGCTAATTTGAAAAATTAGTTCTCCACTTTATTTTATGCACCTTTAATTACTTGTCATTTTAAATACTTGTTTTGCACTTTAATTTCTTTAAATTCCAAGTAAGTCTTTTAATTTTGTTCTTTAATCTTTAAGCTTCTAATCTTCTTGTTCATCTTCTTTTTATAAATCTTTGTTTGTTTTGATTACAAGTTTTCAATCTAAACCTTTTTCATCTTATTTTTATATAAAGTTTAAGTCTTTTTAATTTTCGTGTCTTGTTTTTGTTGATTTCATACGTTTTATATTTGATCTAGTGTTTTTATTAAGCTTATTGGTATTTTACTTAGCTTATTGTCTCCCAAAAGTTAAGATTTTTGAGCTTATTTTCGTACTTTTTGTGTTTTCCTAGCTTTTAGGAAATCTGATTCGATTTAGGAACATTTTCATTAATTGCGAAATTGAATTCTTCCAAAGTTGCGAAATCTTGCCTTTTCTACTAGTTGCGATTTTGATCATTTTTCAAAGTTGCGAAATTGTGACATTCGCATCATTGCGAAATTGATCTTTATTTGGATTGCGGATTTGTGGTTTCAAGCATTGCGAAATTGTTTTTTTTCGTATTGCGAAATCTTCACATTTCCAACATTGCGGAATCATCAATTCCGCAATTATTGCGGAATTGTTTCCCCCAACTTATTGCGAATTTGTACCCTTTTGCTAATTGCGGAATTAATACACAATTTCGCAATCATTGCGAAATTGTGTAAAGATTTCAGGGTTGTGAATTTGTTTCTTTTTTTTAGTTATTTGCGAAATTATTTCAGTTTTTTTATAATTGCGAATTTTCTTGTTTTTATTTAAATTCAATTTTCAAGCTTTATTTTTCCCGCCTTTTTACTTAATCGCACTTTAAGATTACTTGCCTTAGATTTATTTTAGCATTGCCTTAGTTTAAGTTTTAGTTGCGTTTTAAGTTCGCCTTAGATATATTTAAGTTTGCGTTATTTACGTTTAGTGCCTTTTAATTCTCGTCACGCTTTTTAATTTTCATCACGCTTTTAAATACTTACACCATTTACTTTAAATTAGACATAGATTTACTTTAAAGTCATTTATTTTAATTGTCTTGCACATTTTAATATACTACAACGACACAACTTTTGTTTCACCAAAGAACAGCTGAGTCACATAGTTAACCTAGATCAATTCGATTACACCACTACTTCGAACTTTAATTTTTTTATACTTGGTGTAAAAGCCATGTATCATGATTCTTCACATCACTTTGGATCTTTAGCTACAAAATGTAGCCCTCATGCCTTGTTAGGGCCTTTTTGGACTCGCCAATCTTCGCATCCCGCTTCAATAAGTTATGCCTTGGCTATGAACTCTAATTAATACCGAGCAACTTTTAAACGATCTTGTGCTAGAAGCTAAGTAACTTTTCAAATCGTACAACCTTACAATTAAATTTATTCGCAAGCGATGAGAGAAAAACCTCATAATCAACTCACATAAATTCATGAAAGAATACCAAACTTATAATTGACTCTATCATCTCTCGTTCTCCACAATTTAAAATCTCAAGGAATGAGACTCGTGGATGCTTAGCCAATTAAATTAAAGTTTTAGGTTTTCATGTCATCTATAGGATTTTGCATCTTCTTAGACTTTTTCAAGTTTAGAATTTGCATTTTAAATTTCCCTTGATAAACGACTTTCTAGGATCAATTATAGGAACTTGCGAAAAGTTCTTGTTCTTAACCCGTAAGAGCTAAGACTTTCGCGTTTTAAAGTTCCCTATATAAAAGCCTAGCAAAACTTGACATAAACACGTTAAGGATACTAGCTAGAGTAAACTTGGATAAGTAAACTCGGGTTGAGTCAAAAGATTCATGACATTGAAAAATAAATTAAAGAAACCTAAACTTATTAAAACCATTTTATTGAAATTTATTCTAATGAAAGAAAATAACGATAACAAAGGAAAATACTAATAGGCCAAAATAGATCAAAAATTTTAAGAAATGTCGAAGAATCGATTTTTTTTCCGGTTAAAATGAGGTCAAAATCATGGAAAAACCCACTTAAATTCAATAGAAGTCCCCCCTACACTTGATATAAACATTGTCCTCAATCTTTAAGCATGTGGAAGTAAACTCCCCTATACTTAGGACATTGCACACGTTGTTTAAACCTTGCTAAGGAAGAGACAACTAAAGTGATTCCTATTTTAATATTGAAAAATATAGGATAGTGAATCAAAAGAGTTTAGGATAGAATCGGGAAGACGGATACACGGAATCACGGGTAGTCAAAAATCATCAAAAGTGGATCTTTGAATGCTCCAATCCCTGCACATCATAAGAAAGAAAACAACAAACACCTACGGGGCTCCCCCTACACTTATGATGGAAACATATAAAGATAGATAGATAATTGGGTTGCCTCCCAAAAAGCGCTTGTTTTTTTAGCCGAGTCACGAGCTTGACTCGTCCCCGAATTAAATGGTCCATGGGGAAGCCTCAAATGTAATACCAGGATCAAAGACCTTGTCCTCGTTCCAGGAGGACATTAATAAGGGAGAGGTTGACGGCTAAGTCTGGAAGGGTAGAATAGTCCTCTCAACATACGAAAAGTATGTTAGGTCATGATCCACGGGAGGTGGGGTGGGTAAAGGAAGCAAATTGTCATCCCCCAAAGACAATGGATGCTCACCACGCGGCAAAGCCGTAAAGTCATCACTCATAGAATAGTCAATGGTACCTCCTGGGTCAAAGCACTCATCCTCGGTAAGGGTTTCGAAAGGTTGGGATGAAAGGTGCTCAGGAGGGGGACTTGGGACAATATCTTCATGTAGCAAAGTATCAAAAAGAATATCCCCCTCCATGTCGTCATCATCAATACCCGAAGGTATTGAGAGAATGTCGATTTCTTCCATAAATGTGTCATTATTCTCAACGGGAGTAATAGACGGGGGTAAAAACTCGGAAATAGGAGAAGAATTCAACCCTTCAATTTTAACAATAAGAAGATGAACTTTCAGTAATTTGTCGCAAAGAATAACGTCTTCCACCTCATCTATAAGACCAAGTTCAAAGGTGTACTTCTCATAAGTTGGAGAGAATAAATCAACATCGCCCTCATCGCTCGGAGGGGATTGAGAAATTTCAAAGGTGAAATTCTCATAGCATAGAAAAATCATCATTAAGAGCGACCTCGTCCGTAAGCTCAGCAAAAGTCGGTACATCACAAACCTCATCAAAGAATTTATCATGACCAAAATCACTAATCTCACTTGATGTATCACTATCCTTAGACGCATTAGGGATATTAAGAGTAGGAGTAGTAATCTCAGAAGATGGGTTGAGATCATAGATATCATCCTCGTCATCATCATAAAAGTAGAATGGACGCACAAGAGGAGGAGTATAAGCACTAAAATTAGATACTTTCTCTTGTCGTTGATCCTCTTGACATTTTTCGATGTATTTATTGAAAGCTTCTTGAAGTTTTTGACCTTGCTTAACAAGAGTGGCCCATTGTTCGTGGGGGCTCAAATGTTCGAAGGAAGGTTGATGATCGACTGTGTGACGTGGAGGCTCAAAATTTCGTTTTTCTCGGTGTCTAATCGAATTGATCTCCGGTTAAATGTGTGACTCGGTCGTCTTTGGTGGATAAAAGAAAAGGTGTCGTTGTCTAAAACTAATTAAAGATAAAAATAAAGCTTTAAAAGGAAATGACAAAATGTAAAAGAAATGAACTAAAAATCAAAACGATTGAGAAATAATAAAGAAACGATATTAAAACAAATATGAAAACGAAACAATTAGTAAAAGTAAAACTAAAAGAAGAAATTAACTTTTGACTTGAAAATAAAATTTACTAAATGAAAAAGGAGAAAATAAAACTATGAGGGTACTTTAAAACTAAACGAGGCAAAAGCTAAAGCGGGTACTAAATAAAAGATAAAACTTAAACTTTTCGAAAAAATACTAATACTAAAAATTGAAGAAAAATACAACTAAAAATACGTGACTATTAGAATAAAAATCGGAACAACTTTCAGATAAAACTAAACGATTCGGAACAATACTAAATAATAAGCAAGCAACCAAGCTGGCAGCTCAAGCTAGCAAGCAGGCTGCTCCTTTTGGCGGGAAAACATTGGAAGCTAGCAAACACGTAGGACAATCTATCGTAATGTTGAATAGAAGAACTGTCGGAATGATGATAAATAAACTTCGGAATAATTAATATAGTAACTATCGTAATGTATGAAAAAAATATGTGTCGGAATGTTTATAACAAAAATAAAAGATCGGAAAGTTATAAAAAAATTCTATCGGAATGAGAAAGCTGGCTCAATGTGGCAGTCAAAATTTGGGCAGAGTTCCGTCGCAGTATGCCTTATACCCGATCGCAATGTACGATGCCAGGGGCTATCGCAATCCACGATCGGAATAAGTGATCGGAATGAGCTGTCATAATAAGCTGTCACAATGTAGAAACCCTAAAGATGTTGCGATGGAAAACAATATATTCAGATGGAGTACAATAAGCTATGAATCACATAAGCACTTTAACCAAAAACTAAGCCAAACTAAATCACTATTAAGGAGAGCAAAATAAACTACGAATGAAAAACTATAAGAACACGAAATAAGCAAACTTTATAAAATAAACTTTTAAAAGATTAAACTTTTGTAAACACATAAATTAAAATAAGCTAAACTCAAAATAAGCAAAAATCTCAATATTCTAAAACCTTAATTCGTATAAAAACATTGATAAGAACAACAAGATGAAAACTTTAATCAAAATAAGCATAAAAATTAAAACTTGAAGATTAAATAAATCAAACAAAAGATTTTAAAACAAGAAGAGAAGAATGAGATGATTAAGAAAAACTTTATTAAAAATAAATATTCAACACAAATTAAAGACTTACTTGAAATTAAAGACTTGAAAATTAAAGACAATAATGTAAATTGACATTATGAAAGTGCATGAAATAAAGTGGAGAGCTAAGTTGTCAATTTAGCTAACAACTAAAAATGAGATGAAAATGTAGTATTTATAGGAGAACTTTGTAGGTGGCTTGGTTGGTTTGTCTTCTTTCTTTTCTTTTCTTTTGTGTCCCGACTTTTAATTAACTTGAGTCTTTGACTTCAGCTCGGGATTTGTTGATAAATATCTTGAACTCGTCTTATAATTTCTTCATTTATTAGACTTGGGTTCTTCGACTTGTAAATCTTCCGTCTTTGGTCCTTTTCTTCAATAAATCTTCAAAATAGGCCCATTGACTTCCAATCTTTTGCACTCTTGATCTTTTGACTTCGTCTTTTGTCTTTTTCTTTGATAAAAGCCTGTGAAAGCCCGTGTTTTCTTCCCTTTTCACATTTTGATCCTAAATCACAACAAAAACACAAACCACGCATAATTCCGACATTTACGACATAAAATATACATTTGGCTTGGTTATTATTATAATTAAGTGGTAAAAGGATAAGTGTTTTCAAAATTATTAATTACAAAGTCTGAATGGCATTCTACGATAGGCAAAAGTTCCATATGGACATGTAAACGTATTTTTTCTTGATCACAAGGATCGATGGGGATTTGTAAGTAACCGGAAAAACCATCTAAAAAGCAATAGAAATCTTTTCCCGCAAGACGCTCCAACATTTGATCCATGAAGGGCAAGGGAAAATGGTCTTTATGAGTGGCGTCATTCAACTTACAATAGTCGATACACACCCTCCAACCGGTCACGAGTCGAGTTGGAATTAACTCGTTGTCATCGTTTGCCACAATGTTCATTCCTCTCTTTTTAGGGACACAATGAACGGGACTCACCCAACGGCTATCGGAAATAGGGTAAATCATTCCCGCGTCAAGGAGTTTAAGGACCTCCTTTTTGATGTCGTCGTGAATTTTGGGATTCACTCTCCTTTGACATTGGATTGCGGGCTTGTAGTCTTCCTCCATTAAGATTTTGTGGGTACAAAATTTAGGGTCGATCCCCTTAATGTCGGATAATTTCCACACAATTGCCCCTTTGTGGTCCTTTAGAACATCGATAAGTGCGGCTTTTTCATCATCTGAAAGATCTTTCGCAATAATTACCGGTAACTTATCGTCTCCTTCCAAGAATACATATTCGAGATGAGGAGCGAGATCTTTCAACTCGAGGATTGGTGGTTCCTCGATTGAAGATTTAGGTTCGATACTCATAACCTCCTCCGTAGGAGGAAATGGGAAATCGTTGAGAAAATCCTTGATAATCGAGAAGTCCTCATCGTTGTCGAGGTCTTCGTTACAAGTACGAGGAACATCAAATTCTTCCAATGTAAAACCTCCACCTTCAAAGGGAGTGAAGGATGGTGTCGAATTATCAAGAATAGGATCAAGCATAGTAGGATTGCCACTATTTTCTTCATCACCAAAACCTAAAAATTCTTGTGAAAAATCCTCGCAAGCGACATCGATCATATCAACATGGTTTATAGTCGCGATGAAATAAACATGAGAAAGTTGAGAGTTTTGAGTTGCGTTTATAACAAGTTCCTCGTCGTTGAAACGTAAGGTGATTTTTCTAGCATGCACATCAATCAACGCCATTGAGGTATCCAAAAACGAATGACCTAAAATAATAGGAACTTGAGGATCCGTGGGAATATCGACTACGATAAAGTCTACCGGATAATAGAACTTTCCCACTTTCACAAAAACGTCTTCGGCCAATCCATATGCGAGAATCGTAGAATGATCGGCCAATTCGATAGAAATTAGTGAAGGAGTAAGATTAGGAAGATTGAGAGACTTGAAGATTGCAAGTGGCATCAAATTAATACTAGCACCAAGATCGGCCAAGGCATAACATTCTTCCATATCTTGAATAGCACATGGAATCAAGAATTTACCGTGATCACCGACTTTTTGAGGTATGCGGTTAAGATAAACCGATTAACAACTAGACAATTGTTGTAATTTCTCCTTGTTGTTTAACATACTCTTAAAGTTAGCAGCAAATCGAGGTATCATGACCTAAGATTCCCAAAACTTATGTTAAATTGCAAGTCACGAAACATTTTCATAAAAAGCTCGAATTGATAATTCTCACGCGCTTTCAGTTTCTCCTTACGAAGTCTCGATGGGTAAGTCAAAGGTGGTGTGGGTTGGGGCATAGGCATAGCCTTTGTAATCTCGGGTAACAATGATGGTAATGGGTCAACCGTAGGTGTGGTTTGAGTGGTACTTTGTGAGATTGGGATATGCTCCTCTTCGACCACCACCACGGGTTTTTCCTCAATTTCCTCCACCGTTGGAGTAATTGTTTGAGGAGTCGGTTCCTTAAAAGTCTTACCACTACGTGTGATAATCACTTTCATCTCTCCCTTATGGTTAGACACGGTGTTACTAGGAAGACCACTCGAAGAAGACGGTTTACACATTATAGCCTCAAACATACTTAAAATTTTATCCTCAAACATAGATTGCCTCTTATCGGCCTTAAGCATCTCTTGTTTTATCTTATGTTCTCCTTGTTCCATCTTTTGTTGGTTTTGTTGTAACCTTTGCACATTACTCTCGATTTTGTTTGCATGAGTCTTAAGTTCATTTGCTAACTCGTTTTTCAACTCATTTTTCAAATCATTCTTAGAATCAAATCTTAGGCTAATGATCTCCCTTTGTATATTATCAAACCTAGCATCATTTCCATTTGCATATTCAACAAATTCATTTGGAAGATCTTTCAAGTTTTGCAAACCTTTGTTGTTGTTTTGAAAATCACGGTTTTGATTTTTGTTTTGCACTTGATTATTAGCCCCTTGATTCCCATAGTTGTTACCCTTATAATTGTTCCTTTGATTTCCTTGGTAACCAACTTTATTGTTTCGATAATTGTTAGCATTTTGATTTGGTGCAAAACCCGGTGGAGTCAATTTATTAGTGCGGGTAACTTGACTGTTTTGGTTATAAGTTCCCATGGCCGCGTAGGCACTCGAAGTGTTACCACCGTTGGTAATGCACTCAAAGAAATCATGACCTCCACCACAATACATACAAGAAACCTCAACCACTTTAGACGTAGCGGAAATGGATTGTTCACCAACTTTAAACTCAATCAAAAGTTCCTTAGCTTATCAAAGATTTTGTTCTCCAAATTTGCCTCGATTTGGCAAGCATCGATGGTACGTGACAGTGAAGGTGAAGACGAAGCTGTGACACCCCCAAAATGAGTCAAATGCAGCGAAAATAATATTTGTGTGTCACGTAGGTGGATCAACAACAGATAGTATGTAGAGCAACAGATAAAAGATTATCAGTACATTTATTAAATGAATAAAAGTGCAAATGTTATTAAAATAATGTTAAACATTATTCAGCGTTTGAAATCATTCCCCAATTTATAAAATCCCAGATGAGCTCTATAAATGCAGCCTATCATGATTCTTAACTCCATGCACACCCATACCTACTTCAGTTTCCTGAGAAAACATGCTTAGAGAGTCAACATAAAGTTGGTGAATTCACATGTTTAATAAAATAAGTTTGGACAATAAACATTCACTGAAGTAGTAATGCACAATGCATCAACACTAAAAAGGTAATTACATTCCCATATTGCCCAAAACGGAGACTTGACAGTTAAGCCCTCAACAAATGAGGACCCTTCGCCTTATCAAAAGGCACCCAATAATAATAAGTGCTGACATGTGAAACATCTGTTGTCCTGGCCTAGGCACAGTGAGCGCTACTCACCCAGATGGGGATGGTCAATCCCAAATAGATCAAATAATTCTAACAGTTTCAGTTGCACGGGTCATGCGGCTTCATCTACAATAGGCAAGTGTAATCAAAGGTTTCGCTGTTCAGTTTATGTCCATCAATTAAAATAGGTTGCATGTTTTCTTCCCCATAAAAAGGTTTAAAAGTTTGTCAATAGATAAAGTGGGGCCATGAACTCACCTCAGTAGTACAACAAATAGTCATAAGAAAATATGATATGATGCTCACGATACAGTCAACGACCTAAATAATTATTAGGTCTCAGTAAATGCATAACATAATGCATAAAAGTTTCAGAACAAGTCTGTGCATGCTTATACTGGTTTTAAGCATTTTATTACGATATCTGTAATTTAGTTCATCGTTGTACAAGTTATAGTAGTATTTATTTTAAGTATAAAATAAATAATATTGTTAAATTAATTAATCTATTTAATTAATATCCTCGTACTTGTATGGTTTATAGAGTGATTTAAATATTTATAAAAAGCAAGTTTTATATATATTTAAAGTGAAGATAAATATAATTAATATATTTATTTTTATAAGTTAATCATATTTAATTTATATCTTATACATAAATAGGGTTTATAAAACGTATAACATTTTAGTTTAATTTAGTGTTCCCGATATTTGTATAATTATTACATTATAAGTTTGGGAAAAATAACGAACGTTGGACTTTTATAATTAGTTAAGTTTCACCTTATTAATATTAACGTTATATATATAATTAGGGTTTAATTTAAGTTTAGGAAAATTACGTTTTAGTCCCTCGATTAAATAAAATACCCGTGGCAATATTAATATAATATTTCTAGGGTTCGTTTAACTTACAAATAATGGAAAAACAAGTCCCTCCCTAGTTACACGTGTAACTAGGGTTTATAAATGTTTCATATAATGTCAACTTTGGCCCTTATAGTATTCGGTTCTTATTAGGTTAATATAAGTTTCATAAATGTCCCCTAGGGCTTCATTTAAGTTTTGGCTTATGCCAAAACAGCCCCTAGGGTTTGTCTAGGGTTTATTAAACTTTCCTAGTTTGGCAAAAGGGGTCCCTAGGGTTCCTACTATGTTTCGGAAAAAGGCAAAAGGGGTCCCTAGGTTCTAACTATGTTGCACACTTGAACCTAACTGATAAGTGTGAAAACACTCATCAATAATGATCCATAAACCACTCAAAACACAGTCAAATACATTATTTTAACTGTAAAATATCAGAATTACGCGTGTATTTGTGTTTCATGTGTTTTCAGGTAACAAGATACGATTTTGAAGCAAAGACACGTTTTCAAGGATTAATTTGATAAAAAGACGAAGAAAAAGATGAAAGATGCTTCAAGGACCATACTTGCCATTATTCACCAAGATTGAGGGCTTAAATTGCAATTTCTGAAGACACGAAGGATGAAAAATAGATTTGCTAGAAAGTTTAAACACATTTGGGAAAAGTAACAAAGATGAGGGACCAAATGGCAATTTAAAAGAAATTAAATGAGAAGTTAATATCTACTTGGTCAATGACCAAGTCTCGGTCAAACTGAACACACATAAACACGCTTCGTCTCCAAACGAAGAGAGAGAAAGAGATTAACAGCTATCTTTTCATCTTTTCACCTTCATTACCTGCAATTGAGAATCACGGACGATCCATGAAGAATCAAGTGAAGACATAAACTACAAAGATGATCACCTTTTTCTCCTCTACATGGTGGTACCAATGAATTAGATCAAGACTCAAGGATAAAGAAACCCCCAATTCTGGAATGAAGATGGAAGAACTTTATCCTCGTATTTACACGTGTTCACTCCTTATTGGATAGAACACGTCACACCTTTCCCTCGCCGGCTATAAAAAGAAGACGAGGCCCTCACTTTCAAGCGGTTAGCTTAGGTGTTAGTTACACATAGTAGTTAGGATAGTTAGTTAGTTAGTTTACTTTTCTTTCATCTTTCTTGTTTAAATTTGTAACTGAATCAGTTTAATCTTGTAACTGTTTAGTTTTTTTTCTGCCATTAATGAGAGTGAAGCTTTTGATATATGTTTTTCTTCTCCTGCTTTCATGAATCTGTTTTGATATAGTTACTGTACACGGTTTTGAGTTACTTATCTACTTTTTGATTCAATTTGTTCATAAGATCTCACCTTTAAATCTGCTTATATTCTCGATTTAGTTTGTTAAAACAGTCATGTTTTCAATTTGTTCTTAAGATTATTTTAATTTTCCATTTTCTTTAAAAACAGTCACTGTTCACATGATAATAGAAGTAAAACCTGTTAATGTCAGTTACTGTTACTAATCACGTAATAATAGAAGTTTGTTAAGGAAGTTGAGAATCGAGCATTAAGGATTTCATAGTTACTGTTCACCGTTAGAGTTGGTGTTATTACAGTAAAGTTTTCGATATGTATCAGGGATTTCAGCAGGATAAGACGTGTTTTGGCTTTGTTCTAGTTTCGCAGATATTTGGATTTGCTGAAGTATTTGTTTTGGTTTGAGCTCAATAGACAATAGTTGTTCATTAGCTTAAGATAAGCACCATTACTAGCGTTAAACATTCTTTCGTTATTGCTTTACTCTAGTTTCAATTTAGGACAACAAAGGTTCGATTCGGTTAGGAGATTTGTGCAGATTAGTTCTGCGAGGTGGATTAGTTTTAGCTAGAAAATAGCTTAATCAGATCTGTTGAGATGGCGATTTGTTCATCTAGTTTTCAGGTTCGAGCCTTTGATTTGTTTCAGCTGAAACGTATTATTACAAGAGTTTTTAGAGTTCAATCCAATTACTTTTAGTCCTTGCAGGTTTCAGTATAGATAGCATATATTTTGGTTTCTTGTTTCGATTTGCTTTTGCAGGTATACGATTTCTACAATTGATGGAGTTGAGTAGATGTAGAATGGATTCAGACTGCGAATAGCTTCTTTTCGATGTTATGGTTATAGCAGATGAGTTTCGATTCCAGTTTATAGGTGTAGCTTCGTTTTCAGTATTAGTTACAAGGCAACTCAGCGTTGACCTTCGACTTCAAAGGACTAGGCCTGGATGTGCAGGTCAAGCATGAATTCAATTTTCTGCATTCCTTTTATAATAATCTGTTAGTTCTTAATTGTAGTGTAATCGTTAGTGTAAATTTGTTCAATATGCTTATTTTCATAGTTTGTAAATCTGTTTTGAGTTGGATCGCTCAGTTTGTATTACTAGTAGTTTGATTTTGTTTCATAGTTGTTAAACTGTGATTAGAATTATAGCTTTAGTGATCGTCAGTTAATACTTTTTCTTGCTGAAATAATAGTAATGGATTAGGACTGTTTGATGTTTAAGTCAAAATAGGATAGCAGCTTTATAAAGATTGGTAAAAGTCATAGTAAGAATACGTTATGTGGTGTATTTCATGATAAGGAATTGAGATTAGTTTAGTTAGTTGTCATTTTCAGCCCTTCATTGTTATAGTAGTCGTTGCACTTACAGTCCTTGTTTGGTAGATTAGATGATGGCCTCGTTAAGTTCTATTTGTTAGTTAGTAGGACCGTTAGTTTGATGTAATTAGGTTTGGGCTATGGATTTACTTACTGGGCTTGTTTGTTTATTAGACATGACTTGATAATCAGTAGTGTTTTAACTAGTTAGGAATAGATTTGGTATATTAATATGTTTTATAAAATTTTCTTTTAGATTTAAATTTTGTATTTTGCATTTTAAATTTGTAGAATAAATTTGTATTGTCAGTTTTAAAATTCGTGCATTAAATGTGTAATTGCTAAATGTTTTTAGGTTAGTACGTATACGTAGTTTATAGAATATTTTTACCTTTTTACTTGCTTCTTGCCAATTAGACATAGAATCCAAACAAGTTTTAACCACCAAAAACAATTCAGTCTAACTAGAAAACGTTATATCAATTCGAATCGATACCGAGAAAAACGAACTTAAAAAATGAAATATTAAATGGCGCCGCTGCCGGTTCTTTTCGTGAAGATTAACGATTTCGAGTGAGGCGATTGGATTTTGGGATCCGTTCACTTTGTGAACGTTATTTTTACGTATTATAAATCAGAAAGATAAAAAAAAATCATCAAAAAGATAAAAATACAAAAAAATAAAAAATCACAAAAAAAAACAATTCTTTTCCTAAAGAATTGAACAAAAAAAATAAAAAAAACCAAAAAGTAATCTTTTTCCTAAAAGATTACAACAAAAAAATATATATTATATCGTTTTCATCGCTTTTTACGTACATATAGTATTTTTCTTAAAAACCAAATAAATACAAAAATATTTTTGATATATTATTATATGTAAATAAGTATACGTATAAGAACAACCAACATACATATTCTCCATAAGTATTGCCGAGGCAATACACCGTGTTGAGGGGCGTTCCGGTCCTTGACACGCGTATCGATCCAATTTAATTAAGCAAGAATAGATAAATACTTCCAATTGGCAATAATTCGAAGAATACAAACTACAAAGTGAATAGATAGGCGACGTGCTATAAAATGCCGTCTAAGGGTTAATAGGTACTTAAGTGCTTCGCGCCACCTAACCCCCCGTTCACTAGTGCGTATTCTAAGAAGGAAGGCTTTATTGGGGGTCTTGCACCCAAGTAGTAATTATATATATACTTTCTTGTGGATATTTCATATCGAAACTCGAGGAGGATAATCCTTTTCTCTTCAAAAGTCGACCGAGGGCTACTCCCTCATTCCTCGTGTTTATTTACACGTGTACTCGCACACGTGTAAACATACCACCTTTGGTGTATTACCTCCTTCCCCGAGGAAGCTTTTAAACGTCATTATACTTGTATATACATTCGGCCACCTTGCTAAACATGGATACTCGTTCCATGTGGGAGATTTTGCAACAACGATCCGCCAACGCTAATTATTCGCCTTGTTCGACTTGTGGTGGTCCACACGATACGTATTTATGTGATCAAAATAATGGTAATTATGGGGAGGGATATGCTTACAATGGAACCGAGAACCCTAATTTTCGACCTAACATTCAAATGGACTATACTTGTAATGACTATATGGGCTATTCCGATTTTTCATCACAACCTCCACCATCATTTCATGATCAAACCTTTAATGTGCCATACCAAAACCACGGATTTTCCAATTATGATGGTTTTCAAAACAATGAAAATTTTCAAGGCTATAATCAAGAAACCTTTCATAATCAAGGATTTTCAAACAATGAAGGCTTTCAAAATGATGAGAATTTTCCATTCCATAATCAAGACACCTTTCAAGATCAAGGGTTTTCACATTCGACCATTTTGCCACACATGGATACTCGTCCTATTTTGGAGATATTACACGACGAGAAATATCGAGCTATGTATGGGCCTTGTGCGACTTGTGGAGGATCGTATAGTGAAAATAATTGTCAATGATATGCGGTTAATTATGCTCAAGGGTTTGATGAGAATTTTCAAAATCAAGAATTTTTAAATCAAGACGATTTTCAAAATGAAGAAAATTTTCAGAGTCCTAATAAAAAAACCGTTAACAATCAAGGCATTTATCATTTCTTGAGTAAAGACGCTTTTAATATGGTAATGCAAGCACTTGAGACAATGCAAGAGTCAACTGATCCGAAAATCTTAGGCTTGAGCACATACATCTTGCAACACATGAGACCGAACGATGCTTTACCTGATGATGAGCCTTCTTTGAGAGTAGATGTTGAGGATGATACACTTAGTGATGTTCCTATTATAGACCCTTCCATCTCTCCACCGACTATACTTGAGCCATACACACCTTCATCACCTTTAACTCACATGGAACCCACCGACTCTTTAACCATGGGGGACGAGCCTTTTAGCACTAATACAAACACCGATTTGGATGAATTAACCTCTTCTAGTGTTGAGAACCTTATCCCAATCCAAAGAGAGTTTGAGGGTATTTCCAATGAACCATGTGATGAGCTTTGTGTTGATACCTCTTGTCCTCATGATCACATTGAGATTTTATCACATATTGACCTTCATGCTACTACTAGTGATTTTGGTGATTTTGATCTTGATGAATTGTTTAAAGAAAGGGATAATGAGATTGAGGAAGAGTTTGTGAAAGACTTGACACAAATGGAGGATGATGATTGTGATTCTAGTGACGCGTCTTATGCTATATCATCCAATGATTTGTCTTGTCAAGATAACATTCCTAATTTGGATGAAGAGTTTGCTCCTATAGGGAATATGGATCCTTCTTTTCTACCACCATATGATTCTTGTGATGAACCCTTTGATGATCCTTATGATAGTGATGAGTCTTTTACATCTGATGATGACTCCATTTCTTTTATGACTCCTTCACCTATTCCTCTAAGTGATTTGGTGATGCATTCAAATTCACTTTTTGAAACATCATTTGATAACCCACTTTTCCATCATGATGAAGAAACCAATGAGGATTTTAGTGATGATGAACCTTCTCTTTGTGATACACCAATATATGATGATTATAGTGATAATGAGTTTTCCACTTGTGAATCTCCATTTTTTGATGATCACACTTCCTTGAGTTTTAAGGAGTCACCAATCTTTGACAAACAAATCTATGATTCCTATAGTGATGAGGAGGGGTCTATCATTGATGAGAATGAGGAGATTCTAAAGAATGAAAGATTGCTTAGTGAAGACGAGTTGATAGATAAACAAATTGAAGATTATCTTAAGAGAGATGATATTGTGGTTGATACATCTTCTTCTAATTGGGAAGAGGATATTCGTCTTATTGAGAACATGCTTTTTGGGACCCTAGAGCCTACACCTTCTCCACAAGACACTATTAATCTTGATCCTCCTTTTACTATGCCTTCTATGGAATATTACCCACCTTTTAATGATGATGAGGAGCCTACCATGGACATAATTGTTATGAATGTTTTGATACCTACACCTTCATTGTCTCATGATGCTTTGATATCTAAGGGGGAATCTTATATGGTTGATACGAGTTCATCTTCTTATTTTCCCATGAAGGGAAAGTTTTTTGATCCTGGGATACATATGTTTGGTAAAAATTGGTTTTCATCTACTCCACTTAAGAGTGTGATTTCTATTGAGATGGGATTCTTGTATGAGCTTACTTTGGTGATGCTACCTACTTTGGAGTTGTTCACTTGTCGAGATGGAAACTATGTATTTGATCCTGGAGTGCTTCCTATTTGAGAGATTTCGTATGTTGGACAAACTTGAGACACGTTGGACCGTTCCATTTATCGAGGCGGATATTGTAAATCTTATAGTAAATGGCAACGTGCTAAGTTTGAGTGTATCATGTGAGACGAGCTTCAAAGTGGATATTCTTTAATCTCCATGATGGTTTCCCCAAGGACAACTTAATTCGGGGCCGAGTCGAGCTAGCGACTTAGGGTTAAAAAAACTCAAGCATTGAATAACTAGGTTAGAAAACGTAGAGTAGATTTTCAATAGGTTAGGTTTAATTAAAAGGATGTTATAGTAGAGTTGAAGTGGAGGGGTGCCTTTCTTCGTCTTTTGGTGTTTGTTTCAAGGGTTGCTCTCTCTCATTTCATGCTTGGAGCTTATGGAGGAGGCCCGTGTATCTAGTTCACTTCGATTAGTTTTTGCTATCGTGATATTAAACACTTGTGCTTAAAATGAATACCCTTTAGTTGTCTCTTCCTTAACTTGAGTTAAGCAAAGTAATCAATGTAATAAGTGTAGGGGAGTTCACTCCAATACTCTTAAACATTGAGGACAATGTTTATCTTAAGTGTAGGGGAGACTTCTATCGAAGTGACCTTACCTAGACCATTGCCTTAACTTCATGATAATTGGGAAAATTAATTTTTCGATCATTTTTCAATTTTTTAATCTACTTTGGCCACCAAAAATATGCATTCATAATTTTGCATCAATAATTTTTTATTTGCATAACATATTTGCATTGTATATATTTCTTCTTTATGTTTCATCAAAAATATATAAAAGGAAAAAAATAATAAAACATGGTTTAACAACTTTAGATTTCTTTGACATATTAGGCCCGCCATGGATATTTTGACTCAACTCGAGTTTGCTTATTTTAGCATTCTCTAGCTAGTATCCTTAACCGTGTAGTCCTTCATTGGTCTATTAGGCTAAGCATCCACCAATTTCATTTTTTGAAATTTTAAATTTGTGGAGAATGGGAAATGATAGAGTTGAAGCAAGTGTAAAAGGGCTAGATAGACTTCATGGCAATTACTTGTGGCTAAACCCTTCTCTTCTTTACCTCTAGTTTCTTCGCATGTATATAATTGTTAATAAATAATCAAGTACGGTTTTAATTGGTTTGTAATCTCTTATGCATTTTTGGCTAATCATTTATGGTTGATATGAGTACGTCTTAAGATTCTAAGTTAGCACGTTTTATGTGTACTAGACTTATGTCATGCTCCATATTTAGCGGGTGTTTTTCCTTTTCTTCTTTGCAAATTTCTTTGTGAGGAATAAAGAAAAATAAGAGCGGCTTATGAAAAAAAAGAGTGGCTAGAAAAAAAAAAGAAAAAGAAAAATAAAAAAAATAAAAAAAAAATATACAAGACTCCCAAGAGGGACAGTGTGGTGTTAATTATAGTGACTATTGAGTTCCAATATTACCTTGACGGGTTGCGGGGATTCAATAGATTGCTCCAATCCAATATTGCCTTGACGGGTTGCGGGATTGAAGATCCAAAGTCTCAAAAAGATGGCGGATGTAAATTATTGCGTGAGTTTTATTTTTCTTTCCTTAGCGAGTGTGTAGCTACTTATGAAAGCATGACATGAGGATTTTACACATAAAGCGAATGACTTATTACTCTTGAAACGGACTTGTATTAACTGTGAGCGGTTTTTCAAGTAATGGATGAGAGGATTACTTAGGATTAAAACCGTGCTTCCTTATTTTTGGATTTTACATTTCTTATACTTCTCACTTGAATAATGACAAATTTTCTCACAAGCAATTTGCTCAAATAATAACCGGTTCCACATTTAATTGTCATGAATAAGTTGATGCACTTTTTACTTGTGAATGCAATGATTCAATTTTTAAGCTTGGTATGGGGAAAGTGAAACTTGAGGGTGATAAATGTCCATGGTACCCAAGCCCTAATCTAAGTCATTGATTTTTTTATAAGTTATTTCCATCAAAACCATTTATGAAAAATCTAAAAAGATATAAATAGAATTGATTCTTTTGCATTGCATTGTAAATATTCAAAACCATTCATCATATAGCATAGTATAGTTTATTAAATCATAAAATGGCCAAGGTTGGTTAATTATGAGAAAAGTGTAATTTAGAGCTTTAAAATGCTACATTGCATGAGGACATGGCAATGGTCAAGTGGAGGGGAGTTGATAAGTGTGAAAACACTCATCAATAATGATCCATAAACCACTCAAAACACAGTCAAATACATTATTTTAACTGTAAAATATCAGAATTACGCGTGTATTTGTGTTTCATGTGTTTTCAGGTAACAAGATACGATTTTGAAGCAAAGACACGTTTTCAAGGATTAATTTGATAAAAAGACGAAGAAAAAGATGAAAGATGCTTCAAGGACCATACTTGCTATTATTCACCAAGATTGAGGGCTTAAATTGCAATTTCTGAAGACACGAAGGATGAAAAATAGATTTGCTAGAAAGTTTAAACACATTTGGGAAAAGTAACAAAGATGAGGGACCAAATGGCAATTTAAAAGAAATTAAATGAGAAGTTAATATCTACTTGGTCAATGACCAAGTCTCGGTCAAACTGAACACACATAAACACGCTTCGTCTCCAAACGAAGAGAGAGAAAGAGATTAACAGCTATCTTTTCATCTTTTCACCTTCATTACCTGCAATTGAGAATCACGGACGATCCATGAAGAATCAAGTGAAGACATAAACTACAAAGATGATCAGCTTTTTCTCCTCTACATGGTGGTACCAATGAATTAGATCAAGACTCAAGGATAAAGAAACCCCCAATTCTGGAATGAAGATGGAAGAACTTTATCCTCGTATTTACACGTGTTCACTCCTTATTGGATAGAACACGTCACACCTTTCCCTCGCCGGCTATAAAAAGAAGACGAGGCCCTCACTTTCAAGCGGTTAGCTTAGGTGTTAGTTACACATAGTAGTTAGGATAGTTAGTTAGTTAGTTTACTTTTCTTTCATCTTTCTTGTTTAAATTTGTAACTGAATCAGTTTAATCTTGTAACTGTTTAGTTTTTTTCTGCCATTAATGAGAGTGAAGCTTTTGATATATGTTTTTCTTCTCCTGCTTTCATGAATCTGTTTTGATATAGTTACTGTACACGGTTTTGAGTTACTTATCTACTTTTTGATTCAATTTGTTCATAAGATCTCACCTTTAAATCTGCTTATATTCTCGATTTAGTTTGTTAAAACAGTCATGTTTTCAATTTGTTCTTAAGATTCTTTTAATTTTCCATTTTCTTTAAAAACAGTCACTGTTCACATGATAATAGAAGTAAAACCTGTTAATGTCAGTTACTGTTACTAATCACGTAATAATAGAAGTTTGTTAAGGAAGTTGAGAATCGAGCATTAAGGATTTCATAGTTACTGTTCACCGTTAGAGTTGGTGTTATTACAGTAAAGTTTTCGATATGTATCAGGGATTTCAGCAGGATAAGACGTGTTTTGGCTTTGTTCTAGTTTCGCAGATATTTGGATTTGCTGAAGTATTTGTTTTGGTTTGAGCTCAATAGACAATAGTTGTTCATTAGCTTAAGATAAGCACCATTACTAGCGTTAAACATTCTTTCGTTATTGCTTTACTCTAGTTTCAATTTAGGACAACAAAGGTTCGATTCGGCTAGGAGATTTGTGCAGATTAGTTCTGCGAGGTGGATTAGTTTTAGCTAGAAAATAGCTTAATCAGATCTGTTGAGATGGCGATTTGTTCATCTAGTTTTCAGGTTCGAGCCTTTGATTTGTTTCAGCTGAAACATATTATTACAAGAGTTTTTAGAGTTCAATCCAATTACTTTTAGTCCTTGCAGGTTTCAGTATAGATAGCATATATTTTGGTTTCTTGTTTCGATTTGCTTTTGCAGGTATACGATTTCTACAATTGATGGAGTTGAGTAGATGTAGAATGGATTCAGACTGCGAATAGCTTCTTTTTGATGTTATGGTTATAGCAGATGAGTTTCGATTCCAGTTTATAGGTGTAGCTTCGTTTTCAGTATTAGTTACAAGGCAACTCAGCGTTGACCTTCGACTTCAAAGGACTAGGCCTGGATATGCAGGTCAAGCGTGAATTCAATTTTCTGCATTCCTTTTAGAATAATCTGTTAGTTCTTAATTGTAGTGTAATCGTTAGTGTAAATTTGTTCAATATGCTTATTTTCATAGTTTGTAAATCTGTTTTGAGTTGGATCGATCAGTTTGTATTACTAGTAGTTTGATTTTGTTTCATAGTTGTTAAACTGTGATTAGAATTATAGCTTTAGTGATCGTCAGTTAATACTTTTTCTTGCTGAAATAATAGTAATGGATTAGGACTGTTTGATGTTTAAGTCAAAATAGGATAGCAGCTTTATAAAGATTGGTAAAAGTCATAGTAAGAATACGTTATGTGGTGTATTTCATGATAAGGAATTGAGATTAGTTTAGTTAGTTGTCATTTTCAGCCCTTCATTGTTATAGTAGTCGTTGCACTTACAGTCCTTGTTTGGTAGATTAGATGATGGCCTCGTTAAGTTCTATTTGTTAGTTAGTAGGACCGTTAGTTTGATGTAATTAGGTTTGGGCTATGGATTTACTTACTGGGCTTGTTTGTTTATTAGACATGACTTGATAATCAGTAGTGTTTTAACTAGTTAGGAATAGATTTGGTATATTAATATGTTTTATAAAATTTTCTTTTAGATTTAAATTTTGTATTTTGCATTTTAAATTTGTAGAATAAATTTGTATTGTCAGTTTTAAAATTCGTGCATTAAATGTGTAATTGCTAAATGTTTTTAGGTTAGTACGTATACGTAGTTTATAGAATATTTTTACCTTTTTACTTGCTTCTTGCCAATTAGACATAGAATCCAAACAAGTTTTAACCACCAAAAACAATTCAGTCTAACTAGAAAACGTTATATCAATTCGAATCGATACCGAGAAAAACGAACTTAAAAAATGAAATATTACTAACTTATTAATAATTACATTTGAGTCCTCCTATTATGCTTTAAGTCTCGGATGGTATTAAAACACCACCCTGAACTCTTGACAAATTACAATATTAGCCCTTATGTTTATCTTTTGTAAAAATGAGTTTCTATAAGTGTCCATTTAGATCCCTAAACTTAAGATAATTACAAATTTAACCCGAAAGTTTTATATTCATCACTTTTAATCCGAAACATCATAGATCTATCTTTTTAATCCAAAACTTTATAAAATCATAATTTTGACACCAAAAGTTTTATAATAACATTATTTAATAAAAAAGAAGTTTTTTAGGCAAGCTTGTTCTAGTGGGCTTAATAGCTTAACTTCTATAAGGCAAAATAGTGAGCTTATAAATCTAAGGCAACTAGTTGTATTTTTTTAGTTAGTAACTTTAGATCTAGTGATTCTAAGCTTGAATAAGTACAAAGCTAACCAATACTAAACCATGGGGATAAACCCCACGTCTAGAAATTAGCATGCATAGGTTTTCATGGTTTTTATAGTTTAACATGTTCATGAGGTTATATTTATTATAGTTAGCAAGATTTTATATCACATTAACTCATAAACCCATTTTAGCCGTGACCTATATAGTCTAGGGTTTCATGGTTTTGTTTCAACATTAAGTTCTTACTAGTGATATGCAAGTGTATGTTTATGTATATGAAAATGAATATATTGAAAAGTTAAGTTCTAGGTTACTTACTTGTTTAGATAGATCTAGGAATGAATAAGAGAATGAGTAGTGATTAGAGCTTGGTTTCAACAATGGTGAATACTTGTAACCAAAAATCAAGTCGTGGCCTTCACTTGAGTTCTTAGGGCTTCTTTGTGGTCTTGAAGATCAAGGTGGTTGTAGAAGTGACAATGATTAGCATTCAAGATGGAAGAGACGTAGTTTGAGGCTAGTAATTGAAGTAATAAATGGTTGTTGAAGGGTTTTTGTTGAAGAACACTAATATGCCGTAGGTTTTGGGAGGTGAGATGAGAGTGTTTACAAGTGTTTTATGTTGTGAGTGTTGAAGGCCTTAGGGGTATTCGGATATACGAAAGGAAAGAGAGAGATCTTTGTGAAATCCTAGTATTGTACCATGAATCTTATGGAGATACTTGTTGGATATTTACAAGATATGTAAGATTTTCCCCACATGCTCAAAATGGAAGCACATTTCCCTCCCCTTTTTGGTTCTAGCCGTATGTCACAAAGTCAAGGGGGGACAAGGATTTGACTTGGTATAGTAACATGTATGGTGATGTATGGAGAAAGTAAGGTGTAGTGTAGAAAAGTGAGGTGTGTAAGAAAAGTGTAAGGTATAGTGTATTAGTGGATGGTAACTTGTAGGTTTTAATGATTAGGATTAGTGCATGCATATATATACACGGCACACATATGTATATTTTGGAGAAATGTGTTAACTTGTATCAAGTGCTGGGTGATGGTAATAGTCCTTGTATTATATTGTATGCATTTGTTAAGTTTTTAGGTATTTTAGTTAAACCTTTAGGTAACTTAGTGAAAGTATATAATGAATATTTCAGTATAAGTTTTTTATTTGAATAAAGTAAATAAATAACAATGTGAAATAATGTACATTGTTTTAAAGTGTTAGGTGTTTATTCATAGTAGGAAAATATGTAAATATATACATATAAATATAAATCAAAGTACTTAATAAATTAAGTAAATAATGATACAGTGTATCAAAAGTGTGTACTGAGGTGATGAGTCCTTGTTCAATCAGGTGGCCAGTCAATTGCCAGAGTAGTCAATAATGACTAAAGGTTCATATAAATGTTCAAATAAATATGAAATGATAGTATGACAAAGGTATATGATTATTAATAAGTCATATAAAAGTGGAATTATATAAATTCCAAAAATAATAAGTACAACAGTTGACAAAGTCAATGAGATAAAATCAGAGGTTTTACAGCACCATCCTGTTATTTTAGCTTTGTCCTCAAAGCTTAAGATGAAGTCACCGGTCAGGTGAACAAGTGTGGGTACATGGTTTTGAACGAGTCTTCTCGTTCCCAAGTAAACTCAGGACCTCTCCTCGAGTTCCAACGTACTTTGATCAACGGGATGCGACCGTGTTTCAATTTCTTAACCGTCCTCTCCATGATTTCTACTAGTTCTTCTACGAACTGGAGTTTGTCGTCAAACTGAACTCCTTCCAATGGCATAGCCAATGGTTCTTTAGCATAGAACTTCTTCCGGTTAAACACGTAAAAGGTAGAGTGTACCCGACTCAGTTGTTGGGGCAACTATAAACGATAAGCTACTTCCCCGATCCTGGCTATTACTTTGAAAGGGCCAACATAACGCGGATTCAGTTTCCCACGTTTGCCAAAGCGTACAACACCCTTCCAAGGTGATACTTTGAGCATAACACGGTCACCTACTTCAAATTGCATAGGTTTGCGTTTCAGGTCCGCGTAGCTCTTTTGCCGATCGCGAGCAGCTTGAATTCTTTGTTTAATGTGAATGATCTTGTCTGTAGTCTCCTGGATTAGTTCTGGTCCAGTGAGCTGAAATTCACTTACCTCTGTCCAGCACATAGGTGAACGGCACTTTCGACCATATAGTGCTTCAAAAGGGGCAACCTTAATACTGGCATGATAACTGTTGTTGTAGGAGAATTCCACTAAAGGAATGCGGTCAACCCATCCATTTCCAAAGTCAATCACACATGCCCGTAGCATATCTTCTAGAGTTTGGATGGTTCATTCACTTTGACCGTCAGTCTATGGATGATAAGCAGTGCTCATATTCAAATTGATACCTAAGGCTCGTTGGAAAGCCTTCCAAAAGTTTGATGTGAACCTACCGTCTCGATCAAAAATTATTGAGATTGGTATCCCATGTTTGGTCACAATCTCCTTCAGGTACGTTTTTGCTAGTCTAGCAAGGGAATCGTTTTCCCTACTTGGCAGGAAATGAGCAGACTTGGTAAGTCGATCGACGATTACCCAGATAGTAACGTAACCATGAGATGACTTTAGGAGTTTGGTGACAAAGTCCATGGTGATGTTGTCCCACTTCCATTTCGGTATCTCGGGTTGTACAAGTAAACCCGATGGTCTCTGGTGTTCATTTTTGACACGTGAACATGTCAAACACTTTTGCACATAGGTGGCGATGTCAACTTTCATATTCGACCACTAGTATAATTTCTTCATATCCTGATACATCTTTTAAGATCTGGGATGTATAGAATATTTAGACTTATGAGATTCGTGCATGATCACGTTCCTCAAATCTCCATAGAAAGGTAACCAACTTCGTCCGTGAAGGCATAGGTTTTCGTCTTCTCTTGGTTCTAGCTTCTCCTTAGTAAGGTCGGTTATAAGCATTCCCCCGACGTCTTCCTTCACGAGGTTTTCAGGTAAATGGGCTTGAGTCTGAGCTTCCAAAATCTGTTTGGGTAGATCCAAACTGATTGTCATAACTTTAACACCCCCATAAAGCGGGTACCATAGTGGCGGATCGATGAGCAAATAGCTTACTAAGCCCATATCATAATTATATGATTTTTGAAATACAACTGATATAAACATTAATTTGGTTCAATCATTTAAATCATTGAATATCATTTGTTGTAAATATCCTAATAAAATGATAGATCCCCCGTCATTTATATGCTCCTAAATGATGTTCAGTCCATGCTCATATAATCTTGCTTAATAACCTGAGAAAATCATGCTTAAAAGAGTCAACATAAAGTTGGCGAATTCATAAAGTTTTGGGTAAAATCATAGTTTAGAACTTTAAATATCCTACCTAGTACTGTTCAATATTTGATTATAGAAATCAAGTTTAAAGTATCCAATTATTCCATTCATTAATGTGCTAAACAATATAGAATTAAGTTTAGGAATGCAAACCTTACAGATAGTATCATTGCACAAAGCTATATACTACAAAATAATTACATTTCTTCCTATTTCAAAAAACTGAAGCTTAACCTTCCATAGTCCTCAACAGATGAGAATGTAGTGTCCTACCAAAAGACACCTAAACCCAGTTCCAACATGGTATACATCTGTTGTCCCAGCCAAGGCACAGTGAGCATGACTCACCCAGATGGGGATGGTCAATCCCAAATAGATCTATTTACAAAATTCGGCAATTTCCCATAATTTAACAGTTTCTACAATAGGCAAATGTAATTAAAGATAACAGTTCAATTTGCGTTCTATAAAAGAATTATCAATGATATTTTCAAAACAGGTTACAGTTCAGTTTACGTTCTATAAAATAAATTATAGTTCTATTGTCAAACAAATTACAGTTATTTAATAGCATGTCTCCCCTCGCGGGTTAGTAAAATCATAAAAAGATTTAAAATGCGAGGCTATAAACTCACTGTATAATACAGCTCGAGGATGATCACATATACAATTCACAAAGCACATAGTACATCGAATACCTAAGTAATTGAGTAGGTCTTAATATATGCATAAATAATAAATGCATGCAGTTTAATTGGTCGAACGTTTATTCTTGTTATCAGAGTCTATTCAATTAATACTGTTATGATGATGGTTAAGTGTGCATGTTGTCCATTCACTGTTTCCACGTACCCCAGATGTTTATAAAACATGTATTTCATGTAGCCTTTCAAAATAAATTATTAAATTTATTTAATAGTTTATAGTGTCCCAAAAATAATTAATAAATTATCATTAATTAAATCTTGATTTAAACCATGTCTCCCGTTGATAAAAATATAATATTTTTATTCTAAAACTATTAAAATAGTTTCTTGTGTACCAACAATGGCTAATAAAAGCTAACAGTGGGTACTTTATTGAAAGCAGTGGCTACCTTATAAAAACAGTGGGAACAACATGACAACAGTTGCTAGGTTTAGGCTACCATTGGTAACCTTCAAGCTACCAGTGGGAACTTTAAACTTAACAGTGGTAAGTTAGTTTGTACAACATTAACGGTGGCAAACATAAAGTGGTCAGTTGGTGATATATAACTAACGGTTGGAAAATTACAACTAACGGTGGTAACTATAATGCATGCAGATTTATATTACAACTGGATTATACCCCTATCGCTATAAGTATGCAATCTAACATGCATTTGCCGTCATCAGCAGTCCTAAACGCCCCCTCTAAGCAGCATGCATGTCATCAGCAGTCCCAAACGCTCCGTAACACCTTTCTGCAGTCCCAAACGCGCCCTAATCAGCAGATCCAAACACCCTCGAAGCTACTTAACAGCAGATCTTAGGTCCAAACGCCATACATGTCGCCCCAACAGCAGATCCAAACATGTTCGTATGGATTTTGGTCAACTCAACGCACTCTTATGCACTTTCTGCCCAAAACCAAACACCCCCTTAAGTTGTTGTTAACTGTCGATCCAAACGCCCCTGGTGGGCTTTATAAATGCAGAAACAAACGCACCCATCAGTGGTGACGGTCACGAGGTGGTTGCATGGTGGTTCTAGCGGCTGATGGTTTTGAGTGGTGTGGTCGAGTGGTGGTGGGATGCATGGGTGGCAGCGGCGGCCAGGTGGTTAGTGGCCACGAAAATGATCGCTGGCGGGTAGGAGGTAGTAGGGGGCTGCTGTGGTGATGGCAGCGGGGGTCTCCAGCAGTGGCGGGTGGTGGTTGAATACCACGACCATGGTGGCCAGTGGTGATGATGGAGGAGTCATGAGATGGGGATGGTGGCGGTTAGCCACGAAAATAGGTGGAGAGTGGTGGCTGGAATATGAATCCAAGAAAAACACCCTCAAATGAGGTGGCGGCTGAATATATAGATGGCTGGGGAGTGACATAGGGTGGCGGCAGAGCATGGGTAGCAGCCGTGGTGGTGGCTGATGGGTTTTTACCACGATTGTGGTGGTACACATCATAGATCTACTCGATCTACTAAGATAAAAGTGGCGGCATAGATTTTATGGTGGCCGGAATTTACTCACCGGAAAAGTGGCGGCTGCTACTTTTGATGTGTGTGTGAGTGGAGGCTAGGGTTTGAGTGAAATGAGGGGAAACCCTAATTGCACATATATATATATATACTACTTCAAAGTTATAAAAACAAAATGCCAAGTTCCTTATAGTTAAGGGCTTAAGTTGTAATTATTTTGTAGGGTTTAAAGCGTAACTTTTATTATACGTTTATTAATAAACGGTTCGGGACACGTCCGTGTTTTATAAAATTTGGTTCGTCTTACGAAAATTGTGTCATTGATCTTAAAATTATTTCTCCAATAAAATGGAGTATTTATATGACTTATAAGCACGAAAAGTGTTCGTTTATCTAAATGATGATAATTTATCATTTATCGTTTTTATAACGTAAGTATCGTTTTAATACAAATACTTCTCATTTAATCTCTCCGTAGATAAATGAAATATTAAACAATTTAATCAAATCGTTTATCAAGTATCTCTCAACAATAATTTATGTAATTAAATTATTAAATTGTCGGTACGCGGGTTGTATGACCTTTATCTTGTTTACAATTCCAATATCTTTTGTATTAAAATAGATTTTTACTATACTTTATTATTATTCAATGTACGAAAATCTCGGGTTTTACACCATCCACATGTCACCTTGAGTTTCGTCCTCGAAACTCGATTATTATTACTAGGTTGAGGAATGTTCTGGTATCATTGGGTAGACTTTTATTACATTTTTCTCGGTAAAATCATGTATTTTACAGCACCACCCCGTTATTTTAGCTTCGTCCTCGAAGCTATTAAAAACTTTGTCATCTGTTAGGTATAGCTGTCATAGATCTAAAGGTTTGTGTAACACCCCACTTGGATAAGTGGACCATTACGTGTATTTATGGCGTGTCATCAAGGCATAAGGTAAATGTTCTAAAACATTAACTGACCATAAAGGAAATATCGGAATCAAACATCGGCAATCCAAACATAAGCCCAAAACATAAAAAGTAAAATACTGAAGGAAAGGACTAAACAATGTCCAAATAAGCAGAAAATGTAAGTACATAAAGTAAGGAGTCTGGATAGCTTCCACCCAAATGCACATGCTCTCAGAAATCCTAAGAGCGTCCTGGTGTACCTGCCGTTAGAACATAAAAGGGAACTACGGCTGAGCATAAGGCTCAGTGAACGGATATAATGCATGATAAGAATATACTGAATGAAACATATGATAGAATACTGAAGCTGTAAGACTGATAAGTAAAGTTGCAGCGGAAATCTGTGCATAATCTGTAAAGCCTGATTTATAGATAATAAAGCTGAACTGTTATCTGTTAAAACTGAAACATGCATTTACTATATTTTAATTGCCAGAGCTTATATAGGTCACGTGCTGTAACAACCGTGCATGAATAACTGGAGCGGTGACCTGGTCATGCTGTAGAGGGGTGACCTCTAAATACTGTGTTAGGTGGAGGGATCAGCTCCAATGTGAAGGATGTAGAGCACACACCACATTCACCCTGATAACTTGTAACACTTATAAGCCTAGGATGCATCCATACGCCCCACTAAACATACATATAAAAATGGCCAACCTGAACATGAGTGGGACGATGCAGGATATCACTCTCCTACATGTGAGTCACGACACCGGTGCCTCTAGTGCCGTGGTTACGGTACCTCCGTAACTAGTACATAAACATGTCGTGCTTGTATATAATGCTCAGGCAATTTATTTAATTATTAACATGATTACTGATAAGCTTAAACACATATTGGGGAAAACATTTGGCTGCAGACGGGGAAACCTAATCGTGCATAGGGAAGGAAGTCCTTATTAAAAGGACGGGAAATCCGTACCTTGTGTCCAGTAGTGCAATAAGACTGAAAGCTGAAACATCTATTCCGACTTCACGGTTACTACATAAATAACGGACGCGAATGAGTTAACTGATTACTGTATATTTTTACTGGTTCTTGTCACGCTTGACTTGTTTTATATGTTCTTATCTTGTTTTAGTGTTTCATGTATAATGTTGTAATTCTGACTATTTCATGTATTTCTGATTAATGTATTTCATGTATTCTTGTATTATTATACTTGTTGTATCATAATAAGTAACCTTCTAAAATAATAGATTTCTAAATATAGTAAGTCTACATAAGTTGTAATAAGCTGATCTATGATAAGCCGTAATTTAATTAAGTCAAAAAAATCAATAAGCCGTTTTTAAATAAGCCGAAATCAATAAGTCCAAACACCCTTTTTGGTTCTCTTTATCTCCGGACCAAACACTCCTTTTGTATTTTTTTTTTCTTTTTTTTAAACAAGAAATATAATGCCGTATGATGAAACGTAATAAGTTCGAAAACACTTCATAAATCTTCGTACATATCAAGTCGCTTAGTGATCACATTTACATATTTACATAATTCATATAACAATGATCAACTTTGCATCATGTATTTTTCATTCTTAAAACAATTAGTACAAATATATTATACATCTCATGCAGGCTTCACCTTCATCAGTACTAGACTTATTATCATATCTTTGAAAAATGCTTTCTTAATCATTTTAGTTGCTAAATCCTTTATATAACTTTGATGTTAATGTGCTACATTCACCATCTTCTAACTATGATGGTAAGTATATCAGACTAAGTGATACAAAATATTTTTTAACATGATACGCATATGAATAGGTAGTATTGTAAATGATATGTAGTATGAGATATACCTTGGGACGAGTTCTAGACAGAAGATGAAACCGAACACGAACGCCAACATATACTATAATTGTATACCAAAGATTTCTTGCTTCAAAACCGACTTCGACTATGAATGACAACCTCCAACTCACGAAACCAAAAGAAACACGAACAAGATCAGTGTCGACCCGAACGCACTCCGATATCGATAAAGGTTGATCAGAACACTGACTTTCATGTATGGCGGCTTTAATTTCTTTTAGGGTTGAGAATGTTATTCGCTTTCGGTACGATTGAGTGTCTTGATATATTCAAATTTGAATATCTCGGTCCCTTGAAATCAATAGGTTTAGAATAGAAGAAAGTTTTAATCTAAGGAATGATCTAACTGTTGGTAAATCAATTTTAAGTTAGAATAGCGTAAATGCTGGACACGTTAGAGATAACATTTGACTTTTTTTTTCTCTAAACCCCACGTCTCAAGATTTTCATGGCTAATTGACTCTATTTTATTTTATTTTTTTTAACTTTTCCAATGAGAAATGAAATGAGGGTTCTGTTATTTGTTTTTTTTTTCTAAATAGGTCAAGTCTTTAGTTAATCTTTTAAGTTTTATTAAAAGTCTTCTAAGGTTTATTTTAATAACATAGAACCCGTTTATCATTAAATATTTCGTGTCTCAACTTGTATTCTCGTGCGTGTCGTAATTTTGTGATTTTAATTTCCATGATATAACTTGTCATGTCTTATTTAATATACATAATGCTCATCATGGGTTAATTAATAATTTCATGTGATTAATATTTTCATGGATATTTCATGTGGGTTTTACAACTCTTCTCCTCTAAAAGAATAATTCGTCCTCGAATTAGAAACATAATGTTGCTGAAAGAATATGGACGTGACATGACTGAAGAGGACATGGAACGTGACATGGCTTAAGAGGACTTGGAACGTGACATGGCTGAAAATATTATATTTGGATCATAGGAAAGAATGAGGATAAGGATCCAGATAGACTCCTCCGTTTCCCAAGTGGCTTCCCGCTCGGGATGGATCCTCCAAAGGATATTGACAAAAGGAAATACCTTGGTCTTCAGACCTTGTCTTGAAGATACTGACAAGTTTTAGGTTCTTTTACTTAAGATGGATCTTCCTGAGCCTGATCGAATGGATAACGTGTAGGATACATGAAATGATACGGTAAAAATTATCATGAAAAGAACGACATTTATATCTCTGAGTAAAGATACTAAAGACATACTAGAACGTAATACGTGAACAATTATGAACGTGATGCGTGGACATATCGTGAACGTATGATGACTAAGAAGGTGAAACGTGATGTGAAACTTCCGCCTGGGATGGAAAAATTGTGCTAAACTTAAGTCTGGTTTTCCAAGTTTTCTGCAACCCTCTCCAGAACAAGATGTGAAACGTGTATCGTGAGATGGAACGAAATATGAATGGAAACAAAATCATATTTATGGGCGAGCGATGTAAAAGTGAAAATAAACGTAAACGTAAAGTGAACGTAAACATACCCGTGATCGTGAACATGAATTCTGTCTGATATACGGTTGATGGAATATGTTGAAATCGTACAATTTACTGCTAAAATTTTCTACAGGTCCGCTACTACGTAATCCTTTCGGATGAGACAAAACGCGCAGGCTGATTACCTGGTTGACGATGACTTAGATAGTAACCCACTGAGTCTGTGGTAACCGAAAAAAATTTCGTGGAAATTCGTCTCATTCTGCTCAGAAATTTCTAAGGATTGTAGTAACTCACTGACATGACGGCGTTTTATCTTGAACCTGTGGTATGTCAGGCATCTAGGTATGAACATAGCTGCATCAATGTGTGATACTGCTTCTATCAAAATTATGCCTGGGATTATGGAACATCGTGGTAGAAATCTGGTTGAATAGTCATTGAAGAATATTTAGTGAGAACTATCAGCAATTTCTGCGGTAGCAGTCAATTGAGTTCTAGGAAATTTGTGTACTACGTTCACAGGCGTCGGTCGGGACCATCAGGTGATGGCCTTCACCTTCGCCGGATTGTCTGAAATTCCTTTCTGCTGAAATACTATGGTCCAGAAATGCCACCTTGTTCTACTGGGATTCATATCTAGAAAGCTGCGTATATAATTTTTCTCCTATCAGAGAATCTATACAACTGTGAGACGATGATTTATCTTGTACCTCTCTAGAATTTAGAAGATCAGAATGTTATCAAAGTACGTACTAACGATTTTGTCTGAGAAGTCATAAAAAAATTTATTCATAAATTTCATGCAATAGCTGGAGCATTAGGGAGCTTAGAAGTATAATTCCAAATTATTAGAGTGACTATAATATGTCACTCTCACCACTGATGATGATATGATCATGAATTGTTCTGGAAAATATATAAGAAGTCATAGCAGATCAGATAAACCTACTATTCGTGGAATGAACATCGATAAAAAAATGATGGTCTTGTCAAAATATCGATGGTCGATACATGATCTCATGTTACCAGCCTTCTTCCTAATAGACAGAAACGGTACACCTCATGGTGGTGCGCTAGGGCGAATAAAGCCTCGTTCCGATAACTCTTGCAGCAATTGCTGCAACTCTTTTAACTTAGGTGAAGCCCTGGAATAAAGAGTTTTGCAAACAGGTTCTGTTTCTTGAGACAAACTTGATGTTAAATTATGTCTCGTGGTTAGGAAGGAATTTCTGGAAAACCTTCTGAAATGACATCTGGAAACTTTAGGAAAATCAGCGGATCATGAATTTAAGAAATTTCAGAAGTCGCATCATGAATGGTGATTAGGAATCTTCGCAGCTATAAGATAATAATTCACGTGCTTGTAAAGATGAAACAATTTATACTGATTTTTCTGGCAAAATATTATGAACAAATTAGGAGTTAGTAAGACGAATCTCGTCTTCAACTGGAAGAAAAGCCTTTATAAATATGGTGATACCGTGGTGTCTTTTCTGGCTGGGAGGTAGGTACTACATGTTTTAAGATAAATCTGACTATGATTACGTGAAGTAAACATGGTAACTTTCACTGAATGCGTTCGTCTGTAACCTCACAGAATGAATACTGCGTGTCTAACCTGGATAATAATCCAGTGGTGGTGACAGAATTTTTTTTTATGGTCTGGTTTATGCGTGGCATGACAAAACGGGTATACCCTCTTGGAGGGTACCCTGAATTTCTGAGGGCCTGGTTTAGAAAACATACAGAGTTATGAGTTCTGACTCGTACTCTGAGAAGATATTCGTATGACGTGTACCATGACTGGTGTCATGATGTGTGGCTTCCAAAATGATACCTGAGACCCATGTCTTGACTGATGTTTTAATATTGGTTCTAGTGGGTGAATCTGGACAAGGCTGAAAATTTTGGTAACTACTAGGATTGGCGGACCGATTAGACTACTGACCTATGTATTTCTGGTCACGTCCGTTCCGGAGTTTCGATGGTTACTGACTGGTTAATTATAATCACGGTGGTTGTCACTACTGCTTTGTCTGTCAATTTATGACGGTCATTATCATGACCGTGATTCATGTAACTATTCTGCTGAGTGACCGGCTGAGTTCCGGTTCCCACTCTTCTGAATAAACGGTTAGCTGAGTGAAGTGTGACATCTAACTTAGAAGGTAAAAGTATGGAATGGAATGGTAGTGTCTGTTGGTTGAAATTTATTCTTGTCCGAAATTTCAAATTTATAGTTTTAGTCCTTGTTCTGTAGAGTCTTCATAGTATGAACGACATCCGCATCTTGAGAGATCTCCAAAGTATCAGCAGCATCAGCATTTGTGAGGTCTTCAAAGTGTTAGCAGCATCAGCATCTGGTAAAATCTTCAACTCACGAGCAGCATCAGCACCTGGTAGAATATCGACAAGTGGAAACGCCTGAGATGATTGAGGATCGATTAGCAATATCCATGTGGTAGGGTACCTGGTGTACACCTGGACTACTGTACATGAAGTACAAAATGAATAATGCACATGGAGCATATCTGAGACACTGTACGTGGATTACACATGAAATACTGTACATGGAGTATAACTGAGACACTATACATGGAGTACATATGGAATACTGTACATGGCACTGGTGGGAATTTTATGGGATGATCGATACTGGTGTCGCTTGTCTGACATGATCAAGCAAATAATTTGATATAAAGGGTAGTAAACTGATCTGAAATAAGTAACAGGATAGGCTGAAAATTCCTGCGTCGACTTACTGCTGGTTGTATCGAGGCTGAAAAGTATGATATAGTCGAAGTCCCAACAGTGGTCAGCATGAAGACATGACTGATGAAGATCAAACATGATTATTATGAAAACATGATTTTACTGTAACCCCTTCTGTATTTTATCATGAAAACATCATCACCTTGCTGAAAACATAATCCTCATAAGGAGACATGAACTTAGTCAGCATGAAAACGACATTCACGTGAAAGTATGAATTTGACTAATACAAATAACATAGAAGAACAATCAACTGAGGTTTAACACCAACTGATGTGGATAGTTATGGTTTAATCCACAGTATTCATAGTAGGAAGCATGTGACTAAGTATGGGCGGTTCTGTTTCGATCCATATTTGTCAAAAAAATTTGATAACCGTCATGATATGAACGAAGGTGAACAACTATGGATCGATTCACAAAACAACATTCAACTGAAAAACATGGAATTTGACCTGAATAATGGTGAACGTTTATGGCTGGTTCACTAACTAATATTTGACTGAAAACATGAATCTGACATGAGTAAGGGTAAACGCCTATGGGTCGGTTTACCAATACAAAATCTGAACGGGCAAGGGTGAACGCCTATGGGTCGGTTCACCAAAACAAAATTCGGAGAAAAGCACAAACGACTAACTATGGCCAAACCTGTACCAACCTTTTACTTAGTCAAAATCTTTAAGAAAACTGACTACTAACTGAAGAAAACTGACCGATAATTGCATGAGAAACATGAAAGATAACAACGCCAAAGATCTGGGAAGTTCCTGGTGACTACCCACTAGTCACAGGTCAAGTTTTAGAGCCTACAGGTCGAACCTTGCGCTCTGATACCATAATTGTAACACCCCACTTGGATAAGTGGACCGTTACGTGTATTTATGGCGTGTCATCAAGGCATAAGGTAAATGTTCTAAAAAATTAACTGACCATAAAGGAAATACCAGAATCAAACATCGGCAATCCAAACATAAGCCCAAAAAATAAAAAGTAAAATACTGAAGGAAAGGACTAAACAATGTCCAAATAAGCAGAAAATGTAAGTACATAAAGTAAGGAGTCTGGATAGCTTCCACCCAAATGCACATGCTCTTAGAAGTCCTAAGAGCGTCCTGGTGTACCTGCCGTTAGAACATAAAAGGGAACTATGGCTGAGCATAACGCTCAGTGAACGGATATAATGCATGATAAGAATATACTAAATGAAACAGATGATAGAATACTGAAGCTGTAAGACTGATAAGTAAAGTTGCAGCGGAAATCTGTGCATAATCTGTAAAGCCTGATTTATAGATAATAAAGCTGAACTGTTATCTGTTAATACTGAAACATGCATTTACTATATTTTAATTGCCAGAGCTTATATAGGTCACGTGCTGTAACAACCGTGCATGAATAACTGGAGGGGTGACCTCGTCATGCTGTTGAGGGGTGACCTCTAAATACTGTGCTGGGTGGAGGGATCAGCTCCAATGTGAAGGATGTAGAGCACACACCACATTCACCCTGATAACTTGTAACACTTATAAGCCTAGGATGCATCCATACGCCCCACTAAACATACATATAAAAATGGCCAACCTGAACATGAGTGGGACGATGCAGGATATCACTCTCCTGCATGTGAGTCACGACACCGGTGCCTCTAGTGTCGTGGTTACGGTACCACCGTAACTAGTACATAAACTGGTCGTGCTTGTATATAATGCTCAGGCAATTTATTTAGTTATAACATGATTACTGATAAGCTTAAACACATATTGGGGAAAACATTTGGCTGCAGACGGGGAAACCTAATCGTGTATAGGAAAGGAAGTCCTTATTAAAAGGACGGGAAATCCGTACCTTGTGTCCAGTAGTGCAATAAGACTGAAAGCTGAAACATCTATTCCGACTTCATGGTTACTACATAAATAACGGACGCGAAAGAGTTAACTGATTACTGTATATTTTTACTGGTTCTTATCGCTCTTGACTTGTTTTATATGTTCTTGTCTTGTTTTAGTGTTTCATGTATAATCTTGTAATTTTGACTATTTCATGTATTTCTGATTAATGTATTTCATGCATTCTTGTATTATTATACTTGTTGTATCATAATAAGTAACCTTCTAAAATAATAGATTTCGAAATATAGTAAGTTTACATAAGTTGTAATAAGCTGATCTATGATAAGCCGTAATTTAATTAGGTCAAAAAAATCAATAAGCCGTTTTTAAATAAGCCGAAATCAATAAGTCCAAACACCCTTTTTGGTTCTCTATCTCCGGACCAAACACTCCTTTTGTATTTTTTTTTTCTTTTTTTTTAAACAAGAAATATAATGCTGTATGATGAAACATAATAAGTTCGAAAACACTTCATAAATCTTCGTACATATCAAGTCGCTTAGTGATCACATTTACATATTTACATAATTCATATAACAAGGATCAACTTTGCATCATGTATTTTTCATTCTTAAAACAATTAGTACAAATATATTATAAATCTCATGCAGGCTTCACCTTCATCAGTACTAGACTTATTATCATATCTTTGAAAAATGCTTTCTTAATCATTTTAGTTGCTAAATCCTTTATATAACTTTGATGTTAATGTGCTACATTCACCATCTTCTAACTATGATGGTAAGTATATCAAACTAAGTGATACAAAATATTTTTTAACATGATACGCATATGAATAGGTAGTATTGTAAATGATATGTAGTATGAGATATACCTTGGGACGAATTCTAGACAGAAGATGAAACCGAACACGAACGCCAACATATACTATAATTGTAGACCAAAGCTTTCTTGCTTCAAAACCGACTTCGACTATGAATGACAACCTCCAACTCACGAAACCAAAAGAAACACGAACAAGATCGGTGTCGACCTGAACGCACTCCGATATCGATAAAGGTTGATCAGAACACTGACTTTCATGTATGGCGGCTTTAATTTCTTTTAGGGTTGAGAATGTTATTCACTTTCGGTACGATTGAGTGTCTTGATATATTCAAATGTGAATATCTCGGTCCCTTGAAATCAATAGGTTTAGAACAGAAGAAAGTTTTAATCTAAGGAATGATCTAACTGTTGGTAAATCAATTTTAAATTAGAATAGCGTAAATGCCGGACACGTTAGAGATAACATTTGACTTTTTTTTCTCTGAACCCCATGTCTCAAGATTTTCATGGCTAATTGTCTCTATTTTATTTTATTTTTTTAACTTTTCCAATGAGAAATGAAATGAGGGTTCTGTTATTTGTTTTTTTTTCTAAATAGGTCAAGTCTTTAGTTAATCTTTTAAGTTTTATTAAAAGTCTTGTAAGGTTTATTTTAATAACATAGAGCCCGTTTATCATTAAATATTTCGTGTCTCAACTTGTATTCTCGTGCGTGTCGTAATTTTGTGATTTTAATTTCCGTGATATAACTTGTCATGTCTTATTTAATATACATAATGCTCATCATGGGTTAATTAATAATTTCATGTGATTAATATTTTCATGGATTTTTCATGTGGGTTTTACAGTTTGTCTTAGACATGCTCAGAAACGAATGGTGCTAACAATGTAAAGAGATAGTTATCCCGATCGCTCTATACATCTGATTGAGCAGTATTTAGGTCTGCTACCATTACGGATGAACAGAAAACAATGCAAAAAGATATTTATCTGGTTCGCTCTATACATCCGATTGGGCAGTATTTAGGTGCTTCTTCCACTATGGATGGATAGAAAGCAATGCAAAGAGATCTTTATCCGGGTCGCTCTATACATCCGATTGAGCATTAATAGATGTTGCTACTACTATGGATAGATAGAAAGCAATGCAAATAGATCTTTATTTGGGTCGCTCTAACATCCGATTGGCAGTAATAGATGCTGCTACTACTATGGATGGATGGAACTATCTGAAATTTTGGCCTTCAATCTGCCAAAGCGATAGAAGTTCGCGGAACAATTAATGACAATTACGGGAGGACAAACTAGGAAGTTGTCAACTAGGAAAAGTTGATGTAAGGTCAACTACACTTATTTGGTTAAGCTCACGACGATTGATGTTCATTTGGAAACCTACAAGTCAAGATTTGAGGTCAGAGAGGGTTCCGGAACTAGACGTGCTATCCCGTTCAAGTTCGGATTGCTGCTCTGGCCATGAGCCAGGAGCAAGACATGATGGACGTCCACAGCCTGTTGATAGCAGGCCAGGTGGGGTACACTGTTATGCATGAGCGCATAGATTCTCTCTCTTGGACCACATAGGTAAATACCCAGATAGCACGAGGTTTTTGGGCCACGACCGACGAGGCCTTGTAGTGGTTGTTAGAGGAGAACTACTACCTCCATCGACATATTCACACCTTGGAGGGGGGGCCTTCAGCATAAGGTCCACACTTCTCTTACTGCACAAGGGCAGTCCTTGACCACCTTCTTTGATCTTGCAGATGTTCATCATGTTGGAGTGACAGCAGAGACCACCTACCTTCGAGGAGTCGTTGGCAGACTGCAGTCCCAGTTGATGATTGTACTCAGTTTGCTTAAGGAGTCCTGATTGGCTTATATAGACATTGTAGAGTACCCTATCGGCACCTACAGCCTTACCTGTCCTACCAGTACCAGCCACATCCAGCAGACTTGCTAGGCAAGATTTGAGTAGACGTACTAGATCTCTTGTACGTCAGGATAAGCTTATGGGTTGTATTCCAGCTATCATGCATAATTCATGAGTCATACGAAGAATAAGAAATCATTCGCCAAACACAATCAGTCTTGTGAGGATATATTGTAACGGTGGTTTGTTAAAATATAGTATTGTGACAATCCGTCAATTTATGGTTGATATTTTATTCTCAATATTTATTTGAAAACATTATTTTAATGTTACAATATGAACTCACTTATTTTTGGGAAGTAATTTGGATTTACGTCCTGAAGTAGCGTCGACTACGTCTAAACCGGAGGATTCAACGTTACGTGCTTACGTTTACATACACCGTCTTTGGTGACAGTCCGACATTTCAGAAAATAAATTTATCCGTGAATATTATTTTGGAGTTTTAAATTTGTGTTGGTTCATAAACTCACAAATTTACGAGAAGAGATTAGGACTTACAATTTTATTTTAACATCCTTTACGACTAAACCGGAAACCTTAGGATTACGTATTTACGTTTTCGAACTCCGTTTTTGATGAGACAATTTTTATTAGATTCGTTTTGTGCCGTTGATTCATAATTTATAAAAACGTTTTTCGTAAAACGACCAGAGGGCACGCAAATCAAGGAAACTAGAATCGAGGAATACCCGTAAATAAATGGGGATAAGACAAGTGGGACACTTGTCCCACCCCCACTCCAAAACCGGCCTAACAAAGCTAACACCACTTAGGTGTCAAAGTGTTAGCTTTGTAACTTACACATGTAAGCTAAAGCTTACATTGTAAGCTACTTCTTATCAAAACCATCAACCTAAACAACTAGTCTCATTTCCACCATGCAATACCACACAAATTTCTCTCATCTCCCTCAAATATGCCGTCCCATATTACCCCAAAAACACCCTCATTTGATCAAAATCAACCACAAAATCTCATGTTATTCATATACATGTTGATGCCCTTTTGAAGCCCCATTGATTGGTGCAAGTTATAACATCCAAGGAGGAGTTCCCATGGAGTCTTGGGGCTGATTTTCCACAAGGTGATCATGAAGAATGATGGTCTTGAAGATGGTCATGGTTATTCACAAGTTTCTCCATCAAAAACCATGTCCAAATCATAACCTACATCAACTTGGTGGTATAAAGATTGTCCTCTTCATCTTCTTGTTATTTTGATTATGTAAACATGTATTTTATTTCCTATTGTATATGTATATGATAATTATATGATGATAAAAATGTTATGTGGGGATTTGGTGTTGATAAACATGATTAAAAAGATGAAAGACTATAGGAAACAAGGTTAAAATCTTGTTTAAATTTGTTGGCTGTATAAAACAGTAAGGAATCAAATGATGAACTGATAAAAATGGCATAGATTAATGAATAAACAGTAAGCTATGGGTCTTGTACACATGTGAGAGTTGGCCATGCAATGGAATCATTGTAATGAGTGAGATATGATCAAAACAAGTTTAAGGTACAAATCTGAGTTCACTGTTTTGGTCGATTTTTAGAAAATACTTAGAAGATGATTCAACAGCAGCTATAGAAGAGTTAAATAGAGCACATATCGTGTAGTTTATGTGATAAAACTTTGAGCTTATATCTCCATATATAACTCTAGATATGGCAGTTTTGGTGAAAGTGAAGATAAAAATCAGATTTTGGAAATTATAGTATAATACTATTACATAAGCACTCAAAATTTAATAGTATAAAATATAAATTAAAACCCACTAACTTATATAATACATTTATATAAGTATGTACAATGGTAAATAAGTGGACATTTTATAAAAATGGTAACTTGTTATGTTTTATAAGTTATAAAACTATAAACATGATTTTTACGACTTTTTCGGCTATTACCGTAAAATTAACGTTTTTGTTAAATAAAACTTAGACGGTTGGACCCGTCTAATGTAAACTTTTATAAAACTCATATACTGATATATAAGCATATATAACAATTAAAAACCGATAAAACCCGAACTATATAACATACGGACATTAACGGACTAAATTAACATTATTGGACTAATAAAACAACAAAATGGACTAAAACACTTATAAACTTATTTATTGGACTTAACCCATTTAGGCCCAACTTGTAAAGAGTAGATACTGATAATATAAGTATAACATGGATTAATACAAGTTAAAGAACTTATAATAAGTTTATTGGACTTAAAACACGTAAATAGGTAAAACTAGTAAACTAGTATAAACGTTATCGACATATAACACTAAAATGAGTAAACGAGAATATGTAAACCCACTTGATCATCATATATATATAATCATCATATGTATACATAATTGTTATTTTTATAAAGTCATTGGACAAGAGTCTAAGACGATTATTATTTGTCTAGGTTTCCGTGATTGAAGCACGTACCGTACGTCCGAATTGCCGATAACCCGCCTTCCCACATCAACGTGAGTTCATAGCCTCGCACTCTTTTAAATATTTTTATGAAATGTTTTAAAAACCCGCGAGGGAGATAACATGTTAGTTTTTATAAAATAGGACATCATTTGTCCCGATTGTTGTTTATTGATTTGGACCCGAATGATTGAATGACCCGATTGTATGACCCGATAAATGATTAAAGGACCCGATAGATGAAATTAAATGGATTATTAAAGTTAGGTTATGTCACTAAAAGTCCCATTAGCATGAATTGTGAACTACCGGGATTTGGTAGACGCTTATGCATTTAATAGTACTATTTGGGGACGATCACCCCAGTTCGCGCCTTGACGGTTGATCCCCGTCGTGCCACATTGATTGGTAAGCGAATTTATGTATGAGAAGATTTCCATAGCGTGACCTTTGTGACGACACGCTACTTTAGATGGGCAAACTGAGTATCGGGTTAGCTACCCGTTGTTGGTTTAGTAAGGTAACAATGTCATGCGGCTTATAATAATCTAAAATTAACGAAATACTACTAGACGCTCCGAATTATGATGTATTGCCTGACTAGCAATACAGGGTGATACTATTGATATTATGTTTGTATTTTGGTTTTCATAACCATATTCATATAACGGTTTTTATTTTCATACAACGTCATAAGACGTATTGTATGACGTTTTTACGACATTGGCTCGTATAATGATTTTTTTAAGGCAAACGCCTATATTATGATTTTGATAAAGATTTGTATAAAATGATTTTGGTTATTTTATGGCCTATTACAATGATTTGTACGAAATGATTTTTGGTACTAATTTTATACCAAAGTTATATTGATGGAATTTATTAAACTCTATGAATTCACTCGGCGTTATCGCTGACCTTTTCTTTTAAAATGTTTTATCTCAGGTACTTGAAGGTAATTCTCGGGAAGACGACAAGAATTCATGGCCCGCACTGAAACAATAATTTCCATTCAAATGTTTGTAAAACCTGTATTAAATACAATGACTTGGGACCGATGTAACTTTATATTTATGAATGGAAATGCTTTATTATTAAACGACGCGATTTTTAAGCGTTGTCTATGATGTGAGTAATGTGCTATCCCGTAACACCAACTAGTCTTCCGCTGAACTGAGTTGTATAAATTTGGGGGTGTTACAGTTTGGTATCAGAGCTCTCGTTATAGAGAACGAAAGATTTTTAAAACCAAGGTTTTGAATAAAACATTTCAAAATCTTTTAACTATAAACATTTTTCTAAAAATGTCTAAAAATCTTTTGACTATAACGGTGCCGAAGAATTCCCGAGTTACCGACAAGGCCAAGACTGAGAAGTGTTATTTTAATATATATATAACTTGGATTATATATATATGATGTAATTTTATTACATGACTGTTTGATGATTATTTTGATTTTTATACGAGGTATTTATACGACGTAGATTGTCACAAGTAACCCTAACTCCCCTAGTAAATTAATCGAAGCTATTCTCGTAGGAATTCTAGCTATCCTAGATCTAAACCAAGTTGTGGATATTTATGATCCCAACAAATGGTTGATATTCGTAGAAATGTAGATATTAGTTGATTGCGATATTGAAAAAGGATTGGCGAGATTAAATCTGATATCGATGTTATGACGATCTTTTCTTATAGAGTGGAGTTTGACAAAACGTTACCACCTAGAAAGATGTCATCTGACTCGTTGTCATCCAATTCTTAAATTGAAATCGAAAGGGTGAATGTTGCACTTGAGGCTGTCATTGGAACCATTACCCAAAAGCCTCATGCCACTAGTACCTTTCTGAGAAGTCTGATTGAATGTATGAGTCATCTCATACTAGTGACTCATTTGATAATTGTGTTGTAAGAGCTATAGGATTGGAATTAAGTGTTGATCATATCGAGCTTTTATTGCCCTATTAAGGTGCAAGAATAAGGATGAAAGTATTGGAGTATGAGGTAGGATATCGAATTGAGTATAAAATTGGTTGAAACTTGAATAAAATAAAATTTAACTTGTATGGAATATGAGATTGATAAAAGGAATTCGTTAAGTTCTGTGATTGAATTATAAGTTTTTAATTGATTGTTAGTTTGTGTTAAGGGCTGTTCCTAGGCCATTGTCCACTAATGAGGATGCCCAGTGTCCAAGAAATAAATTGAAGAAATCTTCTTCTAAATAAGGACCGATGGATCTTCCAGGACATGTGGAACACCTAATAACTCTTGTAGATTAGTATTCATTGTGGTATCTTTTAAATATCCCTAACTTAACTGAGATATCAGTTGGTAGGATGAGTTTCAAGAATTGTATGACATAGTGACACGTAATGTGTTACGGTACAATTTGACTTGTTTGTGATTAATGAAAAGACTACCTTTGATTGCTAAATTCTACATGTATCGATATTATCTATCTTTTCTTGCTTCTTCCTAATGTTCGCATTAGTGATGCAACCATTGAACAAGTACTCATCTTGATTTGAGTTACATTATGAATTATTCTTCGTGAGTGCCATTGAGGTCATGAACCTCATGATTATTTGGCTAAAACTCATTTCCTATCATATTGTAGTTAAGATCTTGGTGAACAACACTTCATCACTCTTTTACAGATCACATATTGTTTTTATAAAGTTAAAACAGTATCCCTTGAGAAAAATTGAATTTTCATTACTATAAGGATTATTCAAAGTGAGATTTATAAGTGATTGTTATCCAAATGAAGTTGTTTATAAAACACCTTGGAAAACTTAATTGTTTTCATAACAAAGAAAATCTTTTTAAATTTATTTTTGATTCTTATTTAAGAATTAAGCATGAAAATGTTCTTATTTTAAACATGATGATAAAATTTTGACGAACTGAGTATTGCATCGTTAATCTTGAAATTGTATATAGTTGCGCGCCTACATACAATTTGGAATGGACCATGCAAGACTGATTAGTAGTCACCATAAAACTAATGAATAAACACTACGTTTTCTTTGAAGATTGTGAAAGATTAAATTTTATGAGATCTGCAAGAAGTGAAAAATAGGGACATAGTGTTAGGGACACCTACATATGTGCCTGTAGCATCTATCCTTCTGAGTTGAATTTACTCATATGTGGAATTTGTCCTATTTGACAATTTATATTCCCTTCTTGTCCAATTCTCCCGTGGTGAGATTCTTAGGAAAAGTATCTGATTACCGAGTGTTGATACCCGACTGGATGTATCAACGTTCCTATCACTTCTTATGATTTGATTTCATTTGAATGACCTGGGTAACGATCCGAGGAGCTTTCGAATACGTACTCAAATTATGAAAACATGGGATATATTCATATTCGTTAAATGTTTTCGTCTGTATGTGACTTGAAATTCTCTCGCGTAGATTATGCGTTAACCTTACTCTTTTAAGGTTAGTTATGTCTCCTGATATCCTTGAATTTGCGAAGGATTATGAGTTGTTATTAGTCTTTTGAGAAGTTCACATCTTATCGACGGCAACGAAACTGGAAAGTTGATAGTGCCAGTAGAATGGATTGATTGATTATGACATGACGACATTGTCTTAATTGATGGGAACTCGAGTAGAATTCCCTAAAAGATAAGATGTTGATTATCAAAAGTGATATAAATAATTCTTGGTGGATGACGATATCCTGTATTTAGACTTAAAATTATACCGTGAATGGTTGTGAATTGGTCATAGATATTATAATCTAGAAAGAACCTAATATGAATTTATTAAAAGATATTTCTGTTATCTGAAACCTTAGTAAGTATTTATTGATGAATTACCTATACTTTAGCCATTAAGGCAAGTTGAAATTGGTATTGATTATATTTCCGGTGTTGCACCTGTGGCTTGTGCACTGTACGTCAGCACCATCTAAATTAAAGGAATTACCGTACAACTGAGAGAGTTGTCGGGAAAAGATTTTATTATACCAAGCCTGTCATCCTGAAGAACTATGGTGTTATCATTCCTTATATTTATAGATTACTGTGAACTGAGTAAACTGACAATCGAAAGCGACATCCATAACTGGAAATGGAAGATTTGTTCGATCATTTACAAGGTTCTAGTGTATGTTTTAAAGATTTGATCCATGGCATGGTTATCATCAAACTTCACATCTGCGAAAGAGATTATCTATTCCAATCACTACATCCAGAACTTGTAATAAACATTATGAGTTTCACGTGATGTCATTTGGATTGACTAATACACATGTAGCATTCATAAATTTGGTGAATCACGTGTGTAGGCTGTAATTTGATAAATTCATGCTCGTGATCATTAAGGACTATATGTTTATTTATAAGAATAAGAATGAAATTAATAATTAATTTTAGATTTCCCTGAATTGGCCGAACAATTAAAACCTAAAATCTTGAATATTTAACATGAGATTTAAGACTTAATACTTTACATGATTTAACCGTGTGATTAATAGATAATGGAATATAAATTGACTCTTCAAAGTTTAGAAGTCATTTAAGACTTTGAGTTATACTAAAAAGAAAGTGCAAATATATTTTGACAAATGTTTTAAACAAAGGATTTTTAAGGGATTATTCCCTTATACATAAACCATTTAACTAAACCTATGTTTAGGGGTGAATGTTTGTGTATACCTCAAGATAACCTAAGAGGGATTGAGGAAACCATTTAAACCGTGACTTAAAAATTTTGAAACGACACTTTTTTCTTTTCAACTAAGAAAACTTTTGGCCAAAGTATAAACGAAGGTTTTTCGAACATTTACGAATCTTATTAATTATTTTTGATAAATCAGCAAAAATTTTGTTAATTAAATTCAAATTTATTTTGAACATTTTAATATAATTGGACAAACTGAGAAAATTTAAAAATCTTTATGTTTACCTTTCATAAAAATTGAATATTTAATATTTAATTAGTTGTAATAATTATCGACGCTTTAGACGTCGGATTGAGAAAAACTGGTAAAAATAATAGTTGGGGTAGAACTAAGACTTAGAAAATATGAAGGAATAATTTCTGAATAAATACGGTCATGATATTTATTTCAGAAGGGTGAACGTAATTACTAACGCATAATATAGAAAGAATATCTGAGTGGATTGTGGACATGATAATTATATCATCATGAAAGGTGAATATAGATACCGACGCATTATGTAGAAAAAAAAATAGAGAACCAATTAGGACATGTTCCTTAATAATGAAGGTGCAAAATAAATTGCCGAACAATATAAAAATAGCCGATGATTGTAAAAAGGATAATATAGATAATAAAAAGTGGTTCGCGGCTAATGTGAACCATTAGAATTGAGAAGTCGATAGCATTAAATATTTTAAAGACCACTTGTGATTGTCTAAATATAGAGGATTGTGAGATATAGTTATGTTGGAATTTGTAAGTATAAGTATTATATGTATGTCATTTTTGACTAAAAGTATCTTTGTCTGAAGGAGTTGTACTAATGGAAAATTATGAAGGCAGACATCGCCTCATACATTAGTAAACGTCTAGCTATTGCTAAGGTCATCATCTGAATTAGATTCGATTTGGGTCATCGTCGACAAACTGACCAAATCTGCTAATATCATTCTCGTTAATGATAGAATCTTGATGAAGAAATAGACTCTTTTATTTAAAAGAGTTATGTAAACATAGTGTGCCTGTATCGATCATCTATATATCAAGATCCTCGCTTCGCATCGAATTTCTAGAGATTTGCTCAGAAGTCATTGAGAACGAACCTTGATGAGAGTACTATGTACCACCCCAATCGAAGGGACGAGGTAAAGTAACGATACAAAATACTATAAGCGCTGTTTTATGTTTAAATGATTGACCTTTGGTAATGAACCATATAATCGTTTTCCTTTGGAGAGATTATCCTTGATAATCATCGTATTAGGATCGAGGTCGAATCTTGTTAGGATCTAAATATTAGAGCATCTGTAAGCAGAAGTTGAGATGAAGACATCCGACATACACCCACTGTGAGTTGGACATGTCTTTTAGGTTTAAGGTTTCCTATGATGGCGAACCTAACCTTGCAAAATACCTGACCCGCGAGATCTGAAATGATTGCTGAAATTAGGAATTGATTATTGACTGCCGATAGTGGGCAAGAGGTTATGTGAATATGAAATGTAGATCTTGAAGTGCCAAATGGGTAGCGAAGTTATGCCACAATTTTTAACCTTGGAAAAATGAATTCATGATCTGACAAATCATGGGATATAAGTCCCCTTTGTATGGGACCATTGAGATGAAAAGTTGGGATTGAAAGGCATATAAGCTGGATCTACCCTAGGACTTCAAGAACTGCGTGAATTTTGTTTCGTAAATCGAACTTGATGGAATATCTATCAAGTGAAAATCTGATTGTTCTTAGTAAATCTTAGATCGGCGAAAAGTTGCATTCATCAAAAACCCGTGAACATCATGGATAGAGAAAGTAAGTCAACATTAAGCCTGATCTTATTCTCGTAGTTATGTTTGATGAAACTCGCGTATTGTAATGAATTGCACTTGTGAGAAAGGAACGAATGTGGAGGAAATACCCACATGGCTTTAACTCTATAAGAAGCGAGTAGTAAGGTAAGATGATCTTTGAGGACAAAGATCCTGTTTAGGGGTAAATGCTGTGACAATCCGTCAATTTATGGTTGATATTTTATTCTCAATATTTATTTGAAAACATTATTTTAATCTTACAATATGAACTCACTTATTTTTGGGAAGTAATTTGGATTTACGTCCTGAAGTAGCGTCGACTACGTCTAAACCGGAGAATTCAACGTTACGTGCTTACGTTTACATACACCGTAATATTATTTTGGATACACCGACATTTCAGAAAATAAATTTATCCGTGAATATTATTTTGGAGTTTTAAATTTGTGTTGGTTCATAAACTCACAAATTTACGAGAAGAGATTAGGACTTACGATTTAATTTTAACATCCTTTACGACTAAACCGGAAACCTTAGGATTACGTATTTACGTTTTCGAACTCCGTTTTTGATGAGACAATTTTCATTAGATTCGTTTTGTGCCGTTGATTCATAATTTATAAAAACGTTTTTCGTAAAACGATCTGAGGGCACGCAAATCGAGGACACTAGAATCGAGGAGTACCCGTAAATAAATGGGGATGAGACAAGTAGGACACTTGTCCCACCCTCACTCCAAAACCGGCCTAACAAAGCTAACACCACTTAGGTGTCAAAGTGTTAGCTTTTTAACTTACACATGTAAGCTATAGCTTACATTGTAAGCTACTTCTTATCAAAACCATCAACCTAAACAACTAGTCTCATTTCCACCATGCAATACCACACAAATTTCTCTCATCTCCCTCAAATATGCCGTCCTATATTACCCCAAAAACACCCTCATTTGATCAAAATCAACCACAAGATCTCATGTTATTCATATACATGTTGATGCCCTTTTGAAGCCCCATTGATTGGTGCAAGTTATAACATCCAAGGAGGAGTTCCCATGGAGTCTTGGGGCTGATTTTCCACAAGGTGATCATGAAGAATGGTGGTCTTGAAGATGGTCATGGTTATTCACAAGTTTCTCCATCAAAAACCATGTCCAAATCATAACCTACATCAACTTGGTGATATAAAGATTGTCCTCCTCATCTTCTTGTTATTTTGATTATGTAAACATGTATTTTATTTCCTATTGTATATGTATATGATGATTATATGATGATAAAAATGTTATGTGGGGATTTGGTGTTGATAAACATGATTAAAAAGATGAAAGACTATAAGAAACAAGGTTAAAATCTTGTTTAAATTTGTTGGCTGTATAAAACAGTAAGGAATCAAATGATGAACTGATAAAAATGGCATAGATTAATGAATAAACAGTAAGCTATGGGTCTTGTACACATGAGAGTTGGCCATGCAATGGAATCATTGTAATGAGTGAGATATGATCAAAACAAGTTTAAGGTACAAATCTGAGTTCACTGTTTTGGACGATTTTTAGAAAATACTTAGAGGATGATTCAGCAGTAGCATGTAGTTTATGTGATAAAAATTTGAGCTTCTATCTCCATATAGAACTCTAGATATGGCAGTTTTCGTGAAAGTGAAGATAAAAATCAGATTTTGGAAATTAAAGTATAATACTATTATATAAGCACTCAAAATTTAATAGTATAAAATATAAATTAAAACCCACTAACTTATATAATACATTTATATAAATATGTACAATGGTAAATAAGTGGACATTTTATAAAAATGGTAACTTGTTATGTTTTATAAGTTATAAAACTATAAACATGATTTTTACGACTTTTTCGGCTATTATCGTAAAATTAACGTTTTTGTTAAATAAAACTTAGACGGTTGGACCCGTCTAATGTAAACTTTTATAAAACTCGTATACTGATATATAAGCATATATAACAAGTAAAAACCGATAAAATCCGAACTATATAACATACGGACATTAACGGACTAAATTAACGTTATTGGACTAATAAAACAACAAAATGGACTAAAACACTTATAAACTTATTTATTGGACTTAACCCATTTAGGCCTAACTTGTAAAGAGTAGATACTGATAATATAAGTATAACATGGATTAATACAAGTTAAAGAACTTATAATAAGTTTATTGGACTTAAAACACGTAAATAGGTAAAACTAGTAAACTAGTATAAACGTTACCGACATATAACACTAAAATGAGTAAACGAGAATATGTAAACCCACTTGATCATCATATATATATAATCATCATATGTATACATAATTGTTATTTTTATAAAGTCATTGGACAAGAGTCTAAGACGATTATTATTTGTCTAGGTTTCCGTGATTGAAGCACGTACCGTACGTCCGAATTGACGATAACCCGCCTTCCCACATCAACGTGAGTTCATAGCCTCGCACTCTTTTAAATATTTTTATGAAATGTTTTATAAACCCGCGAGGGAGATAACATGTTAGTTTTTATAAAATAGGACACCATTTGTCCCGATTGTTGTTTATTGATTTGGACACGAATGATTGAATGACCCGATTGTATGACCCGATAAATGATTAAAGGACCCGATATATGAAATTAAATGGATTATTAAAGTTAGGTTATGTCACTAAAAGTCCCATTAGCATGAATTGTGAACTACCGGGATTTGGTAGAAGCTTATGCATTTAATAGTACTATTTGGGGACGATCACCCCAGTTCTCGCCTTGACGGTTGATCCCCGTCGTGCCACATTGATTGGTAAGCGAATTTATGATTGAGAAGATTTCCATAGCGTGACCTTTGTGACGACACGCTACTTTAGATGGGCAAATTGAGTATCGGGTTAGCTACCCGTTGTTGGTTTAGTAAGGTAACAATGTCATGCGGCTTATAATAATCCAAAATTAACGAAATACTACTAGACGCTCCGAATTACGATGTATTGCCTGACTAGCAATACTGGGTCATACTATTGATATTATGTTTGTATTTTGGTTTTCATAACCATATTCATATAACGGTTTTTATTTTCATACAACTTCATAAGACGTATTGTATGACGTTTTTACGACATTGGCTCGTATAATGATTTTTTAAGGCAAACGCCTATATTATGATTTTGATAAAGATTTGTATAAAATGATTTTGGCTATTTTATGGCCTATTACAATGATTTGTACGAAATGATTTTTGGTACTAATTTTATACCAAAGTTATATTGATGGAATTTATTAAACTCTATGAATTCACTCGGCGTTATCGCTGACCTTTTCTTTTAACATGTTTTATCTCAGGTACTTGAAGGTAATTCTCGGGAAGACGACAAGAATTCATGGCCCGCACTGAAACAATAATTTCCATTCAAATGTTTGTAAAACCTGTATTAAATACAATGACTTGGGACCGATGTAACTTTGATATTTATGAATGGAAATGCTTTATTATTAAACGACGCGATTTTTAAGCGTTGTCTATGATGTGAGTAATGTGCTATCCCGTAACACCAACTAGTCTTCCGCTAAACTGAGTTGTATAAATTTGGGGGTGTTACAAGTATGATGAATGATAACAATAATGAAGCTGGTGACGTGTGTAAAAGCCCAAATTTTTAGGGGCTTTACACCACCTCGTTATTTTAGTTTCGTGCTTGAAGCTAAAGATGAAGTTACTTGTTCAGGGAACAAGTGAGGGCACTTTTTCTTGAGTGTGTAATCTCGTGAACTCGAGTTCTAAGTTTACAAGGTTGGGTTGACTAGCACAAACTCGTCTTAAGTCTTAGTTTTACTTAGATGTGCCTCCAGGGCCCCAATGTGTCTTGATGAGCATAGATAACAGTTCATTAATGTTTCTAATAGTTATTCAAGAGGTTTTAAGTCTATTAATCTTTAATAGGCTTATGTGATGTCGAGTTAGAAAGATAGTTTTGGCTGGTACCGCTCTTGCGTCAACAATTTTCACGCGAAGGGATTCCCGATATACTTCTAGCCTGTGGGAAGCAAACATTAGTTTGACACCAAAGCTTCACTCTGCGAAATGGCTAAGATTATTGTTGGTGTTGCTTGGGTAGGAAGTTGCAAAGAATCTGCTTCATTTGTGGCTGAGCTGGGGCATAAGTTGCATAGAAAAGAAGTACTTCAAATTATGGAAATCAAAGAAGATACCAAGAATAAAGAAGTGTGCATCCCTGGTGAGATGCTGAAAAGGTCGTGCATCTACTGTTGGTGGTTCCAAAATTTGCACAAATTTCGACTTCTAAAAGGAGGAAGTCATTCATTACATGGCTTGTTGGACAATGGTATTGTCGAACTAATTGGATCCGAAGAGGAAGAAGATTTTCCGAAAGTATAGGACATCAAATATCACTTTTTGGGTGATGACAAACATAACCCTACAAAATACACCCATTGAGAGTTGCGCATGTCTTTTATGCTTGGTTTTGTCTTCCTCATCGATATAAGAGATGCGAGTTAAGAAGATAAGGCATCCTCTTACTAAGTATTTGTTGGAAATACGTTTTTACATATTTTGAAAGGATCGGTCACTCCAATGATATTGGGCTCGTGATCCAATATAGCCCATATAGCCCACATGTAGGGTGGGCTATATAAACCCCCTCCTAGCATGTTAGGAGGGGTTGGTCATTCACTTTTTACACACTTCAATCTAATCTTTCGTTTTCTCTCGAACCTCTCTCTCTACCTTTCTCTCTCTAGTTCTTCATCTATCTCTCTATTTCTTTAAATCATTCCAACACAAGGATAATCCAAGGATTACGAGGACCTACAAATGGTATCAAGAGCCTTGGTTTGATTGGTTTTGTTCTTGTGTTATTGATTTTGTGTTTTGATCATCCATACCCACGTCCAAAATTATTTTTTTGTGTTTTTATGCTTTAATCTTGATATACGTTATCTAGTTATTTGTTGTAGTGATTTTGGTATCTTGGTTTTGGTTAAAAACACAAACTTTCTTGGATAAATGGTTCAAAATTTCTTGGTTTTTCATCATTCCGAAATTCTAGCAAAGGTCACCATCGGAAAGTACAACTGAGAGGAATTTGATCGCAATAACCAGCTGGTTCCACATTGCGATCACTGTATTATGACACCTTATTCCGATCTGAGCATTCTGATCGAGCATTGCGATATGGGATTCCGACGGGTTTAAGGGATCTTTGAGTCGTTACTCTGCCAAATTTGTTTCAACCATATTCCGATCTGAACATTCCGATGAAACATTGCGATCAAAACACATTCCGACATTTATTGAGATCAAACATTCCGACAGGCATTGCGATCCAATATTACGATAGTAACATTCCGATGGGTAATATTGCGATGAGTATTCCGATGGGTAATATTGTGATGGGTATTGCGATGAGTATTCTGATGGTTTAAACATTAATATTCCGACAGGTATTCCAATCCACATTCCGACAGACTTTCCGATAGGACATTCTGATGGTTATTCCGATGGGTATTCCGACGGATTAAATTTGAGGATTCCGATACAGTGACATGTATTTCAAGATTTTTTCAAAAGCGTGTTTTTGAAAACTTTTTGTCTTGGAATTTTTTGTTTATCGAGAACAATTATTAGGGGATTTTAACATTATTTCTCGACTTCTACTCACAACAACAAACACAATTACTTTCTTTCATTGATCGACCGTTAAGTAATCCTTACATTCATTTATCATCGATTTTCAATGGATTCGTTGAATTCGACATCTCGAGAGGGAGACTTGCATCTCATGCAAAACACAGCTAGAGAAAGTGGTATAACGTTCTTTCGACTACTCCAGTCTCATCTAGTGACCATTTCTTGGTTTCAAGGAGGAAGCGAATTTCTGACACTCTTCGGTCAAGATTGTTATATATTCATCGATTCCATATTCCTCAACTTGAACCAACTAGCTGAGAAACTTCACAAAGAAGACTTTAATCACTCTGCATCAGCATCTACATATCAAGCTCTAGTGACACAACTTACGCACTTCTTCAAATTCAACATTCTTAAGTCTGACAATTCAGGGATATGTCAATCATTTCTTCAGTACACACAAACGGAAATTAAAGAGTTCCGTGGTACATTGTTGAAATTAATGACATCGGTCTTGTCTTTGATTAATGAAAGATCTCGAATTCAGCAAGAGTATGATAATGGAGTACAAGAATCTACGATGCAGATGCAAGAGGAGAATGATCATACGGTTGACAACTTGGAGCCTAAAGATTGCAAGAGCAAGGATTCGGGAGGAAAGCATGATACAAGCAGCATGTCAGGATTGATGACACCATATCCGTATCTGATGAAGAGTCTACAAATACGGTACAAAGGAATGGGGTATATGATGTCTATGCCGATGAACTACCGCATGTTGCGCATTCCGAACCTAATTATGAAAAACATGGGATGGAAAAGGGTGATAGTTTTACCACTTCAGATTTATCCGATGTGAGTCAAAATAGGGGAGAAATTGTTCAAAATGCTATAGTTCATCATGATAAATGCTTTATGACTGCTTCTCTAACCGATTCTGATTCCAAGATTAAAGAGCTTGAAACGATTTTAGCTCAGCAATCTAAAGCTCTTGAGGATGCCAAAATTGAATTTTCGAAGAAAACGGATAAATTTGAAAAGTATTTTGAAAAACTTGAAAATTCAAACGTTGTTCTTGAAAGAAAATTAAATCAAAAATTCAAGATTCTAAAGCTGAGAAAGATAATTTTGTGAGAAAAATTAAGTCGTTTGAATCTAAGTTGGCATCCGAAGATGAATTGATCAAAGAGAATGAGACTTTAAAGGCTCAAGTACAAGAAAAGGTCTTTGCTATAGCTGCGTTGAAAAACGAATTGAGAAAAACTAAAGGATCTAGTGTGGATACTAAGCTTGAAAAACCATCAATCTTGGGGAAACCGCCTCAAATTCAGTCTGTTAGACAACCGACTGCATTTAGATCTGAGCGACCAAAATCCTCGAGACCGCGGTTTACCTCCCAAGTTGATATGGTTCATCTTTCTAGACCAGTCACTCCACTATCTAGGCCTATTGCGACTAAAACAGCTTCTGCAAGACCTAATCACATGATTGCCTCTAGTCTCCCTAGACATAGTTCAAAGAACACGTCTCAAACTCGTTCAAATGACGTTCACCATACTTTTGGTCTAAGGGAAGCTATTCAGAAGACACAAGTAAGAGATAGGAATTTTAAACCTAGTCAGATGCCTTCTAGATTACCCAACACTGCTAACTGTAGCATATCATTTCCTAGGAGCATCATTCAATCATCTAGGAATTCTAGATCTTACTCGGACATTAAATATGCTACTTGTAAAACATGTAGGAAATGTGTCTTTAAAGCCAATCATGATTCTTGTGTCAAGAAATTACTTAATGAGGTGAACTCCCGTGCTAGACTTAAATCCCAGTGGGTGGCTAAAATAAAACCCATGGGTAAAATGTGGCGCCCCACTGGTAGAACTTTCACTCTTGTAGGAAACGAGTGCCCTTTAACTAGGATAGTCTCTGATTCTACCAAGACTGCTAGGGAGGAAATTGAAAAGGATGATACATCACTTAAGCCTGAACTTAAGGTTTTCTATAAAAGGAAACGTTTGCCAGCTAAGATAAGTGAATCATCTACTCAGATCGCCTCTGACACAAGTAAAGCCAACTGTGAACCCCCACGTGCTTCTAAAATTGATATCGCTAACCCATGTCAAATCATGCAAATTCCTAATGAGAATGCAGGTACCAAAGTTGATGTTCCAAAAGAACGAAGCGGTCCAATCGTTGTATACCGTTCAACTAACGACACTCTTAGAGTTTGGTTGCTGAAGAAGCAGATATCGGAGAAACAAGTTTCTCAGGGGATTCATGGTTAAGCTTACCAAAGGACTTATAGTCACATTACAGACTATAACTCGATCTTTAAATAAAGGAAAGTTTATCACCAATGATAAATTTATCCTCACAACGAGAAATTATTTTTTTCTCGGGCATGAGCTTATATTAAAAATATTCAAAGTTTTTAAGCTCATGCACAATGGCGTATAATTATATTTCAGATTATACCCCGGACATCAAAGAAAGGAAGGTTTATCTTTAATGATAACTTATCCTCGTAACGGGAAATTAATTTTTCTCGGTCATGAGCTTGTATTAAAACATTCCAGGTTTTAAGCTCAGAAAGGAAAGTGAATCTTTTAAATAAGAGAACTTTTCCTCATAACGAGAAATTCACCTTTCTCGGTCATGAGCTTTACGTTAAAAAATTCAAAGTTTTCAAGCTCATGAAAACGACTTCTAAGTAAATGTCAACTTAGGACTCGTTCTTTAGTTAAAAGGAAAGTTTATCGCCGATGATAAACTTATCCTTAACAACGGGAAGTTTACAACTTCTCGGACTTGAGCTTGTTTTGTAAGATATTCAACATCTTAAGCTTAAGTAATTGGTTTTCAAAACATTGAACACAATTTTTCGAGAATTTCTCAAAAAGGTTTTCTAAATCTTTCAAAATTGTGTGTTCAAAAAATGTTTTGATAAAAAGAGCATGTCTTCTGGAATCGATAATATTTACGATACTAGAAATGTCATTCAATAATGACACGGGGTTGTAAATAAAGTTCGAGCAGAAGTTCAAATGTTTTAAAACATGCTCAAAATGGCTTGCTATTATTTCTGATAGTAACCCGCTTTTCACATTAAAGTCAAGCATTTCACCGGAAAGCTTAGACTCAACAACGGGAATTAATTTTCTCGGGCATGGTTTACTTTATAACCATGTAAGGGATTGTGTTTATGGAATAACACAATGTAACACGAATATATGTACGATTCAGTGCATTTATTTGTTAAAACAAGAGAAGTCTTGTTTTATGAAGTTATCATCTCCACCAACCGTAGCAATTTACATTTGATATCTACATACTCGACGATGCGACTACTCAAACGGTGACTACAGCTCTTTCAATAGAACACGGGTCAACAGTTGAGGGGGAGAAATTGTCCAGCATTCAGAATCATCGACGCCGGAAGTGCCAAGTTCACATGTTGGTGTCAAGACAACGATATCAATCGTACACATGGAGTCAAGAGATAACTTCAAACGTGATGAGGCGACCAACATTCGTGAACAAGAACCATGTGAATCTTTCATATGATGTTCTCCATCATTTAGGTCCAACCTCATAAATCGCTAATCTTGTGAATAAATTATCATATATGATCTTCGCACGTGATAAATACCTTACACTTGTGTTTAAAAGGTATTTTATTTACGTTTCAAGTACACCCTCATCAATTTGAGGGGGAGCTTGTGTAATTCATGAAGATAATCAGATTTGCATTTTTCTTCCCAAATTTTCTTAAAATGCTATTAAATCAATTGATATTAAAAACATCGATTGGGTTAATATTTTTAATATGGGGGAGAAAATATGATTTAATATGGGATATTATCACAAATGTTTGACTTAATGTGTTGGCTCATCCCGACATATGCGAAATGTTTTCGAATATCGTGGCATATGTTAAGGGGGAGCAAAATGGATTTGCGTATCAAAATGGATTTTCATGGTGATATATACTTACCCAAAACCCATTTATTTCACGACGATGAAGATTGTGGTGACATAAGGATGGTAGGATAGGTTAAGTCCAATGATTCTTCTAGAACCAGAGGAATCTTCCCAAGGACATTCCATAGCTAGAAATAGTAGTCCTTAGGAAAGTTGGAGAAAGATTGTGAACGTAGCTGAATGCCAACCAAGTACTTAAGTTAGCACTGGAACAATCAAAACAAGGTGCTAGTTATGACGTATTGGTAAGCATTGAAGGGGTTGAAGAATGAAAAAGAATTGTAAAGATAAAGGGTGTAAAGAAAGAAGCCCTCCTTACAACTTTAGGCAGAAACCGGGTCAACACATATGCTATTGAGATCATTTTAATGATGCTCGATATTGAAGATAGACATCATGGACCCAGTGATGCAATGCACAACCCATCCCAGCTAACTCAGATATCTCTTAAAAGATATTTGTTTTAATCACACGGAGACAACACGTTATCTATTGATTTATTCACTCCGAATAAATTGGTATTGAAATGGTGGAACTCCTCTCCAGCCTCCGATCACTAAAATCCAAAATGCACGATCGAGTCTAGAGCCATTTGAGATTATCAAATATCTCACTAGGACACACTTTCATATTTCCTTGCTTCCTCACACACTGTGAAAAATAAGAAAGATCTTAAGAGTCCTACGTAAAATCTTCATGATCTTGCATGAACATCCGAGTAATACGAAAGTATTTACAATGAAGATGGAAATCCTTCTTGAGAGAATATCAAAAAGCTCATGGTAGGTGACTTGTGCGATTCTTTATGAATCAAACTTGTGATAACTGGAAAGCAACAGTGGTTTAATTCTTAAATGAATTTAAACACGTTCCAGGCCTCTACGCAATATCTTAGTGATCTTGCCAGAACACTCAGAGTGATACCTTAGTGTTCACAGTGATGAGTGGAAATCCTTCTAGTGTTAACCTCAAACAGCACTTGGTAGGTAACTTGCAAGATTCTATACGAATCAAGCTCGTGACAACTGGAAAGCAACGATGGTGTGGTTCTTAATTGAATTTCACTTGTTCCAGGAACATGAATTGACGGCTTCAAATCATGCGGATATTATTATCCAAATGATTCACTCTTTATGCTCGCAGTCAGCTTTGGACGGTCGAATAAAGAGAACGGATGTACCCGCGAAATCTTGTCAAGGAGGTTCTTAATTGAAACTACCTTCCACAAGTACGATATTTTATATCGTCCAACGGTCTTCACCGACCGGAGGTAAAATGATACCGAATTAGAATTAAATGTTCAAGGCCATTTCATCCGTGTATATGTTTTGTTGCTAACTGTCTTATGCAGCGTAACAAGAAGGTGGCAGTGCGGTGTACAATCCAGAAGAAGTTGTCAACACATGCTTATGCTTTATGCACTTAATAATTCAACAAATTCAAGAAAGTCTAAAAGTCAAGTCTTCCGCTGTATCAAACTCTGAAGCTTTCAAGAATTATAAAAGTATAAGTATGTGGAACATGAAGTCACGAGCAGGAAAATATCACAAGTGATGAATGCACAAGGTCAAAGCAAGGACACATGCTCAAGACCGAAGTCAAATATCTCATCAATCATATTCACAAGAACAAGATCGAAGACTCAAGCATAGTATGCTAGGTTTAAGATTTTGTAAAATGGTGTGACCTTCCTTTGGGGGAGATTGTTGGAAATACGTTTTTCCAAGGAAAGTCTCGGTCACATCATTTGTAACACCCCATTTTGATAAATGAAATGTCACGCGTAATTATGGCGTGTCATCAAAGCATACAAGGATAAATTTATAAAACATTACATCACCATAGGGATAACCGGAATCAAACATCGGTTCCCAAACATAAGCCCAAAACATAAATAAAGTAAATGAACAAAAAGGAAGACTAAACAAGCATAAATATGAAGGCAAGAGGAGAAGGAATCTAAGGTAGCTCCCATCCTATGCGTGTCCTCCAAATGCTCCAGTCAGTCCTTGAGTACCTGCCGTTTTGGGACATGGAAAGGAAAGTAACGGCTGAGCAAAACGCTCAGTTCACGGATATAGACATAGTATAAGTGACTAAAACATAATAGAGACTTAATAGCAGCGGAAATGTATAAGTCCTGGAAAACCTGGAACATGTTCATAAAACTGCTTTTATAGTTTGAAAAGCCTTATGTTTATCTTATGAAAACTGTTTAACATATTTTACCATTAGCCAATATAGGTCATGAAAATCCACCGTGCATGAATACTTGGAGGGGTGACCTCATCATGCAAATTAGAGGGGCTGCCTCTAATTTAATATACTGGTTTTGGGGTAGGAGGGATCAGCTCCTTGTGAAGGATGCAAGGCACACACCACATTCACCATGAAATCCTGACTGAAACATGTAACTAGGATGCACCCATACGCCCCACATGATAAATATAAAAATATGGCCAAAAGCTGAAGGGACGCCACAAGCAATCACTCCGCCGTGATGAAGTCATAACATCAGTGCCTCTAATGTTATGGTTATGGTACCTCCATAACTAGGTGAAACTGGTCATGCATGTATATGGCTATAGGTAATCTTTATTAAACATAAGCAATAAAACACGTAACTTACACTACGGGAAAACAGTTGGCTGCATACGGGGAATCCTAATAAGGAAAGAATGTCCATACTGAAAGGACGAGAATCCGTACCTTATGTCCAGTGAACGAAAAAGACGAACTGCGAGGAATCCTACTTCTGAATCACTAGTGCTACATAAATACGTACATGAATAAGTATCTGCTTACTAAATACATAGCTGGTTTTATGTCATGTCTTAGCTTATTTTATGTGTTCTTACCATGTTTTACCGTTTAAAAGCCTTAAACTGTATTTTATCTTATATTCTGTTTAATCTGATTAAGTATTTCTGGTATTTCATGTGTTATTATACTTACTGTGTAATAATAAGTAACTTTCCCAGAATAGCAGGTTTCCTAAAAAAGAAAGTTTCCAAAAATAGAAAGTTTCCAAAAATAGAAAGTTTCCAAAAATAGAAAGTTTCCAAAAATAGAAAGTTACCAAAAATAAAAAGTTTCCAAAAATAGAAAGTTTCCAAAATAGATTTACTGCTTAAAATAGATAAGTTTCAAAAAATAGAAAGTTTCCATAAATAGATTAGTTGCCTTAAATAAATAAGTTTCCATAAATAGATTAGCTTCCTGAAATAAATAAGTTTCTAAAAATAGAAGGTTTCCATAAATAGATTAGCTGCCTTATTTAATTAAGTTTCTAAAAATAGAAAGTTTCCCTAATTAGAAATAAGCTGGTTAAATAAGCTAAGTATATAAGCCTAAGTGTTTTCATGATTATTTTCTAAGTCATATGATATAATGTATAGTTTAATAATCATTTCATGTAATTAAATTAAACTATAGGCTAAAATATTTAATTAAGGTATAACATGTTTTTAATTAAATAAGTTAAATACTCAGGTTAAAATATGTATTATTATATATTAATAATATAACCTAAGTAATGTTAATTAATTAATTATATCCATGGTTTTAAAATAAATAATTAATTATAAGTCTTAAATATATAAATACTTAGGTTAAAATAATTTCATGATCATTAATAATTAAATAACCTAAGTCATGTTATTAAATTAATCACATCATTTTATTAATTTAATTTTAACATAAGATCATAAACATAAAAAAAACTAACATACACCATGAACCGGATCTAGACTAAAAAGCATGAACCGGACATGAAATCGATACCGTACCCCGAACCAACTCGGGGTACCCCATGTTTTACTGTTGCCGTGGGACCCACACGCACCAACCAAGACCGTATGGTCTTGGTTGTGGTCGGCTTGGCCAAACCGAGACCCCTTCGGGTTCGGTGCAGCCTGCGGCAAAAAACAAACACCCCTTAAAACACCTTTTGATTTTATTTAACACCAAATCATGTTAGATCCATGTTTAATTATTAGGTTTTTGTAAAAACATCACATGTTCTTGATTTATAAAAAGATTAAATCAAAAAAAATGTTTAAAAAGGATTTACCGAATTCGTGGATCAAAAGGACGAAGAACCAACACGATCAATCACTAAAACTTTAAGATCCAAGATCACAAACCACCTCTTGTGGTGTTCTTAAGGTGGCGGCACAAAGAAGAACAAGGAAGAGGGTTTTAGGGTTTTTCTAAAAATCTTCAGTGAATGAAAATGAGTAGTGAAAAATATCCCTTTTCCTTTTTAGTGAAAAATTGATGGGCTAAGCCCATCCCCCCTCCTAATTTCGTGGTAATGGGGCCCACAAGGGGTAACCCGAATGTTTTTTGTGTCTAAAACATTGGTGTGTTCTCGTGTGTTAAGTTATACATTCGTGATTATTTGTGTTCGCGTTTTAAGTGTTCTCGTTACGTAAATATCGTGATCTAATATATTTAATTACGCTCGTAATAAATATATATACGTAATTAATAATAGTTCATGTTTTAATTACGTTCATGATTTCATGATCGCATGTTCGTGATTAATTATTGTCAAATAGTTATTACGTGCTCGTGCGTAGTAAATACTTATCGTGTTCTAACACGTACGTAATACGTAAAATCCTAACACGTAATCGTAATCATGCTATATTAGGAAAGTTTAAATCTAGTATGTACGATCTTAAGGGTACTATTCATGGTAAAAGCATGCGGGTTTTACAACTCTTCCCCCCTAAAAAGAATAATTCATCCCCGAATTATAGATAACGTAACTGAAAGAGAAACATACCCGAATCAAACTGAGAGGGTATGTAAGATAAATTAACGTGCAGGTGACCTGGCAGAAAAACGCGGAACGTGACATGTCTTAAAAGGACATGGAACGTGACATGGCTGAAAGGACAATTCTAATTGATAAGAGAAAACGGATAAGAAGTCCGGATGAACTCGTCCGTTTCTAAGTGGCTTCCCTCTTGGAACGGTTCCTAGTAAGATCTTGACACGAATGATAAGTCTTGGTCCTCCTGACCTTGACTTGGAATAAGAAGAAGTTCTTGGTTATCAACGTAAGGTAGATCCCGTAAATTCGATCGAGGAATAAGAATTAACGTGTAAGAGTAACTGAAACATTATGGTGCAAAACAATCCAACTTAACCGATAACTAGCAACGATGCGCGAGACATATAGAAACGTAGTACGTGAACATTTTTAAACGTGATACGTGAAAAATTTTGAACGTGCTACGTGGAGATATGGCGAGTGTAGTATGAGTAAACATATCGTGATCCATGATACGTGTAACATATCTTGATCATGATATGAGGAACGTGGAATGAACATGACATGTGAAACATATCGTGATCATAGAATATAATGGCGGTAACGACAAACGCTAGAAGGTGAGACATAGATTATGAGTAGAAACGTCTATCTGAGGATAGGGAGTTATACTAAACTTGGGTCTGGTCTCTCAAGTTCTTGCAAACTACCCATAATGAGAAAAGAAATGAACGTAAAATCGTAAACCAAAATACGATCATGAACGTGAATAGTGTCATGAACGCGAGCGCGAAAGCAAGGCGTGGAATTAGTACAAGGACGCGAAGTAAATAAGGAGCATAATTATGAATATTTGTCTGACCTGATAACTGAGGAATTGCCAAGTCATCGGATGAGCCTTGGCTGGAACATGTCCGATCAATCTGTTGGTTCTGAAATCCTTGCGGATGTAAGGATTCTGCAGACTTGATAAAACTGTTTGCAATAACCCAGATAGCATCATGCTTCTTCTGAGTTTGCGTTAATCTGATAACCAAAATCCGTGGAGATCTTGTCCCATTTCAATTCACAATTTCAGATGATGAAAACATCCCAGTTTGTTGGTTTCCTATCTTAACCTGTTGATATGTCAGGTACCTAGATATGAACGTAACTGTATCTTGCTTCGTAGAACTTGATACATAGGAGTTTGCGAAACTCTGAGTCTCTGAATCTAGACTTCTCCTAGCGTAGGATTTTCTAGAACACCTAATGTAGTGTAGGGTTCTCTCCTTTACGCATAAGCTGAGTCATGCTAAGATTAACCGTAGAAACCCATGTGATTCAGCGTGTCACTGTGATCAAACAGAATTGATATTGGAAAAATTTCCAGGGTAAAATTTCTCTTGTCATAGAATTTGCAACATAGTGCAGATATGGTCTTCCTGTTCTTCTTCTAGGCTTAAAGGAAATCAGGTTATCCTCAATGAAAACACTGATGAATTTGCTATGAGTTCATGGAAACTCATTCTTATTGTTCCGTTGGAGCATTGATGAGACTAATTCAAAATCATAAATCTAGCATGACCGAGTCGTGTACGAATAGCAGACATGGACATGTCCTGCTGTTTCATTCGTCACTGTTAGCAGCATGATCATGAGTTCAATCTTGGAAAAGTGATTAACACCATACTGTTGATTAGACAGGTTGTCAATATGTGGAGGAGAATAACGGTCATGAATGGTGATTTGTTTACGCCAACGGTAGTCGACACATAATCTCATGGTACCGTCCTTCTCCTTGTAAGTTCTTCTGGAATGTATGGGAAGATTTTGGAATAATCAACTGGCTATGCGTAAAAGACTTAAGTGGTCGTGTCTTACTGACAGCTAGAAAATTTTAGCGACCATGGCTAACAACGCACATGCTTGTAAGCATAGATAATTGTACAGATTTTCTCGAGGGAAAATCAAGCTGAATGTATTCAGGAGCCTGAACATTACTGTACATAATTATGAATCGTAGCATGGTGTGCTGTTCATAGTACATAATTAGGATAAAATTCATCTCGTGTCTGTCCGAGGAAATGCGTTAGCAGCTTGGATCTCATCATTAAGCTGAAAGAAAACCTTCGTATACGCGGGAATACGAAAGGCGTCCTTCTTGGTTATGAATATATGAACCATGGTGAAAGAAATGAAAGTGACATCGGCAACGTGATAGTTCTCACTGATGCGTCGGTAATGGTATTGAAATTCTTGTGGCCTGATTAACACATGGCACAACAAATGGATATACCCTTGGAGGGTACCCTGAATTTCTTAGAAATGTTCCATAGTTGGACGTGAGTCATGTGTCTTGACTCGTTTCTTGGAACTATAAGCATGACATATGTCTTGACTGGTGTCTTGACATGTGTCTTCAGGAGGTATACGTGAGACATGTGTCTTGACTGATGTCTTGACATCTGTCACAAAAAGGTATACGTGAGACATGTGTCTTGACTGATGTCTTGACATGTGTCTCGAGACGTAAAACAATAGAACTATAATATTAGGTTATTATGCCAGAATTGGCGGATTGGTTGGACTACTAATCCTTGTATTTCTGATCACGTTCGTGGCCAGAGTCTCGGTTCCGATTTCTAGGATAGTTGCTGTCATAGTAGTGGTTACTATCGTCCTGTCTGTCAGTTCCATGATGGTCATTCTCATGACCGTGATTCATGTAACTATTCAGCTGAGTGGCCGGCTGGTACCGGTTTGCACTCATATGGCTGAAATGACAGCCGAATTACGTGTGACATGTAACTAAGAATTAGGGACAATGATTAATGGAAATCGTCTGATGGTGAAGCATTATCTCGTCCAATTGCTTTGCTCCGACGACTTTGTCTTCGTCTTGTAGGATCTCCAGGTTGTGAACAGCATCCGCATCTCGTAGCATCTCCGAACGTCAGCAGCATCAACCTTTAGTAACATCTCCAAGTTATGAGCGGCATCAGCAATCTTGTAGAATATCAGCAATTGAAAATACGCCTAGGTGATTCAGAATCGACTAGCGAATACTCGTGAAGTATTGCAAGTGAAATACACATGGATTAAGGTACTTGTAATACACATGAAATACGGTACGTGGAGTACACGTGGAATGCGCATGAAATGATCGGTATGGGGTCGATCATTTATCATGATCTAAAGAAAAAGAATATATGTTAAACGTTTAGGAAAACCATCATGATAACCTGGAAATGCCAGTATATACCTCATTCTGGTTGCATAGAGAAACGCTAAAGTGTGGTTACACAAAATTCAACGATGATTTACCTGACAGCATGGTCAATGAAAACCAACCATGACTATCATGAAAGCAGAATTCAATGAAATCCAACAATGTCTTGCGTGAAAGCATAAATAACAAAAGAGGCGTAAGACGTAATCAACATGAAGACGTAATCAACATGAAGACGGAATTATCATGAAGGAACATAAAATAATCTATCATAAAGGTGTGTTTAACATAATCAGCATGAAACCGAAGTTAACCATGACAGTATGAAAACATACTTGACATAAAACATAGTAACTTATGAGGGGACATGAAAAAAATTTTATGCCAATAAATCATGAGAAAAATTTTATGCATGAAAACAGTGCATGAATGCGTAATATTAGTTTATAAAACCTTTTATGTGTGCGAGGGGACGCCTATGGGTCGGTCCCAAAACAAAAGACATGGCGAGGGGACGCCTATGGGTCGGTCCCAAAGTTAAAAGTTTCGATAAAAGCACATGCGACTAAATAGGGCCAGTCCTGTACCAACCATTACTTAGTCATAATCCCTGCAACAATGATACATGAAACATAAATAAATGAAACTCATCTGTCAAAACTTACCAGAAAAAAAATTTTTATGTGACTATTTATGAACTACAGGGGTTCAGTCCACATAGCCACAGTTCACGAGGAACATTATGCATGAAACAATGACACGTAACTAAATATGAATGACGGTTTTCCATCCATATTAGTAAAACAATATCGATGAAAACATCAAGGTTAAAACCTCAAGGTGCTGAAAACATCATGGTTAAAACAACAATGCGCTGAAAACATCAATACGTGGAATAACAAACGTTGGCTTAGGAAGCTCCTGGTGACTACCCACTAGTCACAGGCCGAGTTTTAGAGCCTACAGGTCGAAGCCTTGGCTCTGATACCATTATTGTAACACCCCATTTTGATAAATGGAATGTCATGCGTAATTATGGCGTGTCATCAAAGCATACAAGGATAAATGTATAAAACATTACATGACCATAGGGATAATCGGAATCAAACATCGGTTCCCAAACATAAGCCCAAAACAGAAATAAAGTAAATGAACAAAAATGAAGACTAAACAAGCATAAATATAAAGGCAAGAGGAGAAGGAATCTAAGGTAGCTCCCATCCTATACGTGTCCTCCAAATGCTCCAGTCAGTCCTTGAGTACCTGCTGTTTTGGGACATGGAAAGGAAAGTAACGGATGAGCAAAACGCTCAGTGCACGGATATAGACATAGTATAAGTGACTAAAACATAATAGAGACTTAATAGCAGCGGAAATGTATAAGTCCTGGAAAACCTAGAACATGTTCATAAAACTGGTTTATAGTTTGAAAAGCCTTATGTTTATCTTATGAAAACTGTTTAACATATTTTACCATTAGCCAATATAGGTCATGAAAATCCACCGTGCATGAATACTTGGAGGGGTGACCTCATCATGCAAATTAGAGGGGCTGCCTCTAATTTAATATACTGGTTTTGGGGTAGGAGGGATCAGCTCCTTATGAAGGATGCAAGGCACACACCACATTCACCATGAAATCCTGACTGAAACATGTAACTAGGATGCACCCATACGCCCCACATGATAAATATAAAAATATGGCCAAAAGCTGAAGGGACGCCAAGAGCAATCACTCCGCCGTGGTGAAGTCATAACATCAGTGCCTCTAATGTTATGGTTATGGTACCTCCATAACTAGGTGAAACTGTTCATACATGTATATGGCTATAGGTAATCTTAATTAAACATAAGCAATAAAACAAGTAATTTACACCACGGGAAAACAGTTGGCTGCATACGGAGAATCCTAATAAGGAAAGAATGTCCATACTGAAAGGACGGGAATCCGTACGTTATGTCCAGTGAACAAGAAAGACGAACTGCGAGGAATCCTACTTCCGAATCACTAGTTCTACATAAATACGTACATGAATAAGTATCTGCTTACTAAATACATAGCTGGTTTTATGTCATGTCTTAGCTTATTTTATGTGTTCTTACCATGTTTTACTGTTTAAAAGCCTTAAACTGTGTTTTATCTTATATTCTGTTTAATCTGATTAAGTATTTCTGGTATTTCATGTCTTATTATATTTACTGTGTAATAATAAGTAACTTTCCAAAAATAGCAGGTTTCCTAAAATAGAAAGTTTCCAAAAATAGAAAGTTTCCAAAAATAGAAAGTTTCCAAAAATAGAAAGTTTCCAAAAATAGAAAGTTTCTAAAAATAGAAAGTTACCAAAAATAGAAAGTTTCCAAAAATAGAAAGTTTCCAAAATAGATTTACTGCTTAAAATAGATAAGTTTCAAAAAATAGAAAGTTTCCATAAATAGATTAGCTGCCTTAATTAAATAAGTTTCCATTAATAGATTAGCTGCCTGAAATAAATAAGTTTCTAAAAATAGAAGGTTTCCATAAATAGATTAGCTGCCTTATTTAATTAAGTTTCTAAAAATAGAAAGTTTCCATAATTAGAAATAAGCTGGTTAAATAAGCTAAGTATATAAGCCTAAGTGTTTTCATGATTATTTTCTAAGTCATATGATATAATGTATAGTTTAATAATTATTTCATGTAATTAAATTAAACTATAGGTTAAAATATTTAATTAAAGTATAACATGTTTTTAATTAAATAAGTTAAATACTTATGTTAAAATATGTATTATTATATATTAATAATATAACCTAAGTCATGTTAATTAATTAATTATATCCATGGTTTTAAAATAAATAATTAATTATAAGTCTTAAATATATAAATACTTAGGTTAAAATAATTTCATGATCATTAATAATTAAATAACCTAAGTCATGTTATTAAATTAATTACATCATTTTATTAATTTAATTTTAACATAAGATCATAAACATAAAAAAAAACTAACATACACCATGAACCGGATCTAGACTAAAAAGCATGAACCGGACATGAAATCGACACCGTACCCCGAACCAACTCGGGGTACCCCATGTTTAACTATTGCCATAGGACCCACACGCACCAACCAAGACCGTATGGTCTTGGTGGTGGTTGGCTTGGCCAAACCGAGACCCCTTCGGGTTCGGTGCAGCCTGCGGCAAAAAAACAAAAAACCCTTAAAACACCTTTTGATTTTATTTAACACCAAATCATGTTAGATCCATGTTTAATTATTAGGTTTTTGTAAAAACATCACATGTTCTTGATTTATAAAAAGATTAAATCAAAAAAAATGTTTAAAAAGGATTTACCGAATTTGTGGATCAAAAGGACGAAGAACCAACACGATCAATCACTAAAACTTCAAGATCCAAGATCACAAACCACCTCTTGTGGTGTTCTTAAGGTGGCAGCATAAAGAAGAACAAGGAAGAGGGTTTTAGGGTTTTTCTAAAAATCTTCTGTGAATGAAAATGAGTAGTGAAAAATATCCCTTTTCCTTTTTAGTGAAAAATTGATGGGCTAAGCCCACCCCCCTCCTAGTTTCGTGGTAATGGGGCCCACAAGGGGTAACCCGAATGTTTTCCTTGTCTAAAACATTGGTGTGTTCTCGTGTGTTAAGTTATACATTCGTGATTATTTGTGTTCGCGTTTTAAGTGTTCTCGTTACGTAAATATCGTGATCTAATATATTTAATTACGCTCGTAATAAATATATATACGTAATTAATAATAGTTCGTGTTTTAATTACGTTCATGATTTCATGATCGCATGTTCGTGATTAATTATTGTCAAATAATTATTACGTGCTCGTGCGTAGTAAATACTTATCGTGTTCTAACACGTACGTAATACGTAAAATCCTAACATGTAATCGTAATCATGCTATATTAGGAAAGTTTAAATCTAGTACGTACGATCTTAAGGGTACTATTCATGGTAAAAGCATGCGGGTTTTACATCATTATTATCATAGATCACGAGCAATAGACTATTTAGGACATTGTAACTTGGAGTGACCTCCCTTAGGGGGAGATTGTTGGAAATACGTTTTACGTATTTTGAAAGGATCGGTCACTCCAATGATATTGGGCTCGTGATCCAATATATCCCATATAGCCCACATGTAGGGTGGGCTATATAAACCCCCTCCTAGCATGTTAGGAGGGGTTGGTCATTCACTTTTTACACACTTCAATCTAATCTTTCATTTTCTCTCCAACCTCTCTCTCTACCTTTCTCTCTCTAGCTCTTCATCTATCTCTCTATTTCTTTAAATCATTCCAACACAAGGATAATCCAAGGATTACGAGGACCTACAGTATTTCTGGGCTTCTGTACAAGAAACGACACTAAGTCTAGTGTTGATAAGTTATGTGTTACCATCTCCTCGAATGATCGAGGTTTCATTTCCTCATGGCAGATGAACCAGCTTTATTTTCTATGACACCCCAAAGGGGTCAAGTGAAACGGAAGTGGGCTCCCCAAAAAGGGTTTGAAATGCAGCGGAAAAGAACTCTCCCAAAAGGGTTGAATGCAGCGGAAAAGAACACCCCTAGAAAGGGGTCAGATGCAGCGGAAAGTGGACACCCTCAAGGGGTCGAATGCAGCGGAAATTGGACACCCCCAACAGGGTCAACTGCAGCGGAAGTGATATATGGGTTAAGGATAAGCCAAATATCAAGAGCAAAATGCTATGATCCAAAAGAGATGAATACTAATCTTCCTTAGGTTTCTAGATGGTGATGTAATAACATCAATTATGAGTTATCTTAATGATAAGATACTACTGGAAGAAATCGCGAGTCAAAAAGGGATATGTTACATAGCCGGATACATAAAGTAATATCAATAATGAGTCATGTCAAATATATTTAAGCCCATGTGATTATAAATTTCTGTTTACATCGATAAGCGTCCTCATCCATGTAAGGTGAAATTTATAACTCCATTCGGTGACCTATAATTTCTTTATTCAAACGAACAAGCGTCCTCAATCGTTTCAATAAGGATTTCATAGCCCACCTTACCTAAATATTCCCGGCGTGGCTTATTATTTAGGATAAATATAACTTCCAAGATAATAGATATTATTAAGATACTTTACAGCCCGTTTATTTATAACTTTCGTCTTCAGACGTCCCATAACATCTTAATACGAAATTATAATTAAACTTGTGGTCCGGTGACTTATGATTTCACCTTTAGACGTCCCATACCGTCTTGAGACGAAATCATAATTAACTTAGGATCAAGAGACTCAGGTCCTATATGTAAAATATAGGATCATAAGTACCTTGATTTTGGGTTCCACCGCATCAATTAAAGATGCAAATTTATCTAAATAATACCACATGAAATTGCTAAAAGAAAATTTGTATAAGTCGTTACTAAGTTGCGTTCCGTAGGTATACGTACAAAAACCATAAGCGGAAGAAAATAAATGTGGATGTGCGATAACATGCGCGAGAATACGTATCAAACAAGGAGCTCATATATATAATATATAATGATATATTACAATGATATGTGTAGGCATTGTATCATATAGTTCCTTCTAGTAAGGTATGTATATATATACACCAAAAGGCAAGTTTAAACATTTAATAAAATGTAGTAAATGAGATAATGCTCCCTAGTCTGTTTTTAAAATATTCCAATATGTACGGTTGTTGTAAATCCGTGTCTGTTATGTGGCCAGTCAGTTATCCAAGTAGTCAAAAGAGACTAACCGGTTTATAATTATCAGTTTACTATATAAAGATAGTATGCTCAAGTAGAAGAATAACACTTCGTGAAATTATACGAAGGTGGTAATAAGACAAAAACGGTAAAATCACGGACTTATAATATAAGGATATATTATAATAGTTATCAATTAATTATATGAAATAATCAACGTATAAGCTTAAACTGATACACAATTAATTGTGTAGGATGCGAAAATCTTAGTATAAGATTTTTAGGATTTATTTGGATTTCATTACAGTATCAACTTGTTTTTAGACAGTTTATTAACGTTACTGTGTTCTGGTTAAATACATCGTTGTACAAGTATTAATAACTTCCATTTAAATTTGTTATTAATAATACTGTTTAATTAAAAGTATCTTACTTACAATTGTTGTATTTTACATTTATAATCTATTTACGTTAAATTTCTTATACAATTTATATGAACGGTTTACAAAAATAATGATACTTTATTACATTTAATTTAATGTCCTCAATGTTTTCTCAAGTTAATAAATAACCCTTTGTTTACAAGTTTCAGAAAATGACAGTTCTAGTCCATTTAGTTTAGGATTCGCTCAAGTTTTAATACATTAAATGAAATAAAGGTTCTAGGGTTTGCTTAAGTTTCGGTTATTGGCAAAACAAGTCCCTCTATATTTTACCAAATGTACACTTTCCGGTTCTTAACAGTTTTAGTCCTTAGGGTTTCTAGTATTTTCGGGGGATGGTGAAAATAGTCCCTCTAGTTAGAATTAAGTTGTATAACTTTCATTTAATGGTGAGAATAATTCCCTAGGGCTCCTAAATGTTTCGGCTGATTACACCATTAGTCCTTAGAGTCATAAAATGACAATTTAACTTCCAAGAATTTACAAATGTGGTCCTTAAGGTATAATAAGTCACGAATGGCACTTAATAATCCCTAGAATTTCAAGTATCTACAATATTAGTTCTTGTAATTACTGTTTTATCAAAACAAGTTTCAACTGATTTTAATCCATAAGTTTTATAAACTAACATTTTTAGTCTAAAGGTTTTTATAAATTATTTCTGGTATAAAAACTTTATTCAATTATAGCATCACTAAGTGGGCTTATTAAGTGTACCAAAAGAGCTAATGGGCTTCCCAAACCCTTATTGAGCTTACATGATCCATTAACAATTTTTGAGCTAAGGATTTCTTAATGGGCCTAATTACATTTTTAGATCCATTAATATTTCAAGATTTGCTAAGTGGGCTTACAAGGTACTAAATAGGCCTAATGGGCTCTTGCATATACACGGCTATATTGTATTGGGCTTATTCAAGTTTTGGGCTATTGTTGCCTAGGCTTAACTAGTCCATTAAAAATACTTAACCATTTATCTAGGTGTGAAGTTTATAAAAACTTACAAGCTTATTACTAGTTCATTAAAGATTAAGTCTCGATCTCTAAATAGAGAGTAAAAACCTACGGTATGTTTTATTTCCGTGTGTTTCAAATAAGATCCAAGCTGATTACAAGTTTGTATGTTAGTTATAAGCTTTAAGATGAGCTTATATCCCACGGCTAATATCTTTTATAATATTTCTAGATAAAGTCCAATCTTGTTTTATGTTTACATTTACGAGGTCCCAAAAATTAAGATTTAGGTTTATCATAAGTTCACAAGTTTATTACAAGTTCAAAAACGAATCAGATAGCCCAAGCTATATTTGTTTTCCATATGTTTTCATTATGAAATCTAGGTTCATTACTTTGTTAAAAGTAAAGCTTAAATCTATACATAAGATCTAGGTTTTTACAAGTTTATTATAAGTTCAATAGGATTTAATCAAGATCTCCAAAAAAATCTAATTCTAGATTTTTCCAAGATTTATAAAAATCTAGTTAAGTTTACCAAAGACGTGGTAAGGATTTTAAAGATCATTTAAATTTTACAAAGAATTTGTAAATTTACACAACATTTTTATAGATTTTTCAATATTTATAAAATCCAATTAGGTTTACCAACGATATATAAAATCTAGTTTAGATTTTCCCCAAGGTTTTGCAAGACGTATAATATTCAGTTAGATTTATAAAAATCAATTTAGATTTTCCACATGTAGTAAAAATAGATAGGTCTATTTAGATTTTTAGAGACTTAAAAATCTTCTTAGGTTTTCTAACGAGTTCTAGAGATTCTGTTAGATTTCCAAATGTTTCCAAAGATTTTATTTAAATTTCCATTTAAATATTTCCAATGGTTTATTATGTATTAGATTGTTCGTGGTTACAATGCATTGTTCAAGACATCATACTTTTAGAAGCCATTCTATAAAAGTTTGTGGAGTGAGGGCACTTTAAATAGTAAACCCAACCATTCAGTCAAAACGTAATATCGAGATGGAACATCTTTAGTATAAAGCTCCCTACTTAACATGGCATGTTCATTTGTTTCATCAAGTACTTGAGTATTTTAATATTTTTATAATAAATATTAAATAGTCATAATACGTACATACGTACAGAGTTAGTATCTAATACCATCAATAATTATAAATGCATAGAATAATGAATGCGTACTTAAATCATATAATAATGCATGCTCTCTAAGTATGTCCCAAAAAATCCCCAAAAAGATTTTTGTAAAGTTATAGTCCAGCTTTTAAATAAAATAAAAACATTTTTATTCTTATTTTATGTAAAAATTTATCTGGTTCGCTATAACTAAAGCTATGATACCATTCTCTGTAACACCCCCATAAAGCGGGTATCACAGTGGTGGATCGATGAGCAAATAGCTTACAAAGCACAGATCATAATTATATGATTTTTGAAATACAATTGATATAAACATTAATTTGGTACAATCGTTTAAATCATTGAATATCATTTGTTATAAATATCCCAATAAAATGATAGATCCCCGGTCATTTATATGCTCCTAAATGATGTTCAGTCCATGCTCAAATAATCTTGCTTAATAACCTGAGAAAAACATGCTTAAAACAGTCAACATAAAGTTAGTGAATTCATAGAGTTTTGGTTAAAATCATAGTTTAGAACTTTAAATGTCCTACCAAGTGCTGTTCAATATTTGATTATAGAAATCAAGTTAAAAGTGTCCAATTATTCCATTCATTAATGTGCTAAACAATATAGTATTAAGTTTAGGAATGCAAACCTTATAAATAGCATCATTGCACAAAGCTATATACTACAAAATAATTACATTTCTGCCTATTTCCAAAAACCGAAGCTTAACCTTCCATAGTACTCAACAGATGAGAACGTAGTGTCCTATAAAAAGACACCCAAACCCAGTTCTAACATGGTATACATCTGTTGTCCCGGCCAAGGCACAATGAGCATGACTCACCCAGATGGGGATGGTCAATCCCAAATAGATCTATTCATAACATTCAGGAAATTTCCCATAATTTAACAGTTTCTACAGTAAGCAAATGTAATTAAAGATACCAGTTCAATTTGCTTTCTTTAAAAGAATTATCAATCATATTGTCAAAACAGGTTGCATTTCAGTTTACGTTCTATAAAATAATTTATAGTTCTATTGTCAAACAAGTTACAATTATTTAATAGCATGTCTCCCCCTCGCGGGTTAGTAAAATCATAAAAAGATTGAAAATGTGAGGCTATGAACTCACCTGTATAATACAGCTCGAGGATGATCACGTATAATATTCACAAAGCACATAGTACATCGAATACCTAAGTAATTGAGTAGGTCTCAGTATATGCATAAATAATAAATGCATGCAGTTTAATTGGTCGAACGTTTATTCTTGTTATCACAGTATATTCAGTTAATGTAACACCCCATTTTGATAATGGAAATGTCACATGCAATTATGGCGTGTCATCGAAGCATACAAGGAAAAATGTCTAAACATTACTTGACCATAAAAGGAAAATACCGGAATCAAACATCGGTAGTCCAAATGTAAAGCTCATCACACACAAACATAGTATAATAAAGGAAAGAACTTGATGAGACGGCTTTTATACATAGTCTCATCGTTCTTTTTGGACTTAAAATGCATTAAATATCATCAAAATACCCAAATATATGCTTGTGTTTGTTGCTTGTGTATTTTAGGTACGGATATTGAGAAAATGACAAAAGATCACAAGAATCACGCAAAAACGAACACGGGAAACGAAGCCGCACGATGAACCAAGCCCTAGTGAGGAATTTTCCAAAGAAAACCCTTGAAGATTTGAAGAATATTGAAGATTGGTCCTCCAAGTTTGAAGAATTGACACTTTATACCCTTGTATCTTCATAATTACAAGTTTGGTCCCTAAAGTTTGTCAAAATTACAAAAAGGACCCTTAACTTTGAAGAATTGGCAAATTTAGTCCCTCAACAAATCTAAATTGTCAAATATGGTCCTCCAAGAAGTCAACCAACAAGTCAAAGCCTTGAAGTTTGAAGACTTTACATGATAAGCCCTTGGAAATCACAAAAATTGCCATTTTAGTCCTTATTCATGGTTTAACTAAAACACAAGGATTAAAATTGACAATTACCAAAAAATTTTACAAAGGAAAGAAAGTATTTGCTGTGTTAAATTGAAGTGGAAACAATTGGGGACTATAGGGGGCATTCCTGCCAAGACAAACAAACCCCACCAGCCAACCCTTCACTGACACGTCACCATAAACCCACCCAAACCGTTTACCCAAATACCCATACCCTTTACCCGACCCAACCAACCCAGCCAAAACTTAATTAATATTTTAATTCGTTTTAAACAGATTATTAAACTAATCTTTTGGGCGCCAAACACTTCCTGTTCACTCATCTCTCCCCTAAAACCCCTAATCCTATGTCATGAACCCTAATCCTCTACTTCAAATTAATCAAACGATTAAACCCAATATTCTCTAGATCACAAATTAACCCCACCAGAACTCAAACCCACCTCCCAAAACCTATCACTCTCACCTTGTGGGACCTCCACGTGGCTCCCCTGCTACTCCAAGACAAGGCTTGACAGCAAATCGACGCCCCCAGTCAATTTCGTGTCCCAAAGGTGAAAATAAACGTTCAAGATTGATTTGGCAGCTGGCATTCACATGATTCCATCAAAATCATTCACATGGCTCAAATTTGACTAGAAAAATTCAAATCAAGAAGGGAATATGCTGAGGATATCCAAGGGCACATTTGGGAGTTAACCATTAGGGTTTTACTTTCTAGAATCTTCATTGTAAGCCTATAAAAGGCGTTAGGGTTTAGCTCATTTTTTTTTTCGTCTCAGTTTTTTTTGAAAAATATCTTGTAATATCTTTAATGAGTTATGAAAATTTTTGTTTAAGAAATACACTGAGTACCATTTACTTTCTTTAAATTTCAGTTTTAAGTTATCTTATGTGAGGTTGTTCAAGGTTCAGTTTACAAGATTGTTTTTTTTTAGTTCATGAAAAGTTGTTTGGAAAAGTTGATTTCATTTTAGCTGGTCCGTGAGAATCCTTGGGTCAAATTCAGTTTAATGATTGACCAAGATACAAGTGTTTTATTTTAAAAAAAGAAAAAAAGAAAAAATATATACATAAAGTAAAGAAATCAGTTATTATTGTTTTGGTTTGCTCTTTCCATCTTAGCAGGTTTGATTATAGCACTTGTTGTTCAAGAGGTCTGCACAGTCCCGAGACTGTATGGAGATGGCAAAGCAGCCATTGTGGGGCCTGGATGTGGGCCCCACAAGGTAGCTATCTTGTTCCTTTCTCAAATTTCATAGAAAACAGTCAATTGTGAGTTTGCATTGAAACTTGTGAAATCTGCCTACTGGTTTGTTTAAATGTTGGAGTTTGCTTAAGTGAAGTGTTGAATGCACTTTGTAAGTAGTCTAAGGCGTTTTGGTTGGATTTGTTGAAGTTTACTTTGTTAAAAATCATATCTCAGTTTTTAGGGTGTGTTTGGGACTAGAGTTTAAGGTAAGATTTGTGACAAATTCTTGGCTAAAATCAGTCTTAACATGCTTGTTTAGTTAGTAGAAGGTAACATTCATAACTTGTTTTAAATTTCATAGGGTAAAACTCAGAAGTGCATGCTCAGTTTTTGGTAACATTAGCTCAAAATCAGAAAATTGCAAATCTGCCTTGTTTTTAGCTTTAATTTGTCCAACAACTTGAGTAACCTGTTAAGTATTGGTTAGACTAGGGTCTTGTTTAGCTTATATGTGATTTGGTTAGGATTTGTGTAAGTTTTGGCAATCTAAAACTCACCATTGTGTCATTTGCATCAGCAAACAACACCCTCTGACCCATTTCTTGTTAACAGTCCTCAATTTGAGCCTTTAAGTGTGATTTTTGTATTTGACTTTGGTGTTTTTGTGTTCAAACTGACTCCCCACACTTCCATGAGTGTGGGGGTGCCCTTGTATCCAAGAAAAACCCACCAACAAGAGCTTTCCTAAGCTCCAAAACCACCAGACCTTTGAATTGCACTAGCAGGGGGAACTTCACTTACCACTGCTAGTATATTGGTAGCCACTGCTACACAAAAAGACAGAAACACAAGAAGTGTCACTTTCACAAATCTTAGAATTTTGTCTTTTGTGACCTTTTTTTAGAATTAGGGTTTCATTCTTTTTGCAAGATTTTTCTTATTTATTTTCTGATTTTTCAGTATTATTTATTTTCCAGTTACTGTTCATTAGATAATTTTAGATTATTTAGCTAATTTAATTACTTTTTAATATATCTGATTTTGTCTTTTAGTGTAAGAAGTTTATATTTTTCAGATTTAAAATTTTTCATAGATTAAGAATATTAGTTTAAGATTTTTGGTTTTAAAATTAATCACTGTTCATCTTTTTATTAATTTTTAGAATTAATTTAAGTTAATTAGGGCTTTAATTAAACTAGTTTTGTCATTTAGTGGAAAATTTAATATTTTTCAAGATTTTTCATTTTTCTACTGTTCATTAGAGTAAAATAGGATTTTTAAAATTGGTAGATTATTTTTAGCATTATTTAATTATTTTTTATAATTATTTTAATTCTAAAATAGTTTTTAGTAATTTAAAAATAGAAAAATAGTATTTAAAAATTATAAAAAATACTTTTTAGTTTTTAAATAATATAAGTAAGTTATTTGTTCAATAAAATCATATTTTGGACATTTTGATTAATTATATTTAATTTTAGGGCTTTAATTAGCATTTAAAATTAAATATTTAATTAATAAAAGGTTTTAAAATATTTTTATTGGATTTTATTCCTTATTTATATTATTTTAGACTTGTTTTAGCTTATAATTAATTTTTAGGTTGAAAATTTTTATTTTTGTCGTTTTTTTTACGGTTTTACGTTTACGCCTTTTTCGTCGTAGTTTAATACATTTTCGTAACCGTCTCTTCTTTCCTTTCTCATTTCTTTTTCAATCAATATAATCTCAAACAAAAATCAACTCTCAACACAACGCACTTGCCTCCTTGGGAAACGAACTTGCTTGGTCATTAGTGCTCGGTTTTCCTAAACCGACACTTAATACTTGCCACTTTTGTCATCCTTTTCCTAAAGGTGTACAAAATCACTACATCAATTTTGGCGCCGCTGCCGGGGAGGCGTGTTGTGTTTTGGTTGAACCATTGTTGTTTTCTATATTAGCCATAAAAGTATTTGTATTAATAGCACTCTATTAATACGTATTATCGTTTTTCGATTTTTGTGAATATTATTACTATATTGTATACGTAGAACAATAAATTTACAAGTACTCCAAATACGTGAGCAATCACAACCTTGATTCGGGATTTCATCACTCGATCATTGTATTCGAATCTCAAACCAAAGAAAAAAGGCAAAAATAGATAAATACTTTCGTGAAGCTTGATTTTGATAATACAAACTATAAGGTGGGTATAAGGCGGTTGTATTTCACGACCTAAAGGAAAAAGGCTCTTAAGTGCTTCGCGCCGCCTCGTTTCCTCCGCTTGCTTGTGCGTATTTGATTTTGAGAGTGAATCGAGGGTTTTGCCGCCCAAAGTATTATTACATATCATATATATTTTCTTGGTTTCATTTGATTAAACCCTCTTGAACGATTTGGTGTTCCACCATCGTTCTAAAGTCATCGAAGGCGTTCACTTCACGTGATCGTTTTCATTCTTTGAGGCCTTCTTTAATCGAGAGATTTGATTAAGGAGGAGATTTGTAGATTTTGGTCTACTTAATACATTCCAAAAAAATCCAAAAAAGTTAAAAACAATCAAAAACCACAAAAAAATTGAAAAAGTAAAAAAACACCAAAAAGAATCTTCTTTGCTCGCCTTCTCGTTGTACGTGACGTTTATGCAAACTCGCTCTAAAGCTAGACGTGCTCGTAAACGAAGAAACAAATCACTCACTCCTACTAGTGAGGACTCTCCTATTGACGAACCCATTATAGTGAAAGAAGCACCCATGGCTAATCGAACTATGATGGAGTTGCTTCAAGCACACACCGAGGGTTATGGAGAAGCGATTGTGATTCCCGCTATCCTTGCGGAGAATTTTGAGGTTAAGACGGGTTTGTTGTCCATGATTCAAAACAACAAGTTTCGAGGGGACGAAAAGGACAACCCGCATAACCACATTCGCCAATTTAATCGTCTCACCGCCACATGTAAGTTTAAGGACGTCTCAAACGACTCGATTAAGATGATGCTTTTTCCGTATTCCTTAGCGGGGCCCGCAAAAATTTGGTTAGAGAAAGAGCCACCCAATTCTATATTGACGTGGAAGGATCTCGTTTCAAAATTTGTGAACCAATTTTTTCCGCCCTCTAAGACTACGCACTTGAAAAACGAGATTTCAAAGTTTTCGCAAGAGTTTAATGAGAGTTTTTCAACGGCTTGGAATAGGTTTAAGGAAATGTTGCACGAATGTCCTCATCATGGTTTTTCCGACTTGCATCAAATAGACACGTTTTACAATGGCTTGAACGATCATGAGCGTGATTATCTTAATGCCGCCGCGGGTGGTAATTTCTTGTGTAAGACGGTCGAGGAAGCATTGGTAATTATTGAGAATAGGTCTAAGGTGTATAGTCCTCGTAGCACGTCGAGTGTTCGTAAGGCTTCGTCTTCATCTTCACCTAGTTTGTCACACACCGTTGATGCTTGCCAAGTCGAGGCTAATTTGGAGAATAAAATTTTTGATATAGTAAAAGGCTTGTTAGTTGAGTTTAAGGTTGGTGAACAACCCGCTCCCGCTACGATTAAAGCGGTTGAGGTTTCTTGTATGTATTGTGGTGGAGCTCACGATTATTCCGAGTGCATTACCAACGGTGGTAACACTTCGAGTGCCTTCGCGGCCGCGGGAACTTATAACCAAAACGGTCAAGTTCCTCGCACTAATCAATTGACTCCACCGGGTTTTTCACCAAATCAAAATGCTAACAATTATCGAAACAATCAAGTTGGTTACCAAAGCAATAAAAGGAACAATTATAAGGGTAATAACAACTATGGGAATCAAGGGAGTAGTAGTAATAGCCAATTGCAAAATCAAAATCAAAACCGTAATTTTCAAAATGCAAGTCAAGGTCTTCAAAATAATAAAGAACTTCCAATAGACTTTTTGAATTACGCTACTTCAAATGATAAGATTTTGGAAAACATTCAAGAGCAAATGGCTAATCAAGCTAAGGAGACGGCTAAGAATGCAAAGGAGTTAGCTACTTTTATTAAGGAAAATCTAGCCATGAGAAATGAATTGAAAAATGATTTTGCTAACCAAATTCGAGGTCAAAACAACAAGATAGAGCAAAGTCATGCTAGGCTTGAACAAAGAATTGACCAAAAAGCCGCTATCCAAGATGTGAAGTTTAATAATTTTGATGCTAAGCTTAATGCTATTTTAGAAGCCGTAATGGGAAACAAAGCCTCTACTTCGGGTAGTTTGCCTAGTAACACCGTTTCAAACCCGAAGGGAGAGATGAAAGTGATTACCACACGTAGTGGTAAGGCACTTAAAGAACCGACTCCTCAACCAATTACTCCAACGGTGGAGGAAATTGAGGAAGAACCCGAGGTGGTGGTCGAAAAGGAGCATATTTCAAGCCCACAAAGTACCGCTCATGCCACACCTACGGTTGACCCATCACCCATATTGGAACCCGAGATTCCAAAGGCTATGCCTATTCCCCAACCCACACCACCCTTGCCTTACCCATCGAGACTTAGGAAGGAGAAACGACAAGAGCGCGACAACTATCAATTTGAGCTTTTTATGAAAATGTTTCGTGATTTGCACTTTAATGTGAGTTTCGCCGATGCCTTGGTCATGATGCCTCGATTTGCCGCTAACTTTAAGAGTATGTTGAACAACAAGGAAAAATTACACCAAAAGTCTAGTTGTTCGTCGGTTTATCTTAATCGCATACCTCAAAAAGTCGGTGATCCCGGTAAATTTTTGATCCCTTGTGCAATTCAAGATATGGAAGAATGCTATGCCTTGGCCGATCTTGGTGCTAGCATTAACTTGATGCCACTTGCAATCTACAAGTCGCTCAATCTTCCTAATCTTACTCCTTCACGAATGTCTATTGAGTTGGCCGACCATTCCACGATTCTTGCATGTGGTTTGGCGGAAGACGTTTTTGTGAAAGTGGGGAAGTTCTACTATCCCGTAGACTTTATTGTTGTTGACATCCCCACGGATCCTCAAGTTCCTCTTATTTTAGGTCGTTCGTTTTTCGATACGTCTATGGCTTTGATTGATGTGCATGCTAGAAAGATCACCTTACGTTTCAACGACGAGGAACTTGTTATAAACGCAACTCAAAATTCTCAACTTTCTCATGTTTATTCCGTTGCTACTATAAACCTCGTTGACATGATCGACGTGGTTTGCGAGGAATTTTCACAAGAAGTTTTAGGGTTTGGTGATGAAGAAACTAGTGGCAATCCCACTATGTTAGATCCAATTCTTGATAATTCGACACCAACTTTCACTCCTTTCGAAGGTGGTGGTTTTACGTTGGAAGAATTCGATGTTCCACGTACTTGTGACGAAGACCTCGACAACTATGAGGACTTCTCGATTATCAAGGATTTTCTCAACGATTTCCCATTTCCTCCACCCGAGGAGGTTATGAGTATCGAACCCAAATCTTCACTTGAGGAACCACCTATCCTCGAGTTGAAAGATTTACCTCCTCACCTCGAGTATGTCTATTTGGAGGAGGACGACAAGTTGCCGGTTATTATTGCGAAGGAACTTTCGAATGATGAAAAAACCGCACTTGTCGATGTTCTTAAGGACCACAAAGGGGCGATTGCGTGGAAGTTATCCGACATTAAGGGGATCGATCCCAAGTTTTGTACACACAAAATCTTAATGGAGGACGATTTCAAGCCAACAATCCAAAGTCAAAGAAGGGTAAACCCCAAAATTCACGACGTCATCAAAAAGGAGGTCCTTAAACTCCTTGACGCGAGAATGATTTACCCTATTTCCGATAGCCCTTGGGTGAGTCCTATTCATTGTGTCCCTAAAAAGGGAGGGATGACCGTTGTGCCAAACGATGCCAACGAGTTGATTCCCACGAGACTCGTGACCGGATGGAGAGTGTGCATAGACTATCGAAAGTTGAATGAAGCCACTCAAAAAGACCATTTTCCCTTGCCCTTCATGGACCAAATGTTGGAGCGTCTTGCGGGAAACGATTTCTATTGCTTTTTGGATGGTTTTTCCGGTTACTTCCAAATTCCCATCGATCCTCGTGATCAAGAAAAAACTACGTTTACGTGTCCATATGGAACGTTTGCTTATCGTAGAATGCCATTCGGACTTTGTAATGCACCGGGAACTTTTCAACGATGCATGATGGCTATTTTTCATGATATGATCGAGAAGACGATGGAAGTCTTCATGGATGACTTTTCCGTGTTTGGTGATTCCTTTACTTCGTGTTTGTCGAACCTTGAGAGAATGTTAAAACGTTGTGAGGAAACCAACCTTGTGCTCAATTGGGAAAAGTGTCATTTTATGGTTAGAAGTGGAATCGTCTTAGGGCACAAGGTCTCGAAAGCGGGGATTGAGGTTGATCAAGCTAAGGTAGACGTCATCGCCAAATTACCTCATCCCAAAACCGTCAAGGGAGTTAGGAGTTTCCTAGGCCACGCGGGCTTTTATCGACGATTCATCAAGGATTTCTCGAAGATTTCTCGACCCATTACACATCTTCTTGAAAAAGAAGCACGTTTTGTCTTTGACGAAGATTGTGTACGAGCCTTTGAGATCCTTAAGAGGAAACTTACCGAAGCTCCCATTCTTGTTGCTCCAAATTGGAACCTCCCCTTTGAGCTTATGTGTGATGCAAGTGATTACGCTATTGGGGCCATTTTGGGGCAACGTCATGATAAGCACTTCTTGCCTATTCACTATGCTAGCAAGACGATGACCGAGGCTCAACTTAAATACACTACAACAGAAAAGGAGTTCCTTGCCGTGGTGTATGCATTTGAGAAATTCCGACCTTACCTCGTCTTAACAAAATGCATAGTGTATACGGACCATTCGGCTATCAAGTATCTCATGGCTAAACAAGATGCAAAGCCGAGATTACTTCGTTGGATTCTCCTCCTTCAAGAATTTGATCACAAAATCGTTGACAAAAAAGGAGCCGAGAATCTAGCGGCCGATCATCTCTCTCGTTTGGAAGATCCTCACCAAAGTGTTTACGAGCCTAAGGAAATCACCGAAACATTTCCGCTCGAGACACTTGGTGTAGTGAATTCCAAACTTGATTCTTCTACCCCATGGTTTGCGGATTTTGCAAATTACCATGCGGGTAACTTCATCATTAAGGGTATGACAACTCAAGAAAAACGAAAATTCTTTCGTGATGTCAAGTTCTATTTTTGGAACGACCCTTACTTGTTTCGAACGTGTGCGGATCAAATCATCCGCCGTTGTGTATTTGGCACCAAAGCTTCTAACATCCTTAGAGCTTGCCATGAGGGACCCACGGGTGGTCACCACGGTGCTAATCTCACGGCTAAAAAGGTGTTTGATGCCGGCTTCTTTTGGCCTACTATTTACCGAGATGCACAAGATCTTGTGAAGTCTTGTGATTCATGCCAACGACAAGGAAAATCCTCACAAAAAGATGAAATGCCACAAAATATCATTTAAGTATGTGAGATCTTTGACATTTGGGGCATAGACTTTATGGGGCCGTTCCCATCATCTCGTGGTAATAAGTATATTCTTGTTGCGGTTGACTACCTTTCTAAGTGGGTGGAGGCGAAGGCCTTGCCCACCAATGATGCTCGTGTGGTAGTTAAGTTCTTGAAAAGTTTGTTTGCTAGGTTTGGAACCCCTCGTGCTATCATAAGCGATCGTGGAACCCATTTTTGTAATGACCAATTTGAAAGGGTTCTAAGGAAATATGGGGTTACACATCGTCTTTCTACGGCTTATCACCCACAAACGAGTGGGCAAGTCGAGGTTTCAAACCGAGCATTAAAGAGGATCTTGGAAAGATCCGTGGGGGAAAACCGACAATCTTAGTCGGATAAGTTAGACGATGCTTTATGGGCCTTTAGGACCGCTCATAAGACACCCATTGGGTGCACTCCCTATAAGCTTGTGTATGGAAAGAATTGTCATTTGCCTATCGAGTTAGAACACAAGGCTTATTGGGCCGTAAAGCATTGTAATGATGACATGGAGACCGCGGGAAAACACCGGAAAATGCAATTAAATGATTGGATGAATTAAGGGATATTGCTTATGAAAATTCATTGATTTACAAATAGAAAACTAAAAAGTTGCATGATTCTAAAATTAAAAACCGGGTTTTTAACATTGGGGATCAAGTTTTACTTTTTAATTCAAGATTGAAAATATTTTCCGGTAAATTGAAATCCCGTTGGTCCGGTCCATTCACCGTGACTCAAGTATTTCCGTATGGGACCATCGAGCTAGCTCAAGATGATGGTCCTAACTTCAAGGTGAATGGACATAGGTTGAAGCACTATTTTGGCGGGGAAGTTCCATCCTTGAACTACCTCGACCAAGTCACCTTCCCCAATGATAATTTATATTAAGGGGATCGAGTCGAGCTCATGACTCGGTAATCAAAAACGAGGTGCCTCGTGGGGGAGTCCCATGCTTATCCTATGTACATATTATCGCTTTCTTAGTCTAATGTAGCTTACGTGTGGGGATTCGTGCCCTTCCAACCTTTGTTCCATGGTTGTTTGTGATATGTGGTTTTTAGATCATGATCTTCACGATTGGAGCCTCTCGTGTTCGTTTTATGGGAGCACTCGATCGTTTGCTTTGGAGACATTTCTCAATATCCATGATATATCCTTTATTGTTCTAACCTTAGGTTTTTAGCACACTTCATAAACGGCTATTAATTTAATGGTTACACCCTTTCCATGCTAGATTAGGCATTCGACTACGTCTCTAGTATGGGGGTGTTTGCACCCCTAGACTCGAAACATTGAGGACAATGTTTAACTTTAGTATGGGGGGGTGAATAGATACTTGCCTTGCCAAACCTCCACGCTTTCCAAAGTTTATCGTTTTGTTGCAAAATAAGGCTAAAAATGGCCAAATTTTAAAATTTTTCTCATGTTTTATAAGTGTTTGAAGACACGAATGTAGATTTTCCGATGGCGAGAATAAGAGTAATTTTTGACTCGACCGTGCGTGTTGAGCACTTAGCTTTGATTCCTTAACTACACATTGGGCTAAGTCTCTTAAATGAGGACGAGAAATGATAGAGTTAATTATAAGTTACTATGCTAAACGTAGAGTACTCGTATTCTTTCAAAAACTCATGTGTTCTCATTGTTTGCTTATTCTCCCTTCGCATGTAAATATTTTTTGCTTAATAAATATTGACTTAGCGGTTTAGTTGGGATTGTTGGGTTTCTAGTCTTTTCTAGTAGCTTCCGTGTAATTAAATTGGGAAGACATTAAGGTATCGCCAGCGTCACGGTTTTGAACTATTGGCAACCCGAATAATCGAAAGCTTCACCTAATAATAAGATTTCAAGTGCTCACCTAAATCAAGCAAACAATTTGAAGCCCCACAAGGCCTAAAATCTATGCAAAATTGAAGTGAATCAAGCCTTAATCTTCGAAGCTTTAAAGATCCAAAATTCGCTTTAGCGTGAGGATATACGTCTTTGGCTAATAAAACCACCGATGAGGCGGATAATAAAAGGCAAGGCAAGACCGAAGTCATAATAAAAGCTTCATGGCGAAGTTGAATAAAAGATGGAGGTAAACCAAAGATAATAAGGCCCTTCCGTTAGGGGGCGTATAAAAGTCTTGGTAATAAGTCTCATGTTCAAAACCGTTATAAAATCGTGTTTATCGATTCTTCTTGTCAACTTAATTTTTTAACATCGTCGTCTATTAGGAGGGGTTATTGATTTGATGGTCTTAGTTACACCGTTAGGACTCTATTTTTAGACCTAAATCTCTATTATCGCATAAGTCAAACAATGTATCCTCGTGAAACATTCAAGACATCATAAAATATAAGAGATACAACTTAGGAATAATGGGAGAATAAGTACGTGATTAGGGCATATGAGTAGTGTTAGCATTACTAACTTATAATGACAATGATCTCGTTGCACGCTTAGCATGGAATTAAAGTGAAAATCGAGGACGACGAAATTATTTCTAACGAACCATTCACGTGTTCTTATTCTATGAACCTAAACGTCCCATTTTGCGATGAAAATCATACATTATGTATATAACACAAGTAGTAGTGATAGTAGTAGTGTAGCTAGTTTATCATTTCAATAAAGTAAATAAAAATGAATTTTGGAGATGCTACGATACTTTATTGTAGCATTGCGTGAGGGCACGACAATGGTTTAGTATGGGGGAGTGATGAGACGGCTTTTATACATAGTCTCGTCGTTCTTTTTGGACTTAAAATGCATTAAATATCATCAAAATACCCAAATATATGCTTGTGTTTGTTGCTTGTGTATTTTAGGTACGGATATTGAGAAAATGACAAAAGATCACAAGAATCACGCAAAAACGAACACGGGAAACGAAGCCGCACGATGAACCAAGCCCTAGTGAGGAATTTTCCAAAGAAAACCCTTGAAGATTTGAAGAATATTGAAGATTGGTCCTCCAAGTTTGAATAATTGACACTTTATACCCTTGTATCTTCATAAATACAAGTTTGGTCCCTAAAGTTTGTCAAAATTACAAAAAGGACCCTTAACTTTGAAGAATTGGCAAATTTAGTCCCTCAACAAATCTAAATTGTCAAATATGGTCCTCCAAGAAGTCAACCAACAAGTCAAAGCCTTGAAGTTTGAAGACTTTACATGATAAGCCCTTGGAAATCACAAAAATTGCCATTTTAGTCCTTATTCATGGTTTAACTAAAACACAAGGATTAAAATTGACAATTACCAAAAAAATTTACAAAGGAAAGAAAGTATTTGCTGTGTTAAATTGAAGTGGAAACAATTGGGGACTATAGGGGGCATTCCTGCCAAGACAAACAAACCCCACCAGCCAACCCTTCACTGACACGTCACCATAAACCCACCCAAACCGTTTACCCAAATACCCATACCCTTTACCCGACCCAACCAACCCAGCCAAAACTTAATTAATATTTTAATTCGTTTTAAACAGATTATTAAACTAATCTTTTGGGCGCCAAACACTTCCTGTTCACTCATCTCTCCCCTAAAACCCCTAATCCTATGTCATGAACCCTAATCCTCTACTTCAAATTAATCAAACGATTAAACCCAATATTCTCCAGATCACAAATTAACCCCACCAGAACTCAAACCCACCTCCCAACACCTATCACTCTCACCTTGTGGGACCTCCACGTGGCTCCCCTGCTACTCCAAGACAAGGCTTGACAGCAAATCGACGCCCCCAGTCAATTTCGTGTCCCCAAAGGTGAAAATAAACGTTCAAGATTGATTTGGCAGCTGGCATTCACATGATTCCATCAAAATCATTCACATGGCTCAAATTTGACTAGAAAAATTCAAATCAAGAAGGGAATATGCTGAGGATATCCAAGGGCACATTTGGGAGTTAACCATTAGGGTTTTACTTTCTAGAATCTTCATTGTAAGCCTATAAAAGGCGTTAGGGTTTAGCTCATTTTTTTTTCGTCTCAGTTTTTTTAGAAAAATATCTTGTAATATCTTTAATGAGTTATGAAAATTTTTGTTTAAGAAATACACTGAGTACCATTTACTTTCTTTAAATTTCAGTTTTAAGTTATCTTATGTGAGGTTGTTCAAGGTTCAGTTTACAAGATTGTTTTTTTTAGTTCATGAAAAGTTGTTTGGAAAAGTTGATTTCATTTTAGCTGGTCCGTGAGAATCCTTGGGTCAAATTCAGTTTAATGATTGACCAAGATACAAGTGTTTTATTTTAAAAAAAGAAAAAAAGAAAAAATATATACATAAAGTAAAGAAATCAGTTATTATTGTTTTGGTTTGCTCTTTCCATCTTAGCAGGTTTGATTATAGCACTTGTTGTTCAAGAGGTCTGCACAGTCCCGAGACTGTATGGAGATGGCAAAGCAGCCATTGTGGGGCCTGGATGTGGGCCCCACAAGGTAGCTATCTTGTTCCTTTCTCAAATTTCATAGAAAACAGTCAATTGTGAGTTTGCATTGAAACTTGTGAAATCTGCCTACTGGTTTGTTTAAATGTTGGAGTTTGCTTAAGTGAAGTGTTGAATGCATGTTGTAAGTAGTCTAAGGCGTTTTGGTTGGATTTGTTGAAGTTTACTTTGTTAAAAATCATATCTCAGTTTTTAGGGTGTGTTTGGGACTAGGGTTTAAGGTAAGATTTGTGACAAATTCTTGGCTAAAATCAGTCTTAACATGCTTGTTTAGTTAGTAGAAGGTAACATTCATAACTTGTTTTAAATTTCATAGGGTAAAACTCAGAAGTGCATGCTCAGTTTTTGGTAACATTAGCTCAAAATCAGAAAATTGCAAATCTGCCTTGTTTTTAGCTTTAATTTGTCCAACAACTTGAGTAACCTGTTAAGTATTGGTTAGACTAGGGTCTTGTTTAGCTTATATGTGATTTGGTTAGGATTTGTGTAAGTTTTGGCAATCTAAAACTCACCATTGTGTCATTTGCATCAGCAAACAACACCCTCTGACCCATTTCTTGTTAACAGTCCTCAATTTGAGCCTTTAAGTGTGATTTTTGTATTTGACTTTGGTGTTTTTGTGTTCAAATTGACTCCCCACACTTCCATGAGTGTGGGGGTGCCCTTGTATCCAAGAAAAACCCACCAACAAGAGCTTTCCTAAGCTCCAAAACCACCAGACCTTTGAATTGCACTAGCAGGGGGAACTTCACTTACCACTGCTAGTATATTGGTAGCCACTGCTACACAAAAAGACAGAAACACAAGAAGTGTCACTTTCACAGATCTTAGAATTTTGTCTTTTGTGACCTTTTTTTAGAATTAGGGTTTCATTCTTTTTGCAAGATTTTTCTTATTTATTTTCTGATTTTTCAGTATTATTTATTTTCCAGTTACTGTTCATTAGATAATTTTTAGATTATTTAGCTAATTTAATTACTTTTTAATATATCTGATTTTGTCTTTTAGTGTAAGAAGTTTATATTTTTCAGATTTAAAATTTTTCATAGATTAAGAATATTAGTTTAAGATTTTTGGTTTTAAAATTAATCACTGTTCATCTTTTTATTAATTTTTAGAATTAATTTAAGTTAATTAGGGCTTTAATTAAACTAGTTTTGTCATTTAGTGGAAAATTTAATATTTTTCAAGATTTTTCATTTTTCTACTGTTCATTAGAGTAAAATAGGATTTTTAAAATTGGTAGATTATTTTTAGCATTATTTAATTATTTTTTATAATTATTTTAATTCTAAAATAGTTTTTAGTAATTTAAAAATAGAAAAATAGTATTTAAAAATTATAAAAAATACTTTTTAGTTTTTAAATAATATAAGTAAGCTATTTGTTCAATAAAATCATATTTTGGACATTTTGATTAATTATATTTAATTTTAGGGCTTTAATTAGCATTTAAAATTAAATATTTAATTAATAAAAGGTTTTAAAATATTTTTATTGGATTTTATTCCTTATTTATATTATTTTAGACTTGTTTTAGCTTATAATTAATTTTTAGGTTGAAAATTTTTATTTTTGTCGTTTTTTTTACGGTTTTACGTTTACGCCTTTTTCGTCGTAGTTTAATACATTTTCGTAACCGTCTCTTCTTTCCTTTCTCATTTCTTTTTCAATCAATATAATCTCAAACAAAAATCAGCTCTCAACACAACGCACTTGCCTCCTTGGGAAACGAACTTGCTTGGGCATTAGTGCTCGGTTTTCCTAAACCGACACTTAATACTTGCCACTTTTGTCATCCTTTTCCTAAAGGTGTACAAAATCACTACATCAGGACTAAACAATGTCCAAAGCATAAGTATCATAAGAAAGGAAATGCATAAAGTAAAGAAGGCTAGACAGCTTCCAGTCCATATGCACATACTCTTAGTGTCTACGAGCGTCCCTGAGTACCTGCCATTTTGGGAACACAGAAAAGGAAAACGGCTGAGCAAATACGCTCAGTGCACGGATGTACAATAAAGCATGAATAGGATAAGCATATAACATATAACATCGGAAGAAAACTAAGTCCCGAGTAACCTAGTTAAGTCTTGATAAAACTGGTTTAATAGTTTGAAAGTCTTATGTTTATCTTATAAAAACTGTTTATCATATTTTATCATTAGCCAATATAGGTCATGAAAATCCACCGTGCATGAATACCTGGAGGGGTGACCTCATCATGCAAATTAGAGGGGCTGCCTCTAATTTAATATACTGGTTTTTAGGTAGGAGGGATCAGCTCCTTGTGAAGGATGCAAGGCACACACCACATTCACCATGAAATCCTGAATAAAAACATGTAACTAGGATGCACCCATACGCCCACATGATAAATATAATATAGATGGCCAAAAGTTGAAGGGACGCCACGAGCAATCACTCCGCCGTGGTGAAGTCATAACATCACTGCCTCTAATGTTATGGTTATGGTACCTCCATAACTAGGTGAAACTGGTCATGCATGTATATGGCTATAGGTAATCTTAATTAAACATAAGCAATCAAACACGTAACATATACTACGGGAAAACAGTTGGCTGCATACGGGGAATCCTAATAAGGAAAGAATGTCCATACTGAAATGACGGGAATTCGTACCTTATGTCCAGTGAACGAAGAAGATGAACTGAGAGGAATCCTACTTCCGAATCACTAGTGCTACATAAATACATACATGAATAAGTATTTGCTTACTAAATACGTAGCTGGTTTTATGTCATGTCTTAGCTTATTTTATGTGTTCTTACCATGTTTTACTGTTTTTAAGCCTTAAACCGTGTTTATCTTATATTCTGTTTAATCTGATTAAGTATTTCTGGTATTTCATGTGTTATTACACTTACTGTGTAATAACAAGTAACTTTCCAAAAATAGCAGGTTTCCTAAAATAGAAAGTTTTCAAAAATAGAAAGTTTCCAAAAATAGAGAGTTACCAAAAATAGAAAGTTTCCAAAAATAGAAAGTTTCCAAAATTAGAAAGTTTCCAAAAATATAAAGTTTCCAAAAAAAGAATTACTGTTAAAAATAGATAAGTTTCTAAAAATAGAAAGTTTCCATAAATAGATCAGCTGGCTTAATTAAATAAGTTTCCATAAATAGATTAGCTGCCTGAAATAAATAAGTTTCTAAAAATAGAAGGTTTCCATAAATAGATTAGCTGCCTAATTTAATGAAGTTTCTAAAAATAGAAAGTTTCCATAATTAGAAATAAGCTGGTTAAATAAGCTAAGTATATAAGCCTAAGTGTTTTCATGATTATTTTCTAAGTCATATGATATAATGTATTGTTTAATAATTATTCCATGTAATTAAATTAAACTATAGGTTAAAATATTTAATTAAAGTATAACATGTTTTTAATTAAAAAATGTTAAATACTTAGGTTAAAACATGTATTATTATATATTAATAATATAACATAAGTCATGTCAATTAATTAATTATAAATCATGGTTTTTAAATAATTAATTAATTATAAGTCTAAAATATAAAATACTTAGGTTAATTAATTTCATGATTATTAATAATTAAAATAACCCACGTCATGTTATTAAATTAATCATGTCATTTTATTAATTTAATTATTAACATAAGATCATAAAACATAAAAAAACTAAACATACACCATGAACCGAATCTAGACTAAAAACAATGAACCGGACATGAAATCGACACCGTACCCCGAACCAACTCGGGGTACCCCGTGCCTTGATGCTGCCGTGGGACCCACACACACCAACCAAAACCATATGGTCTTGGTGGTGGTCGGTTTGGCCAAACCGAAACCCCTTCGGGTTCGGTGCAGCCTGCGGCAAAAAACAAACACCCCTTAAAACATACTTTTGATTTTATTTAACCCCAAATCATGTTAGATCCATGTTTATTTATTAGGTTTTTGTAAAAACATAACATGTTCCTGATTTAATAAATGATCAAATCAAAAGAAAAGGTTTAAAAAGGATTTACCGAATTCGTAGATCAAAAGGATGAAGAACAAACACGATCACCAACTACAATTCCATGATCGAAGATCACAAACCACCTCCTTGTGGTGGTTGTAGGGTGGCGGCACAAAGAAGAAAGGGAAGGAGGGTTTTAGGTTTTTTTCTAAAATCTTCTGTGAATGAAAATGAGTAGTGAAAAATTATTAACCCCCCTTTAGTAAAATTTACAAATGGGCTTGGCCCATTTGTCCTTGTAGCCGCGGGTAGGGGCCCCACTTGGGGTACCCGTACCTTTTTCTGTGTCTCGATGTTAAGTTATATATTCGTGATTATTTGTGTTCGCGTTTTAAGTGTTCTCGTTTCGTACATACCGTGATCTAATATATTTAATTACGCTCGTAATAAATATATAGAGATGGGATCAATAGAAAACTTCATCTCAAAAGAAAACATAGAAAACCTCCTCCCAACCGTTGGATCAAAGGACCACTCCCCTCCTTTTTTTTACAAAAACTACGAGGACCTGAATGTATTTTCCTTTATTCTTTAAGGGGAAATTTGTAAATCTGCACCTTGCATGTATAATGCCCATTTTTTTTCATTTTCTTCTTTCTTTAATGTCGATCTGATACATTTTCACTCTAAATAATATAAACACAACAACTAATTCATTAAATCTGATGAAATCATATTGTTAATATCGATTCACGATGAATACATTTATGAAATCATCTCGTTAACCAGATTCACGATCCTATGTTTTTCTTCTTCTTTATAATTTCAATTCACAATGAACAAGTTGATGTGAACTCATCTCGTAGGTAATCATATTTATTCACAATCTTGTGTTTTCTATTGTTTATTTGTTATAATTTTTTTTATCAGTTAGGGTGTTATTTTATTTACTTTTAATAGCTAATAATCATGTTTGTTCATAAAAATCTACTGGTTTGTAAGAGTTTGATGATAAGATGCAATATATAGTTTAGTAATCTGGATCAAATTGGAGAAAAAAAAGTTGTTAAACATGTTTACAAAATCTGCACATATAGTGTTTGATAAAATGTCTGAATGACATTTTATAGTTGTGATGTCATTGAACAGTTATGCCATATGGACAGACCGGTATCAATAACACTTGCACACTAGGACAACTTGGGGGCGAGGAAACTTATGCTCGTAGAAAAATGGTTTGTGCAATAGAGGATATATTTGCTAAAATCTTTCCAAACTGATTCAAGAACTGATTCTATATGTGTGTCATATGTCCAGGTAATTGTCATCTCCAAAAACGGATTTTATTTTGAACTAATTAATTAGGAATTGGTACCATTTAATTTGTGTACTCATACTTGCAGCTGTATATAGAGACGATACAACAGCTCCATAAGTCTACTAATGACAATTTATCGATAACAGAACATCCAAAAAATTACACTCTTTGGTGCTAGCTTAATCGAAGTTCGGGATCAACTACGTATTGTAGGACTACTACGGTTAAGAGAGGCACATCGGTTTGCCCTTCTTGTGGATCTTGCGGGTTCTAAGTGTATTGATAGGTCAGGTATGATAATTCAAAGAACTAAAGACTTATAATAATCACTTACCTTACCTATATGTGTAGTTTTCTTAGTTATTGGTGGTTACTCTATACGAAGTAGGAGACATACATTAGTGGAATCCAAGTCATAAATCTTTCCTTAAGTGCACTTGAAAATGTATAAATGCATTGGCGACACTACTATACAAAGCCCATTATAAATGCATAAATCTTTCCTTTCGACACTACGATACAATGACCTAGAAAAAACACAAAAGAACAAAGCCAACTAAGAAGCTCCAAAAGCTTAAAAGCCAAAACTAAGAACCCCTGTCACCCCTCAATCTAATTCTATACAGTGTCCTGTTGTGTAAAAACCCTATGAAAACAGTTTTGTCATGCTCATGCTGTCTCACATGCCAACTCTATTTAACTTTTTAAATGCAAGTATTTGTTTAATTATTAATTATATTTTTTATATGTAAGAACTTGTTTATTTAATTATTAATTATATTTTTTATATGTAAGAACTTACAATTCTCAAACTTTGTAAAAATTTAAACTTTTTGTTCACTGTTTGGACCTTCAGATGGAAGATATGTATCAAGTGGGAAAATCTTGGCTGAGATGACTATGTCGACTGAAAGAGGCCCGAGTATGGATTTTGTGGACGTGTGCATTTTTTATAAACCGATGCACCATTTTGTTTATAAACCGATGCACTTTTTTGTCATAGACAAGAAACCAAGCGCCACATTCACTCTTTATGGGAACGACCTGGTAGTTACAAAGTTCATAAAATGGATGAAGCATTGACTGGTTACATACCGTCCTTGATGGTAAGAACCTGATCATTCATATAGATAGTGTAACCTTACGGGTATGAGGTGCTTGTTCCAAGGGTAGGGATGCTGATTTCAAAAGACCCTACAAAGAAGGGAAACTTGAGGATCAAGTTTATAAGGTTGACGCCAGCTAAAAAAGGCAAGATAAAAGATTTATTGAACGGTTTAAGAGGGGTTGTGAGAGTATAGTATTTGTGCATATGTTATTCTTACTCGGAAATGTAGAGCGCAAATATTGGTTTATGTTTTTTGTATTCTAGCTTTGGTTGATCTGTTAGAAATGACTTGAGTATTTGACGCCACATCTGACAGGTAATGCATATTATTAAAACTTATATTATTTTACCTAATATTGATGCACCTTTTCTTTGTAAACCGATGCACTTTTTTTATCAATAGAATGTATGGTTATAACTCTATGTGTGAGACCTTAAGGATGGAATTTGTAGGTGATAAGAAAAGGAAAATATATCACTTGTTGGATGAAAGAATGTCATAACTCAAGGACCTGCCCATGTATAGATACTGACAATCAGATAGAAAGGCACCCAATTCAGATACAACAAGATTTTTTGTTTTCCAGTTTGTTTTGACTGCTCAGGATCAAGAGATCAGGTTCAATGGCTTTATGTGATGATGTGTTTCCTGCACTTTTTTGTTTTCTTCATGTCCACTAGAGATAACTTTGGTTGTTCCTTGCTCCATCTTTGCAACTTTCCTGCAAATGGTCACAACAATCTGGATGTGTATAATACATCTACTTATGTATGGATTTGAGAATTATGTTTTAATACATGGATTTCATTTCAGTTTTATAGTATGCAACCTACTGTGTCATACTACTGTATATGAATTCTACCTTACTCGAATAGAATCACTTTATTTTATTAGCCGATGCACCTTTATTTATAACACTGATGCATCATTTTTGTTACAGAATTTGATTTTTGTTTGACAAGCGAAGTGGATATATCATTTCAATCATGTTTAACAATAACAGATAAAAATGTTTCACTAACAATGACTCACATAAATCTTAAAAAGAACATGAAAAAAAAAGGAAAACATAGCGGTGGTAATCTAACAATATCCAAAATATACATTCGAAATATGAGTTATAACAATAATCAACAATGCATTTGGACTCTCAGGTACTATTGAACATAAAATGGCCTTCACCCTACAATAGCAACATCCCTATGTCATACAGTTGCAATTGCGCTTTTTTGAAAGATTATACATCACAAGATTTTGTAGAGCACAATAGCAACAACCTTCGTTTCTTCTGATTTACCTTGCAATAGAACCGCGTCATATTTTAGAAATTAAAGTTGCAGGCTGATTTGTAATTTTGGTTGCAGTCTCCACTACTGGTTTAAGAAATGTATCCTCCGACTCATTGCGACATTGGTCACTATCAATGACTGTAGAGTTGAGCACAAATAAAGATGCAGGTGACAACTTAAGTAAATCGCCTTCAGTGATACTTGGTCCAAATTCAACTAGATAATTGTGCTCACTTAAGCTGCTATAGATCTTCACCTAAAATTGTGAGAATTTCAGAACTACGAGATCAATAATTGTAGTTGTGTGAACAGAAAACACATATAAGATGGCAATTAGCATTTACCATTATATGCTCGACTAAAATGTGAATACAGACAATGTTTTCCATTATAGAAACAACATGACAATGCCCTCGTAAAACTTGAGTGTTTAAATGGTTAATAAGGCGACTCTAATTAGGGCTATGAACAGTCATCAGACTTTGGGTGACTCTCACCAGCTAGACCTATTCCAGTTTCAAAGTTACAGAAGTATATTATACTATGGGTTACTAAATCATGCGCTTTTTATCCTAAGAAAACATTCATTATTCTTTCATATAAATGTTTTATGTCTAATGGTAATCATACACTAGAACCGATGCCTTAATTTTTAACAAATATACGCCTTAAACCTAAAAATTTGATATTTCTTATGATAAGCAGGTTTAAAGCATTCACTTTGTTCCTGATTTTTTATAGTAATTTTATCAATAGGAAAAAAATAGAAAACAATAATATTTTTCATGGTCTTGAGTTGGTAAGGAAACAATATAAAAAAGATGGAAAAATTTTATTTACAAGTTAGAAAAAACGAAAAAAAATTGACTAGTTTACAATCCTTGGCACATATGTCAAAATTCATTGTAAATTGAGTTATTTTTTTAATTCAAAAATATATCAAATATCTCTAATCACATTCCTCCCGAATCATCCAACTTTAAGAAATAACATTTAGGGAAGAAAAGTAACCCAATTTAATAAAAGTTTGTTTTTTCTCTCCTTACAAACTCAGGAACAAAAATTTACCTGATTTTTTTTTTACTTTTCCTGTTTGGCGAGTTGGAAACATAAGAAAACCCAGGGCGAGTTGGAAACATAAAAAATATAGGTCAAAATTACAACCTCTACACATTAGTCAGAGTGAGTACATAAGTTACAAACCATAATTTTCTTCATGCAGACCATTATACTGCTTCTCTTGCTACTGAAAACAAAGTGCTTCTTTCTGTAATCTTGGTAGAAACATGGTCTTGATCCTGACCGATACTTTGACTAAGCTACATGAAAACAATATAAGATAAATGAAAATCAACTCAGAAGGAAACCGGGGTTTCAAGGGAATTCACAAAAAAAAACTATGAAACAAGTTAAGTATTTTTAGAATACGACTATGGCGACGATAATAGGGTTCTATAATTTATATGAGTCAAGGGAAAATCTACACAAGAATGAGAACTAACACACTTCATTTTTCAATTGAAACATAACTGAAGCTCCTGATAGACCTCATATCATACATGTAGTTTCTTATATAGTTTTCTCAAACTATTAGCAACTCTCGGTGCAAATGGCTTATTTCAATCAAACCATAACTGATGCACCAGTAAGATTTTCGTGAATTTATTCCATATGTCAACATTGGCCCGAATAATCACATTGTTTGATGTGATTCCCTTAATTAGTTATGAACTAATTCCGTTAATTAGTTGTGAACTGATTCCCTTAATTAGCTATGAACTGATTCCCTAAATTAGTTCATGACATGATTCCATAGAACGTTATTTATACGATTCCCTAAATTAATTGTTAGCTGATGCCTTATGTTAGTTTACAATGTGATTTCCTATAATTTGCTTGTTATGTGCTTGATATGACGCCCTGCACATACAATGAGGCAATGAGCAGATGCCCCATCTTGTTTATAAACACTAAACTTAATACCTAAATCGTGCTTGTTGTGATTACCTTATTTAGCTGTTAATTGATGCCTTGGTTTAGAGTATTGCGTGATTCCCTGAAACTTGTTTGTTATGTGATATCTAATGATTCCCTAAAACGTCACATATGATATGATGCATTCACAAACTGATGCATTTTTTGTGTATCCGACTTGTTTAATATGACCACTGGAAACTACCTTCGTGCTACCGCTTAATTCACGTTATCATTTACTTTGAATGCTTAAACTTGATTAATACAATCTAATTTTTTTCACATATTTCACTGACATAAAAAAATTTATAAATAAAATTAAAAACTATGAAACTATCATAATATCTATTTAAATATCACAATTTAAATAATAAAAATCGACAAATAAAAAGTCAAAAAAACAAAAAGCTAGAAATATAAAACTTACAATCGTCTGATTCTGTATCTTCTTCTCGACAATCGTCTGATTATGTATCTTATTCTTATTGCTGGAAAAACGAATCACGTTTTTTTTTATCATTTATCAACAAAAAATTAAACAAGATCAAAAGAATCAGGGAACTTATTATCCGAGCATTTGTTCTTCGCCATATCTGCGTGTTTTGTTAAATGTGTTTGTTTTGATCGGTTAGGGTTAACTGTGTGTGTTTAATTGTGTGAAATGTGTGTTTTGATCAGATATATCCCCAATTTGTATAAGTTATAAAACATTACATAATCTACCCTCCGCTTTTTTTATTAATTTCATTATCTACCTTCTAATTTCGAATGTTGTAAAATATACCCTGTAGTTTGTTTTCTAGGTTTTTCATGAAAAGAAGGTTTTCTCTAGATCCCACCCCTAAATATATATTCGTAATTACTAATAGTTCGTGTTTTAAATACGTTCATGATTTCATGATCGCATGCTCGTGATTAATTGATAACTAGGTTTTTACCCAATTAAAAATATTCGTTATGTTCCGATCTAATCGAATTGAACAACTTGACGTTTTATGTGTGACTCAGTTGAACTTTGGTGGAACAAAGATGTGTCGTTGTAGTTTTGAAAATTAAAGGTGCAAAGCGATTAAAGTAAATGTGCAATTAAAATAAATCTAAGTCTAATTAAAATAAAGTGCAAGTGTTTAAAAGCAAGACTAAAATTAAAGGGCAATAAAGTAAATAACGCAAACTTAAATCTAACTAAGGCAAACTTAAAACGCAACTAAACTAAATCTTAAACTAAGGCAAATAAAGCTTAAAATGAAAAGGCAGAAAACTAAAAACTAAGATTTCCCTATCCGAAATAAACTCCTATTCGGAATAAATGCTATTCGGAATAACTGTCACCTATTCGGAATAAATAGCCCTATTCGGAATATTTGTCTACTCGGAAAGTTTGGCCTATTCGGAATAAACTTCTATGCGGAATAATCTTCTATTCGGAATACTGTCACTATTCGGAATAAAGTCCTACTTCGGAACATTTGGTCTATTCGGAAAGTGATGCCTATTCGGAATATTAGCTCTATTCGGAATATCCAAAAAGTTCCGAATAGCAATCCTTGAAAACCTCTATGCGGAATAAATGTTCCGAATAGCAATTTCTCAAGTTCCTTATGCGGAATAAATAAATATTCCGAATAAGAAACTTTACAAAACTCTTACGCGGAATAAAAAGTTCCGAATAGCAATTCTTACAAGATCCCTATTCGGAATAAATGAAATGTTCCGAATAGAACACTAATATCCACACCTATTCGGAAAGTTCTGGGCACGATCTCTTGGGAAGAACAGTAACCTTACAGCGAAGAACAAGGAGAGCTAAAAGGCACGAATCAAATAAAAACAAGGCCAAATCAAACACAAGATTAGATCCGACCAATAAATAAGCGACTATTAAGCATAAACAATCAATCCAAAACAATAAATCTAACAAAACTTAATCAAAATAATCAAAACCCACTTAAATAAATCAACAAAAATAAAGAACATAAATAAGAACAAATCAACACAAAGATTAAGAAAGGAAGAATGAGATTAACAAGATAAAGATAAGACTTGACAAGAATTAAAAGGGAAAACTTACTTGAATTAAATGGCAATTAAGTGCAAGACAAGGTAATTAAATTGGACAAGTAAATAAAGGTGCAAGGTAATTAAAAATGGAAGAGCTAATTTGTCAAGTTAGCCAACAACACCAATGATAACTTAATCTAATCTATTTATAGGGGAGGATTAGGAAGCTTCCTCCCCTCCTTCATTTCTTGTTAATTGCGGGATTAAGTCCTTCTTCTCATCTAATCTTCATTAATGGCGTCATTAGTCCTTTTCTTCTCATCTTTCTTTTAAGTTTGGACTTTAAGGACTTGTGGCTCGGGATATCTTTTGAACTCGTCTTTAATTTCTTCAATAAAATAGACTTGAGTTTCTCGGCTTTTGATAAACTTCCGTCTTTTGACTTTTTCTTCGATAAATCTTCAGAATTGGTCTTGGACTTCCGTTCTTTTTCTACTCTTGATTTCTCGACTTCGTCTTTCATCTTTTTCTTCAATAAAAGCCGTGAATGCCCGTGAATTCTCGTGTTTTCTCCACTTTACACAATTTCGTCCTAAATTACAACAAAAACACAAACCACGCATAATTCCGACATAAAAGACATAAAATACACGTTTTGGTTCGGTTATTATAGTAATTAAGTGGTAGAAAAGATGGGTGTTTACACACCTATCAAATCCCCTACACTTGACCATTGCAATGTCCTCATGCAATGCATTAGTTACAAAGCATGTTTACACTTTTCATAATAATCAATCCACATTGGCCTTTATTAAAGAGATAGAAAATTATAAAAATGTAAAGCAAAGAAATTAAAAGCATACCTTGGGTTTTGAAAAATGTCATGAATAATCATCATCCTCAACTTTTCACTTTCTCCAAACCAAGCTTAAAAACGAGATCATTATTATTATAAGTTAGTAAACTAGCACGAACTCATGTGAGCCAATTATTTACTTAGACTCCCTTATTCCTATGGGTATCTCTTATATTTTATTTATTTGTCTTGAATGATCACGAAGATGCATTGTTTGACTTATTTCGATAGTTATTTAGTCTGAAAATAAAGTGCATGATTTAATCAATAGTTAGCTAAAGGACCAAATCTTTTAAAACTGCTTCTCGGGATATCAGAAAGTTCATATCTTGACATAACTTGGTTCGCGATTTGAGACCTTTCTCGGGCCGATATTTGGCAGCGACTTCATATTTCAAATCTTGAGAGACGTTCATGAAATAATGGTCTTCTCTTCATAATTGGAATTTCTTCACTTGAAGTTTTGAGAGATTCTTCATACTTGGACCACGACTTCTTCATTTTTCTCCAATCTTTATTTTGGATTTTGATATACAACGATCCGCCTCCTTTATTGACTTGGATCTATTTATCCTCATACCTTGTTAGGGTCTTTTCGGATACACTTCTCCATGACTATTGGGGAGTTTTTGCTTTTCGTCGTGTGTCTCGATCCTTCATATTGATTTTCGATAAATGATTCTTCACATCACTTTTGGATCTTTAGCAACAAAACATAGCCCTCATGCCTTGTTAGGGCCTTTTCGGACTCGCCAATCTTCGCGCCCCGCTTCATAAGTTATGCCTTGGCTATGAACTCTCGTCATTACCGAGCAACTTTTAAACGATCTGGGGCTAGAAGCTAAGTAACTTTTCAAATCGTACAACCTTATTTATTAGCAAATAAATTTATTAGCAAGCGGTGGGAGAATAGGCTTATAATTAACTCACATAAACTCACGAAAGAATACCGACTTATAATTGGCTCTATCATCTCTCGTTCTCCACAGTTTAAAATCTCAAGTAATGAGACTCGTGGATACTTAGCCTATTAAATCAAAGTTTTGGGTTTTCGAGTCGCCTATAGGATCTTGCAAATTCTTAGACTCTTTCAAGTTTAGAAATCGCATCTTAAAGTTCCCTTGATAAACGACTCTCTAGGATCAATTATAGGAACTTGCGAAAAGTTCTTGTTCTTAACCCGTGAGAGTTAAGACTTTCGCATTTTATAGCTCCCTATATAAAAGCCTAGCAAAACTTGACTTAAACATGTTAAGGATACTAGCTAGAGCAAACTCGAATTGAGTCAAAATATTCACAACGTTTGAAAATTAAAACCACTTATTAAACATTTATTCTAATAAGGAAAGAAGATAACTATACAAAGGTAACAACTAATAGGCCAAAATAGATCAAAAATTTTGAAAAATGTCGAAAAATTGATTTTCCGGTTAAAATGAGGACAAATACAAGGAAAAGACCACTTAACATCGATAGAAGTCCCCCCTACACTTAAGATAAACATTGTCCTCAATGTTTAAGCATGTGGGATTAAGCTCCCCTACACTTAGGACATTGTGCACGTTGTTTAACTCTTGCTAAGGAAAAAACAACTAAAGAGATTCCTATTTTAATATTGAGAAAATATAAAAATAGTGAATCGAAAAGAGTTTAGGATAGAACCGGGAAGAAGTAGAACACGGAATCACGGGTCGTCAAGAATTATCAAGAGTGGATCATTGAAGCTCGAATCCCTGATTAAGAAGTGAGGAGAGGAAATAGCAATCCAAAGGGGTCCCCCCTACACTTATGGTAAAGAAAGCGGAAAGATAGATGCATGGGTTGCCTCCCAAGAAGCGCTTGGTTTTTGTTAACCGAGTCGTGAGCCTGACTCGACCTTGATCATCAACGGAAGTAGCATGAAACAAATCCACCAGGATCAAAGACATAGTTTTCATCCATCAATAAGCAAGAGCTTAAGGCGAACAAGGCAAGCCAAAAGAGAAGTGGCAGGGTTCCCTTAAGCAGCGATGGAGCACGGTGGAAGCAAGTAGGAGGCGGTGTAAGCATGTCTTCAAAATTTCCAAAGATTTTTCCTTTTATTTCATCAGGTGGATACTGAGATGGCTTAAAAACTTCAATACCGGGATCGAACACCTTTTCCTTCAGGGGAAAATAGCACTCCGGCTCAGCCGAGTGTGAAGAAGATCCGCAAAGAAGCACAACCTCGTCCTCAGAAGTGGGACAAAGAGGTGTTAAATCATACGTGCAACGGATTTCGGTGTCAACCGGTTTCTTCTCCTTGGACAAAATGCTCTTCAAATCCAAAGTAGGATCAAGACGATAATCTTCAAAGTCCAAAGGGGGTGCATCACTCTCATGAGGGAAGTATGTGTTAAGAAATTCAGAGAAATCTTCCTCGAATGAGTAATCGTCCAAAGTAGGATCGAGTGATGGCGGAGGATCTTCATCATGTGAAGAATCGCTCGAGAGAGTATCGGCCTCATCAAAATCATCATATGTTGGCAGCTCGGGATACTCAGAAGTACAATCAAAATCATCCGAATCTGAGCTAGAATTATCATCTTCATAAGCATCAAAGACCGGTGGAGAATCAAAAATGGGAGAAGCGTCCAAAGTAGGGAGAGAATCATCCACATTATTTTCAAAGAGTGGATTATCAGTGGAAGACTCGAATAGAGGATTGTCATAGACGGTAAAGTCATCGAGCACATTTATCATATTCACTGATTCTCGGCCTCCAAAGGATTTGCCTGTAAGCTGCCCCATTGTAAAAACTTGTGAATCTTTCCCGACTCGTAAGATTAACTCACCTTCGGCTACATCCACTAAAGCACGTCCGGATCTCAAGAATGGTCGACCAAGTATTAAAGGAATACGAGGGTCCATTTCATAATCAACTACGACAAAATCGACCGGGAAAGTAAATGCGCCAACTTTAATAAACACGTCTTCGGCTATACCAACGGGGTAAGCGAGAGTGCGGTTTGCAAGTTCGAGAGTCATCTTTGTTGGAATGAGGTCGGGTAAAGATAGTGTTTTCCAAACACTCAGTGGCATAAGATTAATACTAGCCCCGAGATCGGCAAGGGCAGTAAATTCTTCAGTTTTGTTGAACACGCAAGGCAACACAAAACGACCGGGATCTCCAAGTTTTTCCGGAAGTTCTTTAAGAATAACTGCAGAGCAGTTTTCATTTAATCGTGTGTTGGCGAGTTCAAGCAGCTTCTCCTTCTTGTTAAGCAATTCCTTAAATGCTCTAACAAATTTGGGCATGTGGACAAGAGCTTCAAGGAAACTAATGCTGAATCCCATTTGAGAAATCATATTGATATATTTGGTTATTTGCGAATCCTCCTTTGTTAGATCATTGGTCTTGCCTATACGAGAAGGGTATGGGATTCTAGGTTGATAAGGGTTAGGTGAAGGTGCAGGTGGTGACGGTTGTGATGTTGACGGGTTCTTCCGAGATACATCGTCATGACGAGGCGGAGACGGTAATGGTGCACTATTACTAGGTGTAGGAGGAGTAGGGATACATGGTGGTGGAGGAGGTGTAGATGATGGTGGTGGGGTAGATGGAGTGACAATGGTGGTTCCACTACGCGTAGTTATAGCACTCACATTAGCTCGCGGATTGGTGACGGTGTTTGAAGGTAGAGAACCCGAAGAAGAAGAAGAAAGTTGAGCTTCAGGCAAGAAACTAGCCAACAGATTCTTCAATTCAGTTGTTTGAGTGATGAAAGAGGATTGAAGATTATCACGAACCTCGGTTCGGATGTCATTACCTTGCTTCAAGATATCTCCTTTCAAATTGATTATTTGGCTCTGTAGATTCTTGATTTGCTCACCTTGAGTTCTCATGATTGTGTCAACATCGGGATTAATGGGTGGGTGTTGTTGGGTGGGTGGTTGATAAGGGTTAGAAGCACGAGGTGGGATTTGGTTGCTTCTACTGTAGTTGTTGGCGGGATTTTGGTTTTGAGGTGAAAAACCGGGTGAAAGGTAATTGTTGGAACGGTAGCTCAGCAGATTTCTATCCCCTTGTTGTCTAGCTTGGTAATTTTCCGGTGAATAATTACCATAAGCTGCATACACATTTTCCGGATTTCCTTGTGTTGAAGGACAATCGGTGTATGAGTGAGGACCGCCACATGTTTCACAAGGATTAGCAACCGCTTTAACTTGTTGTTGTTGGTGGGTTGAAGCGAGAAGCGTAATACTTTTGCTCATTTCGGCCATCATGCGGGTGAGTTCGGTCATCTCAGGGTTTGCTGAGGTAGAAGAAACATTGACTCTCGTGTTGTTTCTAGAAGAAGCAGAGGAATCCCAGTTCTTATGATGAGTAGTCATGTTCTCTATTAACTCTCTACACTCCTCGGGTCTCCTTTTCATGAATGTGCCACCGGCGGCTGCATTGATCGTATCACGATCTCGAAAAGTCAATCCGTTGTAGAAAGTATCGATCAAGGTGACCGGAAGCATGTTGTGGTTTGGACAACGGTCGATCAAGACATTATATCTCTCCCATGCATCAAAAAGAGATTCATCGGGATCTTGCGTGAAACCGCTGATCTGATTGCGAAGGCTTGTGACCATGGATGGTGGAAAGTAGCGCGACAAAAAGCGTTGAGTCATGTCATCCCAAGTGCGAATAGAATTCTTCGGGAGACGATCAAACCATTTCTCGGCATGATGTAATAGAGTGTGTGGAAAGAGTTGTAGGCGAAGCTCATCCATAGTGGCACCAGCCAACTTCATGCTCTGGGTGATTGTAATGAACTTGTCGAGGTGTTTGTTGGCATCATCATCAGGCAATCCTCTAAATGGGTTTGTTTGCACTTGCTGAATCATGTGGTGCTTCAACGAAAACTCAGGAGCGTTGATTTGCATCGGCGCAATCGGTCCTCCTCGTCCAAACATTGTTGGTTGACAAAGTTCCTCCATGGTCCGAAGATCGGGCTGTGGGGGAGCATTGTTGTTATTATTATTATTATTGAGGTGCGGTAGTTGATTATTGTTGTTAACACCTGCCATATCTAAATCTTCTTGAGGCTCGGGCTCTTGATAATTAGAAGATCTAGTACGCATACACCTGAAAATGCAAAAGAAAACAAAACCAAACACAAAGACAATATATATACACAATAAAGATAAAATCTTTTTGGATTTTTGATATTTTTAATTTTTATGGTTTTTATGAATTTTATAATTTTTATGATTTTATGAAATTTTAGTGCAAGAAAAATAACGCTCACAAGTGAACGGGTCCCAAAAAGCAACGTGTCTCTCACAAAAAACTGTTGATCTTTACGAAAAGAGCCGGCAGCGGCGCCATTTGATAACTAGGTTTTTACCCAATTAAAAATATTCGTTATGTTCCGATCTAATCGAATTGAACAACTTGACGTTTTATGTGTGACTCAGTTGAACTTTGGTGGAACAAAGATGTGTCGTTGTAGTTTTGAAAATTAAAGGTGCAAAGCGATTAAAGTAAATGTGCAATTAAAATAAATCTAAGTCTAATTAAAATAAAGTGCAAGTGTTTAAAAGCAAGACTAAAATTAAAGGGCAATAAAGTAAATAACGCAAACTTAAATCTAACTAAGGCAAACTTAAAACGCAACTAAACTAAATCTTAAACTAAGGCAAATAAAGCTTAAAATGAAAAGGCAGAAAACTAAAAACTAAGATTTCCCTATCCGAAATAAACTCCTATTCGGAATAAATGCTATTCGGAATAACTGTCACCTATTCGGAATAAATAGCCCTATTCGGAATATTTGTCTACTCGGAAAGTTTGGCCTATTCGGAATAAACTTCTATGCGGAATAATCTTCTATTCGGAATACTGTCACTATTCGGAATAAAGTCCTACTTCGGAACATTTGGTCTATTCGGAAAGTGATGCCTATTCGGAATATTAGCTCTATTCGGAATATCCAAAAAGTTCCGAATAGCAATCCTTGAAAACCTCTATGCGGAATAAATGTTCCGAATAGCAATTTCTCAAGTTCCTTATGCGGAATAAATAAATATTCCGAATAAGAAACTTTACAAAACTCTTACGCGGAATAAAAAGTTCCGAATAGCAATTCTTACAAGATCCCTATTCGGAATAAATGAAATGTTCCGAATAGAACACTAATATCCACACCTATTCGGAAAGTTCTGGGCACGATCTCTTGGGAAGAACAGTAACCTTACAGCGAAGAACAAGGAGAGCTAAAAGGCACGAATCAAATAAAAACAAGGCCAAATCAAACACAAGATTAGATCCGACCAATAAATAAGCGACTATTAAGCATAAACAATCAATCCAAAACAATAAATCTAACAAAACTTAATCAAAATAATCAAAACCCACTTAAATAAATCAACAAAAATAAAGAACATAAATAAGAACAAATCAACACAAAGATTAAGAAAGGAAGAATGAGATTAACAAGATAAAGATAAGACTTGACAAGAATTAAAAGGGAAAACTTACTTGAATTAAATGGCAATTAAGTGCAAGACAAGGTAATTAAATTGGACAAGTAAATAAAGGTGCAAGGTAATTAAAAATGGAAGAGCTAATTTGTCAAGTTAGCCAACAACACCAATGATAACTTAATCTAATCTATTTATAGGGGAGGATTAGGAAGCTTCCTCCCCTCCTTCATTTCTTGTTAATTGCGGGATTAAGTCCTTCTTCTCATCTAATCTTCATTAATGGCGTCATTAGTCCTTTTCTTCTCATCTTTCTTTTAAGTTTGGACTTTAAGGACTTGTGGCTCGGGATATCTTTTGAACTCGTCTTTAATTTCTTCAATAAAATAGACTTGAGTTTCTCGGCTTTTGATAAACTTCCGTCTTTTGACTTTTTCTTCGATAAATCTTCAGAATTGGTCTTGGACTTCCGTTCTTTTTCTACTCTTGATTTCTCGACTTCGTCTTTCATCTTTTTCTTCAATAAAAGCCGTGAATGCCCGTGAATTCTCGTGTTTTCTCCACTTTACACAATTTCGTCCTAAATTACAACAAAAACACAAACCACGCATAATTCCGACATAAAAGACATAAAATACACGTTTTGGTTCGGTTATTATAGTAATTAAGTGGTAGAAAAGATGGGTGTTTACACACCTATCATTAATTATCGTCAAATAATTATTACGTGATCGTGCGTAGTAAATACTTACCGTGTTCTAACACGTACGTAATACGTAAAATCCTAACACGTAATCGTAATCATGCTATATTAGGAAAGTTTTAATCTAGTACGTACGATCTTAAGGGGACTATTCATGGTAAAAGCATGCGGGTTTTACAACTCTTCCCCCCTAAAAAGAATAATTCGTCCCCGAATTATAGATAAAGTAAACTGGAAAAGAAGAACATACCCGAATTCAAAATATGAAATGAGGGTAAGAAGCCCGGATAGACTCCTCTGTTTCCTAAGTGGCTTCCCGCTCTGTATGATCCCTCCATAGAATTTTGACGAATGGAATCGTCTTCTTTCTCATAACTCGTTCTTGTCTGTCAAGAACTCGTTCGGGTTCTTCTATAAAAGTGAGATCTTCACGTATTTGTTCTAGTGGATATTGAACCATGTGAAGGGGATGATACTGGTACCCTCTGAGTAAGGACACATGAAACACATTGTGCACATGCGAAAGCTGCGGAGGTAACGCCAATCGGTAAGATACTTCATCGACTCGTTCAACGATATCAAACGGTCCGATGAAACGAGGACTGAGCTTCCCTTTAACCCTGAAGCGTCAAACACCACGTGCCGGCGAAACCTTAAGGAAGACGTGATCTCCTACGTTAAAGTGTATATCCCTACGATGCTTATCAGCGTAACTCTTCTGACGTGACCGTGCCTCCTGAATTTTCTGCTTAGCTACTGCGATCTTCTCATTGGTCATCTCTATGATTTCCGGTCCTTCAAGTGTTCGCTCACCAACCTGATCCCAGCAGATTGGGGCGCGACACTTTCTGCCATACAACATCTCAAATGGAGCACACTTGATACTTGCGTGCCAACTGTTGTTGTATGCAAATTCCACCAAACAGATGTAATCGTCCCAATCGCCCGTCCATTCGAATGCACATGACCTCAACATATCTTCCAATGTCTGAATGGTTCACTCCGACTGTCCGTCCGTTTGAGGATGAAAAGTCGTGCTAAGCTTAAGTTGTGTACCCCAAGCTTTCTGCAGACTTTTCCAAAAGCGCGAAGTGAATCGAGGATCTCTGTCTGAGACGATGCTGGATGGTGCACCATGGAGTCTCATGATCTCTCTTCTTTACGTATCTGCGAGTTTACTTACCGAATCTTCCTTGCGGATCGGTAAGAAATGAGCTGATTTGGTAAGTCGATCAACGATAACCCAAATTGCATCGTGCTTCCTCTTGGTAGGCGGAAGACCAGTAACAAAATCCATGGTGATTTTGTCCCACTTCCACTCTGGGATATCTAACGGTTGAAGGAGACCGCCAGCTCGCTGATGCTCGATCTTAACCTGCTGGCAGGTAAGACATTTGGAGACGTAAGTGGCCACATCCTGTTTCATACCACTCCACCAAAAGTACTGCTTGATGTCATGGTACATCTTAGTCGAACCAGGATGTATAGAGAATGGGGAGCTATGAGCTTCAGCTAACAAAGCTTCCCGGAGTTCTTGGTCATCAGGAACACAAAGTCTCGTGCCCTGCCATACGATACCATCTCCATCTACTCTGAATTCTGTCTGCTTCTCCAAATTTTATACTATCGCCTAGATTTCTCCGTCATCCTTCTGAGCTTCCTTGATCTTAGATAGTAACTCGGGTTCTACTCTAAGATTAGCCCAGTAACCGTGCTGTCCACGTACCATGTACTCGATGTCTAGTCGCTCCAAGTCTCTTATGATTTCCATTTCGATTCTAATGCAGTTGATCATTCCGGACTTCCTTCTAAGAGCATCTGCTACTACATTTGCCTTTCCAGGATGATACTGTAGATTTATGTCATAATCCTTCAATAGCTCCAACCATCTCCTCTGCCTCATGATCAATTCACGCTGAGTGAAGATATACTTCAAACTCTTGTGGTCCGTGAAAATGTCACATGATTCTCCATATAAGTAGTTTCTCCATATCTTCAATGCAAACACGACTGTAGCAAGTTCCAGGTCGTGCGTGGGGTAATTTTCTTCATAAGGCTTAAGCTGCCGTGAAGCGTACGCGATCACTTTCCCATGTTGCATGAGAACACAGCCAAGTCCCTTCCCCGATGCATAGCTGTAGATTTGAAATCCACCCGTACCAGATGGTAGAGTAAGAATAGGTGCAGATACTAGCTTCTGCTTTAGGTCTTCAAAGCTCTTCTCTCGATCTTCAGTCCAGACGAATTTCTCTCCTTTCCGCATCAGTTTGGTCAAAGGTAGTTCTAGGCGGGAAAAGTTCTCCACGAACCTACGGTAATAGCCAGCTAAGCCTAAGAAACTGCGGACTTCTGTCGCTGATGTCGGCCTTGGCCACTTAGTAATGGCCTCAACCTTCGCTGGATCCATAGTGATTCCTTCTGCTGATACAATGTGACCCAAGAATGCCACCTTGTCAAACCAGAACTCACACTTGGAGAATTTAGTATACAGCTGCTTCTGGCGAAGAATCTGTAGTACTGTACGAAGATGGTCTTCGTGTTCCTCCTTGGACTTTGAGAAAATCAGTATGTCATCGATTAAGACAATGACGAACTTGTCCAGAAATTCATGGAAGATTCTGTTCATCAAATCCATGGACACTGCCGGAGCATTTGTCAGGCCAAATGGCATAACTACAAACTCGTAGTGGCCATAACGGGTACGAAAGGCAGTCTTAGCGATGTCCTGCTCCTTGACCCGTAGCTGATGATATCCTGACCTAAGATCAATCTTGGAGAAGTGTTTAGCCCCTTGGAGTTGGTCAAACAGATCTTCAATACGAGGCAGTGGATATCTATTCCGAATGGTAATCTTGTTGAGCTCGCGATAGTCTATACAAAGACGCATACTGCCGTCCTTCTTCTTAACAAACAAGACAGGTGCGCCCCATGGAGATGCGCTCGGTCGAATGAAACCTCGTTCAAGAAGTTCTTGCAGTTGATCCTTCAGCTCCTTCAGCTCTATGGGAGCCATGCGATAAGGAGCCTTGGAGATTGGTTCAGCTCCTGGAACCAACTCTATACTGAATTCCACTTCTCGTGTAGGTGGTATGCCCAGAAGTTCTGCTGGAAACACATCCTGGAATTCCGACACTATAGGTTGATCCTGAATTGATGGGGATTCAGCATCCTTGTCGTGAACAGTAGCTAGATAACCCTCGCAGCCATGTGACAGTAGTCCACGCGCTTGCAGGGTGGATATGACTTGTACAGACTGTCCGGGTGTGAACCCATTATGAATGTACTCTAGTACATTAACATCACCGAAGATAACTCGATATGAATGGCAGTCTATGGTAGCATGATGCTTGGATAGCCAATCCATGCCCAAAATCATGTCGAAGTCATTCATGTCGAGCGGAAGTGCGTCGACACGTCGAACCTTATCATCAAAGGCGTGGAAATAGTAAGCCTATTTTCTAGTGGCATGGGGAGCATCCTAATGTTCTTAGCATAAGCAGTAGAAATAACCGAGTGAGTAGCACCCGTATCGAAAAGAACACATGCAGCTTGACCATACATATAAAATATTCCAGTGATGGTACCTGTAGACTTGTTGGTCTGGTCTCGAGATGTCATGTAGACACGCCCGGCAGTAGGAGGCGGCTTGGTATCAGCATGTCCCGATGTACCCTCTATCTCACCCTTACGACAATCCTTCATAATATGGCCCGGAGGACCACACTTGAAGCACGCATCAGTATTACGGCGACATGGTCCTCGGTGCCTACGGTGGCAAGTAGAGCAAATAGGATGAGTGTATCCTCCAGCAGGTGCTCTGGCTGGCTGGGAACCTGATGAAACATTTTACATAAGACATGGTAATTGGGTACAAAGGACAAAGCGGATAATCGTAAGATTGAATACCAGTGATAGTTGGACGGCTAGGCTGCGAACCTCTCTGGTTCTGGTCCCTACCGTTTCCATGGTTCCTGGTAGAAGTTTTGTTAAAGTGTCAGAATATGAGTTATAACATGAAAACATAAGGAAAATGCGTAAGTATTAGGACCTGCTGCTGTTGCAGTGCCCAGCGTTGTTACAGTAATTGTCATTACCGCCACGCCTATCCGTAGCAGAACGGTCGTTAGTCTGACCGTTTCCTTTGGCCTGATGAGGCTGCTGCTGAGTAGCCGGCTGAGACCGGTCCCCAGTTTTCTACCTGAAAGATACATTTAAACAGATGAAAAATTGACATATGGAAAGTATACGAATTGGTCACCGCTTGAATACGAAGGTTTACCTCTTTTCGGGTCTTTCAGCTTCCCCGAACTCATCTCTCTCGTGCAGCATCTCCAGTTTTCGTGCTGCATCGGCCACTTGTGCTACAGTGTTGAACGTCATAACATCACTGCCTCTAATGTTATGGTTATGGTACCTCCATAACTAGGTGAAACTGGTCATGCATGTATATGGCTATAGGTAATCTTAATTAAACATAAGCAATCAAACACGTAACTTATACTACGGGAAAACAGTTGGCTGCATACGGGGAATCCTAATAAGGAAAGAATGTCCATATTGAAAGGACGGGAATCCGTACCTTATGTCCAGTTGATATTCGCGTTTTATATGGGGTTCTCTAGATTCTCTCGATATCCTCTCGAATTGATCTCGGTTCTAAGTGGAATGATTGTTCTTGGTTACTAAAAAGGGGAGTGATTTTCTAATCTACTAAAGTTTTAAATACATTAAAATGTAAACTTAAATCTAAAAGCAATTAAATTAATAACAATTAATAAAACTTGAATTAAAATTAAAATTTAAAATTAAAATATAAATATGAAATGAAGAAACAGTAAGTAGTATCCCTTAAAAATACGCAAAAAGAAACAATAAGTAAGACTAAAAAATGCTCAAAAGAAAATTGATTCGGAAGTTGACCTTGATTCGGAACTTTACTCGGAACCTTCATGCGGAACTTTGATTCGGAAGTTAATTCGGAAGTTCACCCGGAACTTTTCGTTCGGAAGTTCATTCGGAAGATTGATTCGGAAGATTGATCCGGAAGTTTATCCGGAACTTTATCCGGAACTTCACTCGGAACATTGAGTCGGAAGTTTATTCGGAACTATCAACTGATTCGGAACTTTTGAGAATTGATTCGGAACTTTTTGAAAGGAAATTTATTCGGAACTTTTGAAACTCATTCGGAAGTTTGTGTTCATCCGGAACTTTGTACTCATTCGGAAGTTTGTGTTCATCCGGAACTATTTTCTTCTCCGGAACTCTTGGTTCATTCGGAAGTTTGTGTTCATCCGGAACCTGGGAATACTCAAGAACAGTAACCTTACAGAAAAAAAGGGAGATACGTTTTAATCCAAAATCAAGCTAAATAAGCAAAAAGGGTTTACCAAATTAACCAATAATCATTTAATAACCATAAGCAACAAATCCCAACAGTAAAAACACAAATTCAACAACTTTTTAAAATCAAAACTCAACCAAATAAGAACTTTAGAACTTGAAAAAAAAGATGATGAAGAACAAGATGAATGAAAAGATTAAAGGAAGGCTTGTATTAATGATTAATGTTGAACAAATAAAAGACAAGATTAAACTACAAGATTTGGAAGAACAATAATCAAAATCACCAAACACCCTAGTGGTATTGGTGATGACTACGAATAAGAAAAGAGAAAAAGAAGGGAATGAAAAAAAACTGGATGAAAAGTGTGAGGGGAACCCTTTATATAGGTGTCCCCTTTGGTTGGTGAGTGGGCTTTCTCCCGTTCTTCTTGTCTTCTCGTCTTTTCAGAAAAGTTGACGTTTTCGATTCTGATTCGGGATTTGTCGTCGATTAAATTCAACTCGTCTTTTAATTTCTTCGTTTAATAGACTTGAGTTTCTTCGACTTATGTAAATCTTCCATCTTTTGTCCTTTTCTTCGATAGATCGTCAAATAGACCCAGTGACTTCAAATCTTTTGCATCTCTTGGACAATAAACTCTGTCTTGAGTCTTTTTTCTTCGATAAGCCCCGTGTAATCCCATGTTTTCTTCAATATTCATCCGGTTGGCTCTGAAAACATAATAAACACAAAAACCACGCATAATTCCAAACATATGATATTAAATACGCGTTTTGGTCTCGTTTTAGCCAGAATTAAGTGGTAAAAGGATGGGTGTTTTCACACCTATCAAATCCCCTACACTTAACCATTGCCATGCCCTCATGCAATGCTTAGTGATAAAGCAAATTTACACTTTTCTCATAATCAATCAACCTTGGCCTTATTAAAATACTACTAAACAAAAATTAAAATACTAAGAGAAATCAAAACTTTAAAGTAAACAAAAGGATGGAAATAACTTGCAAAGAAACCAATGACTTACATTAGGGCTTTGGTGCTGCGAAGATTTATCACCCTCAAGTTTCACGTTCCCCAAACTAAGCTTAAAAACGAGATCATTGTTATTATAAGTTAGTAAATCAAACACTTACACACATGGCTTAATTATATGTTTAAACTCCCTTATTCCTAGGTGTATCTCTTATATTTTATTTTTGTCTTAGAATGATCATGAAGATGCATTTTTGGACTTATTTCGATAGTTTATTTAGGCTGAAAGAAAAGTAGGACGATTTGATCAATAGTTAGCTAAAGGACAAAATCTCTTAAAACTGCTTCTCGGGATATCAAAAAGTTCATATCTTGGCATAACTCGGTTCACGATTTGAGACCTTTCTCGGGCCGATATTTGGCATGTACTTCACACTTCATATCTTGAGAGACGTGCTTGAGATAATGGTCTTCTCATCGTTAATAGAGTTTCTTCACTTGGAGATTTTGAGGGGTACTCCAACTTTGTTGACCACGACTTCCTGATTATTTCTTCAATCTCTAATTGGGATTTTGAGATACAACGATCCGCCTCCTTTTCGGACTTGGATCTATTTATCATCATACCTTGTTAGGGTCTTTTCGGATAGACTTCTCCATCATCTTTATGGGAGTTGATTGCTTTTCGTCGTGAGTCTTGATCCTTCATATTGACTTTGGGAATAATGCTTTTCACATCACTTTGGATCTTTAAAATGGAATCCTCATGCCTTGTTATGGCCTTTTCGGACTCGCCAATCTTCGCGCCCCGCTTCATAAGTTATGTCTTGGCTATGAACTCTTATCATTACCGAGCAACTTTTAAACGATCTTGGGCTAGAAGCTAAGTAACTTTTGAAATCGTACGACCTTACTTATTGTAGATAAATTATTAGCAAGTGATGGGAGAATAGGCAAATAATTACACCAAGTGAGCTTGTGCAAGAATACCGACTTATAATTGACTCTATCATTTCTCGTCCTCCACAATTTAAAATCTCAAGTAATGAGACTCGTGGATACTTAGCCTAATAAACCAATTAAGGTCTACATGGTTAAGGATACTAGCTAGAATAAACTTGGATAAGTCTATTCGGGTTGAGTCAAAATAAACGCAACGGGCCTAATATGTCAAAGATTTCTAAACTAGCTACACCACTTTATTAATATTTTTGACTTTATTGCGGGATATATACATATGAAAGCAACGATAAAAATTTAAAAATTACGACAAAATGGCCAAAGTTAATAAAAAATTTGAAAATGTTGAAAAATAGGATTTTCCGGTTAAATGAAGGCATTTTCATGGAAAAGTCCACTTAAAACTTCGATAGAAGTCCCCCTACACTTAAGATAAACATTGTCCTCAATGTTTAAGCATGTGGGAAAAGTCTCCCCTACACTTATGACATTGTGCACGTTGCTTAAATCAAGTTAAGGAAGAGACGACTAAAGTGATCAATTTCAAATGTGAGTATGAAGAAAATTAAATCACGATAGTTGAGAGTTAGAACCGGATTTCGGATAACACGGGAGCACGGTTCTTCAAAGATTCCACGAGTGCACTTATCCCTGTAATCACATCACCATACAAATACAAACCCCTATAGAGGTCCCCCTACACTTAGGAGGTTAAAACATAAAAGGATAGATACTCGGGTTGCCTCCCGAGGAGCGCTTGTTTTTGATAACCGAGTCACGAGCCTGACTCAACCCAAAATTAGTTCATGGGGAACGTGGTGAGGGATGGAATCATCTCCTGAGAGATGTCCTCACCAAAGTACAACTTCACTCGTTGGCCATTCACCTTAAAATTAGGTCCATTAGGTTGAGCGAGCTCGAGAGTACCATATGGAAAAATTTGGGCAATGGTGAATGGGCCGGACCAACGAGATTTCAGCTTGCCCGAGAAGATTTTCAACCGAGAGTTAAAGAGTAAAACTTTATCTCCAACTTGGAACTCTCGGTTCTTAATCTTAGAGTCGTGAATGAGCTTAGTCCTCTCCTTATAGATCAAAGAATTTTCATAAGCCTCATTACGGAGTTCATTCAGCTCATTGAGTTGGATCTTGCGTAGGTCACCGGCTTTGTTGATATCAAAATTAGCCCACTTCAAGGCCCAGTAAGCCTTGTGCTCCAACTCAATGGGGAGGTGGCACGCTTTCCCGTACACGAGACGATATGGTGTGCAACCAATCAGAGTCTTATATGCAGTACGAAAAGCCCACAAAGCATCATCAAGTTTATCAGCCCATGAGGCACGATGCTCTCCCACGGTCCTTTCAAGAATTCGCTTTAGTCCTCGGTTGGATATTTCAGCCTGGCCATTAGTTTGTGGGTGGTAGGCTGTGGAAAGACGATGATTTACACCATACTTAGCCATGACTCTTACGAATTGGTCATTGCAAAAATGAGTCCCACGATCACTAATAATGGCACGATTCACGCCGAATCTAGCGAATAGAGATTTTAAAAAGTTACAAACCACCCTTGCGTCATTAGTGGGTAAAGCTTTGGCTTCAACCCATTTGGAGACGTAGTCAACGGCTACAAGGATGTATTTGTTTCCTTTAGAAGAAGGGAATGGCCCCATAAAGTCGATACCCCAAACATCAAAGATTTCACATTCTTGAATGAAATTCTGAGGCATCTCGTCTTTATGTGTGATCTTGCCTTGGTTTTGGCAAGCATCACAACGTTTAACCATATTGTGAGCGTCACGATATATGGTGGGCCAATAAAATCCCGAATCAAACACTTTTTTGGCTGTGTAGTTGGGACCAAAGTGACCACCGGTGGGTCCTTTGTGGCAAGCGTCAAGGATTTCTAAAGCTGCCGGTCCATCAACACATCGGCGAATAATCAAGTCGGCACATTGTTTGAATAGATACGGGTCATCCCAAAAGTAAGTCTTAATGTCTTTGAAGAACTTTTTCTTTTGCTGGGATGTTAACCCGTCAACGAGAATTCCACCCGCCAAGTAGTTTGCAATATCCGCAAACCACGGGGTTTCATCAGAATTCGAATTGATAGACATTAAGGTCTCCAAGGGAAAAGAATCATTGATTTCTTTGTTCGGATGATCCCCTTGGTAAGGATCCTCAAGTCTACTGAGATGATCCGCGGCTAGGTTTTCAGCTCCTTTTTTATCGCGAATTTCGATTTTAAATTCTTGGAGTAGTAAAACCCAGCGAAGAAGTCTTGGTTTGGAATCTTGCTTTGTCAACAAGTACTTCAACGCAGAATGATCGGTATACACAATTGTTGTAGAAAGGACAAGATAGGGGCGGAACTTTTCAAAAGCATAGACAACAACTAAAAGCTCTTTTTCGGTTGTCGTGTAATGCAATTGAGCCCCAGTCATTGTCTTGCTAGCGTAATGGATCGGTTGGAAGTGTTTGTTCACTCTTTGTCCCAGAATCGCTCCAATAGCAAAATCACTAGCATCGCACATCAACTCAAAGGGAAGCTCCCAATTAGGGGTAACCAAGACGGGTGCCTTAGTTAGCTTATCCTTAAGCGAGTTGAAGGCTTCAAGACACTCTTTGGAAAAGATAAAAGGAGTATCTTTTTCCAAGAGGTGGGTCATCGGGCGATCGATTTGAGAAAAATCTTTCATGAATCGACGGTAGAAGCCCGCATGACCCAGAAAAATTCTCACACCCTTCACTGTTGAAGGTGGAGGCAACTTAGCGATAACATCGACTTTAGCACGGTCTACTTCAAGACTGGCTTTGGGAATCTTGTGTCCTAGCACGATGCCTTCTTTAACCATAAAATGGCATTTTTCCCAATTCAGAACAAGGCGAGTGTCTTCGCACCTCTTAAGCATACGTTCCAAATTGGCAAGGCAAGAAGAGAATTAATCCCCGAAGACCGAGAAATCATCCATGAAGACTTCCATGGTTTGTTCAACCATATCATGGAAGATAGCTAACATGATCCTTTGGAAAGTCCCGGGGGCATTGCATAAGCCAAAAGGCATTCTTTTGTAAGCAAATGTGCCATAGGGACAAGTGAATGTTGTCTTCTCTTGTTGGGGATCGATGGGTATTTGGAAATAACCCGAGAAACGATCAAGAAAGCAGTAATATTCATTACCCGCTAAACGTTCAAGCATTTGGTCCATAAAAGGTAGAGGGAAATGATCCTTTCTCGTGGCATCATTGAGTTTGCGATAGTCTATACAAACTCTCCACCCAGTAACGAGACGGGTGGAAATCAACTCGTTGTGTTCATTGGGAACAACGGTTATTCCGCCCTTCTTGGGCACACAATGGACTGGACTAACCCATGGTGAATCCGAAATAGGGTAAATCATACCCGCATCAAGAAGTTTGATAACCTCCGTTTTGATGACTTCATGGATTTTTGGATTCACCCTTCGTTGGTTTTGAATTGTGGGCTTAAAGTCGTCCTCCATGAGAATTTTGTGTGTGCAGAAGTGAGGATCAATTCCGCGAATATCAGAAATTTTCCAAGCAATAGCCTTCTTATGATCTTTAAGCACGGCGATGAGGCGAGATTTTTCTTCTTCCTTCAAGTCCTTCGTGATAATGACGGGCGACTTCTTCTCTTCTTCAAGAAACACGTACTCGAGATGAGGCGGCAACTCCTTAAGTTCTAAATCCGGAGGATTTTCGACGGGAGGCGTTTTCAAAGTCGGAGTATCGATAGCAATAGCCGTGGGAGATGGAGGAGAAGGATTGTCTTTGTTGAGAAGGTTTTCAAAGAAATGCATGTCTTCGTCCCCATCGGTGGGAGAATCATCATTAGCTAAGTTCACATCTCCCATGGTGGCTTCAAGATCGTTCCAAAACAAATCATTTTCTCCAAATAGAGACAGGGATGAATCAATAGAGGCAACGGTTTCAACATTGGGAAGAGAGGTAGGAATATTTTTACAAGCATCATTAAAGTGTTCTTCACAGGCCTCATCCAGAACGTCAATACAATTAACACTCTCGTGTGAATAAGGTTGTTTAGACAACTTTCCCATGTTGAAGACGATTTTATCGTCACCCACTCTCATGATAAGCTCACCGGCTTCAACATCGATGAGAGTACGACCGGTCCTCAGGAATGGACGACCCACGATCAAGGGAACACGAGGGTCCATCTCGTAGTCGACTGATTCGGAAGTTGGGTCGGAACTTTTCACCCGGAACTTTATTCGGAACTTTGGTTCATTCGGAAGTTTTTACTCATTCGGAACTTTTTGAAAAGAAATTGATTCGGAACTTAAAAACATGAATTCATTCGGAACTTACTGTTCATCCGGAACTTCAGTTCATTCGGAAGATTGGATTCATCCGGAACTTTCTGTTCGTTCGGAAGTTTTCAACTGATTCGGAACTTTAAAATTGATTCGGCACTTAAGAAAATAAATTCATTCGGAACTTTTTCAAAGAGAAGTTGATTCGGAACTTAAGTGTTCATCCGGAACTCAATGTTCATCCGGAACTTTTTGGTTCACTCGGAACTTTTGTGTTCATCCGGAACTTTGGTGTTCATCCGGAACATGGGAACACAATAAACAGTCGTTTTACCCGAAGAACAAGGAACCCAATTTTGATCCAAAAATCACCAAGTTTTTCACCAAAAACTTAAATAAACTAATCACTAAGCATCTACTAACCATAAACCACAAATCCCATCAACAAAAACACAAATCCCTACAACTTTTGAAGATCAAACTCAATAAAATAAGAACTTAAGAACTTGAAGATAAAGATGATGATGAACAAGATGAAATGGAAAGATTAAACAAGAACTTGTATTGATGATTACTGTTTTAACAATCACAAAACAAAGATGAAAATTACAAGATTAAAAATCAAAGATCAAGATCACCAAACACCCTAGTGGTGTTGGTGATGGTACGAAACAAAAAAAAGAAAAGTGGGGAAGAAGAAAACTTAAAAAACTGAATGAAAAGTGTGTGAGGGGATCCTTTATATAGTCTTGTCTTTTGGTTGGTGAGTGGGCTTTCTCCCGTTCTTCTTGTCCTTTCGTCTTTTCAGGAAAGTTTCCGTTTTCGATTCTGATTCGGGATTTGTCGTCGATTAAATTTAACTCGTCTTTTAATTTCTTCGTTTAATAGACTTGAGTTTCTTCGACTTATGTAAATCTTCCATCCTTGGTCCTTTTCTTCGATAAATCTTCGAATAGTCCCAGTGACTTCCAATATTTTGCATCTCTTGGACAATAGACTTTATCTTGAGTCCTTTTCTTCAGTAAAACCCGTGCAATCCCATGTTTTCTTCAATATTCATCCGGTTGGCTCTGAAAACACAATAAACACAAAAACCACGCATAATTCCAAACAAATTATATTAAATACGTGTTTTGGTCTCGTTTTAGCCAGAATTAAGTGGTAAAAAGATGGGTGTTTACACACCTATCATCGACGACGACGAAATCAGCAGGAAAAGTGAATTTGTCGACTCCTACAAAGACGTCTTCGGCTATCCCCACTGGATAAGCAACCGTACGGTTAGCTAATTCCAAAGTCATTTTGGTGGGGACTAGCTCAGGGAGAGATAATTGCTTCCAAACGCTTAGAGGCATAAGATTAATATTGGCACCTAGATCGGCTAGGGCCATGCAATTCTCTACTCCCGGGAAATTGCAAGGGATTAAGAAACGACCCGGATCACCAAGCTTGGTTGGCAATTTCCTTAAGAGCACTGCAGAGCAATTCTCATTAAGTTGGGTGTTGGCAATATCGAGAAGCTTTTCCTTGTCGCTCAGAAGATCTTTAAACATTTTCGCATACTTAGGCATGTGAGCGAGAGCCTCAGCGAAGGAGATATTGAAATTCAGTTGTTTGAACATTTTAAGAAAGTTCGAAACCTGAATATCGTCCTTGCTTTTGAGCTTCTCTTTCCTCAACCTAGATGGATAAGGTATATTGGAAGAAGAGGAAGGCTTTGGAAGAATAGGATCACTCACATCCTTGGGTGGAGGAGGGGTAGGAGTAAGAGGTGGAGAAATTGGGGAAGGAGAAGGATGAGGAATATGAGCAGGTGACTCGTTCTCCTTAGTCACAATCACCGGTGGAGGTATAGGAAGCTCGGGTTCCTTGGTACCTTTTCCACTGCGAGTAGTGATTGCTTTCATCTCCCCTCTTGGATTCGCAACGGTGTTACTCGGTAGAGTACCCGAAGAAGAGGGTTGATTACCTTGGAAGAAACTAACCATCATGTTCTTCAAGTCATTCGTTTGACTATCCAACGTGTTTCTCATGTCAGCTCTCAGATCGTTCCCTTGTTTGACCAGGTCTGCTTTCAAGTTGAGCACTTCGCGCTGAAGATTTCCCACGATCACATCGTTAGTCCTCATATAAGTTTCCACTTCTTGGTGAAGAGCGGTGGGTTGGTTGGGAGGAGCATTATATGCGGGTGGTTGATAAGCAGGTTGCTGGTATACTTGGTTGTTTCGTTGAGGTGGTTGTTTTTGTTTGTGAGGTGGTATGTATGGTGTACGAGGTTGTTGTTGTTGTTGAGGAGGGCGATTGAGGTTTTGTTGTTGGTTTGGGTTGTTTGGAGGAAAACCGGGTGGTGAGAGGTAGTTGTTGGAGCGGTAGCTAAGTAAATTACCGTCACCTTGAGGACGTGCTTGATAAGCGGGTTGAGGATAGGTGCCATAAGCTGCATTCACATTCTCAGAAGGGTAGTCTTGGGTGGCAGTACAAGTGGTGTAAGAGTGAGGACTCCCGCATATCTCGCATGGTTGGCTAACAGCATTGACTTGAGCGTCTTTAGTGTTTCTAGCGTTGATGTTGTTGGTGTTGCTGGCGGTTTGGGTAACAAGCGATTCAAGAAGCACAGTGATTTTGTCCAGTCGCTTGTCACTGTCACTAGTGCTAGCACTAGCGACATTGGTCCGAACACTCTTGGTTTGCACACGAGACTTATTCTCAATGATATCCCAAGCAGCATTGGAAGTCTTAGCCAAAAGATTACCCCCCGAGGCACTGTTTAGTGAATCTTGGTCATTCATGCTTAAACCATTATAAAAAGTGTTAATTTGGTGCACTTTGGTAAAACCATGTTGTGGGCATCTTCTTAAAAGATCTTTAAAACGATCCCAAGATTCACTAAACGACTCATCGTACTTTTGTTCAAAATTTATGATTTCATTCCGCAAAGCGGTAGTACGAGAGGGTGGGAAAAAGTAATTGATAAACATGGTTTCCAAATCCGTCCACGAGAGAATACTCTGTGGCGGTTCCTTAGCAAGCCAATGCCGGGCTTGTCCCTCTAAAGAAAAGGGAAAAAGTTGTAACCGGATTACCTCTTGTGGAACACCATTGAATTTGACCGTATTGGTGAGTTGTAGGAATCTCTTGATGTGGTCATGTGGATCATCAATGGTATGCCCCAAGAATGGTTGAGCAGAGACCATCTGGATAAAGCCGGATTTGAGCTCAAAATTGTTGGCTGCAATCGCTGGTATAACAATTGGATCAGTGTTGCCATCTACATGAGCTTGCAAAAGTTCAATCATCGGGCGATTATCCGGTAGAGGCTCATGGTTGTTGTTATTATCATGTTGTTGAAAGGTGGGTTGTTATTGTTATTATTGTTGTTTTGAGGTGGTATGTTGTTGTTGTTTTGTACACCGGCCATGTCTAAAGTTATCGAGAGGCTCGGGCTCTTGATAAGATGTTGATCGAGTGCGCATACACCTGCAAAAGAACTAACAAGGGAAAAACAAAGCAAAAATATTTTTGGTTTTTATGTTTTTTAATTATTACGATTTTTTGAAAATTTTATATATTTTTTTTTGTGTTTTTTGAAAGTTTTTATGAAAAATTAACGTTCACGGGGAACGGATCCCAAAATCCAAGTTCTCACAAAAAAACTTTTGATCTTAACGAGAAGAGCCGGCAGTGGCGCCATTTGATATTCGCGTTTTATATGGGGTTCTCTAGATTCTCTCGATATCCTCTCGAATTGATCTCGATTCTAAGTGGAATGATTGTTCTTGGTTACTAAAAAGGGGAGTGATTTTCTAATCTACTAAAAGTTTTAAATACATTAAAATATAAACTTAAATCTAAAAGCAATTAAATTAATAACAATTAATAAAACTTGAATTAAAATTAAAATTTAAAATTAAAATGTAAATATGAAATGAAGAAACAGTAAGTAGTATCCCTTAAAAATGCTAAAAAAGAAACAGTAAGTAAGACTAAAAAATGCTCAAAAGAAAATTGATTCGGAAGTTGACCTTGATTCGTAACTTTACTCGGAACCTTCATGCGGAACTTTGATTCGGAAGTTAGTTCGGAAGTTCACCCGGAACTTTTCGTTCGGAAGTTCATTCGGAAGATTGATTCGGAAGATTGATCCGGAAGTTTATCCGGAACTTTATCCGGAACTTCACTCGGAACTTTGAGTCGGAAGTTTATTCGAAACTATCAACTGATTCGGAACTTTCGAGAATTGATTCGGAACTTTTTGAAAGGAAATTTATTCGGAACTTTTGAAACTCATTCGGAAGTTTGTGTTCATCCGAAACTTTGTACTCATTCGGAAGTTTGTGTTCATCCGGAACTATTTGCTCATCCAGAACTTTTGGTTCATTCGGAAGTTTGTGTTCATCCGGAACCTGGGAATACTCAAGAACAGTAACCTTACAGAAAAAACAGGGAGATACCTTTTAATCCAAAATCAAGCTAAATAAGCAAAAAGGTTTTACCAAATTAACCAATAATCATTTAATAACCATAAGCAACAAATCCCAACAGTAAAAACACAAATTCAACAACTTTTTAAAATCAAAACTCAACCAAATAAGAACTTTAGAACTTGAAATAAAAAGATGATGAAGAACAAGATGAATGAAAAGATTAAAGGAAGGCTTGTATTAATGATTAATGTTGAACAAATAAAAGACAAGATTAAACTACAAGATTTGGAAGAACAATAATCAAAATCACCAAACACCCTAGTGGTGTTGGTGATGACTACGAACAAGAAAAGAGAAAAAGAAGGGAATGAAAAAAAACTGGATGAAAAGTGTGAGGGGAACCCTTTATATAGGTGTCCCCTTTGGTTGGTGAGTGGGCTTTCTCCCGTTCTTCTTGTCTTCTCGTCTTTTCAGAAAAGTTGACGTTTTCGATTATGATTCGGGATTTGTCGTCGATTAAATTCAACTCGTCTTTTAATTTCTTCGTTTAATAGACTTGAGTTTCTTCGACTTATGTAAATCTTCCATCTTTGGTCCTTTTCTTCGATAGATCGTCAAATAGGCCCAGTGACTTCAAATCTTTTGCATCTCTTGGACAATAAACTCTGTCTTGAGTCTTTTCTTTGATAAACCCCGTGCAATCCCATGTTTTCTTCAATATTCATCCGGTTGGCTCTGAAAACACAATAAACACAAAAACCACGCATAATTCCAAACAAATGATATTAAATACGCGTTTTGGTCTCGTTTTAGCCAGAATTAAGTGGTAAAAGGATGGGTGTTTTCACACCTATCACCAGTGAACGAAGAAGATGAACTGAGAGGAATCCTACTTCCGAATCACTAGTGCTACATAAATACATACATGAATAAGTATTTTCTTACTAAATACGTAGTTGGTTTTATGTCATGTCTTAGCATATTTTATGTGTTCTTACCATGTTTTACTGTTTTTAAGCCTTAAACCGTGTTTATCTTATATTCTGTTTAATCTGATTAAGTATTTCTGGTATTTCATGTGTTATTATACTTACTGTGTAATAACAAGTAACTTTCCAAAAATAGCAGGTTTCCTAAAATAGAAAGTTTCCAAAAATAGAAAGTTTCCAAAAATAGAAAGTTTCCAAAAATAGAAAGTTTCCAAAAATAGAAAGTTTCCAAAAATAGAAAGTTTCCAAAAATAGAATTACTGCTTAAAATAGATAAGTTTCTAAAAATATAAAGTTTCCATAAATAGATCAGCTGGCTTAATTAAATAAGTTTCCATAAATAGATTAGCTGCCTGAAATAAATAAGTTTCTAAAAATAGAAGGTTTCCATAAATAGATTAGCTGCCTTATTTAATTAAGTTTTGATATGAGCTTAAACTCATATCCTTTTATCAACAAATAACCCTAAAACATGAAGCAAAATACCAATTTATCTTGCAAAAACAGCATTATGTGGAATGTTTGTGTTTGTGTACACTTGTGTAGGTAAAAGGATACATTTTCAAGCAAACAAGGAAAAATCAAGCTCAAATGGATGAAAAAGACAAAGAAGGATCAAAAGTGACAAGACTTTGAAGTACAAGGACCTATCTTGACAAATTGCCAAAGTTGAAGGACTAAAGTGTAAATATTGAACAAAGTCAAGATCAAAGTCAAAATTGGTCAACTATCAAGTCAACAAAGTCAAGGACCAATTCTGCTCAAAGATGAAGTTTGGAGGACTAAAAGTGTCAAAGAAACAAAGTTACAAGCCTTTAAATGCAATCTGCCAAAGTACAAGGGTTGAAACTGCCAAAGTTGGAAAGTTATACAAGCTTAATCCATGTGAAACAAATTTCAGCCAATAAGAAGAGAGAGAAAGTGGCACACGGATTGCCAAGTCACATGCATTTAATATCCACTATCAGCCGCCACATTAATTAACCAAATCCTAACAGTTCAATCCGTGTGACTTCGTTTTGACCACTCAGAGCATGCCACGTGTATCTTTCAAGCAACCAAAAAATTACCAGGATCGTTTTTGAGCTACAATGAATATCATGAAAAGTTGTTAACACCAAAAGTGTTTATTTTGGAGAGACGAACACAATGGTAACAACCAATTAACAAGAAATCCACTCAAGAAGAAAGCCCCAATTCGTGTTCTTACCTTGAAGATGAGTTTTGTAGAATTGTGCCACGTGGAGACCTGGGATTGGTCTCAACACGTCATCATCCCCAACAAACTCTTTCTTCATGTCTATAAATAGCCTGCTAGTCCTCATTTGTAACAAGTAGTAAAATTTTGTAAAAACACACACTTTTCAAGTTCCTTTCAACTTTCTTCCTTTTTAGCTTAACTACTCAAGAGTTTGACAAACTCTTGAGTTAGTTAGTTAGTTAGCTTCATTCCAACAACTTTGTAACCAATTTCCATTAATGAAATTTGAATTCTCCTTTTCTCGCCAAATCCCATATTCATCCTACTGTTCATACCTTGCTCCTATTTGATCAGTGAGTTACTGCATTGAGTTTGTTATGATCAATGAATGATCATAACTGATTTTTGAGAAGAATTGTAGCTGTTGTTAAGATTTCAGTTCAAGCCTTAGCTTTTTTAAGTTTTCAAGCCAAAATGATGAATTCTAGTTGATTTGTAGCTGATGTTGATAAGTAGATTGGTGATCTAGTGATAAGGTGGTGGTTATCACTAGGATAAGAGAGTTCAGCACTCCTCTTCTTCCCAATGGTTTCTACAAAAGGTTTTGAAGTTCTGATTTTGGTTCCACTTAATAAGTCAATGGCATGCTACATTTCCTAGTGTAATCTTGTTGTTTTTCTGATAAAAGTTGTTTAGTTTGGCTAATTGATTGATTGTGTACTACTTGTAGCTTAATCTTGTTTATCTGCTTTTGATTTTGGATTGAGTTCTAGTCATAGCTTATTTTCAGTCAATTTTAGTACTTGTATCTTGATTGAGTAATTGTTGTTCTTAGTGCTTACTTGTAGTCTTAAAACATCTCATTTTGAGTCTCAAGATTAGTTAGCTAAAAGGTTTCATTCAGTTTAAATCAGCACTTAAAAAGTCTTTGCAAAAGTTCTTAAATCTCAGTAAAGGAGTGTTTGGAACTAGCTTAAATTAAGTTTTCAAGTGTTGGATTTTGGAAAGTTAATGATCATTTCTAGTCAATAGGTCATAACAAAGTGTTTTAAGTCATTTTCAAGTCAAATTGTAAGTCAAAAAGGCAAATGGCAATAAAAAGTGTGGGTTAATTTTCATTCAAATTTGCTCTTAAAAAGTTCTCAATTTGATTTGCTTGGCATTTACTGGATTGTTGATGAAATCTTGCCAAACTTGTTCTGATTTGTAGTCCAATATATGTAGTTTCAGATTCTATAAGCATTCTATACAGTTTTCAATAAGCCAAGAGATATAAGCAAAATTCAGTAAGGCTGAGATAAGCCAAGTTTCTGTAACTTGAAACTGCTTTTTGAGATCTCTAGATCCTATTCATTAACCTAGCCATTTTATTTCACAAATCCACTTAGAATATAGTGTTTCATGAAATTTGAGAGTTTCAGCTTTTTGACAAAATAATTGGTCAACGCCTGGTCAACGATAAGCACAATTTAGCTTAATTCAAATTCCCAGCTTTTTACTTGATGAAATTTGTTCTAATTTGATTTCCCATTCATCATTTGAGCTTCTTAATCAGTTTTGGAAAGAAAATCAAGTTGTGCTTGTTTGGTTTGTTCTATAGCTTATTTTGGGCTTATCTTGAAGTGCTTATTTGCTTATTTTGAACATTCAGCCATATTCCTGTTAGAGGTCTTGCTTATTTTGAATTTGTAGTCTTTTGAAACTGGTTTCATTGAATTTGGTCCAGTAATAAGCTCAAACGAGCTTATTTTTCTTTCAAACCCGTTTTTGCTTAACAAGTTTCTGAAATTGCATTTTGGTCCTTGTTGTTTTAAGCAGTTTCTAATCATGGCTAATCTTCAATCTTTTTAGGGTTTTCACACATAAGTCCTTTTAGTTTTGAGTTAGTTTAAAATCAGTTAGTAAGTTTGGAATTTTGTTGCAAATTGGTTAGTTTGTTACTAGTTTTACATTTTTGATCCTTGTAGTTTACTGATTTTCATTTCAAGTCCCTAGACTTGTTAGAATTTTCATTTCAAGCATTTATATTTCTTAGAATTTACATTTTCAGTCCTTGTAGTTTAAAAATTTACATTTTGAATATTACTTGAATAAAAATTTGGTAAGTGCACTATGTTTTACATATAAGTAGGTAATATTTTTCAGTTTTTACAAGGCTTTGTTGAATTAGCAAATAGAATATCCAAAAAAGATTAACAACCAAAAACAGTTAAAAACCCGATATTGGTTGGACTTTCAATTAGCAAGAACTGAGAAAAACGAACTGCATTATACACAATTTCAAATGGCGCCGCTGCCGGTTCTTTGACTTTACGAGAGACTATCGATTGACGGTTTTCATTGGCTTTTGGGATCCGTTCACCTTGTGAACGTTATTTTTACGTATCATAAATCAAAAACAAATAAAAAATCAAAAATATAAAAATATATAAAAACTAAAAAATTAACAAAACAATTCTTTTCCTAAAGAATTGACCAAAAAATTTAAAAAATCCAAAAAGCAATCTTTTTCCTAAGAGATTGCACCCAAAAATATATATTATTGGATTCTCTCGGTTTTTATGTACATATAGTATTTTCTCTTAAAAAAACTCATAAATACAAAAATATTTTCCATATATTATTATAAGTAAATACGTATACGTATAAGAACAACCAATCTACATATCTTCCATAAGTATTGCCGAGGCAATACACCGTGTTGAGGGGCGTTCCGATCCTTGACACGTGTATCGATCAAACAAAATAAAGCAAGAATAGATAAATACTCTCAATAAGCAACAATTCGAAGAATACGAACATTTAAGTGAATAGAAAGGCGATGTGCTATAAAATGCCATCTAAGGGTCAATAGGTACTTAAGTGCTTCGCGCCACCTAACCCCCCGTTCACTTGTAAGTATTCTAAGAAGGAAGGCTTCATTGAGGGTCTTGCACCCAAGTAGTATATACGTATATTGTTATTTTCTTGTGGATATTTAATATTGAAACTCGAAGAGGATAATCCATTTCTCTTCAAAGTCACACGAGAGCTTCTCTCTCATTCCTCGTATTGAGTTGCATGCTCACTCGCGGGCGTGCACAAATACCGATTGGTGTACAACCTCTTCCTCCGAAAAGGAAGAAAAAGAGAAAGAGTAAGACTACCACCGTCCATCAAGCCGATCACGAGAATCGTGCTTTGACTCCTCCACCACAAGAAGCCATGGCTATTGATAATCGCTCTTTGTTGGAACGTATGCAAACCAATATTCATGGATATGCTAGTGCTATTAAGATTCCCGACTTTCCCGCAAACACATTTGAGCTACACATATCTATGATCACTATGGTTTCACAATCACCTTTCTTTGGTAACAAGAATGAGGATCCTCATGCCCACCTTAAGAGATTCCTTTATCTTTGCAATACCATTAAGCATAATGGAGTTCCACATGAGGTTATTAGGATGATGTTAGTGTCATTTTCCCTAGAGGGACTCGCTAAGCATTGGTTAGACACCTAACCACCCGATAGTACCACCACATGGGATGGTTTCACCACTAAGTTTTGAACAAGTTCTTTCCTCCACATAAGACTATGGCTTTGAGGACTTTAATTATAGGCTTTCAACAAAAACCTAGTCAATCCTTTAGTGATGCTTGGGAAGAGTATAGTGAGTTATTGAGGAGATGCCCTAATAATGGATTGGATCATGTTCACCAAATCAATATCTTCTATAATGGCCTTAAATCTCACCACCAAGATTCACTCAATGCTTCCGCGGGAGGGAATATTCTTCTTAAAACCTACCAAGAGGCTTTGGACATCATTGAGACTAAAGCAATGGTTCAAACAAACAATCAATTTGAAGAAAGGGTTCATGTTATCCAAAACAATTCTCAAAACCCTTGTGATAACCAATTCCTTAAATATCACCAAGAGATCCTTCAATAAGTCAAACAAGGACAACAAGAAATGACTCAAGAGATAGTTCAAGCCCTTAAGACCGTTTCATTGAACAATTCTTCAAATAATGGGAATGCCATTACTCTTTCTTGTGTCACTTGTGGAGGTCCCCATTCTTATGAACAATGTGATAAGGTGCAAGTTTATCAAGGGGAATGCTATGCTTACCAAGAGGAACATCGTGAACACTTCAAGCCAAATATCAATCCAAATAACCTTTCTTACAAGTCCCAAAACTACCTTACTCCACCCGGATTCCCACCCCAACCACCCACCCAAATTCAACAAAATTCTCCTCAAATTTTACCAAGGAATCAAGGGCAAAGACCACCTTACCAAGGAAATAACTACAAGGCACCCAATCAATTTCAACCTTAAGCAAATACCTTTTATCCACCAAATCAAGGATTTAATGCCCAACCTTTACCTTTCCAACCTCAAGGTTTTCAAGGTTATGTGCCACAAGATTATAACACAATGGATTTCTTGCACAAAATGAATCAAGAGAATGAAAGGAAGTTCCAAGAGAATGAAAGGAAGTTCCAAGCTATTAAGAAGAAAATGAATGATCAAATGAAACGTATAGCGGAAGAACAAACCAATAGGGTTTTAATGGCATTAAATCAAAGACCACAAGGGGCTTTACCTTCCAACACACAAACTAATCCAAGGGCCAATGTCAATGCCATTACAACAAGGAGTGGCATAACAACAAAGGATCCTTCACCTCCTAAACCTACTATTGTTCAACCCACTTGTTCTCCTACTTGTGACAAGCCTTCTACTTCTACTTCACCTCCTCAAAATGCTCCTATTCACTCAAACACACCTTCTCAACCTACTCATACTTCTCCTTTACCTTCCACACTTCCCAATGAAGAAGCTAACAAAGACAAATCTTCCACTACAACACCTATTCCACCTACACCAAAACCTACTCTTCCATATCCTTCAAGGTTGAAAAAGGACAAGTTAAAGAACAAGGATGACATCCAAGTCTCCAATTTCTTAAGGATGTTCAAGCAACTCAACATTAATATCTCCTTTGCGAAAGCTCTTGCTTATATGCCAAAGTGTGCTAAGATGTTCAAGGATTTGATCTCAAACAAAGAAAAATTGGTTGATTTTCCCAACACATCCCTTAATGAAAATTGTTCCGCGGTGTTACTTAAAACCTTACCAACAAAACTTGGAGATCCGGGGCGCTTCTTGATACCTTGTAATTTTCCCGGTGTTGAAAATTGCATGGCTTTGGCGGATCTAGGGGCGAGCATAAACCTCATGCCTTTATCGGTTTGGAAACAACTATCTCTTCCCGAGCTCACTCCCACTAGGATGACTCTTGAACTAGCCAACCGAACCATAGCTCACCCTGTAGGTATAGCGGAAGATGTGTTTGTAGGTGTGGATAAGTTTACCTTTCCGGCCGACTTTGTAGTGGTCGATTATGACATGGATCCTAGAGTGCCTTTGATTGTTGGTAGACCGTTTTTGAGAACGGGTCGTACCTTGATAGATGTGGCGGAAGGAGAATTAATTATGAGAGTAGAAGATGAGAGAGTGGTGTTTAAGTTAGGGAAAATTTGTGATAGGAAAGAGGTTAAGGAATCTAGACCTTGTGAGACTATTAACATTGTTGATGTGCTAGATGAAGTGTGTAATGAACACTTTCATGATGCTTGTAAGAGTACTAGTGATGAGATGCCCCATGTTGAAACCGTGGCCTCAATTGCTCCCTCTTTAACACCTTTTGGAGAGAGTGATTTCCTCTTGGAGGAATTTGAGTCAAACTTTCTTGGTGATGATGATTCTCCCATCAATTGGGAAGAAGATATTCTTACAATCCAAAAGTTGCTCAATGAGGACCCTATTCCTTCTCCTATTCCACAAGAGATTACCATTGAGGAACCTTCCATAGTAAAACCTTCCATAGAGAGTCCACCTCCTATTGAACTTAAGGACCTTCCATCCCACTTAGAGTATGCTTTCTTAGAGGGCAAAGACCAATTACTGGTTATCTTTGCTAAAGAATTGAAAGAGGATGAGAAGGAGCAACTTATTGAAGTTCTTAAGAAACATCAGAAAGCCTTAGCATGGAAAATATCCGACATAAGGGGAATTGATCCACATTTTTGTACACACAAAATCCTTATGGAGGATGACTATAAACCCGCCATTCAAAACCAAAGGAGAGTTAACCCAAAAATCCATGAGGTTATTAAGAAGGAAGTGATTAAACTCTTAGATGCGGGTATGATTTACCCCATTTCTGACTCTCCATGGGTTAGCCCGGTTCATTGTGTTCCAAAGAAGGGTGGAATCACCGTGGTGCCTAATGAGAACAATGAGCTTATTCCCACGAGACTTGTGACCGGTTGGAGAGTTTGCATTGATTATAGAAAACTCAATGAGGCAACTAGGAAAGACCATTTCCCGCTTCCCTTTATGGATCAAATGCTTTAACGCTTAGCGGGAAATGAGTACTATTGTTTTCTTGATGGCTTTTCGGGTTATTTTCAAATACCCATTGACCCTAAGGATCAAGAAAATACCACATTCACTTGTCCCTACGGTACATTTGCTTACAAGAGGATGCCTTTTGGCTTATGTAATGCACCGGGGACGTTTCAAAGGTGCATGATGGCGATTTTCCATGACATGATAGAGCAAACCATGGAGGTTTTTATGGATGACTTTTCCGTCTTTGGAAATTCATTTAGTTCATGTCTCACCAATCTTGAAAGAATGCTTAAGCGTTGTGAGGAAACACGTTTAGTGCTTAATTGGGAGAAATGTCACTTTATGGTGAAAGAGGGGATTGTTTTAGGATACAAGATATCCAACAAGGGATTAGAAGTTGATCGAGCTAAAATTGATGTGATTGCTAAGCTTCCCCCACCCACCTCGGTTAAAGGTGTGAGGAGTTTCTTAGGTCATGCGGGATTTTATAGGCGCTTTATACAAGATTTTTCTAAGATCGCTAGACCGATGACTCACTTCTTGGAGAAAGAGGCTCCTTTCATTTTTAACAAAGATTGTTTAGACTCTTTTGAGACTCTTAAGGAAAAATTGACTAAGGCTCCCGTTTTGGTTTCTCCAAATTGGGAATTACCTTTTGAGCTTATGTGTGACGCTAGTGATTATGCGGTGGGGGCTGTCTTAGGACAAAGAGTTAATAAGCATTTTCAACCTATACACTATGCGAGTAAAACCATGACTGGTGCACAACTTCATTACACTACCACGGAAAAAGAGTTGCTTGCTATAGTATATGCTTTTGAAAAGTTTAGACCATATCTTGTGCTTTCCAAAACCATAGTGTATACGGATCATTCCGCTCTCAAGTATCTTATGACAAAACAAGATGCTAAGCCTAGGCTTTTGAGATGGGTTTTGTTGCTTCAAGAGTTTAAGATAGAGATTCGTGATAAAAAAGGGGCCGAGAATTTAGCGGCGGATCACTTGAGTAGACTTGAGCATCCTTTTCAAGGAGATTTACCACACCAAGAAATCAATGAATCTTTTCCATTAGAGGAGCTCATGTCTATCTCTTCCCAAGAGGATGCCACTCCTTGGTTTGCGGATATCGCAAACTATCTTGTGGGCAATGTGCTTATTGAGGGTCTTACTTATCAACAAAAGAAGAAGTTTCTTAAGGAAGTTAAGTATTACTTTTGGGATGATCCATATCTTTTTAGGCAATGTGCGGACCAAATCATTAGACGGTGTGTAGATGGGCCCGAGGCATTTAAGATCTTAGAAGAGTGTCATAAAGGACCTACGGGTGGACATTTTGGGCCTAACTATACCGCCAAGAAAGTCTTTGATTCGGGTTACTATTGGCCTTCCATTTACAAAGATGCCCATGAAATGGTGAAGTTTTGTGATGTTTGTCAAAGACAAGGAAAAATTACACAACGTGATGAGATGCCACAAAATTTTATCCAAGAGTGTGAGATATTTGATGTATGGGGCATTGATTTCATGGGACCTTTTCCATCCTCTAAGGGAAACAAGTATATACTTGTGGCGGTGGATTATGTGTCCAAATGGGTGGAGGCTAAAGCCTTACCTACCAATGATGCTAGAGTTGTTGTGAAGTTTTTGAAACAATTGTTTGCTAGATTTGGTGTACCTCGGGCCATCATAAGTGATCGTGGTACGCACTTTTGTAATGATCAATTCACGAGAGTTATGAAGAAATATGGAGTGAATCATAGACTTTCTACCGCGTATCACCCTCAAACAAATGGTCAAACCGAGGTCACAAATCGTGGTTTAAAGAGAATTTTAGAGAGAACGGTGGGAGAGCATCGAGCTTCTTGGTCGGATAAGCTTGATGATGCTTTGTGGGCGTTTAGGACGGCTTTTAAAACACCAATTCGTTGTACGCCTTATAGGCTTGTCTATGGAAAAGCGTGCCACCTCCCATTTGAGCTAGAACATAAGGCATCTTGGGCTCTAAAATGGGCTAACTTTGATTTAAACCAAGCCGGTTCCCATAGGAAAGATCAACTCAATGAGATGGATGAATTGAGAGCCAATGCCTATGAAAATTCTTTGCTTTACAAGGAAAAGACTAAGAAATTGCATGATGCTAAGATCAAGAATCGTGAGTTCAAAGTTGGAGAGCCGGTTCTCCTCTTTAACTCAAGATTGAAACTTTTTGCGGGCAAGCTTAAGTCGAGATGGTCCGGTCCATTCACTATTACTCAAGTGTTTCCCTATGGAACTCTTGAGTTGTCACAACCCGATGGTCCAAATTTTAAAGTGAATGGTCACCGTGTTAAGCATTACATTGGGGAGGACATTTCCGTTGAAATGGTCCAAGAGATCCCCATTTTCCCCATGAATTAATTCATTGAGGGACGAGTCGAGCTAGAGACTCATTAACTCAAGCATCGTATAACTAGGTTTAGAGTGTTGTAGGTTAGAAATAAAGGTATAGACTTGGAGATAAGTGTAGGGGAGACCTTCTTTTGTCTTCATGATTGTTTGTAGGGTTGCTCACTCATCTCATGCTTTGGATCTTATGGAGGAGGCCCTTGTATCCGGTTCACTTCGTTACTATAGTGATTTTTCATTGACACTTTGTGCTTAAACATGATTTCACTAATAGTTGTCCTTTCCTTAACTTGGGTTAAGCAAAGTCTATTCATTGTCATAAGTGTAGGGGAAGTTTTTATACTTCCATGCTCTTAAACATTGAGGACAATGTTTAGCTTGAGTGTAGGGGGGTCTTCTATCGAAGTGACCTTACCTAGAACTTGTCATTGTCTTGCATGATAACATGGAAAATTGATTTTTCAACATTTTTCAACTTTTTGATCTACTTTGGCCAACAAAAATATGCATCCATAATCTTTGCATCAATCATTTTTCATTTTGCATAACACATTTGCATTGTATATATTTCTTCTTTATTTCAAAAATATATAAAAAGGAAAAATATAATAAAAACATGGTTTTAACAAGTTTAGACTTCTTTGACATATTAGGCCCGCCATGGATATTTTGACTCAACCCGAGTTTGCTTATCTTAGCATTCTCTAGCTAGTATCCTTAACCATGTAGTCCTTCATTGGTCTATTAGGCTAAGCATCCACCAATCCCATTATTTGAGATTTTAAATTTGTGGAGAATGGGAAATGATAGAGTTGAAGCAAGTGTAAAAGGGCTAGATAAACTTCATGATAATTACTTGTGGCTAAACCCTTCTCTTCTTTACCTCTATTTTCTTCGCATGTATATAATTGTTAATAAATAATCAAGTACGGTTTTAATTGGTTTGTAATCTCTTATGCATTTTTGACTAATCATTCATGGTTGATATGAGTACGTCTTAAGATTCTAAGTTAGTACGTTTTATGTGTACTAGACTTATGTCATGCTACATATTTAGCGGGTGTTTTTCCTTTTATTCTTTTCAAATTTCTTAGTGAGGAATAAAGAAAAATAAGAGCGGCTTATGAAAAAAAAATGAGTGGCTAGAAAAAAAAAAGAGAGAAAAAAAAGAAAAGAAAAAAAAATATATACGAGACTCCCAAGAGGGGATGTGTGGTGTTAATTATAGTGACTATTGAGTTCCAATATTACCTTGACGGGTTGCGGGGATTCAATAGATTGCTCCAATCCAATATTACCTTGACGGGTTGCGGGGTTGAAGATCCAAAGTCTCAAAAAGATGGCGGATGTAAATTATTGCGTGAGTTTTATTTTTCTTTCCCTAGCGAGTGTGTAGCTACTTATGAAAGCATGACATGAGGATTTTACACATAAGGCGAATGACTTATTACTCTTGAAAAGGACTTGTATTAATTGTGAGCGGTTTTTCAAGTAATGGATGAGAGGATTACTTAGGATTAAAACCGTGCTTCCTTATTTTTGGATTTTGCACTTCTTATACTTCACACTTGAATAAATGACAAATTTGCCCACAAGCAATTTGCTCAAATAATAACCGATTCCACATTTAATTGTCATGAATAAGTTGATGCACTTTTTACTTGTGAATGCAATGATCCCATTTTTAAGCTTGGTATGGGGAAAGTGAAACTTGAGGGTGATAAGTGTCCATGGTACCCAAGCCCTAATCTAAGCCATTGAATTCTTAATGAGTTAATTCCATCAAAACCATTTCAAGAAAAATTAACAAGATATAGATAAAATTGTATTTTGTTCATTGCATTATTAAAAGTCAAAATCATGCATCATGTAGTTTTGAGTAAGTGTAGATGCATCTCATATGGCCAAGGTGGGTTAATTATGAGGGAAATGTAAATTTGAGCTTTAAAATATATTATTGCATGAGGACATGACAATGTTCAAGTGTATGGGATTTGATATGAGCTTAAACTCATATCCTTTTATCAACAAATAACCCTAAAACATGAAGCAAAATACCAATTTATCTTGCAAAAACAGTATTATGTGGTATGTTTGTGTTTGTGTACACTTGTGTAGGTAAAAGGATACATTTTCAAGCAAACAAGGAAAAATCAAGCTCAAATGGATGAAAAAGACAAAGAAGGATCAAAAGTGACAAGACTTTGAAGTACAAGGACCTATCTTGACAAATTGCCAAAGTTGAAGGACTAAAGTGTAAATATTGAACAAAGTCAAGATCAAAGTCAAAATTGGTCAACTATCAAGTCAACAAAGTCAAGGACCAATTCTGCTCAAAGATGAAGTTTGGAGGACTAAAAGTGTCAAAGAAACAAAGTTACAAGCCTTTAAATGCAATCTGCCAAAGTACAAGGGTTGAAACTGCCAAAGTTGGAAAGTTACACAAGCTTAATCCATGCGAAACAAATTTCAGCCAATAAGAAGAGAGAGAAAGTGGCACATGGATTGCCAACTCACATGCATTTAATATCCACTATCAGCCGCCACATTAATTAACCAAATCCTAACAGTTCAATCCGTGTGACTTCGTTTTGACCACTCAGAGCATGCCACGTGTATCTTTCAAGCAACCAAAAAATTACCAGGATCGTTTTTGAGCTACAATGAATATCATGAAAAGTTGTTAACACCAAAAGTGTTTATTTTGGAGAGACGAACACAATGGTAACAACCAATTAACAAGAAATCCACTCAAGAAGAAAGCCCCAATTCGTGTTCTTACCTTGAAGATGAGTTTTGCAGAATTGTGCCACGTGGAGACCTGGGATTGGTCTCAACACGTCATCATCCCCAACAAACTCTTTCTTCATGTCTATAAATAGCCTGCTAGTCCTCATTTGTAACAAGTAGTAAAATTTTGTAAAAACACACACTTTTCAATTTCCTTTCAACTTTCTTCCTTTTTAGCTTAACTACTCAAGAGTCTGACAAACTCTTGAGTTAGTTAGTTAGTTAGCTTCATTCCAACAACTTTGTAACCAATTTCCATTAATGAAATTTGAATTCTCCTTTTCCCGCCAAATCTCATATTCATCCTACTGTTCATACCTTGCTCCTATTTGATCATTGAGTTACTGCATTGAGTTTGTTATGATCAATGAATGATCATAACTGATTTTTGAGAAGAATTGTAGCTGTTGTTGAGATTTCAGTTCAAGCCTTAGCTTTTTGAAGTTTTCAAGCCAAAATGATGAATTCTAGTTGATTTGTAGCTGATGTTGATAAGTAGATTGGTGATCTAGTGATAAGGTGGTGGTTATCACTAGGATAAGAGAGTTCAACACTCCTCTTCTTCCCAATGGTTTCTACAAAAGGTTTTGAAGTTCTGATTTTGGTTCCACTTAATAAGTTAATAGCATGCTACATTTCCTAGTGTAATCTTGTTGTTTGCCTGATAAAAGTTGTTTAGTTTGGCTAATTGATTGATTGTGTACTACTTGTAGCTTAATCTTGTTTATCTGCTTTTGATTTTGGATTGAGTTCTAGTCATAGCTTATTTTCAGTCAATTTTAGTATTTGTATCTTGATTGAGTAATTGTTGTTCTTAGTGCTTACATGTAGTCTTAAAACATCTCATTTTGAGTCTCAAGATTAGTTAGCTAAAAGGTTTCATTCAGTTTAAATCAGCACTTAAAAAGTCTTTGCAAAAGTTCTTAAATCTCAGTGAAGGAGTGTTTGGAACTAGCTTAAATTGAGTTTTCAAGTGTTGGATTTTGGAAAGTTAATGATCATTTCTAGTCAATAGGTCATAACAAAGTGTTTTAAGTCATTTTCAAGTCAAATTGTAAGTCAAAAAGGCAAATGGCAATAAAAAGTGTGGGTTAATTTTCATTCAGATTTGCTCTTAAAAAGTTCTCAATTTGATTTGCTTGGCATTTACTGGATTGTTGATGAAATCTTGCCAAACTTGTTCTGATTTGTAGTCCAATATATGTAGTTTCAGATTCTATAAGCATTCTATACAGTTTTCAATAAGCCAAGAGATATAAGCAAAATTCAGTAAGGCTGAGATAAGCCAAGTTTCTGTAACTTGAAACTGCTTTTTGAGATCTCTAGATCCTATTCATTAACCTAGCCATTTTATTTCACAAATCCACTTAGAATATAGTGTTACATGAAATTTGAGAGTTTCAGCTTTTTGACAAAATAATTGGTCAACGCCTGGTCAACGATAAGCACAATTTAGCTTAATTCAAATTCCCAGCTTTTTACTTGATGAAATTTGTTCTAATTTGATTTCCCGTTCATCATTTGAGCTTCTTAATCAGTTTTGGCAAGAAAATCAAGTTGTGCTTGTTTGGTTTGTTCTATAGCTTATTTTGGGCTTATCTTGAAGTGCTTATTTGCTTATTTTGAACTTTCAGCCATATTCCTGTTAGAGGTCTTGCTTATTTTGAATTTGTAGTCTTTTGAAACTGGTTTCATTGAATTTGGTCCAGTAATAAGCTCAAACGAGCTTATTTTTCTTTCAAACCCGTTTTTGCTTAACAAGTTTCTGAAATTGCATTTTGGTCCTTGTTGTTTTAAGCAGTTTCTAATCATGGCTAATCTTCAATCTTTTTAGGGTTTTCACACATAAGTCCTTTTAGTTTTGAGTTAGTTTAAAATCAGTTAGTAAGTTTGGAATTTTGTTGCAAATTGGTTAGTTTGTTACTAGTTTTACATTTTTCATCCTTGTAGTTTACTGATTTTCATTTTAAGTCCCTAGACTTGTTAGAATTTTCATTTCAAGCATTTATATTTCTTAGAATTTACATTTTCAGTCCTTGTAGTTTAAAAATTTACATTTTGAATATTACTTGAATAAAAATTTGGTAAGTGCACTATGTTTTACATATAAGTAGGTAATATTTTTCAGTTTTTACAAGGCTTTGTTGAATTAGCAAATAGAATATCCAAAAAAGATTAACAACCAAAAACAGTTAAAAACCCGATATTGGTTGGACTTTCAATTAGCAAGAACTGAGAAAAACGAACTGCATTATACACAATTTCAAGTTTCTAAAAATAGGAAGTTTCCATAATTAGAAATAAGCTGGTTAAATAAGCTAAGTATATAAGCCTAAGTGTTCTAATGATTATTTTCTAAGTCATATGATATAATGTATAGTTTAATAATTATTCCATGTAATTAAATTAAACTATAGGTTAAAATATTTAATTAAAGTATAACATGTTTTTAATTAAAAAATGTTAAATACTTAGGTTAAAACATGTATTATTATATATTAATAATATAACCTAAGTCATGTTAATTAATTAATTATAAATCATGGTTTTGAAATAATTAATTAATTATAAGTCTTAAATATAAAATACTTATGTTAATTAATTTCATGATTATTAACAATTAAAATAACCTAAGTCATGTTATTAAATTAATCATGTCATTTTATTAATTTAATTTTTAACATAAGATCATAAAACATAAAAAAACTAAACATACACCATGAACCGGATCTAGAATAAAAACAATTAACCGGACATGAAATTGACACCGTACCCCGAACCAACTCGGGGTACCCCGTGCCTTGATGCTGCCGTGGGACCCACACACACTAACCAAGACCATATGGTCTTGGTGGTGGTCGGTTTGGCCAAACCGAAACCCCTTCGGGTTCGGTGCAGCCTGCGGCCAAAAACAAACACCCCTTAAAACATACTTTTGATTTTATTTAACCCCAAATCATGTTAGATCCATGTTTATTTATTAGGTTTTAGTAAAAACATAACATGTTCTTGATTTATTAAATGATCAAATCAAAAGAAAAGGTTTAAAAAGGATTTACCGAATTCGTGGATCAAAAGGATGAAGAACAAACACGATCACCAACTACAATTCCAAGATCCAAGATCACAAACCACCTCCTTGTGGTGGTTGTAGGGTGGCGGCACAAAGAAGAAAGGGAAGGAGGGTTTTAGGTTTTTTTTCTAAAATCTTCTGTGAATGAAAATGAGTAGTGAAAAATTATTAACCCCCCTTTAGTAAAATTTACAAATGGGTGTGGCCCATTTGTCCTTGTAGCCGCGGGTAGGGGCCCCACTTGGGGTACCCGTACCTTTTTCCGTGTCTCGATGTTAAGTTATATATTCGTGATTATTTGTGTTCGCGTTTTAAGTGTTCTCGTTTCGTACATACCGTAATCTAATATATTTAATTACGCTCGTAATAAATATATATTCGTAATTACTAATAGTTCGTGTTTTAAATACGTTCATGATTTCATGATCGCATGCTCGTGATTAATTATCGTCAAATAATTATTACGTGATCGTGCGTAGTAAATACTTACCGTGTTCTAACACGTACGTAATACGTAAAATCCTAACACGTAATCGTAATCATGCTATATTAGGAAAGTTTTAATCTAGTACGTACGATCTTAAGGGGACTATTCATGGTAAAAGCATGCGGGTTTTACAACTCTTCCCCCCTAAAAAGAATAATTCGTCCCCGAATTATAGATAAAGTAAACTGGAAAAGAAGAACATACCCGAATTCAAAATATGAAATGAGGGTAAGAAGCCCGGATAGACTCCTCTGTTTCCTAAGTGGCTTCCCGCTCTGTATGATCCCTCCATAGAATTTTGACGAATGGAATCGTCTTCTTTCTCATAACTCGTTCTTGTCTGTCAAGAACTCGTTCGGGTTCTTCTATAAAAGTGAGATCTTCACGTATTTGTTCTAGTGGATACTGAACCATGTGAAGGGGATGATACTGGTACCCTCTGAGTAAGGACACATGAAACACATTGTGCACATACGAAAGCTGCGGAGGTAACGCGAATCGGGAAGATACTTCACCGACTCGTTCAATGATATCAAACGGTCCGATGAAACAAGGACTGAGCTTCCCTTTAACCCTGAAGCGTCAAACACCACGTGCCGGCGAAAACTTAAGGAAGACGTGATCTCCTACGTTAAAGTGTATATCCCTACGAAGCTTATCGACGTAACTCTTCTGACGTGACCGTGCCTCCTGAATTTTCTGCTTAGCTACTGCGATCTTCTCATTGGTCATCTCTATGATTTCCGGTCCTTCAAGTGCTCGCTCACCAACCTGATCCCAGCAGATTGGGGCGCGACACTTTCTGCCATACAACATCTCAAATGGAGCACACTTGATACTTGCGTGCCAACTGTTGTTGTATGCAAATTCCACCAAACAGATGTAATCGTCCCAATCGCCCGTCCATTCCAATGCACATGACCTCAACATATCTTCCAATGTCTGAATGGTTCGCTCCGACTGTCCGTCCGTTTGAGGATGAAAAGCCGTGTTAAGCTTAAGTTGTGTACCCCAAGCTTTCTGCAGACTTTTCCAAAAGCACGAAGTGAATCGAGGATCTCTGTCTGTGACGATGCTGGATGGTGCACCATGGAGTCTCATGATCTCTCTTCTTTACGTATATGCGAGTTTACTTACCGAATCTTCCTTGCGGATCGGTAAGAAATGAGCTAATTTGGTATGTCGATCAACGATAACCCAAATTGCATCGTGCTTCCTCTTGGTAGGCGGAAGACCAGTAACAAAATCCATGGTGATTTTGTCCCACTTCCACTTTGGGATATCTAACGGTTGAAGGAGACCGCCAGCTCGCTGATGCTCGATCTTAACCTGCTGGCAGGTAAGACATTTGGAGACGTAAGTGGCCACATCCTATTTCATACCACTCCACCAAAAGTACTGCTTGATGTCATGGTACATCTTAGTCGAACCAGGATGTATAGAGAATGGGGAGCTATGAGCTTCAGCTAACAAAGCTTCCCGGAGTTCTTGGTCATCAGGAACACAAAGTCTCGTGCCCTGCCATACGATACCATCTGCATCTACTCTGAATTCTGTCTGCTTCTCCAAATTTTGTACTATCGCCCAGATTTCTCCGTCATCCGTCTCTTATGATTTCCATTTCTATTCTAATGCAGTTGATCATTCCGGACTTCCTTCTAAGAGCATCTGCTACTACATTTGCCTTTCCGGGATGATACTGTAGATTTATGTCGTAATCCTTCAATAGCTCCAACCATCTCCTCTGCCTCATGTTCAATTCATGCTGAGTGAAGATATACTTCAAATTCTTGTGGTCCGTGAAAATGTCACATGATTCTCCATATAAGTAGTTTATCCATATCTTCAATGCAAACACTACTGCAGCAAGTTCCAGATCGTGCGTGGGGTAATTTTCTTCATAAGGCTTAAGCTGCCGTGAAGCGTACGCGATCACTTTCCCATGTTGCATGAGAACACAGCCAAGTCCCTTCCCCGATGCATCGCTGTAGATTTGAAATCCACCCGTACCAGATGGTAGAGTAAGAATAGGTGCAGATACTAGCTTCTGCTTCAGGTCTTCAAAGCTCTTCTCTCGATCTTCAGACCAGACGAATTTCTCTCCTTTCCGCATCAGTTTTGTGACAACCGTGGTTTTGAGGTTCGTCACTTGGTCTTACTTTTAGGTTATTTTATGTGTGACTACTTGATGTTTGTGCTTACGTGTTTATTTTGTGTGAACGAGGTTGGTGTGATTATCGTTTATGAGTATAGAGTACTCATAAGTAAATCGAGGAACGGATAATTCATGTTCATGAGATCACAATTAGTGACTATGAAATGAAATGGTGATATTTTGGTGGTTACGTATACGTATAAGTATTATAGTAATAGTGTATTTTTTTTAGGATTTACGGTTTAGCATTTAGAGGTCTCGGATAAGGTAATTAGTCATATGAATATTTTTCGGGATGGTTTTAAGTCATTTAGGACTTAGTTATAAAGTTTATTTCAAAATTTGAGATTTTTTTTAAAAGTGTATATTTTACGTCTTTTTAGGTAAAACGCGTAAATTTGACTAGTTTTACGGTTTTGAGGTTTTGGAGGCTTTAGGAGCTGAAATAAATTAAGGTAAATTAAGGTAACATTATTAATACATATATTAATAATAAAAAAGAAAAAAGACGAAATATGAGGGGGTGTAGGTCGGTTGGACGATCAAAAAGAAAATGGGAAGGAGGAAAAAAGGAAAGTGGGCTTTGGGTTGGACTAAGATTCACCCATACCCTATATATTATTTTGTACACAACCAAAATTCATTATCTATCTCCTGGAGACAAATTACATTCGTGGGTTTCACAAAAGTTAGGGTTCTTCATATTTTTTTTGGGGTTTTTCATAAATCGAAGGTAAAGTCTTTAATCCCTTTTTAATTTAATTGTTTTAATGATTTCTTAATCATTCTTATGATGGATTAGGGTTAGGGTTTATATAAAATCAGTAAATTAATGATGTTATAATCATAATATGATGATCATATAATCTAGGGCTTGTATTAGATGGGGTTATAGGTAATTAATTAGTTCAATTTGTTTAAACCCGTTTTTAAAAACTGGGCAGATTTTGAGTCATTTGTTTTGATCATATCGGGAGTTCTATAAACTCTTATTTTACGATCCAAGTACCCCTGGAAAGATATTTGAAGTGGCTATCCAATGTAAGAATCGAGAACTAAATTGGAGGTCGGGAAGTGGGTCAAAAACAGGTTACAACAGTCGGAGGTCAAAACAGTTTTGAATTCAGCCTGTTTTCTTTTTAAGTTTTGGGTTTTTTGGGGTACTTAGGGTTGCATTGGGATCTTCTCACGAACGTTAGAGATGGTTAATATGTTTTAGTAAGTATCTGCACTTGGGATAAGGTTGTGGTTTAGGGTAAGACCCTTAATGGTAACAAACTTTTAGTACGTTTAAAATCAGGAAATCTGGAATGACAAAAGTAGATATATGTATATCGGGGCCTTAACAGTAGCTTTAAGGTTAGGGAAAGTGGGAGGTGTTAGCCAACATATGTAAGGGTATGAATATTCCTTTTACAGAAACCATGGGTATGTTTAAGTGGACGTTTGACTTAAAGTTTTGAGACCTAAAAACTGGGACTGTTTTGGGTAAAATATGAACGGGTTAGTTATTAAACTTAACCAAGTTAAGGATTTGTTAAGGAAGGGTAATGGGGTGATTAGAGCTTATCAATGAGGTAAATATGTGGGAATAGGCTAGATGTCCATCATAGGTTGATGAGCCATCTTAGTGATTTGTTCATGTATTGATTGCGTGTTTTTAGTTTGTTAGCTTGTTGCTAGTGCGAGGACTTGTGAAGAAGCAATCATGTGAGTGTTCATAGTTTAACACTCTCATTTTTCGTATCGGTACAGCGGAAGGGTCTTTCAGAGTGTTACGGGATAGCACAATAACTCCAATCATAGACAACACATAAAAATGGTTGTACAAGGTTTAACAAACATTCATTCGATAAAAAGTTTCAAAAGTGTACAACATGTCCCAAATACAGGTCATTTAGTTTACAAAACACAGATCGAATGAACATTTTTAATATTAAGTGTGGGCCATCAGAGTCGATCTCCATCCGGATTACCTTCAAGCACCTAAGATAGAAAACATGCAAAAAAATCATATCAGCGAATGCCGAGTGAATTCATAGAGTTTAATGAAAACCGTTATATAAAACAATCATTTTTATTCATTTAAAATCAGAACACAGGTATAATATCGGAAGTAAGTCCACATATTGCTAGTCAGGCAATATATAAATCAAGCATACATCTGAAACCGTCCATGAGACCGCAGTCTCTATATTACCATGATAGGTAATATATTCATCGTTAATAGCGTCGTATCATATCGTTTATTTAGATTATATAGATTGAATAGATTATAGGATTATTATTAGCCGCATGACATTGTTACCATACTGTGAAAACAGCGGGCCGCGAACCCGACAAACAATTTGCCCATCTAAGTTAGCGTGTCGTCACAAAAATCACGCTATGGAATCTTCTCATACATAAATTCGCTTACCAATCAATGTGGTACGACGGGGATCAACCGTCAAGGCGCGAACTGGGGTGATCGTCCCCAAATAGTACTATCAAATGCATAAGCGTCTACCAAATCCCGATAGTTCACAATTCATGCTAATGGGACTTTAAGTGACATAACCTAACTACTAATAATCCTTTTAGTCTCGAATATAGGGTCATAGTATCATTCGGGTCCATATCATTTAGCATACAATCAGGACTACTTGTGTTCTATTTTTATAAAAATCTAGCATGTTATCTCCCTCGCGGGTTTACAAATCGTTTTATAAAACATTTAAAAGAGTGCGAGGCTATGAACTCACGTTTTTAATGAAAGGCGGATTATCGGCCACGGGCGTGCTTCGGTCACGGAAACCTATATAAATAATAATCGGTCATAGACTCGGTCCAATGACTTTTATCAAAATAACAATATACATATGATGATTTTGTACATATGATGATGATCAAGTGGATTTATATATCCTCGTTTACTCATTTTAGTGTTTACGTTTTGGTAACGTCTTACTAGTTCACTAGTTTTATCGATTTTACCTATTTTAAGTCCATTAATTCTTTTATAAGTTCTTTTACTTGTTTTTACCCATTTTATACCTATATGATCAGCATATATATTTTTCATGTTGGGCCCAAATGGGTTAAGCCCAATAAGCTCTTTTTACAAGTATTTATCTTATTAAGTCTAATTATTAGTCCAATAGGTTTAGTTAGCTCGTAAATGTCCGTAATTCTTATAGTTCGGGTTTTATCGGTTTTTACTTGTCTTAGTTATCTATACATCAGTATATGACTTTTATAAACTTTACATTAGACGGGTTTGGTCGTCTAAGTTTTATTTGGTGAAAAACGTTAATTTTACGGCGATAGCCGAAAAAGTCGTAAAAATCAAGTTTATAGTTTTTATTACTTATAAATATTATTTTTACCACCATTTATATAATTTACCCATTTAATTAACCTTTTATACATTTATATAAATAAGTTTTATAAGTTAGTGGGTTTATATTTTTACATTTTATAAATTATAATGTGAGTGCTTATATAATAATAATAAACATTATTTCCAAAATCTGATTTTAAACTTCATGTTCACCAGTTTTACCATATCTAGAGTTCTACAACGACTTAGAAGCTCATTTTTGGATGACAAGTTCTTCATAATATGTGCTACATATAACTTAGTTATAGCTACTGCCCATTTTGAGTTTAAGTTGCCTTAACAGTCCCTACAAAACTGCTTATTCAGATTACACCACCTAACTTGTTTTGATCATATCTCACTCATTATTTTGATTCCATTGCATGGCCAACTCTCACATGTGTATAACATCATCTACTTACTGTAAATAGATCAAACCATGCAATTTTATCAGTTCATCTTTTAGTTATCTACTGTTTTTATACAGCCAACTAAATAGTCAAGATTTTAGCTTCATTTCTTATAGTTATCATCATTTTTAAGCATATTTATCAACACTTGATCCCCACACAACATTTTTATCATCATATATACATCATATACATATACAAAATGAAAGAAAATACATTTGTTCTTTACAAAATAATAAGAGAAAAATGTAGAGGATGATCTTCTTTACCAATCCAAGTGGATTTCTTGTTTTAGGAAGGCAAGAACTTGATGAACACAACAAGTATCTCCAAGACCATCAAATATCAAGAACATAGGTTGGAAAATCAGCCCTAGGACACAAGCAAATCACCTCCAAAGATGTTAATATGGCCACCAAATGATCAAGGCTTCAAGAGAACACCTTAATAGGACTAGTAAACATGTGGTTTATGGCTAGAAAAGATCAATGATGGTGTTTGTTGGCTTATTTGGGACGGCAAGAGAGGGAGAGTTGAGAGGATTTTAGAGTGGATTGCATGTAAGAATGATGGTATAATGAAACAACATGCTAGTTTTGTGTTAGTGGAGAAAGGTTAGCTTAATGTGTAAGCATATGCTTACACATGTTGTAAGCTAGCTAAGACTTGATGCCACATATGTGTGGTGGTGTCAAGTTGCCGTCCCATATTGCTAGTGGGGTGGGACAAAGTGTTTTGTCCCATCTCACTAGTTTACGGGTATTTCTCGATTCTAGTTTTCTCGATTTGCGTGCCCTCGGGTTGTTTTACGAAAAACGTTTTTATAAATTATGAATCACCGTCACAAAACGAATCCAATAAAAATTGTCTCATCAAAAACGGAGTTCAAAAACGTAAATACGTAATCCTAAGGTTTCCGGTTTAGTCGTAAAAGACGCCAAATTATGCACGTAAGCCCAAATTTAAATCCGTAAATTGTGAGTTCGTCAACCAACACAAAATAAGTTTTAAAATATTATACGAGAAAATATTTCACTACCTGAAAATGTTAGATTTGTCACAGCTTTTCCTCCTAAAAGGGATCAACGTCCTCGTGATCCATTTCATTTGGATGTCCGTTTCTTATTGAAATCGAAGAGGTGCGGATATTTCTTCCACATTTCATCCTCTCGTTCCCAAGTATACTCCGGTCCATGCTTTGAATTCCATCGGATCTTGACAATAGGTATCCGACTTTGTTTCAGTTGCTTTACCTCACGGTCCATAACTTCTACGGGCTCTTCGATAAAATGCAACTTCCCATCTATTCGAACCTTACCTAACGGAATTTTCTCATCACTCACTGCTAGACATTTCTTCAGATTAGATACATGGAATGTGTTGTGAACACCATGAAGTTCTGGGGGTAACTCTAGTTTGTAAGCCACCGGACCTACTCTAGATAAAATCTTAAAGGGTCCAATATAACGGGGATTCAATTTTCCTCGTTTTCCAAATCTTATAACGCCTTTCCATGGCGATACTTTCAACATTACTCGGTCACCCACTTCAAACTCCATTGGCTTCCGCCGCACATCCGCTAACTTTTCTGTCTACTACGGGCAGTCAACAACCTCTTCTTAATCTGAACTATCATCTCCGTAGTCTCCCGGATCAATTCCGGTCACGTGAGCTGGGTATCCCCAACTTCACTCCAACATACAGGAGATCTACACTTCCTACCATACAAAGCTTCAAACGGTGCAGCCTTAATACTAGAATGGTAACTATTGTTATACGAAAACTCTTCTAACGACAAATGTTTATCCCAATTCTTACCAAAGTCTAACACACAAGCTCTCAACATATCTTCCAGTGTTTGTATCGTCCTTTCACTCTGCCCATCAGTCTGGGGGTGATAAGCAGTGCTCATGTCGAGATTCGTTCCCAAAGATCTTTGGAGAGATTTCCAAAAATTCGATGCGAATCTAGGATCTCGATTTGAAATGATCGATACAGGCACTCCATGCTTGCATACAACATTATCAAGGTATATTCCAGTCAGCTTCTCCAGTGAGAACTGCTCCTTAACCGGAATGAAGTGTGCTGTTTTGGTCAGTCTATCGACAATAACCCAAATCGAATTGTTTCCAGATGATGTTCTAGGAAGCTTGGTGATAAAGTCCATCGTAATTCGCTCCCACTTCCATTCAGGAATCTTTGGTTGTTGAAGCAGTCCTGATGGTTTTTGATGTTCAGCTTTAACTCTAGCACAAGTCAAGCATTGAAGAACATACATAGCTATGTCAGCTTTCATATTCGGCCACCAGTACAACTTCTTTAAATCATGGTACATCTTATCAGATCCTGGATGAATGGAATACTTAGATTTATGGGATTCTAACATAATCAAATCTCTTAAGCCTCCAAACTTAGGTATCCACATACGACCTCTTAAACATTTCACTCCATCAGCTCTAACCTCTAAAGGATCTCCTTCTCCTCGGAACCCTTCATTAACAAAATTCTCCTTCTTACAAGCTTCTATTTGCGCATTTCTAATTTGCTCGGGCAAATTATTGTGCACGGTCAAGACTAGAGAACGCACCCTGATAGGCTCTCTATCTTTCCTACTTAACGCATCGGCAACAACATTGGCTTTTCCTGGGTGATATTTTATATCACAGTCATAATCACTTAACAACTCTATCCATCTTCGTTGCCTCATGTTCAATTCCTTTTGGTCGAGAATATACTGTAGGCTTTTGTGATCGGTGAATACCGTACACTTGGTGCCATACAGATAATGTCTCCACAACCTAAGAGCAAAGACCACAGCTCCTAACTCAAGATCATGAGTAGTATAATTCTCCTCATTCTTCCTTAATTGCCTAGAAGCATAAGCTATCACTTTCTCTCTCTGCATCAAAACAGCTCCATAACCTCTAAGAGATGCATCACAATACACTACAAAATCTTCACTCCCGTCGGGTAATGATAAGATTGGCGCACTACATAATTTTTGCTTCAATGTCTGAAATGCTCCATCTTCATCACTTCCCCAAACGAAAGGTTTATTCTTCTGGGTAAGCTTAGTCAAGGGTTTAGCTATCAAAGAGAATTCTTTAATGAATCGACTATAATAGCCAGCCAATCCTAAGAACTGTCGCACTTCTGATGGCGTTGTCGGTGCAGACCAATTCTTAATAGCTTCAACCTTTGCAGGATCAACATGAATTCCATCTCTGTTAATCACATGACCAAGAAATTGCACACAATCTAACCAGAAATCACACTTCGAAAACTTAGCATACAACCTTTCATCCTTCAACAACTTCAAAACAATCCTCAAATGTTCTCTATGCTCATCTTCATTCTTAGAATAGATTAGAATATTGTCAATAAACACAATCACAAATTTATCCAAGTAGGGCTTGCACACTCGATTCATTAAATCCATGAAAACCGCAGGTGCGTTAGTTAACCCAAATGGCATTACTTGAAATTCATAGTGTCCATAACGAGTTCTAAATGCAGTTATAGGAATATCTTCTTCACGGACGTGAAGTTGGTGATATCCTGGCCGCAAATCTATCTTAGAATACACACTAGATCCTTGCAGTTGATCAAACAAATCATCAATCCTAGGTAAAGGATATCGATTCTTAATTGTCAACTTATTCAGTTCCCTATAATCAATGCACATACGAAAAGATCCATCCTTCTTCTTAACGAACAAGACTGGAGCTCCCCAAGGCGACGAGCTCGATCGAATAAAACCTTTATCAGACAACTCCTTAAGTTGCTCAGATAACTCCTTTAATTCAGAAGGGGCTAATCGGTAAGGCGCACGTGCCACCGGTGCAGCACCAGGAATTAAATCGATTCGAAACTCTACTTGCCTTATCGGTGGAAGTCCGGGTAAATCTTTAGGAAATACCTCAGGAAATTCACAAATAATAGGTACATCTTCCAATCGTTTCTCCCTAGACTCATTCCCGGTCACTTGAGCTAAGAATAACTCACAACCGTTCCTGATCTATTTTTGGACTTTAATACATGAACCGATTTTCAAACGGGATTCACCTCGACTACCATCAATTACTAACGTCCTATTCCTAAGAGGAATCTTAACCTTCTTCTCTCCACATAAAATAGTAGCATTGTTCAACGACAACCAATCCATACCAATAATAATATCAAAACTACCTAATTCTATCAACATCAAATCAATCGGAAAGGAATGGTTTAAGAGATTTAGAGAGCATCTTTCTAATAGCTTATTAGTTTTCACTAATTTACCATCAGCCAATTCCACCTCGTAACTTGTACTTATCTCAACAGGTTCAATATCAATAAGGGCACTAAATTTAGTGGATACAAAGCTCCTATCGGCACCCGAATCGAATAAAGCAACAGCATAATGATTGTTGAGTAAAAACGTACCGGTAACGATATTCAGATCCTCTTTCTTCACCTCAATTGTTCCAAGTTGGTAGATACCACCCTGGGGGTTTCTTCCAGGTACAATCGCTTTGAACTTGGGGCATTCCGATTTCCTATGACCTTCTTCATTACAGTTGAAGCAAATGGTTCCCTTCTTACACCTTTCAACCTTGTGTCCAAGCTTTCCTCAATTTTGGCACTTCCAGCAGTCGCCAACATGCCTCTTGTTGCCACACTTAGGACATCTATCATCGTTGCGCGGTGTATTGTTGGTAAGAGCATTTGCATTCCCCTTTCTCTTGTTCTGACGGCGATTGAAATTCTTCCTATAATCACCTCTATCTACACGCTCACCGTCTCCCTTTCTTTTCTCACCAACACGGGCTTCATCTTCCTTATCCTGAATTATCTGTCCAATGAGTTGGTAAGCCATTCGAACAGCATCATCAATGGTCAGTGGTTTCGATGATGTCACGTCCCCCCGGATATTCCTGGTCAACCCTTTCACATATTGCTCAATTCGGATCTCTTCGGGTTCAACCAATCGAGGACATAGCAAGGCCAACTCATGGAATCGGTTCGTGCAACTATCAATGTCCACACCTTTCATTCTCAAATGAATCAACTCTTGTTCTAACCTAATAATCACACTACGAGGACAAAACTCCAAAGTCATCCACTTCTTAATTTCAGCCCAAGGAGTAGCATTAGCAGCATCAAGACCCATGAAAGCAATTCTCCCGTTCCACCAAGTCAACGCACGACCTTTAAGAGTAGCCATAGCAAAAGTCACCTTATCTTCCTCCTTACACTTACTAATCCGAAACACCGATTCAATCTTTTCAATCCACTGGCTTAGTCCTACAGCACCTTCAGTTCCATTAAAAGGTAGAGGTTCACACTTCATGAACGTCACATAAGTACAGCCACCAACTTCAGGTGCATTCGTTCCAAGTCCTCCTACATTTCCTCCAGCATTAGCATTCACATTATTAGCATTCACATTCACATTAGTACCGCCAATTCCACTACCGCCAGCTCCACTACCGCCAGCTCCACTACCGCCAGCTCCACTACCGCCAGCTCCACTACCGCCAGCTTCATTTCTAGCATTTGCCATAAATTCAGTCATAGATGCGGTAACTTGCTCCGTAATAATCCTACGTACATCATCCTCAGTCACAGCCTTCTTGAGCGGCATAGTTCTATAATTTCACAATTTCAAAGTATTAAGCATTCATCCAACAAAGGATTCATATAACATGGATCGAATTCATAATCAAGATACAAATAAGGCACAATATGGAATTCAAGACAAGATACATATTTCATTCGATCTGAAACAAAAGTATTGTCTTAGTACATCCATATCAAAGTTCTAGCACTATATACACTCAAAATTCGTGCCAAATCTATTACTAACAAGTCGGTTCAGTCAAAGCTACAAAAGCACAAAAGATATAAAGGTCACTACTAAACACAGACTGGTCTACTGAGAACCGCTAGATGGTCCATCATCCATCGTCTTCTGAATCTTCGTCGGACGATCACTAGACACATCTTCAGCTGGGCGCTTACGGATTACTCCTCTTTCAACCATGTCGGCATAAAATCTACTGTTCCATCCGTGGGATATATTCAACTCCTTTTCGGCTTTCTCACGCATCGCACGAGCCACACTCAACTGAATCTCCATAGAATTCACATTTCTCTTCATAGCAGCATACTCACCACTTTCCAATACCGATAACCTCCTAAAAGCCTCATTCAATCCACTCTCTACATCACTCAAATCCAAACTAAGCAATTCTCGCTCTTTCTCGTCAACCTTTGTCTTCGACTCTAAATAAGCAACCTGAGTCTGAACAACACCTAATCCAACCTCTGTCACACAACTCTTAACACGGGAAGCATCTAGATCACGTCTCAAGGCCCATGGTGCAAGACCATCAATATGAGTAGCCTCTCGAGTACTAGACGACTCTCCTATCTCACGTCTACGAGTAGCAATACCATCAGTACCGTCAGGTGCATCGTCATCCTCATCCTCCTCTGATTTAGAATCAGATTCAGACGATTCAGACATTTCATCCCTAGGTAACTCATCCTCAGAATCAGACAAACAAACTGGTGGGGGCAAAGGCTCGCCCTCTGGAACATCATACGGATAAATAAGCTCAGCCTCCTCATCGTCATCAACCTCAACATCTATACCTACGTCCTCCTCGACGTCCTCGTCGTCAATCTCGTCATCTAAATCATCTAACCCAATCTCATCCTCATTCTCAATATCAGCATTCTCAATCTCCACATTCTCATTACCCACATTCTCAATCTCATTCTCTACTAAGTCAACCTGGGGGCAATCTGATCTCCTAGTCCTAACTCGGGCTCGGGATCCTCAAATGGTTCCTCCTCGTCATCAATATCAAAATCTACTAAGTCTAAATAAGGATCATCTTCTATATTAGGTTCGAGAATAGCATGGTTTTCTACAGGAATATTAGGGTCAGCCATGACAATCTGCATTTATATATATATATATCTCGTATTAGGATAACATACTAGTTAAACAATTACATAATGAAATCACGATATATACATATATATAAATTATATTATATATATTAAAATATATATCTTCTCAATAGGGCTTGTTGGTAACGTCGGAGATCTCTGGCACCGTTATAGTCAAAAGATTTTTCAAATATTTTCTCAAATGTTCATTGTCAAAAGATTTTGAAAAGTTTTGTTCAAAACCTTGGTTTTTAAAATCTTTTGTTCTCTACAACGAGAGCTCTGGTACCAAACTATAACACTCTCATTTTTCGTATCGGTACAGCGGAAGGGTCTTTCAGAGTGTTACGGGATAGCACAATAACTCCAATCATAGACAACATATAAAAATGGTTGTACAAGGTTTAACAAACATTCATTCGATAAAAAGTTTCAAAAGTGTACAACAGGTCCCAAATTATACAGGTCATTTAGTTTACAAAACACAGATCGAATGAACATTTTTAATATTAAGTGTGGGCCATCAGAGTCGATCTCCATCCGGATTACCTTCAAGCACCTGAGATAGAAAACATGCAAAAAAAATCATATCAGCGAATGCCGAGTGAATTCATAAAGTTTAATGAAAACCGTTATATAAAACAATCATTTATATTCATTTAAAATCAGAACACAAGTATAATATCGGAAGTAAGTCCACATATTGCTAGTCAGGCAATATATAAATCAAGCATACATCTGAAACCGTCCATGAGACCGCAGTCTCTATATTACCATGATAGGTAATATATTCATCGTTAATAGCGTCGTATCATATCGTTTATTTAGATTATATAGATTGAATAGATTATAGGATTATTATTAGCCGCATGACATTGTTACCTTACTGTGAAAACAGCGGGCCGCGAACCCGACAAACAATTTGCCCATCTAAGTTAGCGTGTCGTCACAAAAATCACGCTATGGAATCTTCTCATACATAAATTCGCTTACCAATCAATGTGGTACGACGGGGATCAACCGTCAAGGCGCGAACTGGGGTGATCGTCCCCAAATAGTACTATCAAATGCATAAGCGTCTACCAAATCCCGGTAGTTCACAATTCATGCTAATGGGACTTTAAGTGACATAACCTAACTACTAATAATCCTTTTAGTCTCGAATATAGGGTCATAGCATCATTCAGGTCCATATCATTTAGCATACAATCGGGACTACTTGTGTTCTATTTTTATAAAAATCTAGCATGTTATCTCCCTCGCGGGTTTACAAATCGTTTTATAAAACATTTAAAAGAGTGCGAGGCTATGAACTCACGTTGTTAATGAAAGGCGGATTATCGGCCACGGGCGTGCTTCGGTCACGGAAACCTATATAAATAATAATCGGTCTTAGACTCGGTCCAATGACTTTTATCAAAATAACAATATACATATGATGATTTTGTACATATGATGATGATCAAGTGGGTTTATATATCCTCGTTTACTCATTTTAGTGTTTACGTTTTGGTAACGTCTTACTAGTTCACTAGTTTTATCGATTTTACCTATTTTAAGTCCATTAATTCTTTTATAAGTTCTTTTACTTGTTTTTACCCATTTTATACCTATATGATCAGTATATATATTTTTCATGTTGGGCCCAAATGGGTTAAGCCCAATAAGCTCTTTTTACAAGTATTTATCTTATTAAGTCTAATTATTAGTCCAATAGGTTTAGTTAGCTCGTAAATGTCCGTAATTATTATAGTTCGGGTTTTATCGGTTTTTACTTGTCTTAGTTATCTATACATCAGTATATGACTTTTATAAACTTTATATTAGACGGGTTTGGTCGTCTAAGTTTTATTTGGTGAAAAACGTTAATTTTACGGCGATAGCCGAAAAAGTCGTAAAAATCAAGTTTATAGTTTTTATTACTTATAAATATTATTTTTACCACCATTTATATAATTTACCCATTTAATTAACCTTTTATACATTTATATAAATAAGTTTTATAAGTTAGTGGGTTTATATTTTTACATTTGATAAATTATAATGTGAGTGCTTATATAATAATAATAAACATTATTTCCAAAATCTGATTTTTAACTTCATGTTCACCATTTTTACCATATCTAGAGTTCTACAATGACTTAGAAGCTCATTTTTGGATGACAAGTTCTTCATAATATGTGCTACATATAACTTAGCTATAGCTACTGCCCATTTTGAGTTTAAGTTGCCTTAACAGTCCCTACAAAACTGCTTATTCAGATTACACCACCTAAGTTGTTTTGATCATATCTCACTCATTATTTTGATTCCATTGCATGGCCAACTCTCACATGTGTATAACATCATCTACTTACTGTAAATAGATCAAACCATGCAATTTTATCAGTTCATATTTTAGTTATCTACTGTTTTTATACAGCCAACTAAATAGTCAAGATTTTAGCTTCATTTCTTATAGTTATCATCATTTTTAAGCATATTTATCAACACTTGATCCCCACACAACATTTTTATCATCATATATACATCATATACATATACAAAATGAAAGAAAATACATTTGTTCTTTACAAAATAATTAGAGAAAAATGTAGAGGATGATCTTCTTTACCAATCCAAGTGGATTTCTTGTTTTAGGAAGGCAAGAACTTGATGAACACAACAAGTATCTCCAAGACCATCAAATATCAAGAACATAGGTTGGAAAATCAGCCCTAGGACACAAGCAAATCACCTCCAAAGATGTTAATATGGCCACCAAATGATCAAGGCTTCAAGAGAACACCTTAATAGGACTAGTAAACATGTGGTTTATGGCTAGAAAAGATCAATGATGGTGTTTGTTGGCTTATTTGGGACGGCAAGAGAGGGAGAGTTGAGAGGATTTTAGAGTGGATTGCATGTAAGAATGATGGTATAATGAAACAACTTGCTAGTTTTGTGTTAGTGGATAAAGGTTAGCTTAATGTATAAGCATATGCTTACACATGTTGTAAGCTAGCTAAGACTTGATGTCACATATGTGTGGTGGTGTCAAGTTGCCGTCCCATATTGCTAGTGGGGTGGGACAAAGTGTTTTGTCCCATCTCACTAGTTTACGGGTATTTCTCGATTCTAGTTTTCTTGATTTGCGTGCCCTCGGGTTGTTTTACGAAAAACGTTTTTATAAATTATGAATCACCGTCACAAAACGAATCCAATAAAAATTGTCTCATCAAAAACGGAGTTCAAAAACGTAAATACGTAATCCTAAGGTTTCCGGTTTAGTCGTAAAAGACGCCAAATTATGCACGTAAGCCCAAATTTAAATCCGTAAATTGTGAGTTTGTCAACCAACACAAAATAAGTTTCAAAATATTATACGAGAAAATATTTCACTACCTGAAAATGTTAGATTTGTCACACATAGTCCCATGTTTATTATTGTTTTTGACTTCCAGATGGGATGGAAGAGACACTGTCTGGAGTTATTTATAAATTGAAGCTGTGTATGTTTTTAAGGTTTGAGATTGGACTTGTGTGTACAGTATGTGTTTAACTGCTATGTGGTTCTTGTTTGTGTATGGTTTGGATTGGAAGGTTACATAGGTGTATGGGCGCCTATGGTACCATAGTGTTTGGTAAGGCGTGATGCCTTGGAAATTATAGTGTTTGGTAAGGCGTGATGCCTTGGTATTTATGGTTGTTGGTAAGGCGTGATGCCTTGGTAATTGTGGTTGTTGGTAAGGCGTGATGCCTTGGAATTGTATTGATTAATTGAACTTGAATGCTAGTTGTTAATACATTATTGTAGCACATGGTCCATATGTTATTGTGTTGATGTTTGATATTCACAGCTTATAATTGTTTTAGCGTTGGAGTCTAAACCTATGACTCTCACCAACTTTATGTTGACGTGTTTTAGTGTCTCTTTCAGGTGATACTATGGTTAAGCATGAGAACATAAGTGGCTAGGATTGGAGAAGCTTAGGAATGCATATAGAAGGAGAATCTTCGTTTCCTTCTTAGTTTTATTTGATTGTTCATTTTAATAAGTGATACTGTGGCACACATATGATTGTTTTGGTATGTTATTTGTTGTCTTGGGTAAGAAGTAGGACTGTTACTTACTTACCTAGACCCCTTGCATTTGTTGAGATATTGTCATGACCTTCGTGTCACCATTTTTATGACATTTCTTATATCATATAGTTATCTCTATAGACACGCCATGTTGTGATGATATCCATACGTCGCGCCCTATATTCAGCCATGGCGGGGTGTGACAGAATGGTATCAGAGACAATGGTTATAGAGAATTAGGTTGCCTAGTCGCGTAGCCTAGTCTATAGCTTAAGGGTCCCTGCATATAGGCGTCATAGGAGTATGTGTGCATTTTATTATAATTGATGTGTTTGAATGTTATTTATTGTGATGTTTTGACTGGTATGAACTGAACCATAGTAAATCCATACTTAGCCACATGTTATTTTCTTTTCGAGTTGTGAGTAGTGCGGGTTCAACCATAATAGTCCACGCTAGTCATTGTCGTATTTTACTTATAATGTACATTATAATACATAATTTGGTACATAGTAGTTTCTATCTTTTGTTGGGTTATTTTATGTACCTGAGGGATATTATTTTCTTTTGATGTTTAGTCATGTTCCCTAAGAATCATGTGGTGGTTCTAGTTATTAGGAGTAGGTGAATATGAAGGACCTTATGCTATTTCCACTCTTATGGGCGACATGACTTAAAACTGATTATGTTTTCGTTTTGGATTTAGTCTAGGCTGTTTTAGCTAGACTATGGATTTCTGTATTCCAAGAGTTTTATTATGTTATTTTATAGATGGAGTTTTGGACCTTATTGGTTATGTGGTTATGAGCTTATGTGATAGATTTATGTGTTATATGTTGTATTGATTCTTATAAGTGTCATCATAGGAGGGAGTGCATTGGGGAAAGGGTAATTGTATAAGTATGGTGGCCAACATAGTTATACAAGTACCACAACTTCAATGGGTTCTCAAGTATGGTTGCATGAAAGAGGGTTAGTACATGCTTGTATATGATGAGATGTAGAATTTGGGTATACGTATTATATATGGATTTATGTAATGGTTGCCTATGATATGGCTATTGTTCTTTTTGTGTTTTATGTTTTGGGTTATAGTTGTGGTGTGTGATTATGGGGTCACACGATATGGTTTGGTTTTGGAGGTGGGCATTATGCCTTGTTGTGGCACGGTGAGATGGTGATTAGTCGTGTGGAAAAACGAGTGTATGACGTGATTGGTTGATCCGACATGTATGGTAACGAGTATGTTTTGGGTGATTTAATAGGTATATATATGCGGATGTATATATACTACTATGTGTTAAGTTATGGTATATGGTCGTTCACTAGTTATTATAACTTAAACGTACCTTGTGTTTATTCGTGTTTTATGGTGCTGGAGTTGATGGAGATTCAACAACGTTTCGAATTTTTTGAACTGTGTCTTGTAGCGTATTCTTTGAGTTCATATTACACGTGTACGTTTTAAAATGTTGTTCTGGGTTTTAAGTACGTTGAAATAAATGGAGATTTCTTTTGGGATAATGAAATCTTTTGGGTTGATTCTTACATTTCTTTTGGTTGGTATATGGAAAAAGGGGGGACTTGGAAATCTACTATAGAGTTAGATAGTTGGTTGTATTCGGTAAAATAAGGGTAAGGTGTTGGAGTCATGTTTGAAACAAGATGTAACATAAGTTTTTTTTTTATCAACACTTATTTATTTCAAATTCTAAAAGACTTTCTTTAATATAAAGCGAAGTAAAATTTCTTTCTACTTACATAGTTTATATAATTGGATTTAACCGATTCATGTCATTTATAGTTATTAATACAAGGTTAAAAGGAGTTTATGAATATTTCACATACAATTATATCTTTCATTGAAAAGGATTGCATTGATCACTAAGTCTATTCTTTAGTTTTTAAAACAACTAGCATAAAATTGTTTTGGTCATAACTTGTTCGTTTTTAAAGCTTTTTGGGTGATTCAAAAGCCTAAAATTATGTACTCGGAACGTACTTTTCAAATATTCAGAATTTATAGTCATTGGAGGTCAGTGGACTTGTCGGAATTGTTGTACAAGTGTCGGGTTCAAGGTTGAGTTTGAATAGTAGTTTTATTTTTATGATTTGGGATGCACGGGATACCTAGTCTTTGAGTTGAGTTTTGAGATCGTCTAGAAGGTTGTTTGTAGATGGTTTGAGTCACATAGATGTGGGGAGGTAAGGAAAAAAAAATTTAAAAATATATATATATATATATTCTTTTGGAAAGTCGATCTTTTGCACGGTTGAAATAATATGTCGCGGGGCGTAATATGTTTTGGTTGCCATTGGGTGTTTCTTGGATTATTTTTCGTTGTCATGGGTCATTTTTAATTGATACATGTTTTGGGTTGGAGTTTTCTTTGGAGTCTCGTGGTTTTTGATTTGTTTTAATTGGTGCACGTGAAATGTCGTTAGTTATCCGTGGGTTTAATTCGTCGATCGTATCTGGTGTATTCAGGATGTAGTTTTGGTTTTGTATGGTTTAGGAGCGTTGAGGTAGAACCATGAATAGAGAAAGTAGGAGAAGTGAGAGGAGTTGTAGTTAGTGTCTTCCAAGGCAAATCGTTGATGGAGTGAATTAAGAACAAGATCTGTTAGAAATTGCAAGGAATTTATTCGTATTGCCGCTAAGAGAGGGTGTGAGGAGGACATAGTTGAAATTGCTAAGGATGTTGTATGAACGCTTTGGGTTTACGGTTATGCATTTGGCTTCGCCAAAGCACTAGCGGTTTTCATGGAGTCAATGAACCAAGTGTGCATGAACGTATATAAACGAGTTGTCATCGGGAGCATCGACGACATCTTGATCTACTTAAATCTTAGAAGGAGGATGAGGCGAATTATGTGTTGGTTTTGGAGTTGTTAGTAAAGGGAATGAAACGTGAGATTTTCAAGTGTGAGTTTTAGGATTTAGTTGGCCAGGACTAGTAGTCGGAGATGATGGCATATCGTGGAACCAGCAAGGGGCGAAGTGAAGAAGGACGAGGAAGCATTTTGGAGGCTGAAGAGGTGGATTGGATGATGAGCAGATCTTGGCATTATCGGAAGGACTGGATGAATTCGCGAAGCATGACGATACGTGGAGCAGGGATTTGGACGCGTACGCGGACGACAAAGAAAGGCGATCGCTTATACGTTGCAGGAACTGAAGATTTGGAAGAACTGGATAGACTTAGTTAGTGGAGTTGGACTGTTATATCTGCCTAGAATGCTAGAGGCATTTGGTGTACGAGACGTGGAGAATGATCTATACGGATCATGAACGTCTCCAACACATATTCAATCATCTTGATTGAACATTTGGCAAAGGTGATGGGTGGAGTTAATTGATGAAAGAAAATTGCAAGGCTAAGTACCATCTGGGAAAGGCAAGCATGGTTGATGAGACATGGAATAAGAAGAATGAAGTAAAGCTGAGACGAACTTGAACTATATGGATGACGTATTAGGGTGGTTTGGATGAAGGATGTAGGTTGCACGAGTTGAGTTGTCTAAAGCAGAGAACGCGTCAACATGTATGTTGCGTGGCTTGGATAATCATATGGAGAAAAGGGACGTAGACTATACTTCCTACATAGATAGGAGTAGCTTAGAAAGGGCGATGTAAGGACGAAGTTGGTGAAAGGGATGCATAATTGGGTGGAGGAATAAGTACGATGAGAGTAGGGTGATAGTCGATAGACTGCCTAATTCATCACATATTTCAAGAGGGATGAGAAGTCACATAGTTCAGAATTTGTAAGGATTACGTACAGATGCGATGGGATAGGAAGTTTTGTGTAAAAGTTAGCCTAATATGTATGGAATGCCTTATGAAGGATTATGGCAAGGGAAGAAACGATGGAAAGCAAGCGTAGTATATCGTTGATAGACTAATGGTTGGTATGAGTATATTATAGGGGTAATTGAGAAAGACGCCTAGAGCATTGGCGTGAGGTTTGGAGATAGTTGGAGAACGCGTTACATCAGCAAGAAGTCTCCTACAAGGAGAGAGTCACCGGTGAGAGGGGCATGTTCCCTATTAATGAGGATGTAGGGAATAAAGGAGGAAACCACTAGAGTTAGTGACAGAGTTATGTATGAAGTTTCACCCATAGTAACGGGTGGTATGTTTTGGTAAAATAGAAGAGTTGATGTAGAGTTTTGTAGGTCCATATAAGATCTTTGGAAAGATCGGACCATTAGCTTATGAGCATAGAATTACCTGGGGGAAATGAGTTGTATACATGATACATTTCATGTATTGGGATTGGTAAATGTTGTTTGAGGATGCATATTTGCATGTCCGGTTATTCGGCTTTTGTGCTAATAAGAGTCTTTGTTTTATCGAAGAGTCATTTGCGAGATTTATTGACTGTGAGGTCAAGAGTTTGGCAATGGGTTTAATTATTTTTGGTTTGTACATGTGGTATCTTGAAACTTGAACTGAAGTTCACGTGGAAGTGAGAGGAGTTCATTTAGAACAAGTATCCTCATGTGATTTGTTGTCTGTGTGTTGATCCTAAGGAGTAAATCTCGGGACGAGATTTATATTAGGAGGGAGTGATGTGACAACCGTGGTTTTGAGGTTCGTCACTTGGTCTTACTTTTAGGTTATTTTATGCGTGACTACTTGATGTTTGTGCTTACGTGTTTATTTTGTGTGAACGAGGTTGGTCTGATTATCGTTTATGAGTATAGAGTACTCATAAGTAAATCGAGGAACGGTTAATTCATGTTCATGAGATCACAATTAGTGACTATGAAATGAAATGGTGATATTTTGGTGGTTACGTATACGTATAAGTATTATAGTAATAGTGTATTTTTTTTTGGATTTACGGTTTAGCATTTAGAGGTCTCGGATAAGGTAATTAGTCATATGAATATTTTTCGGGATGGTTTTAAGTCATTTAGGACTTAGTTATAAAGTTTAATTCAAAATTTGAGATTTTTTTTAAAAGTGTATATTTTACGTCTTTTTCGGTAAAACGCGTAAATTTGACTAGTTTTACGGTTTTGAGGTTTTGGAGGCTTTAGGAGCTGAAATAAATTAAGGTAAATTAAGGTAACATTATTAATACATATATTAATAATAAAAAAGAAAAAAAACGAAATATGAGGGGGTGTAGGTCGGTTGGACGATCAAAAAGAAAAGGGGAAGGAGGAAAAAAGGAAAGTGGGCTTTGGGTTGGACTAGGATTCACCTATACCCTATATATTGTTTTGTACACAACCAAAATTCATTATCTATCTCCTGGAGAAAAATTAAATTCGTGGGTTTCACAAAAGTTAGGGTTCTTCATATTTTTTTGGGGGTTTTCATAAATCGAAGGTAAAGTCTTTAATCCCTTTTTAATTTAATTGTTTTAATGATTTCTTAATCATTCTTATGATGGATTAGGGTTAGGGTTTATATAAAATCAGTAAATTAATGATGTTATAATCATAATATGATGATCATATAATCTAGGGCTTGTATTAGATGGGGTTATGGGTAATTAATTAGTTCAATTTGTTTAAACCCGTTTTTAAAAACTGGGCAGATTTTGAGTCATTTGTTTTGATCATATCGGGAGTTCTATAAACTCTTATTTTAAGATCCAAGTACCCCTTGAAATATATTTGAAGTGGTGTTCCAATGCAAGAAACGAGAACTAAATTGGAGGTTGGGAAGTGGGTCAAAAACAGGTTACAACAGTCGGAGGTCAAAACAGTTTTGAATTCAGCCTGTTTTCTTTTTAAGTTTTGGGTTGTTTGGGGTACTTAGGGTTGCATTGGGATCTTCTCACGAACGTGAGAGATGGTTTATATATTGTAGTAAGTATCTGCACTTAGTCTAAGGTTGTGGTTTAGGGTAAGACCCCTTATTGGTAACAAACTTTTAGTACGTTTAAAATCAGGAAATCTGGAATGAACAAAGTAGATATATGTATATCGGGGCCTTAACAGTAGCTTTAAGGTTAGGGTAAGTGGGAGGTGTTAGCCAACATATGTAAGGGTATGAATATTCCTTTTACAGAAACCATGGGTATGTTTAAGTGGACGTTTGACTTAATGTTTTGAGACCTAAAAACTGGGACTGTTTTGGGTAAAATATGAACGGGTTAGTTATTAAACTTAACCAAGTTAAGGACTTGTTAAGGAAGGGTAATGGGGTGATTAGAGCTTATCAATGAGGTAAATATGTGGGAATAGGCTAGATGTCCATCATAGGTTGATGAGCCATCTTAGTGATTGGTTCATGTATTGATTGCGTGTTTTTGGTTTGTTAGCTTGTTGCTAGTGCGAGGACTTGTGAAGAAGCAATCAGGTGAGTGTTCATAGTCCCATGTTTATTATTGTTTTTGACTTCCAGATGGGATGGAAGAGACACTGTGTGGAGTTATTTATAAATTGAAGTTGTGTATGTTTTTAAGGTTTGAGATTGGACTTGTGTGTACAGTATGTGTTTAACTGCTATGTGGTTCTTGTTTGTGTATGGTTTGGATCGGAAGGGTACATAGGTGTATGGGCGCCTATGGTACCATAGTGTTTGGTAAGGCGTGATGCCTTGGAAATTATAGTGTTTGGTAAGGCGTGATGCCTTGGTAATTATGGTTGTTGGTAAGGCGTGATGCCTTGGTAATTGTGGTTGTTGGTAAGGCGTGATGCCTTGGAATTGTATTGATTAATTGAACTTGAATGCTAGTTGTTAATACATTATTGTAGCACATGGTCAATATGTTATTGTGTTGATGTTTGATATTCACAGCTTATAACTGTTTTAGCGTTGGAGTCTAAACCTATGACTCTCACCAACTTTATGTTGACGTGTTTTAGTGTCTCTTTCAGGTGATACTATGGTTAAGCATGAGAACATAACTGGCTAGGATTGGAGAAGCTTAGGAATGCATATAGAAGGAGAATCTCCGTTTCCTTCTTAGTTTTATTTGATTGTTCATTTTAATAAGTGATACTGTGGCACACATATGATTGTTTTGGTATGTTATTTGTTGTCTTGGGTAAGAAGTAGGACTGTTACTTACTTACCTAGACCCCTTGCATTTGTTGAGATATTATCATGGCCTTCGTGTCACCATTTTTATGACATTTCTTATATCATATAGTTATCTCTATAGACACGCCATGTTGTGATGATATCCATACGTCGCGCCCTATATTCCGTCATGGTGGGGTGTGACAAGTTTGGTCAAAGGTAGTGCTAGGCGGGAAAAGTTCTCCACGAACCTACGGTAATAGCCAGCTAAGCCTAAGAAACTGCGGACTTCCATCGCTGATGTCGGCCTTGGCCACTTAGTAATGGCCTCAACCTTCGCTGGATCCATAGTGATTCCTTCTGCTGATACAATGTGACCCAAGAATTCCACCTTGTCTAACCAGAACTCACACTTGGAGAATTTAGCATACAACTGCTTCTGGCGAAGAATCTGTAGTACTGTACGAAGATGGTCTTCGTGTTCCTCCTTGGACTTTGAGAAAATCAGTATGTCATCGATGAAGACAATGACGAACTTGTCCAGAAATTCATGGAAGATTCTGTTCATCAAATCCATGAACACTGCTGGAGCATTTGTCAGGCCAAATGGCATAACTACAAACTCGTAGTGGCCATAACGGGTACGAAAGGAAGTCTTAGCGATGTCCTGCTCCTTGACCCGTAGCTGATGATAGCCTGACCTAAGATCAATCTTGGAGAAGTGTTTGGCCCCTTGGAGTTGGTCAAACAGATCTTCAATACGAGGCAGTGGATATCTATTCCGAATGGTAATCTTGTTGAGCTCGCGATAGTCTATACAAAGACGCATACTGCCGTCCTTCTTCTTAACAAACAAGACCGGTGCGCCCCATGGAGATGCGCTCGGTCAAATAAAACCTCGTTCAAGAAGTTTTTGTAGTTGATCCTTCAGCTCCTTCAGCTCTATGGGAGCCATGCGATAAGGAGCCTTGGAGATTGGTTCAGCTCCTGGAACCAGCTCTATACTGAATTCCACTTCTCGTGTAGGTGGTATGCCCAGAAGTTCTACTGGAAACACATCTTAGAATTCCGACACTATAGGTTGATCCTGAATTGATGGGGATTCAGCATCCATGTCGTGAACCGTAGCTAGATAACCCTCGCAGCCATGTGACAGTAGTGCACGTGCTTGCAGGGTGGATATGACTTGTACAGACCATCCGGGTGTGAACCCATTATGAATGTACTCTGGTGCATTAACATCACCGAAGATAACTCGATATGAATGGCAGTCTATGGTAGCATGATGCTTGGATAGCCAATCCATGCCCAAAATCATGTCGAAGTCATTCATGTCGAGCGGAAGTGCGTCGACACGTCGAACCTTATCGTCAAATTCTAGGGGAAGACTCTTGTATACATGGGTGATTAATACAGAGTCCCTTAAAGGAGTGGAAATAGTAAGCCTATTTTCTAGTGGCATGGGGAGCATCCTAATGTTCTTAGCATAAGCAGTAGAAATAACCGAGTGAGTAGCACCTGTATCGAAAAGAACACATGCAGCTTGACCATACATATAAAAGATTCCAGTGATGGTACCTGTAGACTTGTTGTCCTGGTCTCGAGATGTCGTGTAGACACGCCCGGCAGTAGGAGGCGGCTTGGTATCAGCATGTCCCGATGTACCCTCCATCTCGCCCTTACGGCAATCCTTCATAATATGGCCCGGAAGACCAAACTTGAAGCACGCATCAGTATTACGACGACATGGTCCTTGGTGCCTACGGTGGCAAGTAGAGCAAATAGGATGAGTGTATGCTCCAGCAGGTGCTCTGGCTGGCTGGGAACCTGATGAAACATTTTACATAAGACATGGTAACTGGGTACAAAGGACAAAGCGGATAATCATAAGATTGAATACCAGTGATAGCTGGACGGCTAGGCTGCGAACCTCTCTGGTTCTGGTCCCTACCGTTTCCATGGTTCCTGGTAGAAGTTTTGTTAAATTGTCAGAATATGAGTTATAACATGAAAACATAAGGAAAATGCGTAAGTATTAGGACCTGCTGCTGTTGGAGTGCCCAGCGTTGTTACGGTAATTGTCATTACCGCCACGCCTATCCGTAGCAGAACGGTCGTTAGTCTGACCGTTTCCTTTGGGCTGATGAGGCTTGTGTTGAGTAGCCGGCTGAGACCGGTCCCCAGTTTTCTGCCTGAAAGATACATTTAAAGAGATGAAAAATTGACATATGGAAAGTATACGAATTGGTCACCGCTTGAATACGAAGGTTTACCTCTTTTCGGGTCTTTTAGCTTCCCCGAACTCATCTCTCTCCTGCAGCATCTCCAGTTTTCGTGCTGCATCGGCCACTTGTGCTACAGTGTTGAACGTAGCACACACCAGATTGTTTGCGACCGATGTGCGAAGAGCCCATCTAAAGTGATGTGCCTGCTCTTCAGGAGTACCTGCTGCCGCACCAAGGAAACCCGCTAAGCGAAGAAAGCGCTGCATAAACTCGTTGCTATTCTCCCCAGCTCTCTGTCGGATCCCATGGTACTCTCTCTTGAGCTTGTCCTACTCAGCCTTGGGAAAGAACTGCTCCATCACCCTATCCATGAACTGAGCCCAAGTCAAACCAGCAACCCACTCGTCACCACCTTCAGACTGCATCAATGCTAACCACCAGTTGAGTACATCGCCTTCGAACCGATAACATGCCAACCTCGCCTTGTATGCGGGGTCACAGGCCATAGCGTTGAAAATCTTCTCGATGTGTGCCAACCAGTTTTCAGCATCACTGGGGCTATCTGTCTTCTCAAAAGCTCGAGGTGCCTGATTATGCTGCTGATTGTTGGCAGCTTGAACTTCAGCCCTGATGTCATTCCTCAGTTGAGGAAGCAAAGCTTGCATGGCAGCCTGAATTGAAGCATTGAGCTGCTCCTGTTCGCGTGTGAGAACCATCTGACAGTATAACATAAAACATATGATTAAACAGATCAAAACATAAAATATATATATACATGAAAAAAATTTATACCAAAATTTCACGAGAAAAATTTTATGCAAGAAAATTTTGTGTATGAATGCATGATGTAGTTTTATGAAAACTTTTGTATGCTCGAGAGTGAACGCCTCTGGTCAGTTCACCCAAAACAAAAGACATAGCGAGGGGACGCCTATGGGTTGGTCCCAAATATAAAAGTTTCGATAACACATGCGACTAAATAGGGTCAGTCCTGTACCCACCATTACTTAGTCAAAAATCTGCGACAATGACATGTATATGTATTCTTAAAAATGATGAATGCATGAAAACAACTTTCAGTTCTAGGAAGACCGTAGTGACTACCCACTAATCACAGGTCATATTTGAGAGCCTACAGGTCTAAGCCTTGGCTCTGATATCATAATTGTAACACCCCATTTTGATAATGGAAATGTCACATGAAATTATGGCGTGTCATCAAAGCATACAAGGAAAAATGTCTATACATTACTTGACCATAAAAGGAAAATACCGGAATCAAACATCGGTAGTCCAAATGTAAAGCTCATCACACACAAACATAGTATAATAAAGGAAAGGACTAAACAATGTCCAAAGCATAAGTATCATAAGAAAGGAAATGCATAATGTAAAGAAGGCTAGACAGCTTCCAGTCCATATGCACATACTCTTAGTGTCTACGAGCGTCCCTGAGTACTTGCCGTTTTGGGAACACAGAAAAGGAAAACGGCTGAGCAAATACGCTCAGTGCACGGATGTACAATAAAGCATGAATAGGATAAGCATATAACATATAACAGCGGAAGAAAACTAAGTCTCGAGTAACCTGGTTAAGTCTTGATAAAATTGGTTTAATAGTTTGAAAGTCTTATGTTTATCTTATAAAAACTGTTTATAATATTTTACCATTAGCCAATATAGGTCATGAAAATCCACCGCGCATGAATACTTGGAGGGGTGACCTCATCATGCAAATTAGAGGGGCTGCCTCTAATTTAATATACTGGTTTTTGGGTAGGAGGGATCAGCTCCTTGTGAAGGATGCAAGGCACACACCACATTCACCATGAAATCCTGAATAAAAACATGTAACTAGGATGCACCCATACGCCCCACATGATAAATATAATATAGATGGCCAAAAGCTGAAGGGACGCCACGAGCAATCACTCCGCCGTGGTGAAGTCATAACATCAGTGCCTCTAATGTTATGGTTATGGTACCTCCATAACTAGGTGAAACTGGTCATGCATGTATATGGCTATAGGTAATCTTAATTAAACAAAAGAAATCAAACACGTAACTTATACTACGGGAAAACAGTTGGCTGCATACGGGGAATCCTAATAAGGAAAGAATGTCCATACTGAAAGGACAGGAATCCGTACCTTATGTCCAGTGAACGAAGAAGATGAACTGAGAGGAATCCTACTTCTGAATCACTAGTGCTACATAAATACATACATGAATAAGTATTTGCTTACTAAATACGTAGCTGGTTTTATCTCATGTCTTAGCTTATTTTATGTGTTCTTACCATGTTTTACTGTTTTTAAGCCTTAAACCGTGTTTATCTTATATTCTGTTTAATCTGATTAAGTATTTCTGGTATTTCATGTGTTATTATACTTACTGTGTACTAATAAGTAACTTTCCAAAAATAGCAGGTTTCCTAAAATAGAAAGTTTCCAAAAATAGAATGTTTCCAAAAATAGAAAGTTACCAAAAATAGAAAGTTTCCAAAATTAGAAAGTTTCCAAAAATAGAAAGTTTACAAAAATAGAAAGTTTCCAAAAATAGAATTACTGCTTAAAATAGATAAGTTTCTAAAAATAGAAAGTTTCCATAAATAGATCAGCTGCCTTAATTAAATAAGTTTCCATAAATAGATTAGCTGCCTGAAATAAATAAGTTTCTAAAAATAGAAGGTTTCCATAAATAGATTAGCTGCCTTATTTAATTAAGTTACTAAAAATAGAATGTTTCCATAATTAGAAATAAGCTGGTTAAATAAGGTAAGTATATAAGCCTAAGTGTTTTCATGATTATTTTCTAAGTCATATGATATAATGTATAGTTTAATAATTATTCCATGTAATTAAATTAAACTATAGGTTAAAATATTTAATTAAAGTATAACATGTTTTTAATTAAAAATGTTAAATACTTAGATTAAAACATGTATTATTATATATTAATAATATAACCTAAGTCATGTTAATTAATTAATTATAAATCATGGTTTTTAAATAATTAATTAATTATAAGTCTAAAATATAAAATACTTAGGTTAATTAATTTCATGATTATTAACAATTAAAATAACCTAAGTCATGTTATTAAATTAATCATGTCATTTTATTAATTTAATTTTTAACATAAGATCATAAAACATCAAAAAACTAAACATACACCATGAACCGGATCTAGACTAAAAACAATGAACCGGACATTAAATCGACACCGTACCCCGAACCAACTCGGGGTAGCCCGTGCCTTGATGCTGCCGTGGGACCCACACACACCAACCAAGACCATATGGTCTTGGTGGTGGTCGGTTTGGCCAAACCGAAACCCCTTCGGGTTCGGTACAGCCTGCGGCAAAAAACAAACACCCCTTAAAACATACTTTTGATTTTATTTAACCCCAAATCATGTTAGATCCATGTTTATTTATTAGGTTTTTGTAAAAACATAGCATGTTCTTGATTTATTAAATGATCAAATCAAAAGAAAGGGTTTAAAAAGGATTTACCGAATTCGTGGATCAAAAGGATGAAGAACAAACACGATCACCAATTACAATTCCAAGATCCAAGATCACAAACCACCTCCTTGTGGTGGTTGTAGGGTGGCAGCACAAAGAAGAAAGGGAAGGAGGGTTTTAGGTTTTTTTCTAAAATCTTCTGTGAATGAAAATGAGTAGTGAAAAATTATTAACCCCCCTTTAGTAAAATTTACAAATGGGCTTGGCCCATTTGTCCTTGTAGCCGCGGGTAGGGACCCCACTTGGGGTACCCATACCTTTTTCCGTGTCTCGATGTTAAGTTATATATTCGTGATTATTTGTGTTCGCGTTTTAAGTGTTCTCGTTTCGTACATACCGTGATCTAATATATTTAATTACGCTCGTAATAAATATATATACGTAGTTACTAATAGTTCATGTTTTAAATACGTTCATGATTTCATGATCGCATGCTCGTGATTAATTATCGTCAAATAATTATTACGTGATCGTGCGTAGTAAATATTTATCGTGTTCTAACATGTACGTAATACGTAAAATCCTAACACGTAATCGTAATCATGCTAAATTAGGAAAGTTTTAATCTAGTACATACGATCTTAAGGGTACTATTCATGGTAAAAGCATGCGGGTTTTACAGTTAATACTGTTATGATGATGGTTAAGTGTGCATGTTGTCCATTCACTGTTTCCACGTACCCCCGATGTTTATAAAACGTGTATTTCATTGTAGTCTTTCAAAATAAATTATTAAATTTATTTAATAGTTTATAGAGTTCCAAAATAATTAATAAATTATTATTAATTAAATCTTGATTTAAAACATGTCTTCCATTGATAAAAATATAATATTTTTGTTCTAAAACTATTAAAATAGTTTCTTGTGTACCAACAGTGGCTAATAAAAGCTAACCGTGGGTACTTTATTGAAAGCAGTGGCTATCTTATAAAAACAGTGGGAACAACATGACAACAGTTGCTAGGTTTAAACTACCAGTGGTAACCTTAAAGCTACCAGTAGGAACTTTATAGTTAACAGTGGTAAGTTAGTTTGTACAACATTAACAGTGGCAAACATAAAGTGGTCAGTTGGTGATATATAACTAACGGTAGGGAAATTACAACTAACGGTGGTAACTATAATGCATGTAGATTTATATTACAACTGGATTATACCCCTATCGCTATAAGTCTGTAATCTAACATGCATTTGCCATCATCAGCAGTCCCAAACGCCCCCTCTCAGCAGCATGCATGTCATCAGCAGTCCCAAACGCTTCATAACACCTTTCTGCAGTCCCAAACGCGCCCTAATCAGCAGATCCAAACACCCCCGAAGCTACTTAACAGCAAATCTTAGGTCCAAACGCCATGCATGTCGCCCCAATAGCAGATCCAAACATGTTCGTATGGATTTTGGTCAACTCAACGCACTCTTATGCACTTTATGCCCAAAACCAAACACCCCCTTATGCTGTTGTTAACTGCAGATCCAAACGCCCCTGGTGGGCTTTGTAAACGCAGAAACAAACGCACCCATCAATGGTGACGGTCACGAGGTGGTTGCATGGTGGTTCTAGCGGCTGATGGTTTTGAGTGGTGTGGTCAAGTGGTGGTGGTGGGATGCATGGGTGGCAGCGGCGAACTGGTGGTTAGTGGCCACGAGAATGCTGGCTGGCGGGTGGGAGGCAGCACGGGGCTGCTGTGGTGATGGCAGCAGGGGTCTCCAGCAGTGGCGGGTGGTGGCTGAATACCACGACCATGGTGGCCACTGGTGATGATGGAGGAGTCACGAGATGGGGATGGTGGCTGTTAGCCACGAAAATGGGTGGAGAGTGGTGGCTGGAATATGAATCCGAGAAAAACACCCTCAAATTAGGTGGCGGCTGAATATATAGATGGTTGGGGAGTGACATAGGGTGGCGACCAGAGCATGGGTAGCAGCCATGGTGGCGGCTGATAGGTTTTGACCACGATTTTGGTGGTACACATCATAGATCTACTCGATCTACTAAGATAAAAGTGGCGGCAGAGATTTTATGGTGGCTTGAATTTACTCACCGAAAAAGTGGCGGCTGCCACTTTAGATGTGTGTGTGAGTGGAGGCTAGGGTTTGAGTTAAATGAGGGGAAACCCTAATTGCACATATATATACTACTTCAAAGTTATAAAAACAAAATGCCAAGTTCTTTATAGTTAAGGGCTTATGTTGTAATTATTTTGTAGGGTTTAAATCGTAACTTTTATTATACGTTTATTAATAAACGGTTCCGGAAACGTTCGTGTTTTATAAAATTTGGTTCGTCTTACGAAAATCGTATCATTGATCTTAAAATCATTTCTCCAATAAAGTGGAGTATTTATATGACTTATAAGCACGAAAAGTGTTCGTTTATCTAAATGACGATAATTTATCATTTATCGTTTTTATAACGTAAGTATCGTTTTAATACAGATACTTCTCATTTAATCTCTCCGTAGATAAATGAAATATTAAACAATTTAATCAAATCGTTTATCAAGTATCTCTCAACAATAATTTATGTAATTAAATTATTAAATTATCGGTACGCGGGTTGTACGACCTTTATCTTGTTTTCAATTCTAATAACTTTTGTATTGCTCAAAATAGATTTTTGAACTATACTTTATTATTATTTAATGTACGAAATTCTCGGGTTTTACACTGTCCACATGTCACCTTGAGTTTCGTCCTCGAAACTCGATTACTATTACTGGGTTGAGGAATGTTCTGGTATCATTGGGTAGACTTTTATTACATTTTTCTCATGGTAAAATCATGGATTTTACTATAACTAATGCCCGAACTCTCATAGGAGGGTCCGTTTCCTTACGACATAAAGCATCAGCAACCACATTTGCTTTACCGCGGTGGTATTTGATCTTGTAGTCGTAGTCACTCAACAGCTCAATCTAACGGCGTTGTCTCATGTTCAGCTCCTTCTGGTCCAATATGTGTTGCAAGCTTTTGTGGTCAGTATGCACTGTGCACTTTGTTCCGTATAGGTAATGTGTCTAGATTTTGAGAGCAAAAACTACGGATCCAAGTTCTATATCGTGAGTTGTATAGTTCTTCTCGTGCTTCTTCAGTTGTCTTGAAGCATAGGCAATCACTTTCATCCTCTGCATCAATACTGCACCTAATCCTTTGTGTGAATCATCACAGTTAACAACGAAATCATCGTTGCCTTCAGGTAAGGTAAAAATAGGTGCACTGCACAACTTCTGCTTGATTAGTTGAAAAGTTGATTCTTCTTTCTCTCCCCAATCGAACTTTATTCCTTTATGTGTGAGTTCGGTCATTGGCTTGGCTATTTTGGAAAAATCTTCAATAAATCTGCGGTAGTACCCAACAAGGCCTAGAAATTGGCGGATCTCTGTCGGTGATTTAGGAGATACCCAATCCTTGAAAGATTCGACCTTCGTTGGATCTATGTGAATACCGTCACAATCGATGACATGACCGAGGAATTGCACTCTGGGAATCCAGAATTCACATTTGGAGAATTTAGCATAGAGTTGTTCCTCCTTAAGTACCTTTAGTACTTGTGCAAGGTGTTCCCTGTATTCTTGTTCGTTCTTGGAATAAATGAGTATATCGTCAATGAAGACTATCACGAATTTATCCAGGTAGGGTCTGCACACACGGTTCATAAGGTCCATGAAAATAGCTGGTGCATTGGTCAACCCAAATGGCATGACCTGGAATTCGTAATGACCGTAACGGGTTCTAAAAGTTGTTTTTGGAATATCTTCCTCCCTGACCCATATTTGATAGTATCTAGATCTCAAGTCAATCTTGGAATACACACTCAACCCTTGTAGTTTGTCAAATAGGTCGTCAATGCGAGGTAGCGGATAACGATTCTTCACAGTTAACTTATTCAGTTCTCTGTAGTCAATACACATGCAGAAGGAACCATCTTTCTTTTTGACAAACAATACCGTAGCTCCCCGTGGAGAGGAACTAGGTCGGATGAATCCCTTGTCAGATAATTCCTGAAGTTGTTCAGCTAGCTCTTTCATTTTGATGGTGCAAACCGGTATGGAGCTTAGCTACAGGTGCAGCTCCAGGAATCAAATCGATTTGAAATTCCACTTGTCGGGTTGGTGGTAAGCCTGGCAACTCATCAGGAAAGACTTCGGAAAATTCTCAGACGATTGGTACGTCCTTGATTTGTTTCTTCTCGGGCTTGTCCTCTTCATCTGTTTGAGAAATATAGGCCAAGAAGATAGGACATCCTCTCAACAAATATTTTTGGGCTTTAGTACATGAGATAACATTAAGTCTGGTGTCAGTGAGGTCGGTTTTACCGTCTCCTCGAATGATTAAAGTTTCGTTTCCCAGCGGAATACGGACTGGTTTTTTATCACAAACAATGACTGCGCGGTATCTCGCTAACCAGTCCATACCAATAATAACATCAAAACTACCAAGGTTTACGGGAATAAGGTCAGCTAATTCTACGGAGTAATGGTGATCTAAAATTGTAGGAACGACTTCTAGTACTTGGCTAAATTCAGTGGATATAAAACATCGGTCTGCTCCAGTATCAAACAAAACAGATGCATAACGATTGTTTAGTAGGAACGTACCAGTAACGATGTTTGAATCAGGGTTGGCTTTTGCATTACCGGCCACATACACTCTCGACGAAGCTCCTCCACTGTTCTTGTTCTGTTTGGCCAATTTGGGACAACCTGGTCTCACATGTCCTGGTGCTCCACACTCATAGCACATAACTCCTTTCTTAGGTCCATTGCCATTTCCTCCAACAGCATTACGGTTTCCCTGTTGTCCGCTTCCGTTCTCACGGGCATTGTATCCGCCCCTATTGTTGTAGTTCCCAGTGACTTGATTGGGTCGGGCCTGAATGACAGCATTAACTCGACAGGTTTTAGCAAAATGACCCACTTGTCCACATTTGTAGCAGGTCTGTCATGGGCTATCAACAGTATGATGATAGTTTCACTTGGAGCACAAAGGTTTTGCGCCCACATACGACCTAGTCCCTGGGGTGGTAGCACTGTAAACATGCCCAGCATTTTGCTTTTTAGGATGTTGCTGGTGCTGACTACGGAAATATTCATCTGCCTTTCGCTTGTTATCAGTTTTCCTCTCGGATATGGTACGGACTCTTTTGTTGATCAATTCAGTAGCGAACTCGATGGCATTCTCGACAGTAGTAGGTAGAGATGCGAGCACGTTGTCATGAATGGCGTCTGGGAGTCCACCAACATACTTTTCAATCTTATCTCCCTCCTCCATAAACATTCTGGTACACATTAGAGTCAACTCTTGAAACCTTTGGTTGTATGCAGTGATGTCATTGTTCCTGCATCTGAGATCCCACAATTCGATTTCAAGTTTCTTCATTTCTCCCCTTGGACAGTATTTCTCTGTCATTCTCTCCTTCAGTTCAGTCCAGTTGAGAGCATAGGCAGCGTCGTGTCCAAGAGTAGCAACTACAGAGTTCCACCAGGTAAGAGCACTCTCAAGTAATGTGTAGGTGGAAAACTTTACTTCGTTCTCTTCTGCACAGTCACTGATGCGGAACACAGTCTCCAACCTTTCAAACCACTGCATCAGTTCCACCACTCCTTTGCCCTTGTAGTAGGAAGGCTTACACTTCAGAAAGTCGGGGACAGAGCAACCCCTAATGGTCTGATTATTCCGGTGGTTGTTGGAGTTTTGACTATCGTCCACGTTTCTGCTGGCGGCCATCGCAGTTGCGATGCCTTGATCAATCATTTCCCTTAGTTGGGTAGCAGTGACGTTTTGGGTAGTGTCGGCATTTTTGGGGTTCGTTCTAGTAATTACCATTTTTCTATAATTATACACAAAAATGAAATCATTAGTTTAAGGTGTTAGCACAGTTTTATATATATAGATACACGAAAAGAAATTCATGCATAGACTTCACAACAAATTGGATAACCTGTTTAAAAGTTCATAATATAATAAAGTACATGATATAACAAAAGATGATGAGTACATGCCATTTCTAGGATAGAAATACAATACAAAATGTACAACCAATCCAAGACAGAGCACATACCGCCTGTCTGGGATGGTGGCACACATAATATAAAGTACATCATCTATGAATCCCTAATCTAAATAGTACAATACAATGATACAACTGATAAAAAGAAAGTACAAATACATGAGGTCTTATATCATGATAGCCGGGATGCAACCCTAAAAGCTTGTCATGATGTACAAAAGAATCTAGCACATCTAGTCTAATCGTGTCGGACAGACTCCTCTGAGATGGTTGGTGCTTCTGGTGGTGATGAGGCGACTGGTGCCTGCATGGCATCCTGCATCGAAGTCATGGCAGCTCGGGTCTCCTTAAGGAGTTGGAGTGCCTCCGAGAACTGGTCTCTGAAGGTCTGCTGAACTCCCCGAAGTTGAGTAGTCTCTGACGTCAATCCCTGGTGACGGACGTCCTGGAGATCGAAGAAGATGGCAAGCGTTTGCTCCATGAACATGATAGCGGTGTGAGTCTCATTCTGCTGACTCTGCAGTAGGTAGATCTGCTCATAAATGAACTCATTCTCCTCCAGCAACCACTGGAGAGAATGGTAAGTCGTGGACCATGCTCCTCGAGCAGCGTGTGCCTCAGCACTAACAGTCCAACATAGAAGGTCCTGACGCGACTGATGAGACTGCTTTTATACATAGTCTCATCGTCCAAATCGGGCTTAAAATGCATAAAATATCATTAAAACTGCCAAATATATGCTCGTGTTTGTTGCTTGTGTATTTTAGGTACGGATATTGAGGAAAAGACAAAAAGATCACAAGAATCATTCAAAAACGAACACGGGAAACGAAGCCGCACAATGAACCGGGCCCAAATCTGCAATTTCCAAAAATGACCTTGAAGAATTGAAGATTGTCAACATTGGTCCCTCATTTTTTAAGACTTGGCAATTTATACCCTTGCAAAACTCATAAAATGCATTTGGGTCCCTAAATTATCAAGATGTTACATGAACAGCCCTTGAAGAATGAAGAATGTGCATTAATAGTCCTTGATAAAAGTTTGTGAACAACTTGTGCCAAAATTGACAAGTTGTCTAAAGTTGTTACATGGAAATGGGGCGTTGATAGCTATTTAATACAAGATGAAAGAATGAAGAAACTTGGGGGGGCAAAACTGTCAAACACACGAACTCACCCCAGCCAATCATCTCTACACGTCACACCAACCCACCACTCACCATCCTACACCTCATCTCACCCCACCCACGTCAGATTTCCACCACCAGGTTTATTTAAATAAACCTGGTCAAACTCAGTCAACACCCTTAATATTTTCCCACCTTAACACTTAATTTAAAAACTTTTTTCCCAAAACAGATTAAACTCACCTTAATTACCCACATAAACCCTAAACTTTCCCAGGCAAAATTGGATTAAAGACAAAGGGGTTTTGGTTAATACTCTCCAGAATGATGATTAAGGTCACACTCACCAAAACCCACACTCAAAACATGACCCTAGACCAATCCATGTGAGTGTAGGGCCTTCCCCTGCACGTCACTTTCTTCCTCAAAAACAAAACCCGACCAAATAAACGTCCCTGATCTTTCTACTTGGCCCCCAAGGACATATAAACGCTTATGATCATCCAACAACAGCTGGCCATCACATGTTGCTCATATTGACCAAGAATTCAGTCAAAAGACCAAGGGCAAATTCGGATTTTCTAGTATTAGGGTTTTAGTTTATTATTATTTTATTCTAGCACTAGAAGGTTCTGTTTAGGCCTATATAAGGAGGGTGCAACATGTGCATACCCCTTGTTCCAGTTTTTAGCTTTCACATTTGTAATTCCTTTTTAGTAATATAAAAGTTTGGTATTTGTTTGAGCAATTTAATTCCTTTTTATAGTTATTAAAAGTTGTGTGTGTGTTGAAAGCTAAGCTGTGTTCCAAAATTTGTTAAGGTCTTTTTAGTTGTCAAAAGTGTTTTAAGGTCATTTTCAGAAAATCAGTAAAAGGTTTTGATATTGTTTCATAAGCTGGAAGCTTGTGATTTGGTGAGGTGAAAGCTAACCCAAATCACTAGTTCCCAAGTTTGTTGGTTTGTAAGTTTGGAAAAGATTTTGAAGAAAATCAGTTTTTCAGAAAGTTTCTGTTTATTTTTTTTGGTAATAATCTTACTGTTCCATAAGCTAGTCCCACAAGCTCTTGACATCAGCTTGTGGGCTAGCTCATTGGGGCTTGGATCTTGTGTGTTTGTTTGGTGGTGACTGTGCAGGTTCAAACAAGGACAAGGGTATCATCATCATCACCTTTTTGCCTTCATAAGCTCCTCAGCAAAGTTCAGCACAAGCCACCAGCTTGTGGGAGGTGACTTCTCAGTCACTGAGGGACCTGGATGTAGGTCCCTCAAGGTAAACCTCTTATTCCTTGTTTAAATTTTCAGAAGATTGGTGAAAATTGTGATTTGGTGCATTTGACTGCAAGTTGATAAGTGTTGTTTGAGTGTTTGAAATTGCTCACTTTAGGTTTTTTATGCATGATTAGAACTTGTGTAATCACTTTGGTTGAGTTTTAAAAGTAATTGGTTTGTTAATTTGCATTTTCAGTAATATTAAAGGGTGTTTGGATTTGTGTTTTAGGCAGAATTTATGACAAGTTCTTGGTTTAAAACTTATCTAGACATGTTTGTATTGATAGCTTAGGGTGATATTGGTCATAGGGATTCAGTTTGGTAAGGTTTTAAACCAAATTGCATGTTAAAATTTGAGAAAAATAGCAAAAATCAGAAACTGCCTTGTTTTGACTATTTTTGTTGAAATTTTACCACCAATCTTGGTCATCTGCTAGGGTTAAGTGATTTCTAGGGTTTGTTATTGCTTATATGCCATCTCATTGGATTATGTGCAAGATTTAAGGCTTCAAAATTCATTTTTGTGCATGTAAAAAAGGAGTACTGTTCATCAGAAACATACTAGGCTTAATCAGTAACTTAATTGCCATTTTGAGCTTGAATTTGTTAAGTGACTTGTGTGTTTTTGTGATTCTATTGACTCCCTATACTCAACTGAGTATAGGGGTGCCTTTTGTTCCAAAATAAACCAAGCATTGAGCTTTCCTAAGCTCAAAAGGTCACCAGACCTAGAATATACACTAGCAGTGGGAAAAAGGTTTCCCCTGCTAGCTCAATTTTTAGTACTGCTAAGCAAACAAACAAAAACCAACCACATGTCACTATCAGGTTTTGAACTTTTTTGTCTTTAGTGGGTGAATTTAGGATTTAAGGTCTGAAACTGGTGCCATTATTTTTCTAATTTTATTTTTGATTTTTCTGATTGATTAGAATTTTTATTACTGTTCATTTTCTATTTTTTAGGATATTTAGCTATTTTTAATACTTTTATTATTTCTGTTTTTGGCATTTAGTGCCAAAAATACCCATTTTTCTGTTTTAAGATTTTTCTTTTATTTAGAAAAACATTTTAAGATTTTTAGTTAAAAAAGTTTTTACTGTTCATCTTTTAATTATTTTTTAGAATTAATTTAGTATAATTAGGGTTTTTATTAAACTGTTTTTGTCTTTTAGTGAAAAATTTAATATTTTTCAAACTTATTCATTTTTCTTCTGTTCGTTAGAGTAAATTAGGATTTTTAAAAGTGTCAAATTATTTTTAGCATTATTTTATTATTTTTTATAATTATTTTAGTTTAAAAATAGTTTTTAGTGATTTCAAAATAGTAAAATAGTTTTCAAAAATTAAGAAAAATACTTTTTAGTCTTTAGATAATATAAGTAAGTTATTTGTTCAATAAAATAATATTTTAGACATTTTGATTAATTATATTTAATTTTAGGGCTTTAATTAGCATTTAAAATTGAATATTTAATTAATAAAAGGTTTTAAAATATTTTTATTGGATTTTTATTCTTATTTATATTATTTTAGACTACTTTTATCTTTTAATTTATTTTTAGGTTTTAAAATTTTTAATTTTGTAGTTTTCTACGGTTTTACGTGAACGCCTTTTCGTCTTAGTTCGATCCGTCTTCGTAACCGTCATTTCTTTCTTATTTCTATTTTCTTTTCTTCTCAATATAATCACAAACATTAATCATTTCATTACACAACACACTAGCCTCCTCGAGAATGAACTCACTTTTAGGGTCATTCGCACACGGTTTTCCTAAACCGTCGTGCATACTTGCCCTATATTTTAGTTGCTTGTTTTTCCTAAAGCAAGTATCTAATTTTACAACTATCATTTTTGGCGCCGCTGCCGGGGAGGCGTGTTGTGTTTTGATTGAACAATTGTTGTTTGTTATATAGCCATAATTAATATTTGTATTAGTAGCACTCTACTAATACGTATTATCGTTTTTCGGTTTTTGTGTGGATACTATTACTATATTGTATACGTAGAACAATAAATTCACAAGTACTCCAAATACGTGAGAAATCACAACCTTGACTTGGGAGGTCATTACCCAATCATTGTATTCGAATCTCAAACCAAAGAAAAAGGCAAAAATAGATAAATACTTTCGTGAAGCTTAATCTTGAAAATACAAACTATAAGGTGGGTAGAAGGCGGTTGTATTTCACGACCTAAAGGAAAAAGGCTCTTAAGTGCTTCGCGCCGCCTCGTTTCCTCCGCTTGCTTGTGAGTATTTGATTTTGAGAGCTAATCGAGGGTTTTGCCGCCCAAAGTATTATTACATATCATATATATTTTTTTGGTTTCATTTGATTAAACCCTCTTGAACAATTTGGTTTCCACCATCGTTCTAAAGTCATCGAAGGCGTTCACTTCACGTGATCGTTTTCATTCCTTGAGGGTTCTTTAATCAAGAGATTTGATTAAGGAGGAGATTTGTAGATTTTTGTTTACTTAATACATTTCACCAATTTCCAAAAAAGTTAATACCATCAAAAACCGAAAAAAAAATTTGAAAAATACAAAACACCAACAAGAATCTTCTTTTCTCGTCTCCTCGTTGTACGTGACGTTTATGCTAAGTCGTAATCAAGCAAAACGTGCACGTAGACGAAAGAACAAAACTCCCACTCCAACTCATTCTAGTGAGGAGTCTCCTATTGACGAACCCATTGTACGAGAAGCACCAACCATGGTGAATCGAACTATGATGGAGTTACTTCAAGCACCCACCGAGGGTTATGGAGAAGCTATTGTGATTCCCGCTATCCTTACGGAGAATTTTGAGGCGAAAACGGGTTTGTTGTCGATGATCCAAAACAACAAATTCCGTGGTGATGAGAAGGACAATCCACACAACCATATCCGCCAATTCAATCGTCTTACCGCCACTTGCAAATTCAAGGATGTCTCGAATGACTCGATTAAGATGATGCTTTTTCCGTATTCCTTAGCGGGGCCCGCTAAAATTTGGTTAGAGAAAGAGCCACCCAATTCTATACTGACGTGGAAGGATCTCGTTTCAAAATTCGTGAACCAATTTTTTCCGCCCTCTAAGACTACGCATTTGAAAAATGAGATTTCTAAATTTTCACAAGAATCAAATGAAAGTTTTTCAACGGCTTGGAATAGGTTTAAGGAGATGTTACATGAATGTCCTCATCACGGTTTTTCCGACTTGCACCAAATTGACACGTTTTACAATGGACTTAATGATCATGAAAGATATTATTTAAATGCCGCCGCGGGTGGTAATTTTTTGTGTAAAACGGTTGAAGAAGATTTGGTCATAATTGAGAATAGGTCTAAGGTTTATAGCCCTTGTAACACACCGAGTGTTGCCAAATTGGGCTCATCATCGTCTCGTAGCATTAATGCTTTACATGATGAAGCAAATGAAGAAAATCGGTTTTTTGATAGCTTTGCTAACCTTATGTCCCATTGGAAAGCTCAAGAAGCTTCGAATTCCGCTTCGGTTAAAGGGGTTTCTAAGAGTTGTTTGTCGTGTGGTGGAGATCATGATCTTTCCGAGTGCATTACCGCGGATGGTAACACTTCGAGTGCTTATGTAGCCACGGGAACTTATAACCAAAACGGTCAAGGTTCCCGCCAAAATCAAGCTCCACCAAATAAAAATGCTAATAATTATCGAAACAACAACCAAGGTGGTAATTATCAAGGCAATCAAAGGAATTACAACAAGGGTAATTATCAAAGTGGAAATGGGCAAATTTCAAACCAAAACCGTGATTTTCAAACTACGACTCAAGGTTTTCAAAATGATCACACCAAAAATCATCAAGGAGAATTTTTAAATTATGCAAAGGCTAATGATGCTAAGTTTGATAATATGCAACGTGAAATGGTTAGCTTAAGATCCGAGTTGAAAAACGAGCTTAAAAACGAACTTGCTAATGAACTTAAGACTCATGCTAATAAAATGGAAGGAAATGTTCAACGACTCCAACAAAATCAACAAAAAATGGAGCAAGGTCAACATGAGATTAAGCAAGAGTTGTTAAAAGCGGATGCTAGGCAATCTAAGTTTGAAGACCGAATGGGAAAAATGTTTGAAGCTATCATGTGTAAGCCCTCTTCTTCGGGTGGTCTTCCTAGTGATACCATCGTGAACCCGAAAGGAGAATTGAAGGTTGTTACTACTCGTAGTGGTAAAACTTTCAAAGAACCCATTTCTCGTCCAAGTACTTCTATGGAGAAGGAAAAAGAGAAAGAACCCGAGGTGGTGGTAGAAAAGGAGCCAATTCAAAGCCCACGAAGTACCGCTCAAACCACACCTACGGTTGAACCAATACCAATCATGGAACCCGAGATTCCAAGGCTGATGCCTATGCCTATGCCCCAACCCACACCACCTTTACCATACCCTTCAAGACGAGACAAGGAAAAGGCATAAGAACGAAATAATTATCAATTTGAACTCTTTATGAAAATGTTTCGTGACTTGCATATTAATATAAGTTTTGCCGACGCCTTAGTCATGATGCCTCGATTTGCCGCGAACTTCAAAAGTATGTTGAATAACAAAGAAAAATTGCAAAAATCGTCTAGTTGTTCATCGGTTTTTCTTAGCCGCATACCTCAAAAAGTCGGTGATCCCGGCAAGTTTTTAATCCCATGTGCTATACAAGACATGGAAGAATGCTACGCCTTGGCCGATCTTGGTGCTAGTATTAATTTGATGCCTCTTGATATTTTTAAATCGCTCAATCTTCCAAATCTCACTCCTTCAAGAATGTCAATCGAGATGGCCGATCATTCTACGATTCTAGCTTGTGGAGTTGCCGAGGACGTCTTTGTGAAAGTTGGAAAGTTCTACTATCCCGTAGACTTTATTGTTGTTGAAATTCCTATCGATCCTAAAGTTCCTTTAATTTTAGGTCGATCATTTTTGGATACCTCGAGAGCACTTATCGATGTGCATGCAAGGAAAATCACTCTTCGTTTCAATGAGGAAGAACTCGTCATTAATGCAACTCAAAACTCCACACTTTCTCATGTGTATTCTATCACGTCTTTGTACAATGTCAATCCCATCAAAAACATTTGCAAGAAGATTTCAAATAGAGTTTTAGGAGTTGTTGAGAAAAATAAAGTTCCGTCCCCTCCGCCGATGGAGGTTAAGAGTGTTAAGCATACGATTCCAATTGTGAATGATTCTTCGGATGATGAATATGTTGATCCCGATGGGGAAGTTTTCTTTGTTGACAAACGTTTTGAAAACTTACCACCACCTTTACCAAAACGGTTTTCAAATGTGAGAATTTTTAGTGTGACTAACATTACTTTAGATACACCAAATATTTTTGACATAATCAAATCGGGTTTTCATAAGGGGAGTTTAAAAGATGAAAAAGGAAAAGATTTTGAATTGAATTTAAAATATTTTTCTACAACTCTAACTCCGTCATCACCGCGTGTATTGAGTGCTACAAGCTCTTCTTCTCCTTTTGACGATGCTTTGTGTGGACTTAGTGTGGGGGAAGCCCCTTATGTTCCCTCCCCTTTCTCCACCGAGGACGAGATATTTGATCCTGGAATTGCTTATAAAGGGAAATCTCGGTCTTCCACCGATGCAATAAATGGAAAATCTTTTCATTTGATTGGTGCGAGTCTACCTCGAGTAGCTCAATGTTTTCATAACTTACCCATTGTCCCACCCTTCTATTTCTTCTCATCTATTTTCTTGAAACCCTTTGGGTTTTTGTTGGCACACTACGAAGTGGCGTTGATTTGTTTTTCCAATGAAAACGAAAACGCCATCTTCGATCCCGGTATTTTGCATCATCAAAGGACTTAGTCCTTAATACCGGTTGTTTTTGGGCCTTGTTTATCATGTAAGCCCCACCAAAAATTGACCATACCATGATTATCCCTAAATGATCACATTTATGGGGATTCGAGTCGAGCTTTTGACTCGGTTATCAAAAACAAGGTGCCTCGTGGGGGAAACCCATGCTTATCCATGTACATATTATTGCTTTATAATTAGTTTAATGTGAGGGGATTTGTGCCCTTCCAACCTTTGTTTCGTGGTTGTTTGTGCATTGTGGTTTTTAGATCATGATCTTCACGATTGGAGCCTCTCGTGTTCGTTTTATGGGAGCACTCGATCGTTTGCTTTGAAGACTTTCTCAATATCCAAATGATATATCCTTTTATGTTCTAACCTTAGGTTTTTAGCACACTTCATAAATGGCTATTAATTTATTGGTTACACCCTTTCCATGCTAGATTAGGCATTCGACTACGTCTTTAGTATGGGGGTGTTTGCACCCCTAGACTCGAAACATTAAGGACAATGTTTAACTTTAGTATGGGGGGGTGAATAGATACTTGCCTTGCCAAACCGTCACACTTTCCAAAATTTAATCTTTTTGTTATCATTTTGTTGCAAATAAGGCTAAAAATGGCCGAATTTTAAAAATTTTCTTATTTTTTATAAGTGTTTGAAGACACGAATGTAGGTTTTCCGATGGCGAGAATAAGAGTAATTTTTAACTCGACCGTGCGTGTTGAGCACTTAGCTTTGATTCCTTAACTACACATTAGGCTAAGTCTCTTAAATGAGGACGAGAAATGATAGAGTTAATTATAAGTTACTATGCTAAACGTGGAGTACTAGTATTCTTTCAAAAACTCATGTGTTCTCGTTGTTTGATTATTCTCCCTTCGCTTGTAAATATTTTTTGCTTAATAAATATTGACTTAGCGGTTTAGTTAGGATTGTTGGGTTTCTAGTCTTTTCTAGTAGCTTCCGTGTAATTAAATTGGGAAGACATTAAGGTATCGCCAGTGTCACGGTTTTGAAGTATTGGCACCCGAATAATCGAAAGCTTCACCCAATAATAAGATTTCAAGTGCTCACCTAAATCTAGCAAACAATTTGAAGCCCCACAAGGCCGAAAAATCTATGCAAAACTGAAAGTGAATCAAGCCTTAATCTTCGAAGCTTTAAAGATCCAAAATTCGCCTTAGCGTGAGGATATACGTCTTTGGCTAATAAAACCACCGATGAGGCGGATAATAAAAGGCAAGGCAAGACCGAAGTCATAATAAAAGCTTCATGGCGAAGTTGAATAAAAGATGGAGGTAAACCAAAGATAATAAGGCCCTTCCGTTAGGGGGCGTATAAAAGTCTTGGTAATAAGTCTCATGTTCAAAACCGTTATAAAACCGTGTTTATCGATTCTTCTTGTCAACTTAATTTTTTGACATCGTTGTCTATTAGGAGGGGTTATTGATTTGATGGTCTTAGTTACACCGTTAGGACTCTATTTTTAAACCTAAATCTCTATTATCGCATAAGTCAACAATGTATCCTCGTGAAACATTCAAGACAAAATAAAATATAAGAGATACAACTTAGGAATAATGGGAGGATAAGTACGTGATTAGGGTATATGAGTAGTGTTAGCATTACTAACTTATAATGACAATGATCTCGTTGCACGCTTGGCATGGAATTAGGGTGAAAATCGAGGACGATGAAATTATTTCTAACGAAGCATTCACGTGTTCTTATTCTATGAACCTAAATGTCCCATTTTGCGATGAAAATCATACATTATGTCTAAAACACAAGTAGTAGTAATAGTGGTAGTGTAGCTAGTTTATCATTCCAATAAAGTGAATAAAAATGAATTTTGGAGGTGCTACGGTACTTTATTCTAGCATTGCGTGAGGGCAAGGCAATGTTTTAGTATGGGGGAGTGATGAGACTGCTTTTATACATAGTCTCATCGTCTAAATCGGGCTTAAAATGCATAAAATATCATTAAAACTGCCAAATATATCCTCGTGTTTGTTGCTTGTGTATTTTAGGTACGGATATTGAGGAAAAGACAAAAAGATCACAAGAATCATTCAAAAACGAACACGGGAAACGAAGCCGCACAATGAACCGGGCCCAAATCTGGAATTTCCAAAAATGACCTTGAAGAATTGAAGATTGTCAACATTGGTCCCTCATTTTTGAAGACTTGGCAATTTATACCCTTGCAAAACTCATAAAATGCATTTGGGTCCCTAAATTATCAAGATGTTACATGAACAGCCCTTGAAGAATGAAGAATGTGCATTAATAGTCCTTGATAAAAGTTTGTGAACAACTTGTGCCAAAATTGACAAGTTGTCTAAAGTTGTTACATGGAAATGGGGCGTTGATAGCTATTTAATACAAGATGAAAGAATGAAGAAACTTGGGGAGCCAAAACTGTCAAACACACGAACTCACCCCAGCCAATCATCTCTACACGTCACACCAACCCACCACTCACCATCCTACACCTCATCTCACCCCACCCACGTCAGATTTCCACCACCAGGTTTATTTAAATAAACCTGGTCAAACTCAGTCAACACCCTTAATATTTTCCCACCTTAACACTTAATTTAAAAACTTTTTTCCCAAAACAGATTAAACTCACCTTAATTACCCACATAAACCCTAAACTTTCCCAAGCAAAATTGGATTAAAGACAAAGGGGTTTTGGTTAATACTCTCCAGAATGATGATTAAGGTCACACTCACCAAAACCCACACTCAAAACATGACCCTAGACCAACCCATGTGAGTGTAGGGCCTTCCCCTGCACGTCACTTTCTTCCTCAAAAACAAAACCCGACCAAATAAACGTCCCTGATCTTTCTACTTGGCCCACAAGGACAGATAAACGCTTATGATCATCCAACAACAGCTGGCCATCACATGTTGCTCATATTGACCAAGAATTCAGTCAAAAGACCAAGGGCAAATTCGGATTTTCTAGTATTAGGGTTTTAGTTTATTATTATTTTATTCTAGCACTAGAAGGTTCTGTTTAGGCCTATATAAGGAGGGTTCAACATGTGCATACCCCTTGTTCCAGTTTTTAGCTTTCACATTTGTAATTCCTTTTAATATAAAAGTTTGGTATTTGTTTGAGCAATTTAATTCCTTTTTATAGTTATTAAAAGTTGAGTGTGTGTTGAAAGCTAAGCTGTGTTCCAAAATTTGTTAAGGTCTTTTTAGTTGTCAAAAGTGTTTTAAGGTCATTTTCAGAAAATCAGTAAAAGGTTTTGATATTGTTTCATAAGCTGGAAGCTTGTGATTTGGTGAGGTGAAAGTTAATCCAAATCACTAGTTCCCAAGTTTGTTGGTTTGTAAGTTTGGAAAAGATTTTGAAGAAAATCAGTTTTTCAGAAAGTTTCTGTTTATTTTTTTTGGTTATAATCTTACTGTTCCATAAGCTAGTCCCACAAGCTCTTGACATCAGCTTGTGGGCTTAGCTCATTGGGGCTTGGATCTTGTGTGTTTGTTTGGTGGTGACTGTGCAGGTTCAAACAAGGACAAGGGTATCATCATCATCACCTTCTTGCCTTCATAAACTCCTCAGCAAAGTTCAGCACAAGCCACCAGCTTGTGGGAGGTGACTTCTCAGTCACTGAGGGACCTGGATGTAGGTCCCTCAAGGTAAACCTCTTATTCCTTGTTTAAATTTTCAGAAGATTGGTGAAAATTGTGATTTGGTGCATTTGACTGCAAGTTGATAAGTGTTTTTTGAGTGTTTGAAATTGCTCACTTTAGGTTTTTTATGCATGATTAGAACTTGTGTAATCACTTTGGTTGAGTTTTAAAAGTAATTGATTTGTTAATTTGCATTTTCAGTAATATTAAGGGGTGTTTGGATTTGTGTTTTAGGCAGAATTTATGACAAGTTCTTGGTTTAAAACTTATCTAGACATGTTTGTATTGATAGCTTAGGGTGATATTGGTCATAGGGATTCAGTTTGGTAAGGTTTTAAACCAAATTGCATGTTAAAATTTGAGAAAAATAGCAAAAATTAGAAACTGCCTTGTTTTGACTATTTTTGTTGAAATTTTACCACCAATCTTGGTCATCTGCTAGGGTTAAGTGATTTCTAGGGTTTGTTATTGCTTATATGCCATCTCATTGGATTGTGTGCAAGATTTAAGGCTTCAAAATTCATTTTTGTGCATGTAAAAAAGGAGTACTGTTCATCAGAAACATACTAGGCTTAATCAGTAACTTAATTGCCATTTTGAGCTTGAATTTGTTAAGTGACTTGTGTGTTTTTGTGATTCTATTGACTCCCTATACTCAACTGAGTATAGGGGTGCCTTTTGTTCCAAAATAAACCAAGCATTGAGCTTTCCTAAGCTCAAAAGGTCACCAGACCTAGAATTTACACTAGCAGTGGGAAAAAGGTTTCCCCTGCTAGCTCAATTTTTAGTACTGCTAAGCAAACAGACAAAAACCAACCACATGTCACTATCAGGTTTTGAACTTTTTTGTCTTTAGTGGGTGAATTTAGGAGATAAGGTCTGAAACTGGTGCCATTATTTTTCTAATTTTATTTTTGATTTTTTTGATTGATTAGAATTTTTATTACTGTTCATTTTCTATTTTTTAGGATATTTAGCTATTTTTAATACTTTTATTATTTTTGTTTTTGGCATTTAGTGCCAAAAATACCTATTTTTCAGTTATAAGATTTTTCTTTTATTTAGAAAAATTTTTTAAGATTTTTAGTTAAAAAGTTTTTACTGTTCATCTTTTAATTATTTTTTAGAATTAATTTAGTATAATTAGGGTTTTTATTAAACTGTTTTTGTCTTTTAGTGAAAAATTTAATATTTTTCAAACTTTTTCATTTTTCTTCTGTTCATTAGAGTAAATTAGGATTTTTAAAAGTGTCAAATTATTTTTAGCATTATTTTATTATTTTTATAATTATTTTAGTTTAAAAATAGTTTTTAGTGATTTAAAAATAGTAAAATAGTTTTCAAAAATTAGGAAAAATACTTTTTAGTCTTTAGATAATATAAGTAAGTTATTTGTTCAATGAAATAATATTTTGGACATTTTGATTAATTATATTTAATTTTAGGGCTTTAATTAGCATTTAAAATTGAATATTTAATTAATAAAAGGTTTTAAAATATTTTTATTGGATTTTTATTCTTATTTATATTACTTTAGACTACTTTTAGCTTTTAATTTATTTTTAGGTTTTAAAATTTTTAATTTTGTAGTTTTCTACGGTTTTACGTGAACGCCTTTTCGTCTTAGTTCGATCCGTCTTCGTAACCGTCATTTCTTTCTTATTTCTATTTTCTTTTCTTCTCAATATAATCACAAACATTAATCATTTCATTACACAACACACTAGCCTCCTCGAGAACGAACTCACTTTTAGGGTCATTCACACACGGTTTTCTTAAACCGTCGTGCATACTTGCCCTATATTTTAGTTGCTTGTTTTCCTAAAGCAAGTATCTAATTTTACAACTATCAGCGACTGTAGAGCAGTGCGTCCAAGCTGTCCATCAGCTAGCAAAGCATGAATCTCTGCAACATCCTGTGCCTGGCATGCGGCCAGTGCAGTAATCTGGGCCTGGATAGGATCCACGCGCCTCGCACCCGAACCCTCGCCGACCTCAAAAGTAGAGTCGACAGGTGCCTCATACCTCCTCTTACGAGGCGGCAGAGACTCGGGTGCGTAGTCCCGAAGTGAGGAAACTAGTGGTAAGGGTGGTAGGGCAGTAGTCAGCTGAACCTCTTCCTCAGCGGGGGAAATAGGTGAAACAGGTGGAGTAGTGATGAGTGCAGCAACCAGAGCGATGTCACCCGAAGTGTGACTGTCGTCTGTGTCACTGGCAGATATCTATCCATGCAAGACGGATGTCGGTGATACAGCAGCAGGAGTATCGGCGGGTGATGTCATAGTAGATCTGAAAATAATATCGTTTTAATTGACGTAAGTATAATCTTACTCAAGTTAAAAGTTTTTAGGAATAATGATTAAATTATATAATAGTGTCGTTTAACATGACGATGTTAAAGGTTACGTTAATACTTATGAGATTAATCAACCGGATGTTAATCAATGCACAGATAGCCATGTAAGAATGTATGCTCTAAACTCTATATGCTTAACTATTCTAGTCCCGAAAATCCCAAAAGATTTTTAAAGCAGTTATAGTCCAGTTTATATAAAAATTTTATTTTTATATTTATTTAAATTTTGTTCTGGTCCTCTATAACTATCGCTCTGATACCATTCTATGACACCCCCAAAATGAGTCAAATGCAGCGGAAATAATATTTGGATGTCACGTAGGTGGATCAACAGCATATAGTATGTAGAGCAACAGATAAAAGATTATCATTACATTTATTACATGAATAAAAGTGAAAATGTTATTAAAATAGTCTTAAACATTATTCAGCGTTTAAAATCATTCCCCAGTTTATAAAACCCCATATGAGCTCTATAAATGCAGTCTATCATGATGCTTGACTCCATGCACACCAATACCTGCTTCAGTTTCCTAAGAAAACATGCTTAGAGAGTCAACATAAGGTTGGTGAATTCACAGGTTTAATAAAATAAGTTTGGACAATAAACATTCATTGAAGTAGTAATGCACAAAGCATCAACACTAAAAAGGTAATTACATTCTCATATTGCCCGAAACTGAGACTTGACAGTTAAGCCCTCAACAAATGAGGACCCTTCGCCTTATCAAAAGGCACCCAATAATAATAAGTGCTGACATGTGAAACATCTGTTGTCCTGGCCTAGGCACAGTGAGCGCTACTCACCCAGATGGGGATGGTCAATCCCAAATAGATCTATTTATAACATTCAGGTAATTCAATAATTCTAACAGTTTCAGATGCACGGGTCATGCGGGTTCATCTATAATAGGCAAGTGTAATCAAAGGTTTCGCAGTTCATTTTATGTCCATCAATTAAAATAGGTTGCATGTTTTCTTTCGCATAAAAAGGTTTAAAAGTTTGTCAATATATAAAGTGGGGCCATGAACTCACCTTAGTAGTACAGCAAATAGTCACAAGAAAATATGATATGATGCTCACGCTACAATCAATGACCTAAATTATTATAAGGTCTCAGTAAATGCATAACATAATGCATAAAAGTTTCAGAACAAGTCTGTGCATGCTTATACTGGTTTTAAGCATTTCATTACGATATCTGTAATTTAGTTCATCGTTGTACAAGTTATAGTAGTATTTATTTTAAGTATAAAATAAATAATATTGTTAAATTAATTAATCTGTTTAATTAGTATTCTCGTACTTATATGGTTTATAGAGTGATTTAAATATTTATAAAAAGCAAGTTTTATATATATTTAAAGTGAAGATAAATATAATTAATATATTTATTTTTATAAGTTAATCATATTTAATTTATATCTTATACATAAATAGGGTTTATAAAACGTATAACATTTTAGTTTAATTTAGTGTTCCCGATATTTGTATAATTATTACATTATAAGTTTGGGAAAAATAACGAACGTTGGACTTTTATAATTATTTAAGTTTTACCTTTTTAATATTAACGTTATATATATAATTAGGGTTAAATTTAAGTTTAGGAAAATTACGTTTTAGTCACTCGATTAAATAAAATACCCGCGGCAATATTAATATAATATTCCTGGGTTCGTTTAACTTTAAAATAATGGCAAAACAAGTCCCTCTCTAGTTACACGTGTAACTAGGGTTTATAAAAGTTTCATATAATGTCAACTTTGGCCCTTATAGTATTCAGTTCTTATTATGGTAATATAAGTTTCATAAATACCCCCTAGGGCTTCATTTATGTTTCGGTTTATGCCAAAACAGCCCCTTGGGTTTGTCTAGGGTTTATTAAACTTTCCTAGTTTGGCAAAAGGGGTCCCTATGGTTCCTACTATGTTTCGGAAAAAGGCAAAAGGGGTCCCTAGGTTCTAACTATGTTGCACACTTGAACCTAACTTATTAATAATTACATTTGAGTCCTCCTATTATGCTTTAAGGCTCGGATGGTATTAAAACACCACCCTCAACTCTCGACAAATTACAATATTAGCCCTTATGTTTATCTTTTGTAAAAATGAGTTTCTATAAGTGTCCATTTAGATCCCTAAACATAAGATAATTACAAATTTAACCCGAAAGTTTTATATTCATCACTTTTAATCCGAAACATCATAGATCTATCTTTTTAATCCAAAACTTTATAAAATCATAATTTTGACACCAAAAGTTTTATAATAACATTATTTAATAAAAAAGAAGTTTATTTTAGGCAAGCTTATTCTAGTGGGCTTAATAGCTTAACTTCTATAAGGCAAAATAGTGAGCTTATAAATCTAAGGCAAATAGTTGTATTTTTTTAGTTAGTAACTTTAGATCTAGTGATTCTAAGCTTGAATAAGTATTACAAAGCTAACCAATACTAAACCATGGGGATAAACCCCACGTCTAGAAATTAGCATGCATAGGTTTTCATGGTTTTTATAGTTTAACATGTTCATGAGTTTATATTCGTTATAGTTAGCAATATTTTATATCACATTAACTCATAAACCCATTTTAGCCGTGACCTATATAGTCTAGGGTTTCATGGTTTTGTTTCAACACTAAGTTCTTACTAGTGATATGAAGGTGTATGTTTATGTATATGAAAATGAATATATTGAAAAGTTAAGTTCTAGGTTACTTACTTATTTAGATAGATCTAGGATTGAATAAGAGAATGAGTAGTGATTAGAGCTTAGTTTCAACAATGGTGAATACTTGTAACCAAAAATCAAGCCGTGGCCTTCACTTGAGTTCTTAGGGCTTCTTTGTTGTCTTGAAGATCAAGGTGGTTGTAGAAGTGACAATGATTAGCATTCAAGATGGAAGAGACGTAGTTTGAGGCTAGTAATTGAAGTAATAAATGGTTTTTGAAGGGTTTTTGTTGAAGAACAATAATATGTCGTAGGTTTTGGGAGGTGAGATGAGAGTGTTTCCAAGTGTTTTATGTTGTGAGTGTTGAAGGCCTTAGGGGTATTCGGATATAGGAAGGGAAAGAGAGAGATCTTTGTGAAATCCTAGTATTATACCATGAATCTTATGGAGATACTTGTTGGATATTTACTAGATATGTAAGATTTTCCCCTCATGCTCAAAATGGAAGCACATTTCCCTCCCCTTTTTGGTTCTAGCCGTATGTCACAAAGTCAAGGGGGGACAAGGATTTGACTTGGTATAGTGACATGTATGGTGATGTATGGAGAAAGTAAGGTGTAGTGTAGAAAAGTGAGGTGTGTAAGAAAAGTGTAAGGTATAGTGTATTAGTGGATGGTACCTTGTAGGTTTTAATGATTAGGATTAGTGCATGCATATATATACACGGCACACTAATAACCGTTTTTTAATAGTATATCGTTTTACCTTGGTATCGAGGCGAATTGAAATCCGATTTTATCGTTTTGACTTAATTTGTTTTTGGTTAATAAAAGAGTTTTTTGGTATTTATAAACTACTTTTGACAAATTTATAAAAAGTAAAATACTGTTAAAATAATTTACAACTATTATTATTCTTATACTACTATTAAACGAAAATCCAATATATATAAAAAAACAAAAGCAACTTGCATTTAGAAAATTTAAAACAGAATATGGAAACTCTTGGCAAGAAATAGTAAAGCAATATTGACCCACTAATGAACTAACTATGAGATCCAACTGACAGTTTTAATTGGAACTAACGGTAGGACTATTAATGAAACCATAAATCTGCCAAAAGGTCTAACGAACCTAACTGTGGACTATGGGTGATATGCAGAGACAAAAAGGTATGGGCTAAATGTGTCGAATTGGCTTAAACTTTCATTTGAGAACTAATTTGCAACAGAGAACTTGCTGGTTTGAATTTTATTGACTGCACTAATCCTACAATTGTAGTAAGCTGAATAAAACTGAGTTGCATCTATAAGCTGCAATCCCAAACACTCTAAAACAGAAACTATTGGAGAATTGAAAGGCAAATTCATAAGAAACAAGCAATAACCTTCAAACAGATGGTAAACAAAGTTAAATGATCAAATCAAGCAAGTTTCACTATTGACTACACTACATTAAGATTTACGCTAAAAATGCAGAAAGTTAAAATGAGAACTCCCTGCATCCAGGCCTGCCCATTGAGGTGGATTAACCGAACGAACTTGCACCATTACCATGAGCTTACTAAGCGAATCAAAACTGAACGAATTAGCTAACCGAAAACTAAAGTCGATATTGAAACTGACTGAACCGAGATCGATGATAAACTTGTACCGAAATCAACTTCGAAGCTACACCGAACCAAAACCAAACCAACAAAACTGCTTGCTGAATCTGAACTGAGCTGTACCGTTAAACTTTTATCGAAACCAACCGTAAATGCTATTCTGAACTGAATCTTGAAAACCTCACAACTTACAAGCTATCCCCGAGATAAGCTAAAGCTTATTCGGATGAGCTGTGAAACAAGAAGAAACCACAATCCGAAACAACCAAAATCAATATCTCGAACCTACTACTGTCGAATCAAATTAAAACCACAAACTACAAATCATCACAATACTAAATCTGTAAGCCGAAAAGCAAGCTATAAATAACCGAATCGAAAACTACTTTAATCATAAACCGGAACCATTTTCACAAACTTCACAATAGTAACTGAAAATCAAACTCAATATTGCAAAACCACTTTCGATTCATCAAATCTTCATACAGAATACTAACAACTATCTACGATCGAATCTACTATCATAAACTTGAATATGAATCATTAAACATAAATTTCTATTACCAAAACAGAAATAACATTCATCTCTCTACCGATTACAAACGTTTAATAACAAAGAAAATCTGAGGATTTAAGAACTGAAAAGAAAAAGATGAAGCTGCAATTGGATTTAATAAAGCTAAATGGAAGATATCAAAAAAATGATAAAGCTGCATTTGATTTATGCAAAAACAGGGAAAAGCAAAAAGAATGAAACCTGCGTTTGATTTATGATAATGCTGCGTTAGATTTATGAATTTTATATCAAGCTACACTACATGAAAGAAAAAAACAGGAAAAAATAATATTGTGCATCTCTCCTTGCTATATCTACGCTACATATATCAAAGACGGGGAAAAAGTATAAGAAAAATAAAAGAGCAGCTGCGTGTATGAAAAGCTACTCTCCCTAGATCTGATCTATCTTGCGTTTTATTAAGAAAGGAGTATTGGGCCTTGATGGGATTTTTGGTCTTCATTCCCTTCTGGGCTGCGTCCTTTTACAGCCAATTCATTGTTAAACCGAACATTGAAGTGTTATTCTTCACGTGGCTATGAGTGGTATTTTGGGCCAGCCACTTGCTATTCATGTTTGGTATATTTAGTACAATAATGGGTTGGTCCGACCTATTTAAGTGTCGTTGGGTCGGCCCATTAAAATAATAAGACACCTTCAAACTCGATTTTTGTCATCTTTTTATAATTCGGCTCGGGTTTTGACTTTGAGTTCTTGAAAATCTTCAAACTTTATCAAATTGATTCAATTTGATTCCGATAAGTGTAATTCAGGCTTCGGTCTTGTGCACTCTTCTAATCTCTTGTCCGTTTTGGCTCTTTGGCTTCGTTTCTTGTGATTTCTTTGATATCCGTACCTGCACACGTATAAACGACAAAACAAACATATACAAGGCATAATTGATGATTATTTGACCATTTTAAGCACGTTTTACGAGGAAATATGATGTGTAATTAGAGTCACATCACACCCCCTACTAAACCATTTCCGTGTCCTCACGCAATGCTAGAATAAAGTATAAAGCAACTCCGTTTTTCATTTATTAAAAGCATTTATTCATTTTATTAATAATATATGTGTAAATGACATAATGTATCTCTTTCATTATTCAAAAATAACTTTTAGGATCACAATATTTGAATAGGTTCATCGTCCTCGAATTTTCACTCTTTCCATGCCAAGCTCAAAAACAAGATCATTGTTAACAATAAGTTCTCATGTTAAGATCACTTATATAAGTAATTTGTGTATCTCTAGATTTTAAACATTGTCATTCACCCGTAGGCTCATTTGAATTATTTAATAATTGTTAGTCCAAAAATGAAGGCAAAACGGTGTAAACCCGACACTTAGAACCTAACCTCATCCTCAAAAACCGTTGTCACTAAAGAAAGCCCACATCAAGGATTAACACGATTTAGGGAATAAATTCCCGGATTCGAAATTTGGCAAATAGTACTACTTATTATTTATTCCTCCAAAGTCATTTTGACTTTATAATGGAGTTAGCAAATTTACGTCATATACCCTTAGGCTCTTTAAGATGTAAAAGTGCTCCTTATCTATGATCCACACCCTAAGGCTCCTTGAACCATAAACAAGGCAATTGACATTCATCATCACTCCACACCCTAAGGCTCCTTAAAATAATGATAAAGTAATTTTTATTAAACATTTACCATGCCATACACCCTAAGGCTCTAATGACAAGGCTCGTGCTACATGTCCCACACCTGAAGGATCTTTGAGATCATGTTTTAATCTTTTCTTCTTTATTTATGATATATATAGTAGGCCAAACTCCGCAATCCCATGGTATGAATACCTCCTACTTAGTGGTTATGAGCCACCTTAGTCAGAAGTCCATGACGCTACCACCCTCAATGTGTTCTTTCTTTAATTACAAGGGAAATAAAAGAGTCGGCTAAGAGCTAAAATATCGAACCTAAACTGGAAAAATCTTCATTTATTAAGCAATTAAATATACAAGCGGGGAGAAAGAGCCACAAAACTCATATAAGGAAGAATTAACCTTTAAACTTATTATCAAATCTATCATCTCTAGTTCTACACAATTTAAAATCTCAAATAATGAGACTCGTGGATGCTTAGCCTAATAAGCCAATTAAGGTCTACATTGTCAAGGAATGAGCTAAGGTAAAAATCGGCCGAGTCAAAAACTATCCTTAGTTTCACCAACGGAAAGCTTACATTCGTGTCAAAAACACTTATTAAAATATGAAGAAAAAAAATTATAATTTATGCAATTTTAAGCACATTTTTGAAAAACGGAGTACGTGAAGACAACAAACAAAAGGAAAAGCATATTGATAGATACCCCCCATACTAAAACCAAACATTGTCCTCAATGTTTCAAGTCTAAGGGTATAATACCCCCTACTAGAGACGAAGAGTCGAATGCAAAATTCTCGCATGGAAAGGGTATGACGCAAATAATTAAAATCCATTTATTAATTATGCCAATAAAAATAAGCGTTAGTAAAGGATATAATCATCAGATATCGGATGTCTCAAATGAAGGATCAAAACTCGAGTGATACGTGATGAAAACGAACACGAGAGTCTTTGATATATGAGAAACCTAAGATTACATCACAAATGAAACACGAGAAACAAATGAAGAAGCACAAGCCCTTCACATTAGAAATAAGAAAGAAGATAGAATGATAAGCATAGGAATCTCTCAATTAAGGAAAACCCCATAAAATTCCACCCGGGTCAAATACATAGTTTCCATCACTAAAAGAAATAGACCCCAAAGTGGCAATAGCAATCAAGTATAAGAAAGATTGGTTTCCTTTAAGCAAAAATCGATCACAACGAAGGGTATAGTAAGAAGGTAATGATCCCAATTTTTTAAAAATTTTCCTTTTAATTTCATCATTAAGATACTGAGATTGCTCAAAAATGTGTATACCCGGATCAAATACCGTTCCCTTTATGGGAAAACAGCAAGACAACTCGGTGTCAAGTTCTTTGGTCTCATTAGGAATGGGTGGGACGGGAGGGAGAGAAGGTATTGTATCATCGTGTAATAAATCATCTAGAAAAAGTATATCTCCCTCCACATCAAAATACCCACGAATGTACTCAATTGGTGTGTCAATATCAAGAAACTCATCGATCTCGGTTATGAGAAAACCATCATCATCACTAAAAGTGATATGTGGAAGAGAATCGATGGTAGAATCAAAAGTAATTGGTGAAGAGGCAAATGTGAATTTGTCAAAATCCGAGTTTTCAAAATCAATTTCAAAATCAAGTTTTGAATCTCCATTTGCTCTCTTATCAATACCATGATCACAATTAAGCTCATCCGAGAAAACCAATAACACGAGATGATAAAAAGAATCCTCTTGATGGAATCTCTCAACACTCGGGGTATAAAAATCATCACTAAGGCGTAAAGGATCCAAAAATCATTATTATCCTTATCATGTTTTTCAAAAGTCGGTTTTTGTAAAATAGGAGAGTCATCCTCATTCGAGCCTGATGAAGAATTAAAAGTATAGTCGGAATCATGAGATAACACATCCATATCCAGATAACTACTATGAGGAGTAGTATCATTTGGAGGAGTAGGTGAAGGAGTCATAAAATGAATGGGGTCAAATGTAGGCTCAAGTACAATCTTGGAAATTTCCTCACAAGATGAGGAAGGAGGAGAGCTAAATGTATCTGTGGGTGTCAACACCGGAGGGGGAGTAAAAATCATGATAATCTCCGGGCCTTATCCCTCCTTTATTGGCAGAGAGATGGAAGGATACACAGTGGGAACATCACTACTAGTAGTGGTGTTAGCCTCAAATTGAGCTCTAAAAGCTTCTAAATGTTTTAAGACTTTGGTTTTGCTCATGAAGGTCATTTATCATCCTCTTTTGTTCCTCAAATATTTCAACTATTTCATCCATTTGTGAAGGTTGAATTTGAAAATCCCCTTGATTATTACTTTTGAAATTGTTATGATTTTTAAAATCTTCTTGATTTGAAAAGCCTTGATTTTGAAAATCCCCATAACACCTTCATTAATTTGTGGTGGGTCGGGAGTCAACTCAACCGTGAGTCGCTCAATAACTACTTCTTCCTCAAAATCCGGAGCATATGAGAAAAGAGGGCCCACTCCTAATGATAATAGATGTGGTACCGGATACTTCAGCTTTGCTCCATACTTGAGACTTGTTCTTGATAATCAATAAAGCCTCACTAGTACTCTGAGAGTATAGATTCCCGCTTGCAGCCGTGTTAAGAGAATCTTGATCGTATTGGGTCAACCCATTATAAAATGAATCAATCAAGCGCAAAACGGAAAATCCATGATGAGGACAACAACGTACTAAATCCTCAAATCTTTCCCACGCCTCGGTAAATGTTTAATTATTAGACTCTTCAAAACTAGTAATTTCCAATCGAATTTTTCTCGTTTTAGCATAAGGGTAAAATTGATTTAAGAATTTTGACTCAAGATTAGCTCATGTAAAAATAGATCGTGGTGGTTCGTTTTCAAGCCAAGTCCGGGCTTGCCCATCAAGGGAAAAAGGAAAAAGGTGTAAATAGATAATGTGTTGTGTCATATTGGTGTATTTGACCGTATTGGCGTATGAACGAAATTGACGGATATGAGCATAAGGATCATCGTCCTTAAATCCGTAAAAAGGATGACCGGATATCAACATAATCAAAACCGGATTAAGTTCAACATAATTATTCTAGATATCCGGTATCACAATCGCACTCTCGAGACATCCCTCGTCATGAAACTGCAACTGCTCCAATATCGATCGATCATCCATAGCCATGTCAAAAGCACGATACTCGGGATCGGCTTGACTCGTCACGATATTATTTTTTATAAAAGAGAATATAATATGTACGTAAAAACGAAGAAGAAACCAAGATAGAAAAAATATATATATACGTAGATTTTTGTTTGGTTTAATACTTTAGGAAAAGTATTACGTTTTTTTTATTTTTTATTTTTTTGATGCAAATCTTAGGAAAGAAATGCTTTTTTGATTTTTTTTTTTATTATTATTATTATTTTATATTTTAGATTTTTAAAAAAAAAATAAAATTATAATATATAGCTAAAGAAAAATAAATTTTAAAAGAAAAAATAATTTGTAATAAAAATTTTTTTTAAGGTATATATAGTAATAAAGAAAAGAAGAAAAAATAAGAAAATATTTTTGGTTTTTATTGATTTTATAATTATTTTTTTTTAATTATATATATTTTTTGTTGCAATGGAAAATAACGTTCAAAAGTAAACGGATCCCAAAATCCAAATCGTCTTACGAAAAATCGTCAATCGTAACGAGCACGAACCGGAAGCGGCGCCATTTTAATAACTGTTTTTTAATAGTATATCATTTTATCTCGGTATCGAGTCGAATTGAAATCCGATTTTATCGTTTTGACTTAATTTGTTTTTGGTTAGTAAAAGCGTTTTTTGGTATTTATAAACTACTTTCGACAAATTTATAAAAAGTAAAATACTGTTAAAATAATATACAACTATTATTATTCTTATACTACTATTAAACTAAAATCCAATATATATAAAAAAAACAAAAGCAACTTGCATTTAGCAAATTTAAAACAGAATATGGAAACGCTTGGCAAGAAATAGAAAAGCAATATTGACCCACTAATGAACTAACTATGAGATCCAACTGACTGTTTTAATTGGAACAAACGGTAGGAATATTAATGAAACCATAAAGCTGCCAAAAGGTCTAACGAATCTAACTGTGGACTGTGGGTGATATGCAGAGACAAAAAGGTAAGGGCTAAATGTGTCGAATTGGCCTAAACTTTCATTTGAGAACTAATTTGGAACAGAGAACTTGCTGGTTTGAATTTTATTGACTTCACTAATCCTACAATTGTAGTAACCTGAATAAAATTAGGTTGCATCTATAAGCTGCAATCCCAAACACTCTAAAACAGAAACAATTGAAGAATTGAAAGGCAAATTCATATGAAACAAGCAATAAACTTCATACAGATGGTAAACAAAGTTAAATGATCAAATCAATCAAGTTTACACAGTTGACTACACTACATTAAGATTTACGCTAAAAAGGCAGAAAATTAAAATCAGAACTCCCTGCATCCAGGCCTGCCCGCTGAGCTAGAGTAACCGAACGGACTTGCACCAGTACCATGAGCTTACTAAGCGAATCAAAACCGAACGAATTAGCTAACCGAAAACTGAAGTCGATATTGAAACTGACTGAACCGAGATCGATGATAAACTTGTACCGAAATCAACTTCGAAGCTACACCGAACCAAAACCAAACCAACAAAACTGCTTGCTGAATCCGAACTGAGCTGTACCGTTAAACTTTTATCGAAACCAACCGTAAATGCTATTCTGAACTGAATCTCGAAAACCTCACAACTTACAAGCTATACCCCGAGATAAGCTAAAGCTTATTCGGATGAGCTATGAAACAAGAAGAAACCACAATCCGAAACAACCAAAATCAACATCTCGAACTATACTACTACCGAATCAAATTAAAACCACAACCTACAAATCATCATAATACCAAATTTGTAAGCCGAAAAGCAAGCTCTAAATAACTGAATCGAAAACTACTTTAATCATAAACCGGAACCATTTTCATAAACTTCACAATAGTAACTGAAAATCAAACTCAATATTGCAAAACCACTTTCAATTCATCAAATCATCATACAGAATACTAACAAATATCTACGATCGAATCTACTATCATAAACTTGAATATGAATCATCAAACATAAATTTCTATTACCAAAACAGAAATAACATTCATCTCTCTACCGATTACAAACGTTTAATAACAAAGAAAAATATGAGGATTTAAGAACCGAAAAGAAAAAGATGAAGCTGCGATTGGATTTAATAAAGCTAAATGGAAGATATAAAAAAATGATAAAGTTGCGTTTGATTTATGCAAAAACAAGGAAAAGTATAAAGAATGAAGCCTGCGTTTGATTTATGATAAAGCTGCGTTTGATTTATGAATTTTATATCAAGCTACACTACGTGAAAGAAAAAACATGAAAAAATAATATTGTGCGTCTCTCCTTGCTATATCTACGCTACATATATCAAAGACAGGGAAAAAGTATAAGAAAAATAAAAGAGCAGCTACGTGTATGAAAAGCTACTCTCCCTAGATCTGATCTATCTTGCGTTTTATTAAGAAAGGAGTATTGGGCCTTGATGGGCTTTTTGGTCTTCATTCCCTTCTGGGCTGCGTCCTTTTACAGCCAATTCATTGTTAAACCGAACATTGAAGTGTTATTCTTCACGTGGCTATGAGTGGCATTTTGGGCCAGCCACTTGCTATTCATGTTTGGTATATTTAGTACATTAATGGGTCGGTCCGACCTATTTAAGTGGCGTTGGGTCGGCCTATTATAATAATAAGACACTGTCAAACTCGATTTTTGTCATCTTTTTATAATTCGGCTCGGGTTTTGACTTTGACTTCTTGAAAATCTTCAAACTTTATCAAATTGATTCGATTCGATTCCGATAAGTGTAATTTCGGCTTCGGTCTTGTGCACTCTTCTAATCTCGTGTCCGTTTTGGCTCTTTCGTTTCTTGTTATTTCTTTGATATCTGTACCTACACACGCACAAACGACAAAACAAACATATACAAGGCATAATTGATGATTATTTGACCATTTTAAGCACGTTTTACGAGGAAATATGATGTGTAATTAGAGTCACATCACACACATATGTATATTTTGGAGAAATGTGTTAACTTGTATCAAGTGTTGGGTGATGGTAATAGTCCTTGTATTATGTTGTATGCATTTGTTAAGTTTCTAGGTATTTTAGTTAAACCTTTAGGTAACTTAGTCAAAGTATATAATGAATATATCATTATAAGTATTTTACTTGAATAAAGTAAATAAATGACAATGTGAGATAATGTACATTGTTTTAAAGTGTTAGGTGTTTATTCATAGTAGGAAATATATGTAAATATATACATATAAATATAAATCCAAGTACTTAATAAATTAAGTAAATAATGATACAGTGTATCAAAAGTGTGTACTGAGGTGATGAGTCCTTGTTAAATCAGGTGGCCAGTCAATTACCAGAGTAGTCAATAATTACCAAAGGTTCATATAAATGTTCAAATAAATATGAAATGATAGTATGACAATGGTATATGATTATTAATAAGTCATATAAAAGTGGAATTATATAGATTGCAAAAATAATAAGTACAACAGTTGACAAAGGCAATGAGATAAAATCAGAGGTTTTACAGAAGCCTTGCTAACACTCGATGTGCTACGAGGGCTATAGACCTTAGACCTATTCTCAATGATCAACAACGCTTCCTCGGCCGTTTTACACAAAAAATTACCACCCGCGACGACATTAAGATAATCTTTCTCATGATCGTTCAATACATTGTAAAACGTGTCAATTTGATGCAAGTCGGAAAAACCATGATGAGGACACTCATGTAACATTTCCTTAAACCGATTCCAAGCCGTCGAAAAACTCTCATTAAACTCTTGTGAAAACTTTGAAATCTCGTTTTTCAAATGCGTAGAATTAGAAGGCGGGAAAAATTAGTTCACGAACTTCGAAACGAGATCCTTCCACGTCAATATAGAATTGGGTGGCTCTTTCTCTAACCAAATTTTAGCGGGCCCCGCTAAGGAATATGGAAAAAGCATCATCTTAATCGAGTCGTTTGAGACGTTGATACACTGGTTTTGTATGGGTTCGGATTTTCTCTCGGTATCCTCTCGAATTGATCTCGGCTCTAATTGGAATGATTTGTTCTTGGTTAATAAGAAGGAGTTGGTTTGTTTATATATTTTAAACTAATGACAAATAAGCAAGTGTCGAAGAGTAAAATTAAGGCTTTAAAAGATTAACTAAATTGACAAGTTAAAAATGAATGTTTGAAAACTTTAAAGGCAAAATGAGAAAAACACTTGAACACTTAATAAAACTAACACTTAAAACTTTGTAAAATTTATAAGACTTAATCTATCGGAATATAGAATTGCAAAACTATCAGAATATCAAAAATCATGCCCATCGGAATATAACTAAAACCAGTCCATCGGAATCTTTGTCAAAACAATCCATCGGAATAATTAAAATGCAAGCTGTCGGAATGATGGTCTGTCGCAATGATGTCTTATCAGAATGGTCTAGATCGGAATATGGTAAATTAAAATTGGCCAGAGTTTCGACTTAATAAGGACCTTAGCCCCGTCGGAATGTGCGATCGCAATAAGCGATCGCAATCCCTGATCGGAATAAGGGGGATTAACCAACCTATCGCAAAGTAAAACCCCACTTGGGTTATTGCGATACAAATCAGAAACCGTCGGAATAAGTGTAAACACTTATGTTGCGATGGAAACAATTTAGTTCCGAAATTGGTGGTAAATTAAAATCTCAATAAGCAAAATCAATAAGCTAACTAATCCAAAACTTAAACGACTCAAAAAGCTTAAATTTGACAACTTTTGAAAACGTTAGATCAAAAACTTTATAAACAAAACTTTTGAATGACTAAAACATATACGAAATCCGAAAACCAATAAGCTGAAACAAGCAATAAGCCAATAAGCATAAAGGGCCTATAGCTTATACTTGTGAGAGCTTAAAAATGAACAAGAAAGAAACGAATTTACTTATTACACAACCTCAAATCCAACCACGAACAATGAAAGATTCGGATCAAACTAAAGATTTCGGATGGAAATAAGTTGAATTAAGAAATGTAGAAAGAGAATAAAGAACTAAAAAGATTAGCTTGAATTAGATTGATGAAATCCCAAATACAAAAGCTTAAAACTTGAAATGTAAAAAATGGAGAAAAGAAAAGTTTAGTGAGAGAAAGTTGAGAACTTTCTCTCTCTAAAACTAGAGAAAATGAAAAACTAAAAACTAACTAAGTGTATGAAATTTGTGAAGTAAGGTCCTTTATATAGGCGTGTGGCATGGGCCTGTGAATGGGCTTTGGTATCGGGCTTCTTTTATTCTCTCTTCTTTAGTCTTCACGCTTCTTTAAATAAACGTTTCCGACTTTGGATTTTTAGAAGTGTCGGTGAATAATTCCAACTCGTCTTATCATCTTTTGTTTAATAGACTCGAGTTCTTCGACATATATACATCTTCCATCTTTGGCTCTATTCTTCGATAAATCTTCACAATAGGCACAATGACTTCAAATCTTTTTCATCTCTTGGACAATGGACTTCGTCTTGAGTCTTTTTCTTCGATAAAACCCGCGCAATCCCATGTTTTCTTCAATATTCATCCGGTTGACTCTGAAAACGCAATAAACACAAAAACCACGCATAATTCAAAACAGATGATATTAAATACGTGTTTTGGTCTCGTTTTAGCCAGAATTAAGTGGTAAAAGGATGGGTGTTTTCACACCTATCAGACGTCCTTAAACTTGCAAGTGGCAGTAAGACGATTGAATTGGCGGATATGGTTGTGAGGGTTGTCCTTTTCATCACCACGGAATTTGTTGTTTTGGATCATCGACAACAAACCCGTCTTAACTTCTAAATTCTCCGCAAGGATAGCGGGAATCACAATAGCCTCTCTATAACCCTCGGTGAGTGCTTGAAGTAACTCCATCATTGTACGATTAGCCATGGTTGCTTCTTGTTCTACGATAGGTTTGTCAATAGGAGATTCTTAACTAGAAGGCGTTCCTTCCTTTCGGTTTCTACGTTTACGTGCACGTATTTCTTGGTTACAAGTTTGCATAAACGTCACGTACAACGTGGGGATGAGCAAAGAAGAGTCTTTTGGGTGTTTTTAACTTTTTCAATTTCTTGTGCTTTTGATTGTTTTTACTTTTTTTGGATTTTGTGATGTATTACGTAGACAAAAATCTACAAATCTCTCCTCAAATCAAATCTCTCGATTAAAGGAGCCTCAAGGAATGATGTGTGGTGTTGGTAACAAGTTTTAAAATTATAAACACGAATTACAGGATTGACTAAAAACGCACGGGCAAGTATAACCCTTTCGTTTGTGTATAGCTTTTATGTGGTAATACCGAGATCGTTCACGGGGATTTGGAAAACCTATGATTATTCTAAAATGAAACTATAATCGCTGATTGTAGCAATTGTTGACAAACAAATAACAAGTAAAAATGATGAGATAAATAATATGATTAAAGATACACTTGGTAAAGACTAGTTTGAGCATTCGTAATGGTATGATTGTGATGACACGTTAACATTTAAGATTATGATAATTAGATGGATAATCCAATCTATTGTTTTCAAAAGCTTTAATCTTCGTCAAGACCTTGGTTAAAGAAAAAAACCATTAGACTCAATAACTCAATTCAAGACTTAATCCAATTTCAACACATTCGATTCACGGTCGTTTCACGAATTTGCTAACACTTATAATTATGTTTCTTGATAATCAAAACTTCTTAAGAAATGATCAATACAAAAGATAGCCAATCATAGACAAACCGGCTATGACTTTGAATTAAACATAAATCACAATCACAACCATCACTTCATACTACAAACATACATATCAATGTATCATAGGAAAGCTTGACATTGAATTAAACATAAATCACAATCACAACCATCACTTCATACTACAAACATCATCCTACCAAGTGTAGAATGAAACGTAGCTACTCATAACAAATGATGAAATAAACTCAGAAATAAAAGTATTATAAGTCATAATCAAGAGTCTTACAAAGTGGAAAAATGTTACTAATGATTAGGGTAATGATCCCTAAGAGTTTCGTGATGATAACTTTGCTTATTGGACTCAAAAACTGACTTTTCTAGCACCACCTTGTTCTAATCCGGGAATGGGAGTTTGGACAAGGATGAGAGAGTTATTTATGAGATGATTGAAAAGTGAAAAGATATGTCAAAGGCATATAAAGATATATGGTTACATGACCCCAAGGGTCTTATTTATAAGCTAGTTGATGGCATGGAGTGAATGCATGACTTGGAGCCAAAGACAGATACTTGGAGCCAAAGCATGTCTAGAAACTTCTTGTATGATCTTGCATGTATGTAGACACATTTTTGCCTAGACAAATTTTGGAGGCAACTTCACTCATGATGGAGGCAAATGAACTCCTATGTGATGGTGGAGGCAAATCAACTCCCATGTGATGGTGGCAACTTCACTCTTGCCAGTGGGAAGTTGGATGTATATTGATGGTGGCAACTTTCATGCTGAATATCTTTATTTGCTCCATGGAAATACTTGTTCTTGCACCCGAAATTAATCTTCAAAGGCTTGTAACTTGTACACGGATCTTGAACTTGACTAGGTTTCTTCGTACTCGTACAATTCTTCATTTTTATGTTGTTTTATACTCCATTCCTGCAATTGGCTACACAAAGACTTGCAAACACAATTGGGCACAAATATGCACAAAAGTATCATATAATTAACTAATATACATGTACAAAAGTACGGATAACGCTCCTAAAAATATGTTGGATTTAGGCGTTATCAAATCCCCTCACACTTAAGTTTTGTTTGCCCTCAAGCAAGAAGAAAAGAAAATTAAATCCAAAGGTACATGTATTTTATAAAAATTCGATGCAAGTCTACCAAGTATAAGTACACGATAAAACTCATCGACTTACGTTTTTATGGTTGAAAAATTGAGATATAAAGTCAATACCCATAAACAATCTAGAAAGTCTTTTATTTCTAACTATACTACACTAATAACATATGAATTAAAGCAACATGTATCATGACTTAGCATATTGGCTAATCGATACCTTTTATTTCTTCTTCTTCCTTCAACTTCATAACATTATAGCTCATTGGCTATTTATTTGTCTTTTTGACTTTTTTTCTTTTTTTCTCCTTTTTTTTTCTTTTTTTTTTCTTGGCTAAAACTCCTAGCCATGGATCAACATACTTACAAAGTTCATGTTGTATTGACAAACATGGAACTTGCAACTTTCTCCTATTTTTTTTTTCTTCTACTATTATATGAGACTTTGACTTGGGTAATTTTGACACAAAAATATATCTCAAATATTCAAAAATTACCTATTGGATAATTTCCTAATTATTTATATACATTGCATGAAACTTTTTATTTACGAGGGCAAAACAAGAACTAAAGTTTTAAAATAGCCCAAAAATATGGCAATTAAGCATCTTTTTCTCGATTTTCCTACAACCCCCTTACACTTAAGTTTAGCATTGTCCTCAATGTGATAAAACTGAACAAAAGCAAGGGAATGAGATAAAAACCAGAATCACGGGCATACCATGCATCATACAAGAGTTTTGTCCTCGCCTTCAACTTGCGGTACCTACAAAAAAGATAAAACACACAAAAATACGGAAAAACACTCTATTTTTGGTTTTTATAGGTTTTTATAAAAGCGACACATGCTACACCCCCTCACACTTAAGCAAAACATTGGTTAAAATTTGTGGGGTGTAAGCATGAATTTATTTTAAAAAGGAAAATCACACTTAAAAATTTAAAATTAAAAACACACGGGTTGCCTCCCGAGAAGCGCTTATTTTTATAGAGTCATCAGCCTGATTCGTACTTCCTTTTATTTTTCTTTATCTTTATCGAGCGGAAAGTGTTCACACCACCCCTCATGGTATAGTTTAACACGGTGTCCATTAACAATGAAGCTTCCTCCATTATTGTCATACAATTCAACATAACCGGACGGGTATCCATGTTTTACTATAAAAGGACCGTACCAGTTTTGTTTAAGCTTGGGGGCTTTGAATGTATAACGCATATTAAACAAGAAAACTTTATCTCCTTTCTCGAATTCTTTTCGGATTCGAAGTTTCTTGTCGTGATAAGCTTTGGTACGTGCTTTGTACAATTTCAAATTCTCATAAGCTTGGAGTCTTAATTCATTAAGTTCATGCAGTTGCAATAATCAGTTTTCTCCAGCGATTTTGAGATCAGGATTACAGCTTCTCAATACCCAATAAGCACGGTGCTCGATTTCGAAGGGCAAATGGCACGTTTTACCGTACAATAAACGATAAGGTGTTGTGCCAAGTGGTGTCTTATAAGCTGTTCGGAATGCCCATAGAGCGTCGTCAAGTTTCCTGGACCAAACGGAAGGATTGTCCTTAACCGTTTTTTCGAGTATTCGTTTTAAGTCTCTAATGGTATTTTCAACTTGTCCACTCGTTTGTGGATGATACGTGGTTGCAAAGCGATGGGTGACTCTATAACGCTTTAAGATTCTCTCCATTTGTTTGTTGCAAAAATGGGAACCTCGATCACTATTTAAAGCTTTCGGCATTCTATAGCGAGAGAAAAGCTTTTTCAGAAAGTTGATTACGGCTCGTGAGTCGTTCGTGGGAAAAGCCTCGGCTTCTGCCCATTTGGACACGTAATCAATAGCGACTAAGATATATTCGAACTTATGGGATTTGGGAAAGGGTCCCATGAAATCAATTCCCCATACGTCAAATATTTCGCTAACTTGGATGCTGTTTTGAGGCATTTCGTCTCTTCGTGAGAGGCTACCAGCACGTTGGAAAGCATCACAATTTTCGACTAGAGTATAGGCCTCTTTAAAAATTGTTGGCCAATAAAAACCAGCATCGAAGACTTTTTTCACGGTGGTGGAAGGACCATAATGTCCCTCAGTAGGGCCATGATGACATTCATCAAGGATCTTCCTTGTTTCCGCACCATAAACACATCTCCTAATCATGCGATCGGGGCATACCTTGAAAAGGTAGGGATCTTCCCATAAGTAGTGTTTTAGGTCGGAAAATAATTTACATCGTTGGTGATATGTTAAACCTTTTCTTAGAATTCTTCCAATGAGGTAATTTGCAAAATCTGCAAACCACGGAGATTCATCCGTAGAGATTTTCATAAGAGTTTCATCGGGAAAATAATCGTCGATATCTTCATCCCTAAACTCTTCCATGTTTGGATTTTCAAGTCGCGACAAATGATCGGCTGCGACGTTTTCAGCTCCTTTCTTGTTTTGGATTTCGATGTCAAATTCTTGGAGTAGTAAAATCCATCTAATAAGACGCGGCTTAGCATCTTGTTTTGAGAATAGATATTTCAACGTAGAATGATCGGTGAATACAATCGTTTTCGACAACACGAGATAGGATCGGAATTTGTCGAAAGCAAAGACTACGGCAAGTAGTTCTTTATCGGTGATTGTGTAGTTGAGCTGCGCGCTATTTAGAGTTTTGCTTGCAAAGTTTATAGGTCGGAAATGTTTTCCTTCACGTTGTCCTAATACGGCTCCTACAGCGAAATTGCTTGCATCACACATCAGTTCAAACGGTCGCGACCAGTCCGGTGAAACCATGATCGGTGCATACGTTAACTTGTCTTTAAGCTTGTCAAATGCCTTTATGCATTCTTCATTGAAATCAAAGACTGTGTCTTTTTCAAGGAGTTTGGTCATCGGTCTAGCGATTTTGGAAAAATCTTTTATGAATCGGTGGTAGAAACCCGCATGACCTAGAAAACTTCTAACGGCTTTAACGTTAGTGGGTGGTGGTAATTTGGATATCACTTCGAGCCTGGCTTTGTCTACTTCTAATCCGGCTCCGGAGACTTTGTGTCCAAGCACAATTCCTTCAGTCACCATGAAGTGACATTTCTCCCAATGGAGCACGAGATGAGCTTGTTTGCATTCGATGAGCATGCGCTCTAGGTTAAAAAGGCAAGACTCGAATGAGTTTCCGAAGACTGAGAAATCATCCATGAAAACTTCCATGGATACTTCGATCATGTCTTGAAAGATTGCGATCATACACCTTTGAAAAGTCACAGGTGTATTGAAAAGACCAAAAGGCATACATTTATAAGCGAACGTTCCAAAAGGACACGTAAAAGTGGTCTTGTCTTGATCGGATGGTTCGATAGGTATTTGAAAATATCCGGAAAAGCCATCGAGAAAACAAAATAATTTGTTTTCCACTAGTCTTTCCAACATTTGGTCCATGAATGGTAGAGGAAAATGATCTTTTCGTGTGGCATCGTTCAATTTGCGGTAATCAATACACACACGCCAACCAGTAACGGTTCTTGTAGGAACAAGTTCGTTATTTTCGTTGGTCACAACAATCATTCCTCCTTTTTTTGGAACGCAATGAATAGGACTAACCGAAGGACTATCCTCTATGGCATAGATGATTCCTGCCTCAAGGAGTTTGATGATTTCGGCTTTTACTATCTCCTTCATGTTTGGGTTAAGTCGACGCTGCCTCTCAATAACGGGTTTGGCATCGTCTTCGAGATTGATCTTGTGTTTGCAAAAATTTGGGCTAATACCCAGTATATCGAATGTTTTCCATGCAAATGCTTCTTTGTGGTTTTTGAGCATAGAAACGAGACGTTCCTTCTCATCTTTCTCGAGCTTGGATGAGATAATCACCGGAAGGAGTGAGTCCTTCTCTAGATAAGCGTACTCGAGATTTTCGGGAAGAGGTTTCAACTCGAGATCCGTCGGTGGATCATGAATAGATTTGTGAATTATAAAGTTTGATTTCGAAGGCAAAACTTCAAACGGCTTGTTTTCCTCTTCTTCGAGAGTTACTTCGGAATCAAGGGCCATGAATTCTTCGAATTCATGATCACGATCGATATCGCTAATCTTTTCCGAAGTTGTTTGGAATGGTGTGTTGTCATCAAGCAATGCGTCCAACTCTTCTTCCGTTACTTCATCGATAACATCCACGCGGAAGCATTTATCATCATTGGAATGGGAGTGTTGCATAGCTTTATCGACTAAGAATGTGACTCGATCGTCACCAACTCTAAGGTTGAGTTCTTTATTCTTCACACGAATGATAGCATCGGCGGTGTACAAGAATGGTCGTCCTAAAATGAGAGGGACTTGATGGTCTTCCTCCATCTCAAGGATTACGAAGTCGGCGGGAAATACTAATTTGCCAACTTGAACAAGCATGTTCTCGGATATCCCAATGGGGTATTGGTAGGTGTGGTTAGCCAAACGTATACCCATACTCGTAGGTTTCAAAGTATTGTTTGAAAGATTCTTGTATAATGAGTATGGCATAAGATTGATACTTGCGCCTATATCGGGCTAGGCGTGACATTCGATATTGTTGTTTATGGTGCATGGTATGAGAAAACTTCCCGGATCTCCGAGCTTTGGTGGAAGTTTGCTTTGCAAGGCTGTAGAACATTCTTCATTTAGAAACGCAGCAGAGATTTGCTCCGTCTTACTATGGTTGCTCACAAGATCTTTGAGGAATTTCCCATAATTGGGCATGCCGGTAAAGATATCAAAAAGTGGAACGTTGATCTTAACTTCCTTGATCATATTAAGGAATTTGGCATTACAGCCTCCATATTTTCTTTTCGTAGGTGTTAGGGATATGGAATTTTTGGTTCATACGCCTTTGGTGTTGGTGTTGGAATGGGTGTGGTTTGTTTTGTTTTGGGGTTGGAAGGAGGAACGGTTTCTTCCTTCTCGGGATCATCAGCCTCGCCTTCACTTTCATCAGCGAAAGTAGGAGCATTGGTGTTCGGGTTTTGTGGTGGATCATAACTCAGTCCACTCTTTGTGAATACGGCATTCACATGTTCATTACGGGCGCCTGGTGGGCGGTATGGTTTATCCATAGATGGTTTTGGGTTTGTTTGAGTGTTGCTTGGTAGCGAACAACTTGGTCGATTGGCTAATTGATCAGTGATTCGACCGAGTTTGGTTTCGAGATCATTAATGGTTGCGGTGTGGTGTCTTTGTCCTCTTTCAATGTTGGCTTTGAGATCGAAGAATTGGTTCTTAATGAACCTGTTTGTCGATTTTTGAGATTCTATGAAAGCTAACAACATTTTCTCTAGGGTCGACTCTTCGGGTTTCTTTTCGTTTGATGGACCGGAATTATTGTTCTCACGGAGTTGTGAGCTACGATTTTCATTTTTGGGATACTCACGCCATATGCCAGAATTTCTACCGTAGTAGTTACCTCAATAACCACTTCCTCGGTATCCTCCTTGGGCGTAGTTTGCTTCTTGTGGCGGTTCTCTTATTGGTGTATCATCACATACCGTGGATGGGTGTGGTCCTCCGAAAAGAGTACACTCTCCCCGCATCTCCTTCATTTCGTCTTTGATGGTTTTGAATTGCGAGTTGAATTTAGATGTGAGAGCGTACATCTTCTCCATGAGTTTGGAATTTTCGTCACCTTCAACGAAAGCATCGGTTTTCTTGAAAGGTTTGGTTCGGTTATCTTTGGACCAATCGAGTTTTAAGAGAACTCGGTCCCCGAGCAATTGATATACTTCGTTGGGAGTGTTATAGAGAAAGCGTCCACCGGCGTCAAGGATTGCTTGTGTCGGTTCATTGAGACCATAATAAAAGATTTGGATGATGGTTCCTTTTAATAAACCATGTCCATGAAAACTACGAATTAGGTCTTTCATTCGATTCCACGCATCAATAAGTGTTTCTTGTGGAAGTTGGGCGAAACCTCGGATTTCTCCCATGAGTCTTTTGTACATGGCGGGTGGAAAGAAACGGATAACAAAAGCGGTTCTCATTTGTTCCCATGTTTCAATGGTATCGGGCGTCAACTCGTTGTACCAAACTCTTGCATCTCCGGATAGAGATGATGGGAAGAGTTTGAGTTTTATGGCGTCTCCATCGACGTCTGCTCCATAACGGAACATGCCACATATTTCTATGAATTCGGATATGTGCTTATGAGGATCGACCCGCGTACGGCCGTCAAATTGGCGGTCTTTGATCATTGAAAGGTGATGACCTTTCACGGTAAAGTTTTCTCCAAGCTCAACTTGAACAATAGCAGCCTCGGGGGTAGGTGCTACTACTCGGTTGGCTGCCCACAATGATTGATCGTCGGCCATTGGAAATGTTAGATCGTTAAATGGGTTGTAGACGACAAATGCGTCTAAGAGATTATCAAATGGTGGGTTTTTGGTTTTTGAGATTCGGTTTTCAAAAGAAAAAAAGGGGTGTTTCTTGCGGTTTTTCTTTCGAGATTGGTGAATATAATGTTCGGGATCGGTGTATAGACTAAGCAATTCTTGACCGGAAGAACGTGTGTTCATTCAAGTCTTGAACGACTTTTAAAAAGGATTACAAGTAACAAAAACAAAAACAAACAAAATATAACTAATAAGAAAATAAGTAAATAGGAAATTAAATAAACCAAACAAAATAAGAACATAAATTTTTTTTAGTGTCTGGGACCTAGTCGACGGCAAACAGGGGATGCCGGACGGCAATTAGGCTTTTGTTTGTCGCTTGCCGGTGGCAGGAGCTCCTTTCCGGACAACAAAGGGGCTTATGTGATGGTGTTACCGGCGGCAGGAGGGTGTTGCCGGCGGTAATGCTCTCCTGTCAGAAAAAATATTATTTTTTTGATTTTTTTGCAATGAGTAGACTACAATGGGTTTGATTATAGGATGATTTTGGAACTAAGAACACAATCAAATCCCCGGCAGCGGCCCCAAAAACTTGATTCGTGGTTTTGGTAACAAGTTTTAAATTTATAAACACGAATTACCGGATTGACTAAAAACGCACGGGCAAGTATAACCCTTTCGTTTGTGAATAGCTTTTATGTGGTAATACCAAGATCGTTCACGTGGATTTGGGAAACCTATGATTATTCTAAAATGAAACTATAATCGTTGATTGTAGCAATTGTTGACAAACAAATAGCAAGTAAAAATGATGAGATAAATAATATGATTAAAGGTACACTTGGTAACGACTAGTTTGAGAATTCGTAATGGTATGATTGTGATGACACGTTAACATTTGTGATTATGATAATTAGATGGATAATCCAATCTATTGTTTTCAAAAGGTTTAATCTTCGTTAAGACCTTGGTTAAAGAAAACAAGCATTAGACTCAGTCACTCAATAAAAGACTTAATCCAATTTCAACACATTCGATTCACGGTCGTTTCACGAATTTGCTAACACTTATAATTATGTTTCTTGATAATCAAAACTTCTTAAGAAATGATCAATACAAAAGATAGCCAATCATAGACAAACCGGCTATGACTTGTTGATAGAAAATAACCCTTTCGACCTATGAAATATTTACCAACAAATTAAGTTTTAATAGCAATTGTCACATGAAACATACATATCAATGGATCATAGGAAAGCTTGACATTGAATTAAAAATAAATCACAATCACAACCATCACTTCATACTACAAACATCATCCTACCAAGTGTAGAATGAAACTTAGCTACTCATAACAAATGATGAAATAAACTCAGAAATAAAAGTATTATAAGTCATAATCAAGAGTCTTACAAAGTGGAAAAATGTTACCAATGATTAGGGTAATGATCCCTAAGAGTTTCTTGATGATAAATTTGTTTATTGGACTCAAAAACTGACTTTTCTTGCACCACCTTGTTCAAATCCGGGAATGGGAGTTTGGACAAGGATGAGAGAGTTATTTATAAGATGATTGAAAAGTGAAAAGATATGTGAAAGTCATATAAAGATATATGGTTACATGACCCCAAGGGTCTTATATATAAGCTAGTTGATGGCATGGAGTGAATGCATGGCTTGGAGCCAAAGACAAATACTTGGAGCCAAAGCATGTCTAGAAACTTCTTGTATGATCTTGCATGTATGTAGACACATTTTTGCCTAGACAAATGTTGGAGTCAACTTCACTCATGTTGGAGGAAAATCAACTCCTATGTGATGGTGGAGTCAAATCAACTCCCATGCGATGGTGGCAACTTCACTCTTGCCAGTGGCAAGTTGGATGTATGTTGATGGTGGAAACTTTCATGCTGAATATCTTTATTTGCTCCATGGAAATACTTGTTCTTGCACCCGAAATTAATCTTCAAAGGCTTGTAACTTGTACACGGGTCTTGAACTTGACTAGGATTCTTCGTACTCGTACAATTCTTCATTTTTATGTTGTTTTATACTCCATTCCTGCAATTGGCTACACAAAGACTTACAAACACTATTGGGCACAAATATGCACAAAAGTATCATATAATTAACCAATATACATGTACAAACGTACGGATAACGCTCCTAAAAACATGTTGGATTTAGGCGTTATCAAGGAATGAAAATGATCACGTGAAGTGAACTTCTTCGATGACTTTAGAACGTTACAGGAACACCAAAACGTTCAAGAGGGTTTAATCTTTGAAACCAAGATAATATATAGATACGTAGATAATACTTTGGTTGGCAAACCCTTGATTATCCCTTTTTCTCTTAACACGCACAAGCAAGCGGGGGAAACGAGGCGTCACTAAGCACTTAAGAGCCTTTTTCCCTTAGGTCGTGAAATACAACCGCCTTATACCCACCTTATAGTTTGTGTTAATTAAAATCAAGCTTCACGAAAGTAATAATCTATTTTGCCTTTTTTCTTTGTTTGAGATTCGAATACAATGATTGAGTGATGAAATCCCAAATCAAGGTTGTATTTTCATATTTTTGGAGTACTTGTGAATTTATTGTTTTACGTATACAATATAGTAATAACATTCACACAAAAACGAAAAACCGATAATACGTATGATTAGAGTGCTAATCACAAAGTTACTATTTATGGTTAATATAGAAACAAAATTTGTTCAAATCAAAACACAACACGCCTCCCCGGCAGTGGCGCCCAAATGATGTTGAGTATTTTACACCCTTTAGGAAAAAGGCGTAAATGTGGAAAGTATTAAACAAGTGGTTTAGGAAAACCAAATGTTTATGACCCAAAATGGTGGGATCGTTCTCAAGGAGGCTATTGTGTTGTATTAAGAGATGATTAAAAGTTTGTGATTATGATTATGAAGAAAGAAAATAGAAAAGGATGACGGTTACAATTAAAATTACACAAAGACGAAAGTCGTAAACGTAAAACCGTAAAACGTGACAAAATTTAAAAATTACTCTAAAAATTCCTAGAAAATTGCAATAAATCCTAAAAAATGTAATTAGAGTTTACAAAAAATCAAAAATCACTCAAACCTTTTATTTAATTAAATAATAATTTTTTAATGCTAATTAAAGACCAAAAACCAATTTAATTAACAAAAATCCCAAAATGGGAGTTTTCAATTTGTAAACCTCTAAAACAACTTAATTAAACTAAAACTATTTTTTGAAAAATTTAGAATTAATTAAAACTATTTAACAATGATTAAAAACTATTAGAATATTAAAATAATCCTAAAAATTAATCAAATGAAAAGAAAATTAGTCTAAAAGTTTTAAAAATCCTAACTTAATGTTTTTAACCTAAGAAAAATGAAAAAGTTGCAAAAATATTAAAAACAATTTTTAATAATAATATATTAATAAATATCCAAAAATTCAAAAAAATTCTAAAAACTTGCAAAATAGTTTAATTTAACTTAAGTAAACATAAAATGAAAGTGAAATGTCTAAAATAACCCTAATGGGCCTCTAAATGGGCTAAAACTCAAAACAGTCCAGGCTTAATGGGCTTTTTGGCCCAATAAGCAAAAAGTTATCCAAATAAACTGAAAAGTTCTAGTCTAGCTTAAAATTCAATTTTAAACACAAACTTCTAAAGGCCCAAAGGCTGAAAGTGAGCTTATCACAGCTTAATAAGCAAATAGCTTTTTGGCCCATTAAGCCATAAGCTAATGCCATAAGCTGAAATTTGACACACATCCTTCTAATGATATTCTAAAGCTGTTTGTAAAAAGAATTTTTGAATAAGCCCGAGAAATAAGACTGAAATAAGAAAAAGCTCTCTACACAAAACGACAAAATAGTCGTTTTCGAATTCTAGGCTGTTTCAAGAGCTGATTCTTTTTGCAAAATGTTTTAAATCAATTAACTAAGATTAATAATCAAAAAGATTTCCAAAAAGCACATTGAATAAGCTGGAAGAAGCAAATAAGCACTAATGAAAAAGTCAACGAAGTTGGTTTCCTAGTCAAACCTAAAAGTCAAAGTCTCAAATGCTCCAGAAAAGTCAAATGGCTCAAATAAGGAAGTTTGATTACACAATCTAAGTTGTTGCAAGTCTAAATAAGCCATTATATCTCATTGATTAGCTAAATGATAAATAACACTAGCAGTGGCTAGTAACAGTGGCAAAGGGTTCCCACTACTTGACTTTCTTGACTGTTTGTCTTTAGTAGACTTTTGTTGGAATTGATGAACAAACAAGGCACCCTTAAAACTAGTGGCTTATAAGGAGTCACAAACAACAAAGAAATCACAATAACACCTAGCCAATTAGTAAAGTTAATTCAAACAGTGCTCAGATATGATCCAGACTTGAAAAATAAGTAGTTAGATGAAATAAGCAGTTTAAGCAAGATTAAGCCAACCAAATTGAACCAAATGCATACATAAGCTATAATAAACTTAAATAAGCATGAATGAACTTGTTTCATACACTGAATCAAACATTATACATAGAATCAAGCCTATGAATGTTACTGATGAACAATGAACAAATACAAAATCCTTTGCTGATATACTTCACAACATATCCAATTTTAAACCCTTAAATCTACTTATCAGCTTACACAAACGTTGTTTAAGCACCTTTTAACCCTAAATATGCATACACTCTAGGTGTTTCCAAGATTTTAGATCAAAACAGGCAAAATCAATGTAGTTATAGCACAATTTTCAGATTTGATGTTCAAAGCACAAGATATGCAGATAAAAGCATACAAACACCTTAGCAACAGATAAATACCACAAACAAACCCTAAACACCTACTCAAACCAACTTGTAAAGCTTAAATCAGTAGACCCAAACACCCCTTTGAATTTTTAAAATCCAATTTAACAAAGCCAAAGTGTATAACAGGTTATACCAAACTCAAACAAGCATCAATACAACATTCTTATCAAGTAAGAACAATATTCAAACCATAAAAACACAACATACAACATCAGATCACAAAATCACTTAGAACCACTTTTTCAACAGATTTTTGGAAAAGAGAGCTCAAACCTCATGAATGTACATCCACACTCACGAATTATTGAGCTTATGTGCCTAGCTAAACAAGGCACAAGCTTCCTATAGCTGCTAAGAACAACAAGGTGAGTAGCAAATAGATTATATAAAAAATGGAAAATGAACAAGATTTGATTCAAGCTTGTTTCCCCACTCCTTGAATCCTCCCAAACTACAAGCTCACTACACCTTGTTAATCTCTTTATCAGGGTGTTATGATCACCTATAATCCAAGAGTTCAAGTGTTTGAACAAAGACATAGAAAACAAATCAGATTTTTGGAAAAAAATTGAAACACTTGCATAAAACTTAAACCAAAATTTGAAACTTCATAAACACAAACTCAAATCAATAATCAATAACAAGAAAGTAAATTGGGACTTGGAATTCGTCACAAAGTTCAAACTTTTTTCATTAACTTAGAAAACAAGCTTTATAGACTTTGGACCTAGGAATCCAAGAACAAAGGTAAATGTTGTAATCTAGAGGCTTTATATAGAGCCTTACAAGTCCTACAAAGCTGAAAAATAAAGGAAACCCTAGGTAATGAACTTCCAGAATTGCCCTTGTGAAATTTGAATTTTTTGCTAACATGTGAAGTTCTCTTGGCGTTTTGTTGATGCTAGCTGGGTGTAATTTGATCAAAGGGTCCAAAATGTGCTTATGTTGCAAGCTATGTTGTGGGACGTTGATTCCATGGCAGATTTTTGTCTTCTTCCCCAAAAGCATGTAGTAGGATAGTTCATGTGACACTTGTGGTGATGTGGCAAGGGGTTTAAGGTTTGGATTATGTTCATTAAGACCTTAATCTTTAATCTAGAGAAGATTAAGGTTTAATTCTTGCTAAAAAAGGAATCCCTAATTCGTGTTCATAAGGTGAATAGTGGTTAATTTGATCTGTTTTGGGATTTAAATAAGTGTTTAGCGCGAGTTTAAACTAAGCTCGAGTTTAAACTAATTAAATAAAATTAGTTTAAACTGTTGGTGAGTGGGATTGTGACATCGCAGCAGGATGGGTTGTGATTGGTGGATTTTGGTGAGTGGGGCACGTGTCATTAGCTGGTTGGTCTAGGTAAGGTTTATTGTCTCCCAGTTTTGGCCCTCCACTTTTTTTCTTTGTTTCATTTCAGGTTTTAATAGCACAAAATCAGAATCCTTTGTTATGGAAGTTTGGTTTTTCATACTTTTGCCCCAAAAACTTTACAAAGGTTTTACCAAGGACTTGTTTTGCCAATTCATGATATTTGAAAGACCAAACTTGACATGTATTCAATCTTCAAGGTCTTCACTTGTTCTTTGTCTTCATGGAGGACTAAAAGTGAAGAGTCTTCAAATATGAGAGACCATTCTTAGCAGTTCTTCAAAGTTGAGGGTCCTTTTTGCAATTTTGACAAACTTTAGGGACCAAACTTGTAATTATGAATATACAAGGGTTTAAAGTGTCAATTCTTCAATAATGAAGGACCCTTCTTGTGCAATCCTAAATTCTTCAAGGACTTTTCTTGGAAAATCAACTCTAGGGCCCGGTTCTTTATGCGGCTTCGTTTCCCGTGTTCGTTTTTTGCTTGTTTCTTGTGATCTTTTGCCATTTTCTCAATATCCGTACCTAAAATACACATTGAACAAACACAAGAATATATTTGGCACATTTTATGATATTTTTACCATTTTAAGCCTGTTTTGGACGATGAGACTATGTATAAAAGCAGTCTCATCAAATGACCTTGTTGGAAATACGTTTTTAACGTATATTAGAAGTATCGGTCACTCCAACAATATTATTAAACGTTGTAGGCTTGTAGTTAGTAATTTACTTTATTTTTATTAATAACCTAGCCCATGGGAATGTCCATGGGTTGGAAAGCCCAAGCCCACTTAGGCTTGGGTATATAAACCCTTTCCTTTGATGGAAAGGGTGTTGGTTATTTCATTTTTCATATAATTTACACATACTTTTCTCTCATCTCTCTCTTTAGTTTCTCTCTCTAGAAAAAACAACCCTCTTGATAGTCTTAGATTATCTTGATTCTACAATTGGTATCAAGAGCTATGGGGTGAAATAAAGTTGTCTTGATTTGTGTTCTTGATACTTTATTGGTTTCGTGAGTTTTCTTTTATTATAGAGATCGAATCATCAAAATTTTTTGCGTTTTGTGGTGTTTAGATAGTTCATAAATCGACTACATAGCCGTGGTAGTGATTTGTGATACTTAGATTGGTCAAAAACGCAAAATTTTTGGGTGTTTGGCCTCGTTTTTAGCTTAATGTCTCGAAAATAAACAAGTACATCCGAGATCCACAATTTTAGGAAGAATTCGCAATATCTGATTCATATTGCGAAATTGAATCCCTGATTCATATTGCGACATTGAATCATATTGGCAACATTTCAACATTGAATCATTTTGCAACATGAATCATTTTGCAACATTGCGACATTGAATCATTTTTGCAACATTGCTACATTGAATCATTTGGCACCATTGCGGAATTGAATCCTTATTAGTGCATTGCAGAATTTAATCAATCTCAGACATTGCGAAATTGAATCACTTTTAGCACATTGCGAAATTGAATCATTTTTAGCACATTGTGAAATTGAATCATTTTTAGCACATTTCGGAATTGAATCTTTTTAGCACTTTGAGGAATTTAAACCTACATATTGCGAAATTATACACTGTTAACTTTGAAGAATTGTGTTACCTTGATTTTAACATTGCGGACTTGTTACTATATTTTTATTGGACTTAGGCATTATTTTGAAGACTTCTCACGTCACTATACAACTTTCACAACTTTATTTCATTGAACGATCAAAAGATAATATTTTTCTTCAAGTGATAAAAAATGAATCCTCATTCATTTATGCCGACAATGACATCGCTTACCGATATTTCGATCATCTGGGGTACCGATACCCGCCCACCGTTGCTCATCAAAGAATTATTTGAAGCATGGCAAGGTCGCATGAGAACTTACATTATGGGTAAACCCAATGGGAGAGTTATGGTTCAATCCATTGAGAAAGGTCTACTCGATTGGGAAGAAGTTACCGTCGACAATGTGACGCGACCAAGGTCGTTCATGAATTAACGGATGCTAACAAAATCATTGCCGATGCGGATGAAAGGGCTATTCAAACCATACTTCAAGATCTTCCACCCGATATTTATCGAATGGTAAGCGAACACACATTGGCAAAGGATCTTTGGGATCGCTTAACTGTTTTGTTACAAGGGACTTCACTAACTAAGCAGAAACGAGAGTGTCAATTGTATGACTTGTTTGATTGGTTCACATACATTCCAGGGGAAACACTTCATGACTACTACTAGTGTTTCACTACTTTGATGAATGATTTGAACGTGTATAATCTAAGGATTGCTCAGTTTCAACTAAACACCAAGTTCTTGAACACGTTACCCCAAGAGTGGAGCCAATCTGTCACCGATGTTAAAATGATTCGGGATTTGCACAAGTCAAATTTAGATAAACTCTATGCTTTCTTGTAGCAACACGAGAAGCACGTGATCCAAAAACGCATCTCTCAGGGATCTTATTCCGAACCATTTGCATTAATGGTAAATCATCTAACTTTGTCATATCACAACTCACCGTATGCTTTGGCACACCAATCTTCCTATCAACCATTGTATCAAACTCCAAGCTTTCCACAATATTCGATCTTTCCACAACCACCTACATCTTATCAGCAACAATACAAGCAACCATCAATATCATCACAAGGAGACTCACATCATTTACCTTATTAATGAAAGAGATTTTACTAGTTGAAAGTTCGTTTTCTCGGTATCTTCTCGAATTGATTTCCGGTTAATTGTGTGAGATTAGTTGTTCTTGGTAAAGCAAATATTTTTGGATTTGGTGAAATAAATGTGCAAAACTTAATAATAAAGGACGGGAAATTAAAACTAAAACTAGTTGAAAAGTAAAAGGTGCAATATTTAAAACGTTAAAAGTAAATGACGTGAAATTAAATGACGTAAAATTAAAACTTAACAAAAAGTAAAATGACAATTAAATAAAAATGAAAAACGAATTAAAAATGAACTAAAAATAAAATGAGAAAAATTGACACTTTAACCTGAGCAAAATATTAAAACAAAACAAAACATTCCATCGGAATACACCCGATCGGAATCCATAAGGATCCGATCGGAATGTAACCGTCGGAAAGTACCAATCGGAATGAGTAAATAAGCATGATCGGAATAACTCAAAAACTGGTCAAATCGGAATGTTGGAAAAGATCAAATCGGAATATCTAACAAAGGGATCATCGGAATATATGAAAAAGTACCAATCGGAATGTTTAAAATTACACTAATCGGAATAATGGAGAAACAAGTACAATCGGAATATTCATCAAGAGCCCAATCGGAATACAGAGAAAAGGCTAAATCGGAATGTTCAAAGCATGCACCATCGGAATAAGTAAATCCCTTTTCCGATCTAGTGATCAGAAAAAGGGTGCTGGTCGGAATGTGTGATCGGAAATGGGTTTTCCCTTTCCGATTGCTTCTTGATCCGAAAGTTAAGCAAGTAATAAGCTATGGCGAAAAGCTAAAACCAAAACTTAAACGAATCAATGATGAAAAATGACTAAATAAGCTCGAACATCAACTTATCAAACTTAAAAGAAACAAACTTTTAAAATCAAAACATAAAAAGATGAACTTTTAAGCACGAAAACATGATTGAACAACACGGATCAAATGTAATCACACCAAAAGCAAACAAAAATCAAGAAAGGAAGATGAGAGATTAAGACAAGAAAAGTAAAGATTAAAGAACAATAATTGAGAACTTACTTGAAAATTAAATGATTAAAAGTGCTTAACAATTAATTAAAGTGAATGAAATGAAATGACAAGTATGAAAATGGTGGAAGTGGTGGTTTGTCAAACCACCCAACAACAAGAAATGAAGTAGCTAATGGCTATTTATAGTGGAGATTAGGGAGGAGCTTAGGAAGCTTCCTCCCTCTTTCTTCTTTTCCTTAATTGCAAGCTTAGGTCCTTTATCTTCTTAATCCTTTGATAATCTTCTTAATACTTGGACTTAAATGACTTTGTCTCGGGATTTCTTGGAACTCGTCTTGAATTTTCTTCATAAATAAGACTCGAGTTCTTCGGCTTTTAGTAAACTTCCGTCTTTTGACTTTTTCTTCGATAAATCTTCAGAATTGGTCTTGGACTTCCGTTCTTTTTCCACTCTTGATGTTTCGACTTCATCTTTCGTCTTTTTCTTCGATAAAAGCCCGTGAATGCCGTGTTTTCTCCACTTTTCACCTTTTTGTCCTAAATCACAACAAAAACACAAACCACGCATAATTCCGACATAAATGACATAAAATACACGTTTTGGCTCGGTTATTATTGCAATTAAGTGGTAAAAAGGATGAGTGTTTTCACACCTATCAAATCCCCTACACTTAACCATTGCAATGTCCTCATACAATGCATTAGTTACAAAGCAAGTTTACACTTTTCATCATAATCAATCCACGTTGGCCATTATTAAAGAGATAGAAAATTATAAACATTCAAAGTAAAGAAATTAAAAACATACCGTGGGTTTTGGAAATGTCGTGACTGATCATCATCCTCAAGTTTTCACTTTCTCCAAACCAAGCTTAAAAACGAGATCATTGTTGTTATAAGTTAGTAAACTAACACGAACTCATGTGGGCCAATTATTCACTTAGAATCCCTTATTCCTAGGTGTATCTCTTATATTTTATTTTTGTCTTGAATGATCACGAGGATGCATTTTTGACTTATTTCGATAGTTATTTAGGCTGAAAATAAAGTGAACGATTTAATCAATAGTTAGCTAAAGGACAAAATCTTTTAAAACTGCTTCTCGGGACCTCATAAATTTCATATCTTGGCATAACTCGCTTCGCGATTTGAGACCTTTCTCGGACCGATATTTGGTAGCGACTTCATACTTCAAACCTTGAGAGACGTTCATGAAATAATGGTCTTCTCTTCATAATAGGAATTTCTTCACTTGAAATTTTGAGAGATTCTTCATATATGGACCATGACTTCTTCATTTTTCTCCAATCTTTATTTTGGACTTTGATATACAACGATCCGCCTCCTTTTAGGACTTGGATCTATTTATCCTCATACATTGTAAGGGCCTTTTTGGATAGAATTCTCCATGATCTTTTTGGGAGTACTTGCTTTTCGTCGTGTGTCTCGATCCTTCATATAGATTTTCGATAAATGATTCTTCACATCACTTTTGGATCTTTAGCAACAAAATGTAGCCCTCATGCCTTGTTAGGGCCTTTTCGGACTCGCCAATCTTCGCATCCCGCTTCAATAAGTTATGCCTTGGCTATAAACTCTAATTAATACCGAGCAACTTTTAAACGATCTTGGGCTAGAAGCTAAGTAACTTTTCAAATCGTACAACCTTATTTATTGCAGATAAATTTATTAACAAGCGATGGGAGAATAGGCTTATAATTAACTCGCATAAATTCACGAAAGAATACCAAACTTATAATTGGCTCTATCATCTCTCGTTCTCCACAGTTTAAAATCTCAAGAAATAAGACTCGTGGATGCTTAGCCTATTAAATCAAAGTTTTGGGTTTTCGAGTCGCCTATAGGATCTTGCAAATTCTTAGACTTTTTCAAGTTTAGAAATCGCATTTTAAAGTTCCCTTGATAAACGACTCTCTAGGATCAATTATAGGAACTTGCGAAAAGTTCTTGTTCTTAACCCGTGAGAGTTAAGACTTTCGCGTTTTATAGCTCCCTATATAAAAGCCTAGCAAAACTTGACTTAAACACGTTAAGGATACTAGCTAGAGTAAACTTAGGTAAGTAAATTCGGGTTGAGTCAAAATGTTCACGACTAAGAAAATTTACAAACCACTTTTATTTAAGCAAGGAAAGAAAATAACCATAATAAAGGAAAGTACAACTATACAACTAGGCCAAAATAGATTAAAATTTTGAAAAATGTCGAAAAATCAACTTTTCCGGTTAAAATGAGGACAAATACAAGGAAAAGGCCACTTAACTTCGATAGAAGTCTCCCCTACACTTAATATAAACATTGTCCTTAATGTTTAAGCATGTGGGAGTAAACTCCCCTACACTTAGGACATTGTGCACGTTGTTTAAATCTCGCTAAGGAGAAGACAACTAAAGAGATTCCTATTTTAATATTGAGAAATATAAAATAGTGAATCGAAAAGAGTTTAGGATAGAACCGGGAAGAAGGAAACACGGAATCACGGTTCGTCAAAAGTCATCAAGAGTGTGTCTTTGAAGCTCTAATCCCTGCACATGATAAGAAAGAAAGCAAGAAACACCACGGGGCTCCCCTACACTTATGGTGAAAATAGATAGATAATTGGGTTGCCTCCCAAAAAGCGCTTGTTTTTGTTAACCGAGTCACGAGCCTGACTCGCCCCCGAATTAAATGGTCCATGGGGAAACCTCGAATGTGATACCGGGATCAAAGACCTTGTCCTCGTTCCCGGTTGATATCAACAAAGGAGAGGCGAGGGGATAAGTCTTGTATGGGAGAAAGGTCCTTTCAACATACGAGAAGTATGTGAAATCAAGATCCACGGGAGGTGGGGTGGGTAAAGTAAGCACATTGTCCTCCCCCAAAGACAATGGATGTTGAGCAAACGGCAAAGCCGTAATGTGATTAATGATAGCATAATAAATGTCACCTCCCGGGTCAAAGCATTCATCCTCCGTGATAGTGGCTAAAGGGGAGGATGAAAGGTGCTCGGGAGGGGGACTTGGGTCAATACTTTCCTGCAGTAAATTATCAAAAATAATGTCCCCCTCCGTGTCAGAATCATCAATACCTAGAGGGATGGAGTGGATATCGATTTCTTCCAGCAATGGGTCATTATCTTCAACGGAAGGAATAGATGGAGGTAAAGACTTGGAAAGAGGAGGAGAAGTCAACGCTTCGATTTGAGCAATAAGAAGGTGCACTTTCCGTAATCTATCGCGAAGAAGCACATCTTCCACCTCATCCACAAGATCATGTTCATCGGTGAACTTCTCGTAAACCGGAGAAAATAAATCGTCATCACCCGCATCTCCCGGTGGAGACTGAGAAATTTCAAAAGTGAAATTCTCATAGCTTGGAGAAAAATCCTCATCACTAGGATCGACCTCTTCCGTAAGAGAAACGTCAAACTCAGGCTCCATAGCAGGTAAGTCACAGACCTCATCATCCAATACTTTGTCGAGACCAACATCACTAAGCTCATTCAACGAATCTAGATCCTTAGATGCAGTAGGAACATCGACAGTAGGAGCAGCAACTTCAGAAGATTGGTTGAAAGTGTAGACATCATCGCCGTCATCATCATCATAATAGATGGGACGAGTCCAAATAGGAGTGACGTAGTCGGCTAACTCTTCCTTGATAACCTCCACATCTTTAAGAAGCTCATGCAGCAACTTTTGTTGTTCATCGCCCCGAGTATGTTCAATTTCACCAATTCTATCCCACGCTGTAATTAAACATTTTGGTGTAGGAAAGAAGGGAAAACGACTAAATTGGCTCAAAAAGGTGTCGGTGGTTTTCAAGGTTTCGTCCACATCAAGCAACGGTTGCCTTTCCTGATGCAAGTCAGCTCGAAGTTGAGCTATACTTTCTAGAATGTCATTCAAAGAAGTGAGTTGTTGATCAAGACTAGTTTGAGAGGATTGATGATTGAGGGTGTGATGTGGGGGCTCACGGTTATAGACACTAGGATGATAGCACGGTACTTTCTCAAATATCTGCGACGGATCACAAAAAGAAGCATCGTGAGGGCCCCCACAAATATAGCACCATGGGTATGAAGAAAAACTGGGTGCCTCTTGTGGATAGCTATTACCATTGTCATAATTGTACCCTGGTTCTTGCTCGTGACCATACGGGTATTGAACCGGGCATGAAACATGCCAATGAGAATCGCTTCCACAATAGATGCATGGGGGAACAGGAGGAGGTGGGTTCAAAAAGAGTGAATTAGTTGAGTTGCACAAAGGACAAAACCCAAATAGGAATTGTGTATTGTCGAGATCGTTTCCACACCGCTCACATGTACACCATTGACAAGAGTTGTTCCCAGATAATTGTTTCCCACACCGGACGCAATGGATATAAAAATCCATAAAGAAAGATAGATAAGCAAGAAGAATATTTTTGGTGCAAAACTTTGAAAAAGAAATGCTTTTTATGATTTTTCAAATGTTTTTGGATTTTTGAAAATTTGTTAATACGAAAAATAACGTTCACGAGTGAACGGATCCCAAAATCGAACGCGTCTCTCACAAAAAACCGTTAATCTTCACGAAAAGAGCCGGCAGCGGCGCCATTTTAATGAAAGAGATTTTTACTAGTTGAAAGTTCGTTTTCTCGGTATCTTCTCGAATTGATTTCCGGTTAATTGTGTGAGATTAGTTGTTCTTGGTAAAGCAAATATTTTTGGATTTGGTGAAATAAATGTGCAAAACTTAATAATAAAGGACGGGAAATTAAAACTAAAACTAGTTGAAAAGTAAAAGGTGCAATATTTAAAACGTTAAAAGTAAATGACGTGAAATTAAATGACGTAAAATTAAAACATAACGAAAAGTAAATTGACAATTAAATAAAAATGCAAAACGAATTAAAAATGAACTAAAAATAAAATGAGAAAAATTGACACTTTAACCTGAGCAAAATATTAAAACAAAACAAAACATTCCATCGGAATACACCCGATCGGAATCCATAAGGATCCGATCGGAATGTAACCGTCGGAAAGTACCAATCGGAATGAGTAAATAAGCATGATCGGAATAACTCAAAAACTGGTCAAATCGGAATGTTGGAAAAGATCAAATCGGAATATCTAACAAAGGGATCATCGGAATATATGAAAAAGTACCAATCGGAATGTTTAAAATTACACTAATCGGAATAATGGAGAAACAAGTACAATCGGAATATTCATCAAGAGCCCAATCGGAATACAGAGAAAAGGCCAAATCGGAATGTTCAAAGCATGCACCATCGGAATAAGTAAAGCCCTTTTCTGATCTAGTGATCGGAAAAAGGGTGCTGGTCGGAATGTGTGATCGGAAAGGGGTTTTCCCTTTCCGATTGCTTCTTGATCCGAAAGTTAAGCAAGTAATAAGCTATGGCGAAAAGCTAAAACCAAAACTTAAACGAATCAATGATGAAAAATGACTAAATAAGCTCGAACATCAACTTATCAAACTTAAAAGAAACAAACTTTAAAAATCAAAACATAAAAAGATGAACTTTTAAGCACGAAAACATGAATGAACAACACGGATCAAATGTAATCGCACCAAAAGCAAACAAAAATCAAGAAAGGAAGATGAGAGATTAAGACAAGAAAAGTAAAGATTAAAGAACAATAATTGAGAAATGAAATGACAAGTATGAAAATGGTGGAAGTGGTGGTTTGTCAAACCACCCAACAATAAGAAATGAAGTAGCTAATGGCTATTTATAGTGGAGATTAGGGAGGAGCTTAGGAAGCTTCCTCCCTCTTTCTTCTTTTCCTTAAATGCAAGCTAAGGTCCTTTATCTTCTTAATCCTTTGATAATCTTCTTAATACTTGGACTTAAATGACTTTGTCTCGGGATTTCTTGGAACTCGTCTTGAATTTTCTTCATAAATAAGACTCGAGTTCTTCGGCTTTTAGTAAACTTCCGTCTTTTGACTTTTTCTTCGATAAATCTTCAGAATTGGTCTTGGACTTCCGTTCTTTTTCCACTCTTGATCTTTCGACTTCATCTTTCGTCTTTTTCTTTGATAAAAGCCCGTGAATGCCGCGTTTTCTCCACTTTTCACCTTTTTGTCCTAAATCACAACAAAAACACAAACCACGCATAATTCCGACATAAATGACATAAAATACACGTTTTGGCTCGGTTATTATTGCAATTATGTGGTAAAAAGGATGGGTGTTTTCACACCTATCACTTATGCTTCACAACCGTACTCACCTTATCACCATCCAACAAACCCTGCCATCAACTATCAACAACATAAGGCTCCTCAACCCCATTACTCACAACATGTTAGTGCTCCTTCAAATAAGTTTGTAGCTCAACCAGCACCAGTATTCTATTATGATGACAAGATTCCAGTTCTTGAGTTTAGACAAGGGGATAATCCTACTGATATACTTGCTCAAATGTCTGCTTACATCACTCAAGCATTGAACAAAAGAGGTTACAGGGGACCATCTCCAACAAACACTCAATTGAGGAATTCTTCTAACTCTCGTCAACAAGCTACAATCTAAGATGGCAGAGTTACTGTGCAACCACTTCAGGAGAGACCAAGTTCATCTAATACTGGTGCACGTCCATCTAACACTACTGCTACAAGGGGTAATAACACTGGCAAAATGAAGATGATCATATGTTATAACTGTAAAGGGGAAGGGCACATGGCTCGAGAGTGTAAGCAGCCAAAGAGGAAAAGGGATAGCACATGGTTTCAGGAGAAGATCTACTTGGTTAATGCTCAAGCCCAAGGACAAGAGCTCGATGAATAAGAGTTAGCATTTCTCGCAGATCCAGGAGTTGCGGACACTGACGGACTCACATCAGCCATCACGAATAATGCCGCATATCAATGTGATGATCTTGATGCATACGATTCTGACTGTGATGATCTCAATACCGCCTGTAACACCCCTTGGTGGTCAAAATGCAGTGGAATAGTATATGGGGTGTTACTTGGGTGGATCGATAGCACACAATATATAGAGCAATGATCATAATAATCATTTGAAACATATTACATGAATTAATTATACACACTTAGTATCTTGTTTGTAAAACCACATTTATTATAAAACTGAAGTAAATATCCCAGCCCAATGGTAGACATGATACTCCCTAAAATGCTGGAATCCAATGCATGAACCTGCTTTATTTTCCTGAGAAAACATATAGAGTAAAATGTGGGTGTCAACACGAAGTTGGTAAATTCATAGGTTTAGTTAAATAAATAAATTACTAATATGCCAAACACCACGATCATAGTAGGACAATCACAGCCCAATACTATAGTAGTTCCTACTGCCATATAACAGAAGCTAGACAAAAGATGCTCAATACGCCCATTTGGGTCTATCCTGATGTTGTTCCCTCAGTCCGACAATGAAATAAACCTGTTGCTTGGCCTAAGCGTTTACGTGACAGCTGGTCACGTAAGGCCGAGTGTTGTCAATACCCGAATAGATCTATTTATAACATAACGTGCTACACTAATAACTATTACAGTCCACGGGAATGGGGCAAACAATATGCAATAAGTTGTTGTTATCCGTAAGCGTTTGCATAAACATTAATTAAGTATGTTTAAAAGATGGGGCCATGAACTCACCTTAGTGTTAGTGATGTGAGAATGATGTCACTGAATAAACTGGCACAGTATGCTCACGAACTAGAGAAATTACCTAAGTAATTTTAAGTACCTTAGTAAATGCAAAATAACAATGCAGGATGAATGTGTGGATGAAAATGCATGATCACTAATTAATAAGTTATTACGAGCATTTAAGTGTTTACACTTATAGTGGATTGTAAATATATATATATTTTTAATAATATATATATAAATTGTTTATTAAAATGGGTAATAAATTAAAGAAATAGATTTTATATTATTTAATTTATTGTAAGAAAATAAAATGCAATTTACTTTTCTTAAGGCTTCAAAAATATGGTTAACATGATTTGTCAGTTTATAAGGTTTCGCGAATAAACTTAGTAATTTGTTTAATTATCCAAATGGCCAAGTTAATAAAATAATTTATTAATATTTCTAATTAACTTAAATATACACTTAAGTCCTTGTTAGTATAACAATTTACCAAAAATATCCTTTAAGGTTTTGTTCGTTAAGTATATTACGTCGTTAGTCCTTGTCCGTTTAATTTTTCTACAAAACACCCCTAGGGCTTACAAAACTTTAGGGAAATGACCAAACACCCCCCCCCTATGTCTCAGAAATAATTAAGTTTGGGTTAGGGTTTGTTTTATGTTTTCAAAATGACACTAATGGTCCTTAAAATCTCGGATTATCAAAAAATAATAGTTAGGGCTTGTAATAAGTTTCCCAAAGTGACACTTTTGGTCCTTAAGATCTCGGAATGTTTAATTATTATGCTAGGGTTTGTAATAAGTTTCCAAAAGTGGCAATAATGACCCTTGAGGTCTCGAAATATTTAAAAAGTAAGGCTAGGGCTTGTAAATAGTTTCAATAATGGCAATAATGACTCTTGAATTCTCAAAATATTTAAAAATGGAAACTAGGGCTTATATTAAGTTTCAACATTGGCACAATCAGTCCTTGCGGTTTTGTTTAACTCTCAGTTTAAAACAAACGCACCCTAATCTTTTGGAAATGACACATTTGGGCCTTGAACTTCTATAAAGTCATGATATCATATACACATGTTTTGTTAAGTTACAAAACCGACCTTAACTTTCACCAATTGGTAATAATGGCACAAAAAGTTCCCACAAATAAGGTTTGGGCTTGACTGGCCCAATAGGGTCTCGGCTTAGGTTAAATGCGCCTAATGGGCTTGTTTAATTAACTAATAATTTACCAAGTGTGCTTGTAACTATATTTTACTTGTTGGGCTTATATCTAAATATTACTAAGCTTAAAAATAAGTCATGGGCTTATTTACATTCAGCTTATTTCTAAGTTTGGGCTTATATGTGAGTTTATATGACTCGGCTTATCTAACATTTCTAGGGATTATATAAGCTAGGTTAAATATTTCTAAGTCTCGGCTTATATAGATTTTTAGGGTTTACATGGCCTAGCTTATATAAGGTTTTAGGTTTTGGCTTATATAAGTTTTTAGGGTTTCAATGACTTAGCTTATATAACTTTTCGCCTTATATTAGGTTTTAGGGTTTCTATGTCATGGATTATATAAGGTTTTAGGTCTCGGCTTATGTAAAATCCATGATTTTGCCATGATTATATGTATTGAAATTTCACCCATTAAATCTTAGAACACAACTTCATGTATTATATTTCTGTAAGTCATGTGTGAACTTGTCCAATGTGCACATATACTTTTACATACATACTTGTTATAATAAGTTTGACTACGTAAACTATGTACCTAAAACAAGAAGTAAAAATACATAACCCACATTGATTAAACAACACTTAACAAAGATTGGAAAATATGTTACACCATGTGTAATATAGTCGTATATATATGTATGCATATTATAGGCATCCCTAAACCTTCTTGGACTAGCCCAAGATCATGTACTCTTTGTGTTAAGCCCAACACAAGCCCACACAATCCCACCCTCTCTTTTGGATAGCCATACACGGCACCAAAGGCATGTGGAAGGAGAAGGGATGCATGGGAAACACAAAAGCCAACACTTGGCACAAGTGTTCTTACCTAGGCAATCATGCCTTTTGCATTCCCTTCCCTCTCTCCTCTTTAAGCCGAAACACATACATTCTCACACACATGCAATCCAATCTTGTTCTCTCACCCTCTTCTCTCTCAAATCATACGGCTTAAAGCCATATACATCCAAAACCAAGTATTAAATCCACCAAGATTCTTGTCTCATCCTTACTACAAATCATTAGTAGTATTATTCCTTTGGAATCACTATAAACAAGCCCTAGCCAAAATCATCAAGGCCACAACTTGGTTTGTTTTAGGGTTTTCTTCATCATCTTGAGTAGATCTCAAATCTCCTTGTTCATCTTGATCATTTTTGGTACCTTTAGGCAAGAGAGGTATACACATCATAATCTTTCATTTCTGCATGCATGTATCATCATACATTTATAAACACAAGTAAATAACATGTTAAAATCAAGATTTGATAAAGCTATGACCCTTATAGGTCACGGCATATTTATGCAAATCATGTTCGTGATTTAAAAATCTTTTAAGAAACTTATGACTTATATGTATTGTTTAAACTTGATTTAAAAACCATATGAAACCTTTTATAAATCTAGACATTGCATAAGTTACAAATCTTGTTTGATGGGACTTTGGTTAACCAATAACCATAGATCTCATGAAATGAACTTGTGCAACTTAAAGATCATGAAAACCATGACCTTAAAGGTCACGGCTAATTTTAGTTGTGACTATAGAATTGGTTTCTTAAGTTTTAAATAATGGAATATGAAATGTAACATGTTAAATGGAATGTTAAAAATCACAAAATATAACTTATGTGTATAAATGTAGCCGTGTGTCACATATGACCTAAAATGAATTAGATGTACATGTATGCTTATATTAACCATAGATCTAATGATAAAGACTAACTTGAGTATGTTAAACATAAAAACAAGCTTATAAAATATTATGGGAAACTTGGGAAGAGATAATATAGCCGTGGGCTATATGTAGTCACCTTGGAAAAATGGGAACCTTGGAAACATGCATGTCACCTAGATAATCATGATTATATTTTGCAACTATTTACAAGACTTAAAATTGCTTAAGTGTTCATCTTGGAAATACCAAGATTTAAAAATATATCCGTGGGCTATATGTGTGTGTACATGAATCTATGATTGATTTTTAGGTCTAGACATAGTTTAAATCTTATTTTGGACTTGTGATTTATTTTCTTGATGTGTACATAGTTAGATCTAATTTTGTAACACTTACAAATTACATGCAACCTTAAAATGAGAATTGACTTATCTTAATATGCTATAACTAATGTTAGCCGTGGGATATAAGCTCCTACTAGGGCTTATGACCTACTTGTAACCTTATAACACACCTAGATCTAATTTGGTATAACACATAAAACAAATTTTAAGTTTTATTCATCTATTTAGATTTAAAACTAAAAATCAATAAGCTCATAATAAGCTTATAAGAATATCCTAAGTAAAAACATACATAAAATATAAAGTAATGTTAATGGACTAATTAAGTCCATGAAATATTAATCTAAAACTTAATGGACCCAATAAGCCTATTTGATAAATTTTAATAACTTAAATGGACTTAAGATTTCACTTAGGCCCATTTAACTAATTAAAGGGGCTTAAAAATGTATTAAGCCTAATAAATGATTTAAAGGCCCATTTAAATAAATTAGTGGACTTGAAATATATTTAAGCCCACGAAAATAGCCCATTAGATGTTTAGCCCATTTAATGAGCCCATATAAAGTTTGAATGTTAAAATAAAAGTTTTTATAATAAAATATAACTTTATAAAAACTTTTTGGATGAAAATGACAATTTATAAAACTTAAGGACTAAAGCCGTAACTTATGAAACTTGTTTTGATAAACTAGTAAACACAAGGACTAAAAATGTAAATATCCAAAAGTCTAGGGTTTAATAAATACTATCCGTGGAAAATTAAACCCTAGGGACCATTTTGGGAAGTTTCTAAAAGTTATTTTGTCATTTTAAATCCCTAAGGACTATTATTGTAATTTGCCGAAACTTAAAGAAGCCCTAGGGGCTATTTTTGTAAATTTAGTAAAGTTAGAAAAACCTAGATATAACTAGGGGGACTAAATCTGCCATAAGCTGAAACTTTAACAAGCCCTAGGTACTAAATATGTAAAATCCGAAAATTATACTTGTTTAAAAATATAGAGGGACTAGTTTTGCCATATTCCGAAACATTACCAAGCCCTAACCTTAAAAATCTATTTTAATTATAATAAAACATAATTAAAACGCTTAGACCATAAGAATTAAGGTATAAATTCTTAAGTTTAAATTACTTTATAAATATTAAAATAATTTATGGAAACTTTAAAGTTAAATAAAATATTTTATTTGATCTTATAAAATATTTATATTTACCTTAGGTAATAATTGTATAAACAATTATGAATATGTATTACTCTTACATAAACTCATATACTTTTAGAAATTAAAATTGATAGGTGTGTAAACACCCATTCTTTTTACCACTTAATTACAATAATAACCGAGCCAAAACGTGTATTTTATGTCATTTATGTCGGAATTATGCGTGGTTTGTGTTTTTGTTGTGATTTAGGACGAAAAGGTGAAAAGTGGAGAAAACACGGGCATTCACGGGCTTTTATCGAAGAAAAAGACGAAAGACGAAGTTAAGAAGTCAAGAGTGCAAAAAGAACGGAAGTCCAAGACCAATTCTGAAGATTTATCGAAGAAAAAGTCAAAAGACGGAAGTTTACTAAAAGCCGAAGAACTCGAGTCTAATTTATTGAAGAAATTCAAGACGAGTTTAAAGAAATCCCGAGACAAAGTCATTAAAGTCCAAGATTTAAGAAGATTAAGAAGACTAAGGACTTAATGGTGCAATTAAGAAACGAAGAAAGAGGGGAGGAAGCTTCCTAAGCACCTTCCTAATCTCCCCTATAAATAGATTAGATAATCATTTCATTTTCTCTTGTTGGCTAGAGTGACACTAGTTCTTCCACCATTTTCATTCCTTGCAAATTTACTTTTCATGTTATTTTAAATACTTGTCTTGCACTTTAATTCCCTTTAATTCCAAGTAAGTGTTCTTAATTTTGTTGCTTTAATCTTTATTTACATTTTATCAAGTTTACTTTTATCATTCTCCTTCTACTTTTCTTCTTTTTGGTTCATTTCAAATTCGGATTAAGCAAGTTTTTTGCTTAATCTCTTTGCTTTTTTTACTAAAAAGTTTATATTTTTACTTTTATCTAAGTTTTTGTATTTGATAAGCTATAAGTTTGACAATCTTATTGGCTTGTTTCATACTTAGCTTATTTGATTTTCTTAGTTTTCTAAAAAGTTCTTCTTTCTAAAAGTTTGCTTATTGTGTTACTTATTTCGTGTTTTGGAAAAGTCTTTAAATTTGTTGCTTATTGTCTCGTCTTATTATAGTTTTTGGTTTAGTTTTTGAAATTTGCTTATTGCTAAAGTGCTTATTCAGTTTTGCTTATTTCCTCTTTGGATGCCATTCCCATCTTAGAAGGGTTTTTCCCTTGGTACGATCCAATTAGCTTCGATCGCATAGACTGCGATCTTTTGTTCTTCCCTGGTTCGATCCACACCCACGATCACTCATTGCGATCTGGGGTGCGATCGGGTCTCTCCTCCTTGCTACGATCGCATTGAGTGCGATCTGATTTGTTACGATCAAGCTACGATCCTGACCACGATCCACTTGTTGCGATCGTGGTTGCGATCGGGAGGACGATTACCCCTACCCATCGTACTACTGAGTACGATCTGATCCCTTTGTTTCCATCGCATTGAGTGCGATCGGGGGCTACGATCACCAAGTGCGATCTAGGCTGCGATCAAGCTGCGATCCATGGGTACGATCCAACCAAATTAGTTGGTTGCGATCGTAGTGCGATCGGACTCGTTTTCTTGTTTTGTTTTTGTTTTATTTTAGATTTTGCTTTCCCGTTTTTTTACTTGATTTATTTTTAAATGTTTACATTTTTATTACATTGTCAAATTTAATTTTCGCCACGCTTTTATTTTAAGTCATTTAATTAGATTTACTATTCAAAGTTTTTAATATTGCACAAATTTAAGTTTTAATTAGTCTTAGTTTTAATTAACCGTCGATTTACGCTAAAGTATTGCTTTTTAAATTTACTACAACGACACAACTTTTGTTTCCACCAAAGACAACTGAGTCGCATAGTTAACTAGGATCAATTCGATTAGACCACATCAACGAACTTATTTAATTTTTATACTAGGTAAAAGCCCTGTATTAAATGGCGCCGCTGCCGGCTCTTTTCGTAAAGATTAACGGTTTTCTTTGAGAGACGCGTTGCTTTTTGGGATCCGTTCATTCGTGAGCTTTATTTTTCTTGCTTAAAAACTTCAAAAAATCCATAAAAATTAAAAAAATTTCAAAAATCCAAAAAGATTTTATTTTTATAGTGTATATATATTCTCTTTGTGTTTGGTATTGTTTTCTTTTGCCTTTGTAGGTGTATGCGTACTAGATCTTCTACTTATCAAGAGCCCGAGACTCGAGAAGATTTAGCTATGGCAGGTGTGAACAACAACAATAATCCACCGCACCTCAATAATAACAACAACAATGTTCTTCCTCAGCCCGATCTTCGAACAATGGAGGAGCTTTGTCAACCTACCATGTTTGGACGAGGAGGACCGATTGCACCGATGCAAATCACGGCTCCGGAGTTTTCGTTGAAGCACCACATGATTCAGCAAGTGCAAACAAATCCTTTTCAAGGAATGTGAAATGTAGTATAATGCAAGTTCGTTTTCTCAGTTCTTAACTAATAGAAAGTCCTACCAATATCGGATTTATTATTGTTCTTGGTTGTTCAAGCTTGCTTGGTAATCTATTGCTAATTCAAACAACACTATTTAAAAATGAAAAATATAAACCTACTTATACGTAAAACAAATTGCAAATTCCAAATTTTATTCAAGTAAAATATAAAAATGCAAAATATAAAACTATAAGGACTGAAAATGTAATTTCTATGAAATGAAAATGCTTGAAATGTAAATTCTAAAAGTTATAAGGACTATAAATGCAAAACAGTTAACTAAAAGGACCAAACTTGTAAAAACTTTAACAAACTAACTAAATAGTAACAAACTAACAAACTTAACAACTGAAATTTAACAAACTTCCAAATCCAGGGACTGAATTTTGCAAATACCACAAATTTAGGAAATTTAGCTAGGTTTAGAAACTGTTTAAACTTCTAGGGACTAAAATGCAAATAAACCAAAGTTTTAACTAAAAACGGGACAAAGAAAAGATTAAGCTCGTTTGAGCTTATTACTCAACCAAATAAGCTGAAATCACTTGCAAAACTCTTAAAATCCAATTATAGCTACGTGTGTTCAAGGAAATAAGCTAAAAGTCCAAAATAAGCAATTGAGTGCTTATTAATAAGCACAAAATAAGCTACAGCTTATTTCAATCAGTCACAACCTGATTTTTGTGACAATTCTGATTAAGCACTTGATTACAAGAACGGGAAATCAAATTAGAACCATTTTCATCCCGTAATGAAGAAGAAATTTGAAATAAGCTCTTTTGAGCTTATGTTGACCAGGTTTGACCAAAATTTTGGAAAAAATTCAAATTCTCAAAAACTCATATTCAACACTTTCTAAACAGGATTGTGAAAGAAAATCACTACTTTAATGAAGTGGATAATGAGAACCAGTAAAACAGTATGCAATTTATCTCAGAGAATAGCAAATGCTCAGGCTTGAGCTAAAAAGCTTATTACTAGCTTATTACTTAATACTGTAGATTTTCCTTTTAAAGTCTAAAAGTTTATGATGTAAACTAAGTCTGGAAACAAATTTGAACAAATTTCATCAAGGATTAAAGGAGAACTAGGCAAATGAAATTGGCAAGTTTCCAAACCAAGGCTGATAACAAGTATGACCCAAACTATTTTAAGGCCAATTGCCTGATTGACTAATATTTTGACTTGCAAATGACTTAGAATCAATTGTTATCAACTAAAGACTGGAAACAAACTACTTAACACCAATTTCTAACACTTGAAGATCACTTGAAAACTAGTCCCAAACACACCTTTATCTGTTTTTAACAAAATTCAACAAAGACTTATTGAGTTCTGAATTGAACTGATATAGAGGCTATAGCAGACTTGTTTTAGTGAACAAAATGAAAGCTAATGAAACTGAAATTAAGCAATTAGCAAGACTAGAACTCAATTAAGCTGTTTTGCTAAAAAGTTACTGAAAATGAGCTAAAAACTACAAAACTGAACTCAAATGCACAAGATTAAGCAGTAACTGGAATTTAAACACTCAAAACACAATCAAACAACAACATATAACAAGTTTATCATGTAGCCATCAAAGTTATCTAGGAAAATGAGCATGCAAAGACTGTTTAGAGGAACATAAAACAAGAGCTAATAAACCTATTGTAGAGGTCCTTTGGGAAGAAGAGGAGCGCTGAGCTCTCTTGCCCTAGTGATACCACCACCTATCACTAGTGTTTAACAAGTTTCAGTCAACAAATCAGCTACAGATAATCTGGAATCAACATTCTGCTTCAATTCTTCAAAAACAATGGCTAGAACTGAATTCTGATCAAACAGCAACAATACTTCAACAATGTCAGTTATGATCTATGATTGATCATAACAAACATTTAACAGCAACAATGGAATCACACAACAGCAGGAAAGTAGCAGGAATTGAAGAACAGAATTTGGCGGGAAACTTGAATTTGAAATTTTATTGATTGAATTCAGTTACAAAAGTAGTTACAAGCTACAAACTAACTAACTAACTCAAGAGTTTGTCAAACTCTTGAGTAGTTAGGGTAGAATAAGGGAAAAGGGAAAGGAAAGTTAACTAGGTGTTTTTTACAAAATTGAACTACTACTACAAATGAAGTACAAGCTAGGTATTTATAGACATGAGAGGAGATTCTGTTGGGGTTTGTGACGTGTTCGGGCCAATCATAGCTTGACACGTGGAGGAATTCTGCAAATCCCACTTTGAAGGTGATGAACACATTTGGGTGTTTTTGATTGAGTGGATTATTTATTAATTGGGTTGCACCATTGGATTTCTCTCTCCAAAACGAGCAAAATTGATGTTTTGATCTTCTCATGAAATGCCCTCTATCAAAAACCCGATCCTGGAAATTTTCTTTGTGAAAGAGAAGGACACGTGGCGTTTTCTGATTGGTTTAAAACATAGCACACGGATTGAAACTGTTGTGATATGGTAATAAATGAGGCGGCTGTAAGTGGGTATTTAATGCTTGATCCGTGTGAAGTATTTCCTTGCTTCTCATTGGTTAAACTCTTTTCACTTGGATTCAACTTTGCAAAACTTTCCAAACTTGGCAGATTTGGTCCTTGTATTTGGCAGATTGTAATTTCAAGCTATGATCTTAATCCTTTTGACATTTTTGACCCTTCAACTTTGATTCTTCAACAAAATGGCCCTTTGACTTGAGTTGACTTTGTAGTTGACCAAATTTGACTTGAATCTTGACTTTTCATAATTTGCATTTCTAGTCCTTCAACTTTCACAACTTGTCAAGATAGGTCCTTGAACTTCAAAGTCTTGTCACTTTTGATCCTCTTTTGTCTTTTTCATCCATTTGAGCTTGGTTTTTCCTTGTTTGCTTGAAATTGTATCCTTTTACCTACATAAGAGCACACAAACACAAACATACCACATAACACTGCTTTTTACAAGATAAATGGGTATTTTGCTTCATGTTTTAGGGTTATTTGTTGATAAAAGGATATGAGTTAAGCTCATATCAAATTCCCCTACACTTGAGCATTGCCATGTCCTCATGCAATATTATATTTCAAGGCTTAAAAATTTACATTTCCCTCATAATTAATCTACCTTGGCCATATGAGATGCATCTACACTACTCTAAACTAGATGATGCATGATTTTGACTTTTAATAATGCAATGAATCAAAATACAATTCTATCTATATCTTTTTGATTTTTCTTGAAATGGTTTTGATGGAAATAACTCATAAAGAACTCAATGACTTGGATTAGGGCTTGAGTACCATGGACACTTATCACCCTCAAGTTTCACTTTCCCCATACCAAGCTTATAAATGGGATCATTGCATTCACAAGTAAAAAGTGCATCAACTTATTCATGACAATTAAATGTGGAACCGGTTATTATTTGAGCAAATTGCTTGTGGGCAAATTTGTCATTATTCAAGCGTGAAATATAAGAAGTGTAAAATCCAAAAATAAGGAAGCACGGTTTTAATCCTAAGTAATCTTCTCATCCATTACTTGAAAAACCGCTCACAATTAATACAAGTCCGTATTAAGAGTAATAAGTCATTCGCCTTATGTGTAAAATCCTTATGTCATGCTTTCATAAGTAACTACACACTCGCTAAGGAAAGAGAAATAAAACTCACGCAATAATTTACATCCTCATCTTTTTGAGATTTTGGATCTTCAACCCCGCAACCCGTCAAGGTAATATTGGATTGGAGCAATCTATTGAATCCCCGCAACCCGTCAAGGTAATATTGGAACTCAATAGTCACTATAATTAACACCACACTGCCCCTCTTGGGAGTCTTGCATTATTTTTTTCTTTTTCTTTTCTTTTTTTCTAGCCACTCATTTTTTTTCATAAGCCGCTCTTATTTTTCTTTATTCCTCACCAAGAAATTTGCAAAGAAGAAAAGGAAAAACACCCGCTAAATATGGAGCATGACATAAGTCTAGTACACATAAAACGTGCTAACTTAGAATCTTAAGACGTACTCATACCAACCATGAATGATTAGCCAAAAATGCATAAGAGATTACAAACCAATTAAAACCGTACTTGATTATTTATTAACAATTATATACATGCGAAGAAAGTAGAGATAAAGAAGAGAAGGGTTTAACCACAAGTAATTGCCATGAAGTCTATCTAGCCCTTTTACACTTGCTTCAACTCTATCATTTCCCATTCTCCACAAATTTAAAATTTCAAAGAATGAAATTGGTGGAAGCTTAGCCTAATAGACCAATGAAGGACTACATGGTTAAGGATACTAGCTAGAGAGTGCTAAAATAAGCAAACTCGGGTTGAGTCAAAATATCCATGGCGGGCCTAATATGTCAAAGAAATCTAAATTTGTTAAAACCATGTTTTATTATATTTTTTTCTTTTCTTTTTATATATTTTTGATGAAAATAAAAGAAGAAATATATACAATGCAAATGTGATATGCAAATGAAAAATGATTAATGCAAAAATTATGAATGCATATTTTTGGTGGCCAAAGTAGATCAAAAATTTGAAAAATGTTTGAAAAATTAATTTTCCCAATTATCATGCAAGACAATGACAAGTTCTAGGTAAGGTCACTTCGATAGAAGACCCCCCTACACTTAAGCTAAACATTGTCCTCAATGTTTAAGAGCATGAAAGTATAAAAACTTCCCCTACACTTATGACAATGAATAGACTTTGCTTAACCCAAGTTAAGGAAAGGACTACTATTAGTGAAATCATGTTTAAGCACAAGGTGTCAATGAAAAATCACTAAAGTAACGAAGTGAACCGGATACAAGGGCCTCCTCCATAAGCTCCAAAGCATGATATGAGTGAGCAACCCTACAAACAAGCATGAAGACAAAATAAGGTCTCCCCTACACTTATCTCCAAATCTATGCCTTTATTTCTAACCTACAACACTCTAAACCTAGTTATACGATGCTTGAGTTAATGAGTCTCTAGCTCGACTCGTCCCTCAATGAATTAATTCATGGGGAAAATGGGGACCTCTTGGACCATTTCAACGGAAATGTCCTCCCCAAAGTAGTGCTTAACACGGTGACCATTCACTTTAAAATTTGGACCATCGTTTTGGGACAACTCAAGAGTTCCATATGGAAACACTTGAGCAATAGTGAATGGACCGGACCATCTCGACTTAAGCTTGCCCGCAAAAAGCTTCAATCTTGAGTTAAAGAGGAGAACCGGCTCTCCAACTTTGAACTCACGATTCTTAATCTTAGCATCATGCAATTTCTTAGTCTTTTCCTTGTATAGCAAAGAATTCTCATAGGCATTGGCTCTCAACTCATCCATCTCATTGATTTGATCTTTCCTATGTGAACCGGCTTGGTTTAAATCAAAGTTAGCCCACTTGAGAGCCCAAGATGCCTTATGTTCTAATTCAAATAGAAGGTGGCACGCTTTTCCATAGACAAGCCTATAAGGAGTACAACCAATTGGTGTCTTAAAAGCCGTCCTAAACGCCCATAAAGCATCATCAAGCTTATCCGACCAAGAAGCTCTATGCTCTCCCACCGTTCTCTCTAAAATCCTCTTTAAACCACGATTTGTGACCTCGGTTTGACCATTTGTTTGAGGGTGATACGCGGTAGAAAGTCTATGATTCACTCCATATTTCTTCATAACTCTCGTGAATTGATCATTACAAAAGTGCGTACCACGATCACTTATGATGGCCCGAGGTACACCAAATCTAGCAAACAATTGTTTCAAAAACTTTACAACCACTCTAGCATCATTAGTAGGTAAGGCTTTAGCCTCCACCCACTTGGACACATAATCCACCGCCACAAGTATATACTTGTTTCCCTTAGAGGATGGAAAAGGTCCCATGAAATCTATTCCCCATACATCAAATATCTCACACTCTTGGATAAAATTTTGTGGCATCTCATCACGTTGTGTAATTTTTCCTTGTCTTTGACAAACATCACAAAATTTCACCATCTCTTGAGCATCCTTGTAAATGGAAGGCCAATAGTAACCCGAATCAAAGACTTTCTTGGCGGTGTAGTTAGGCCCAAAATGTCCACCCGTAGGTCCTTTATGACATGCCTCTAAGATTTTAAATGCCTCGGGCCCATCTACACACCGTCTAATGATTTGGTCCGCACATTGCCTAAAAAGATATGGATCATCCCAAAAGTAATACTTCACTTCCTTAAGAAACTTTTTCTTTTGTTGGTAAGTAAGACCCTCAATAAGCACATTGCCCACAAGATAGTTTGCAATATCCGCAAACCAAGGTGTGGCATCCTCTTGGGAAGAGATAGACATGAGCTCCTCTAGTGGAAAGGATTCATTGATTTCTTGATGTGGGAAATCTCCTTGAAAAGGATGCTCAAGTCTACTCAAATGATCCGCCGCTAAATTCTCGGCCCCTTTTTTATCACGAATCTCTATCTTAAACTCTTGAAGCAACAAAACCCATCTCAAAAGCCTAGGCTTAGCATCTTGTTTTGTCATAAGATACTTGAGAGCGGAATGATCCGTATACACTATGGTCTTGGAAAGCACAAGGTATGGTCTAAACTTCTCAAAAGCATATACTATAGCAAGCAACTCTTTTTCCGTGGTAGTGTAATGAAGTTGTGCACCGGTCATGGTTTTACTCGCATAGTGTATAGGTTGGAAATGCTTATTAACTCTTTGTCCTAAGACGGCCCCCACCGCATAATCACTAGCGTCACACATAAGCTCAAAAGGTAATTCCCAATTTGGAGAAACCAAAACGGGAGCCTTTGTCAATTTCTCCTTAAGTGTCTCAAAAGATTCTAAACAAGCTTGGTCAAAAATGAAAGGAGCCTCTTTCTCCAAGAGATGAGTCATCGGTCTAGCTATCTTAGAAAAATCTTGTATAAAGCGCCTATAAAAACCCGCATGACCTAAGAAACTCCTCACACCTTTAACCGAGGTGGGTGGGGGAAGCTTAGCAATCACATCAATTTTGGCTCGATCAACTTCTAATCCCTTATTGGATATCTTGTGTCCCAAAACAATCCCCTCTTTCACCATAAAGTGACATTTCTCCCAATTAAGCACCAAACGTGTTTCCTCACAACGCTTAAGCATTCTCTCAAGATTGGTGAGACAAGAGCTAAAGGAGTTCCCAAATACGGAAAAGTCATCCATAAAAACCTCCATGGTTTGCTCTATCATGTCATGGAAAATCGCCATCATGCACCTTTGAAACGTCCCCGGTGCATTACATAGGCCAAAAGGCATCCTCTTGTAAGCAAATGTACCGTATGGACAAGTGAATGTGGTCTTTTCTTGATCCTTAGGGTCAATGGGTATTTGAAAATAACCCGAAAAGCCATCAAGAAAACAATAGTACTCATTTCCCGCTAAGCGTTCAAGCATTTGATCCATAAAGGGAAGCGGGAAATGGTCTTTCCTAGTTGCCTCATTGAGTTTTCTATAATCAATGCAAACTCTCCAACCGGTTACAAGTCTCGTGGGAATAAGCTCATTGTTCTCATTAGGCACCACGGTGATTCCACCCTTCTTTGGAACACAATGAACCGGGCTAACCCATGGAGAGTCGGAAATGGGGTAAATCATACCCGCATCTAAGAGTTTAATCACTTCTTTCTTAATAACCTCATGAATTTTTGGGTTAACTCTCCTTTGGTTTTGAATGGCGGGTTTATAATCATCCTCCATAAGGATTTTGTGAGTACAAAAATGTGGATTAATTCCCCTTATGTCGGATATTTTCCATGCTAAGGCTTTCTTATGTTTCTTAAGGACTTCAATAAGTTGCTCCTTCTCATCCTCTTTCAATTCCTTAGCAATAATCACCGGTAATTGGTCTTTTCCTTCTAAGAAAGCATATTCTAAGTGGGATGGAAGTTCCTTAAGTTCAATGGGAGGTGGACTCTCTATGGAAGGTTTTACTATGGAAGGTTCCTCAATGGTAATCTCTTGTGGAATAGGGGAAGGAATAGGGTCCTCATTGAGCAACTTTTGGATTGTAAGAATATCTTCTTCCCAATTAATGGGAGAATCATCATCACCAAGAAAGTTGGACTCAAATTCCTCCAAGAGGAAATCACTCTCTCCAAAAGGTGTTAAAGAGGGAGCAATTGAGGCCACGGTTTCAACATGTGGAATCTCATCACTAGCATTTTTACAAGCATCATGAAAGTGTTCATTACACACTTCATCTAGTACATCCACAATGTTAATAGTCTCACAAGGTCTAGACTTCTTAACCTCTTTTCTATCACAAACTTTCCCTAACTTAAACACCACTTTCTCATCCTCTACTCTCATAATTAATTCTCCTTCCGCCACATCTATCAAGGTACGACCCGTTCTCAAAAACGGTCTACCAACAATCAAAGGCACTCTAGGATCCATGTCATAATCGACCACTACAAAGTCGGCCGGAAAGGTAAACTTATCCACACCTACAAACACATCTTCCGCTATACCTACGGGGTGAGCTATGGTTCGGTTGGCTAGTTCAAGAGTCATCCTAGTGGGGGTGAGCTCGGGAAGAGAGAGTTGTTTCCAAACCGATAAAGGCATGAGATTTATGCTCGCCCCTAAATCCGCCAAAGCCATGCAATTTTCAACACCGGGAAAATTACAAGGTATCAAGAAGCGCCCCGGATCTCCAAGTTTTGTTGGTAAGGTTTTAAGTAACACCGCGGAACAATTTTCATTAAGTGATGTGTTGGGCAAATCAACCAATTTTTCTTTGTTTGAGAGCAAATCCTTGAACATCTTAGCAAACTTAGGCATATAAGCAAGAGCTTCCGCAAAGGATATGTTGATATTGAGTTGCTTGAACATCCTTAAGAAATTGGAGACTTGTATGTCATCTTTGTTCTTTAACTTGTCCTTTTTCAACCTTGAAGGGTATGGAAGAGTAGGTTTGGGTGTAGGTGGAATAGGTGTTGTGGTGGAAGATTTGTCTTTGTTAGCCTCTTCATTGGGAAGTGTGGAAGGTAAAGGAGAAGTATGAGGTGGTTGAGAAGGTGTGTTTGAGTGAATAGGAGCACTTTGAGGAGGTAGAGTAGAAGTAGAAGGCTTATCACAAGTAGGAGCACAAGTGGGTTGAACAATAGTAGGTTTAGGAGGTGAAGGATCCTTTGTTGTTGTACCACTCCTTGTTGTAATAGCATTAACATTGGCCCTAGGGTTTGTTTGTGTGTTAGAAGGTAAAGCCCCTTGTGGTCTTTGAGTTACCGCCACTAAAACCCTATTGATTTGTTCCTCCATTGTACGTTTCACTTGGTCATTCATTCTCTTCTCAATTTCACGCATTTTCTTGTCAACATACTCCTGAGTCTCTTGCATCCCATATCCTTGAGTTTGATTTGGAGGGTAAGCTTGATTTGGTATTGGAGCATATGCTTGATTGGGAATAAATGGAAGTGGTTGATTAAATCCTTGTTGTGGTGGATAAAAGGTATTAGCTTGAGGTTGAAATTGATTGGGTGCTTTGTAATTATTGCCTTGGTATGGTTGTCTTTGCCCTTGATTCCTTGCTAAAATTTGAGGAGGATTTTGTGGAATTTGGGTGGGTGGTTGGGGTGGGAAGCCGGGTGGAGTAAGGTAATTTTGGGATTTGTAAGAAAGGTTATTTGGATTGATGTTAGGCTTGAAATGTTCACGGTGTTCCTCTTGGTAAGCATAGCATTCCCCTTGATACCCTTGCACCTTGTCACATTGTTCATAAGAGTGGGGACCTCCACAAGTAACACAAGAAATGGTGATGGCATTCACATTATTTGAGGAATTATTCAATGTCATGCTCTTAAAAGTTTGAAACATGTCTTGTTGTGCTTGCAAATGCTTCTCACTTTCTCTATCCATCCTTTGAAAAATAGCTTCTTGAAACTTGAGGAGTTGGTTGTCAAAAGGGATTTGAGAAGTGTTTTGGATAACATGAACTCTTTCTTCAAATGGATCGTTTGTTTGAACCATTGCCTTAGTCTCAATAATGTTCAAAGCCTCATGGTATGTCTTGAAATGAATACTCCCTCCCGCGGAAGCATTTAGTGAATCTTGGTGGTGAGGTTTAAGGCCATTATAGAAGGTATTGATTTGGCTTAGATCATCCATTCCATGGTTAGGGCATCGCCTCAACAACTCACTATACTCTTCCCAAGCATCACCAAAGGATTGACTAGGTTTTTGTGTAAAGCCCATAATCAAATTTCTCAAAGCCATAGTCTTTTGTGGAGGAAAGAATTTGTTCAAAAACTTAGTGGTAAAATCATCCCATGTGGTGATACTATCGGGTGGTTGGGTGTCTAACCAATGCTTAGCACTCCCATCTAATGAAAATGACACTAACGTCAATCTAATGACGTCGGGTGGAACCCCATTATGCTTAATGGTGTTGCAAAGTGAAAGGAATCTCTTAAGGTGAGCATGGGGATCCTCATTTTGTTTTCCAAAGAAAGGTGATGCAGAAACCATATTGATCATAGATGTATGTAGCTCAAATGTGTTAGCGGGAAAGTCGGGAATCTTAATGGCACTAACATATCCATGAATGTTGGATTGCATACGTTCAAACAAAGTACGGTTATCAATAGCCATGGCTTCTTGTGGTGGTGACAAAGCACGATTCTCGTGATCGGCTTGGTGAACGGTGGTGGTCTTACTCTTTCTCTTTTTCTTCCTTTTCGGAGGAAGAGGTTGTACACCAATCGGTATTTGTGCACGCCCGCGAGTGAGCATGCAACTCAATACGAGGAATGAGAGAGAAGCTCTCGTGTGACTTTGAAAAGAATAAGATTATCCTCTTCGAGTTTCGATATTAAATATCCACAAGAAAATAACAATATATGTAATACTACTTTGGGTGCAAGACCCTCAATGAAGCTTTCCTTCTTAGAATACTCCCAAGTGAACGGGGGGTTAGGTGGCGCGAAGCACTTAAGTACCTATTGACCCTTAGATGGCATTTTATAGCACATCGCCTTTCTATTCACTTAAATGTTCGTATTCTTCGAATTATTGCTTATTGAGAGTATTTATCTATTCTTGCTTTATTTTGTTTGATCGATACGCGTGTCAAGGACCGGAACGCCCCTCAACACGGTGTATTGCCTCGGCAATACTTATGGAAGATATGTAGATTGATTGTTCTTATACGTATACGTATTTACTTATAATAATATATGGAAAATATTTTTGTATTTATGAGTTTTTATTGGAAAATACTATATGTACATAAAAACCGAGAGAATCCAATAATATATATTTTTGGGTGCAATCTCTTAGGAAAAAGATTGCTTTTTTGGATTTTTTAATTTTTTTGGTCAATTCTTTAGGAAAAGAATTGTTTTGTTAATTTTTTAGTTTTTATATATTTTTATATTTTTGATTTTTTTATTTGTTTTTGATTTATGATACGTAAAAATAACGTTCACCAAATGAACGGATCCCAAAAGCCAATGAAAACCGTCAATCGATAGTCTCTCGTGTAGTCAAAGAACCGGCAGCGGCGCCATTTGAAATGTAGTATAATGCAAGTTCGTTTTCTCAGTTCTTAACTAATAGAAAGTCCTACCAATATCGGATTTATTATTGTTCTTGGTTGTTCAAGCTTGCTTGGTAATCTATTGCTAATTCAAACAACACTATTTAAAAATGAAAAATATAAACCTACTTATACGTAAAACAAATTGCAAATTCCAAATTTTATTCAAGTAAAATATAAAAATGCAAAATATAAAACTATAAGGACTGAAAATGTAATTTCTATGAAATGAAAATGCTGGAAATGTAAATTCTAAAAGTTATAAGGACTATAAATGCAAAACAGTTAACTAAAAGGACCAAACTTGTAAAAACTTTAACAAACTAACTAAATAGTAACAAACTAACAAACTTAACAACTGAAATTTAACAAACTTCCAAATCCAGGGACTGAATTTTGCAAATACCACAAATTTAGGAAATTTAGCTAGGTTTAGAAACTGTTTAAACTTCTAGGGACTAAAATGCAAATAAACCAAAGTTTTAACTAAAAACGGGACAAAGAAAAGATTAAGCTCGTTTGAGCTTATTACTCAACCAAATAAGCTGAAATCACTTGCAAAACTCTTAAAATCCAATTATAGCTACGTGTGTTCAAGGAAATAAGCTAAAAGTCCAAAATAAGCAATTGAGTGCTTATTAATAAGCACAAAATAAGCTACAGCTTATTTCAATCAGTCACAACCTGATTTTTGTGACAATTCTGATTAAGCACTTGATTACAAGAACGGGAAATCAAATTAGAACCATTTTCATCCCGTAATGAAGAAGAAATTTGAAATAAGCTCTTTTGAGCTTATGTTGACCAGGTTTGACCAAAATTTTGGAAAAAATTCAAATTCTCAAAAACTCATATTCAACACTTTCTAAACAGGATTGTGAAAGAAAATCACTACTTTAATGAAGTGGATAATGAGAACCAGTAAAACAGTATGCAATTTATCTCAGAGAATAGCAAATGCTCAGGCTTGAGCTAAAAAGCTTATTACTAGCTTATTACTTAATACTGTAGATTTTCCTTTTAAAGTCTAAAAGTTTATGATGTAAACTAAGTCTGGAAACAAATTTGAACAAATTTCATCAAGGATTAAAGGAGAACTAGGCAAATGAAATTGGCAAGTTTCCAAACCAAGGCTGATAACAAGTATGACCCAAACTATTTTAAGGCCAATTGCCTGATTGACTAATATTTTGACTTGCAAATGACTTAGAATCAATTGTTATCAACTAAAGACTGGAAACAAACTACTTAACACCAATTTCTAACACTTGAAGATCACTTGAAAACTAGTCCCAAACACACCTTTATCTGTTTTTAACAAAATTCAACAAAGACTTATTGAGTTCTGAATTGAACTGATATAGAGGCTATAGCAGACTTGTTTTAGTGAACAAAATGAAAGCTAATGAAACTGAAATTAAGCAATTAGCAAGACTAGAACTCAATTAAGCTGTTTTGCTAAAAAGTTACTGAAAATGAGCTAAAAACTACAAAACTGAACTCAAATGCACAAGATTAAGCAGTAACTGGAATTTAAACACTCAAAACACAATCAAACAACAACATATAACAAGTTTATCATGTAGCCATCAAAGTTATCTAGGAAAATGAGCATGCAAAGACTGTTTAGAGGAACATAAAACAAGAGCTAATAAACCTATTGTAGAGGTCCTTTGGGAAGAAGAGGAGCGCTGAGCTCTCTTGCCCTAGTGATACCACCACCTATCACTAGTGTTTAACAAGTTTCAATCAACAAATCAGCTACACATAATCTGGAATCAACATTCTGCTTCAATTCTTCAAAAACAATGGCTAGAACTGAATTCTGATCAAACAGCAACAATACTTCAACAATGTCAGTTATGATCTATGATTGATCATAACAAACATTTAACAACAACAATGGAATCACACAACAGCAGGAAAGTAGCAGGAATTGAAGAACAGAATTTGGCGGGAAACTTGAATTTGAAATTTTATTGATTGAATTCAGTTACAAAAGTAGTTACAAGCTACAAACTAACTAACTAACTCAAGAGTTTGTCAAACTCTTGAGTAGTTAGGGTAGAATAAGGGAAAAGGGAAAGGAAAGTTAACTAGGTGTTTTTTACAAAATTGAACTACTACTACAAATGAAGTACAAGCTAGGTATTTATAGACATGAGAGGAGATTCTGTTGGGGTTTGTGACGTGTTCGGGCCAATCATAGCTTGACACGTGGAGGAATTCTGCAAATCCCACTTTGAAGGTGATGAACACATTTGGGTGTTTTTGATTGAGTGGATTATTTATTAATTGGGTTGCACCATTGGATTTCTCTCTCCAAAACGAGCAAAATTGATGTTTTGATCTTCTCATGAAATGCCCTCTATCAAAAACCCGATCCTGGAAATTTTCTTTGTGAAAGAGAAGGACACGTGGCGTTTTCTGATTGGTTTAAAACATAGCACACGGATTGAAACTGTTGTGATATGGTAATAAATGAGGCGGCTGTAAGTGGGTATTTAATGCTTGATCCGTGTGAAGTATTTCCTTGCTTCTCATTGGTTAAACTCTTTTCACTTGGATTCAACTTTGCAAAACTTTCCAAACTTGGCAGATTTGGTCCTTGTATTTGGCAGATTGTAATTTCAAGCTATGATCTTAATCCTTTTGACATTTTTGACCCTTCAACTTTGATTCTTCAACAAAATGGCCCTTTGACTTGAGTTGACTTTGTAGTTGACCAAATTTGACTTGAATCTTGACTTTTCATAATTTGCATTTCTAGTCCTTCAACTTTCACAACTTGTCAAGATAGGTCCTTGAACTTCAAAGTCTTGTCACTTTTGATCCTCTTTTGTCTTTTTCATCCATTTGAGCTTGTTTTTTCCTTGTTTGCTTGAAATTGTATCCTTTTACCTACATAAGAGCACACAAACACAAACATACCACATAACACTGCTTTTTACAAGATAAATGGGTATTTTGCTTCATGTTTTAGGGTTATTTGTTGATAAAAGGATATGAGTTTAAGCTCATATCAGAATGCCTGATGATGATGCCAACAAACACCTCGACAAGTTCATTACTATTACCCAAAGCATGAAGTTGCCCGGTGCCACAATGGATGTTCTAAGCCTTCAAATCTTTCCACATACTTTATCACACCATGCCGAGAAATGGTTTGATCGTCTCCCGTGTTGGGAATAAATCTATGCTTAGTTTGTTTCCCCTGCTAGTTGATTATTCGTACCCCTGCTAGAGTAAGTTCCCCCTGCTAAATAACAAAGGCAGGGGGATTGGTTCCCCTGCTGAAGTCAAAGTCCCTGCTGTCAAAGATAAACATGGAATAGATTTTTACGCGTTTCAGTTATTATTCCTTAATACTTTCCATAGTTTGTTAGTAGTGATCTTGTACGTGAGTCCTTGTGCCTATAAAAGGACTCACTAGGTTAGCATGCAAAGTGTGTCTTTCTCATTTGTCTTTCATTATTATTACTTTAAGGTTTTGTAAACCCTAATACCACTTTGGGTATTCGTATATCTTTGATATATTAAAGTTTAACGTTTGAATCACATTTGTTCTTGTGCTAAACATTACATTCCGCATCTTTTGTTTAGTTACTTTGCTTTGCAAAGTTTCTCTAGTGTTAGTTTGAATTCTTTCTCTCTATCACAACCCTTAAACAAGCTATTAAGGTTTAAGATCTGACTTTGGGATCAACAAGTGGTATCAGAGCTTGTTGAGAAACTTTGTCTAAATCAAGAACAAAATCCTCATAGCAAACATGTCTTCAGACTCATCCTCAAACAGCAAGAACCACAATAACCTCAAGTTACCCATGTTGGATCCTGAAAACTTTGAATTATGGGAATTCAGAATCCAACAATATCTGAAAATGGAACACTATGTTCTTTGGGAGATCATAGAGTTTGGTGATCAATTCAACAAAATGGTGGCAGTTGAAGAGGGCAAGGAAGAAGGTGAAAGTTCCAAAGGTAAGGACAAGAAAAAATCTGCTGCTCTGTGTGATAAGGAAATACTGGCTAGAAGGCATGATGTCAGGGCTCACAGCTCATTGCTGTTGGCCCTACCTGATAGACATCAACTCAGATTCAGGAAATACAAAACAGCTAAGGATCTATGGGAAGCTATAGGCAAAACCTTTGGAGGAAATGAAGCCACAAAGAAGAAGAAGAAAAATCAAATGCTGAATGATTTTGCTTCTTTCAAAGCAATTGGTGATGAATCAATTGGAGCTATTTACAATAGGCTTCAAGACATGGTGGCCCAGTTGGAATTCTTTGATATTGAGGTATCAAAAGAGCAGGTGAATACCAGGTTTCTTAACAGCCTCCAGAAAGAATGGTTTGTCTATAAGGCAATTTGGCAGAATAAGGATGACTTGGACGAAAAAGACATTGATGACATATATAATAACTTAAAGGTTTTTGAACCTGTTGTCAATGAGATGAAGTCAAAAGGAACAATTCCCACCAACTCAAGTGGAATCATTGATTCCCCTGCTAACATGGCATTCATATCACAAAGCAGTGGAATCTCCAAGAACAGTGGAATAGAAGTATCCCCTGCTACTTATTCCCCTGCTACCAGGTCTGGACCTTCCTATGATGAAGAAAGACCAGCTACATTCAGCCTTGATACTGCGTGTGCTTTTATAGCATCTCAAGGGCCACAAGGATCTACAGTGTTACATGAAGATCTAAGTCAAATCAGTAAGCAAGGGCTGGAAGAATTGGATATCAAGTGGAATATGGCTTTGCTCAGCATGAGAGCCAACAGGTTCTACAAGAAGTATGGGAAGAAGATCACAATTAATCCCTCTGATGTGGCTGGGTTTGATAAAACAAAAGTTGAATGCTACAATTGTGGCAAGAAGGGTTATTTTGCCAGGGAATGTAGAGGACCTAAGACTGGAAATAGCTACAGAAAGGAAACAAGAGATGATGATTCTGGTGCTAAAGCCATGGTAGCCATGCAGGGGATAGATGGAGCAAGTGGATGGGACTGGAGTGCTATGACAGAGAATGTGGAAAGAAATCAAGCTTTGATTGCTGAGGAAAAGGAAGAAGATTTTGCACTTATGGCTATGTCAAGTTCCAGCTCTGACAATGAGGTATATGATGACTCATACTGTACTAAAGCTTGAAGGAAAAATACTGAATCTTTGAATGATCAAATCAGAAAGGTAAAAGCTGACTATATCAATTGTGATAATGATCTTGATAATTATAAACGTGCTTTAGAACAATTAGAGTCCACCATAAGAGAGTATAGGCAAAGAGAAAGTGATTATAGGGATCACATTGTGATTCTAGAAAGAGATGCTAAGGAGAATAACCAATCTATAAAGGTATTGACTGCTGAACTTGAAACTTTCAAAGCTAATCAAAAGATTGATGATGAAACTGTTGAAAAATTTGGAAAAGCTTCAAAAGATTTAACCAAAGCAGTTGAAATTGGTAAATCTCCTAGGGACAAAACAGGGTTTGGGATTAAAAATATGCATGCTACCATACCACCACCCCCTGCTAACATCCATGCTCCTTCTCCTAGAAAACACCTATCCTCGACTGGTCTCCCTTGTTTTGAAAAACAGGATGACATTGAGTTTGACTTGAGTGCTTATATACCTAATAATCTTGATACAGAAGAGTCTCTAGTTAAAACTAGTGTTATTAGGGATGTTGAAAAGAAACAGGTTGGTTTAAAACAAATTGATAACCCTGTTAGATTTTCAAAAGAAGGAATTGTTGGCAGAAATTCTAGCTCTAAAAGTTTCTCCCCTAAGTCTACCATTAAATATGCTGGCATGTACAGGAATATCAGAGGTAATCAAAGAAATTGGAATGACCAAAAGTCTCATCAATTAGGAGAGGACTTTGTGATTAATACCAAGCCCTGCTTCATATGTGGTAGCTTTGAACACACTTATCAAGAGTGTAAGGCACCAATGGAGATGGTGGCTGCAAATCCCTTAAAGGATATGCAACCTAAAACCATTCTTCTAAATGCAGGGGCAAAATCCTTTTCCCCTGCCAAGTATGTTGCCCCTGCTTTGAGAAATAGGGTGACTGATAAATATGTTGTTCCTGCCCTTAGGAAGGAGAATGAGGTTCACCCAAAGCCCAACACTTCTGTGACCACCCCAACACCTTATATTGCATATAGATCTGGCTCTAGACCTTACCAACACATGAATAGAGGCCAAAACAAAAGGTGGGTTCCCTCTGCTAAGCATAGGGATTCCCCTGCTAAAACTGGGGTATCCCCTGCTAGAAAAGTTTTACATTCTAGGAACATGGGAAGATGGGGAAAAGCTGTGAAAGCCTCAGCTCGTTGGGTTTGGGCACCCAAAAGGGGTACTCAATCTAATGGTGTATCTCTAGTTTTTGATAAGCTATCCTACATTGATACACGAGGTAGATCCAAGTCTGTAATGGCTTGGGTCCCCAAGAAAAACTAATTTGTTTTTCTTTTTGCAGGTGACAAAGAAGACAAGGGATGATAGAGCATATTGGGATAGTGGATGCTCAAGAAGTATGACTCGACAAAAAGCGTACTTGTCTAATTTTGTACCCCTGCATGACAATGATGGTGTTTCTTTTGGAGATGGGCATGGAACTATTACAGGAAAAGGAACTATTGTCACTAATGGGATGACCTTTGACAATGTGTACTTGGTGAAAGAACTCAAGTACAATCTCTTCAGTGTGTCACAAATGACTGATAACAAGAATTTTGTCTTGTTTACTGACACTGAATGCTTGGTATTAGGAAAGGAGTTTGTCTTGCCAAAAGACACTCCTATTATACTCAGAACACCAAGACAGAAGAATATGTACACAATTGATCTCAAGGACATGTCTCTCCAAGACAATGAAACATGTTTCATTGCCAAAGCTTCAGCAGATGAATGTAAGAAATGGCATAGAAGACTTGGTCATCTTAATTTCAAGAACATGAACAAACTAGTAAAGCATAATCTGGTTCATGGTCTTCCTTCCAAGTCTTTTGCCAATGAACATACTTGTGCAGCATGTCTGAAAGGGAAGCAACACAGAGCATCTTGCAAATCAAAAACAAGTATGTCCACCACCAAGCCATTGGAACTACTGCATATAGATCTTTTTGGTCCTACTTCTGTGGCAAGCATAATGAAGAAATGGTACTGCTTAGTGATTACTGATGATTTTTCAAGGTTTACATGGACATTCTTTCTATTTGAAAAGAGTGACACAGCTGATGTACTCATTGGGTTCATCAATCAAATTGAACTATCAAAAAGCATGAAGGTAGTTACCATAAGATCAGACAATGGTGGTGAATTCAGAAATCAGAAACTGGATTCTTTCTGCATAAACAAAGGCATCAAGAGGCAATTCAGCATTGCTAGAACACCTCAACAGAATGGAGTGGCAGAAAGAAGGAATAGGACACTCATTGAACCTGCAAGAAGTATGCTGTCTGATTCCAAACTTCCAGTTATCTTTTGGGCTGAAGCTGTATCCACTGCTTGTTATGTACAAAACAGGGCCTTGTTAATTAAGGCACACAACAAGACCCCTTATCAGCTGTTCAATGGAAGACCTCCTTTAATTGACTTTTTCAGACCCTTTGGATGTCATGTGATCATCTTGAACACTATTGATAATCTAGGTAAATTCAGTGAAAAGGGTGATGATGGATACTTTGTGGGTTATTCATTAAACAGCAAGGGATATAGGGTCTTCAACAAGAAGACAAGCAAAATCACAGAAAATCTTCATGTGTACTTTCTTGAAGACAAACCTGAAGATGTTCAAACAGGTCCTGACTGGTTCTTTGATATAGATGTACTTTCAAAGTCCATGAATTATGTACCTGTTGTTTTGCAGAACACTAACATTTCAGGTACTCAAGAAACAACTGGTGCAGAGAAGTCACCCCTGAGGTACATGAATGTACCCTCATTGTTTCCTATTGAAGCTGATGTTCAAGAAGATAATTCTTCTCTAGGAAAAGAACAGCCAATCTCATCCCCTGCTATGGCTGAAGGCAGTGGAATGGCTGAAAGCAGTGGAATCCAGGATTCCCCTGCTAGACCAATTGATTCCTCTTTCACAAAGGATCATGATGATAATGAGACTACTGATGCAGAAAGAGAATCCCCACTCATTTCATCATCTACACCCATAAATGATGGTCCTATTATATCCAGCAGTGGAAGCAGAATCATCAGGAGTGGAGGTCCTAGTTACTCAGAGCTTCATTCTGCTCACCAGCACCCATCTCTAGGTCATGATGTATCATTTGGAAGTTCCTTTGAGGACTTCTTTCCTAATCAAAATAGCCCCATCAATTCTGATTTGGAAGAAGATGAAACAGAAGTCATCATGCAGCCTACCTACAGAATCAATAAGGATCATCCTATCTCTCAGATCATTGGCAATCCTGAAGCTCCCAGACATACAAGGTATACAGCAAAGGAGCACAGCTTCATTGCTAATATCACCATGAAGTTCAATCATGACAACATGCAATGTTGTCTGTTTACTGCATTTTTGTCACAAGAAGAGCCAAAGAAGATTTTTCAGGCTGTAAATGACCCAAGCTGGGTTGAAGCCATGCAAGAGGAGCTCTTACAATTTGACATACAAGAGGTTTGGATTCTGGTTGATTGTCCCGAATGGGCAAGGCCTATTGGGACAAAGTGGGTGCTCAGGAACAAAAAGGATGAAAGGGGAATAGTTGTCAGGAATAAAGCAAGATTAGTGGCACAAGGGTATACTCAGGAAGAAGGAATCGATTATGAAGAGGTGTTTGCTCCAGTAGCCAGGATTGAAGCTATTAGATTATTTCTTGCTTATGCCTCATTCATGGACTTCACTGTTTTCCAGATGGATGTGAAAAGTTCCTTCCTATATGGAACCATTGATGAAGAAGTCTATGTCATGCAACCTCCAGGGTTTGAAGATCCAGAACATCCTGACAAAGTATACAAAGTGAAAAAGGCCATGTATGGACTTCACCAAGCTCCCAGAGCCTGGTATGGTACTCTCTCTAAATATCTCTTAGACAATGGATTCAGCAGGGGGAAGATTGATCAGACCCTGTTTACCAAGAAACAAAAGGGTGACCTTCTGCTAGTACAAGTCTATGTGGATGACATCATTTTTGGATCAACTAACTCTATGCTTAGCAAAGAGTTTGCCAAATTGATGCAGGATAAATTCCAAATGAGTGCCATGGGAGAACTAAACTTCTTTTTGGGGTTACAAGTTCAGCAGCGGAAAGATGGGATATTTATCTCACAAGACAAATATGTGGCTGAGATTGTAAAGAAGTTTGGCATGTCTGATGGAAAGAAGGTGTCCACTCCAATGGACAAGGATCATCCATGGGGCAAGGATGGTCCTGGAAATCCTATAGATGTCAGGAATTACAGGTCTATGATTGGGTCTCTTATGTATCTCACTGCTTCAAGACCTGACATCATGTTTGCAGTCTGCTTATGTGCAAGATACCAGGTGTCACCAACAGAGTGTCACTTATTTGCTGTGAAAAGAATTTTTAGGTATCTAAAATGTCATCCTACCTTAGGACTCTGGTATCCAAAGGGGTCACCATTTGAGCTGATAGCCTATTCAGATAGTGATTATGCTGGTGACAACAATGATAGGAAGTCTACAACAGGGGGATGCCAATTTTTGGGGAGCAGGCTTATATCTTGGCAATGTAAGAAGCAGACTATCATGGCAACATCCACAACTGAAGCTAAGTATGTAGCAGCTGCTGCATGCTGTGGTCAAGTTCTTTGGGTGCAAAATCAATTGCTTGATTATGGGTATAACTTTCTTAAAACCAAGATATTCATTGACAACAACAGCACTATTTGCATTATAAAGAACCCTGTTTTTCATAGCAAGACCAAACACATTGAAATTAGACATCACTTTATCAGAGATTGTTTTGAAAAAGGATTGATTGTCCCTGAGAAAATTGATACAGAACTCAATGTTTCTGATCTTTTAACAAAAGCTTTTGATGTAGGGAGGTTTCAGTGTCTGGTTGCAGGTATTGGAATGGTTACTCCTTAAAAACTAATGTCTATGTTGTCATGTATAATCAGGGTTACTTCACTGTTGTTGTTGTATAATTGTTAGTCCATTTTCCATCTCTTTCATTCCACTGCTTTTTAACACAGATTCCCCTGCTGGGGGTTCATTCCCCTGCCAAGAGAATTTTTCTCTTAAGCTGGGTGTGTTCTTTTTACAAAAGTGGTTCTATGTGGTTTTAGACTAACAATGTAGAGGTTCATATGGTGCATACTATTCTCATTGGTGGATCAGGTATATACTCTATGTTTCAGGGGAGGTTAGGTCACACCTTTAGGACTCAGGGTATCCTTAGGATACTCATATATGATCTTAGATCATATCCACTGGTGAGTGAGGGTTCAGGGTAATGATGACTTGCTGCAAAGCTTGTCAGAACTCTGAAACCTTGAGGCACTGTAGTGTGTGCTTACATCTCTCTATTAAAACAGCTTGCTGTTCAAATACAGAGGTGTGGCACACATTGCCAAGACTGCCTGACCATAGGTAAGGGACAAGGTTGGGATGGTGACTGGGGTATGCATGTTTTCTTGGGATAACCTGGTGTAGGGGGACTTATGTATTGACTTTTTGTACTGGGACCATTGCTGAATAGAGGACTCTTGAGTTTCTATGTATCTATCTTGTGTATGCAAGTGTGTGCATTAGAACAGAGCTAGTTAGCATTAGTCTCTCCATGACTAGTCTAATACCCCTAGGAAAGTTTCCCCTGCTTTTATCTTTTTATTCCCCTGCTATCATAACATTCCCCTGTTTGACCGTTGACCGACAATACCGTTACCTTGTTCATAGCCGTTGGGCCTGCTTGCTTAAATTTTGGTTAGGGAATATTTTATTATTTTTAAAAGATATTTAAGGCGCTTTCTTTGCTGATTGGTAATCTTTTCCTTTTATTTCAAATAAATTAATTTTTTATCAAGATTTATCTTTGATATTTTTGCAATTTGAAAATTTTGGTCCAATCACAGCTCTTCAATTCACCTATAAAAACTTAATTCCCTTTACCAGCAGGTCCATCTTTCTCCCTCGACTTAATCCCACTTACCTCTCATCTCTATAAACCTTCAAACTATTTTCAAAATTCATCATGACTCTTAAAATTGCCCCTAATCATAACCAAATCGCTTTGCTTCATGATGAACCAGCCGAGTTTACTGATGTTGTGGCCTTTCTAAAGTCTTCGTACTTCAGAGTGGCCCTTCTCATCAATCCTCGAATCTATACCTCACACATTCAACAGTTCTGGTCTAAAGCCATGACCAAAACAGTGAATGGAGAGGTTATAATTCAAAGCACGGTTGATGGTCATTCCAAGGTAATCACACTTGCCTCCATCAGGGAGAATCTTCTCCTTGATGATGAGGATGGGATAACCAATTTTTCTGAGGCTGAAATTTTTGCAGGTCTTGTTAAATTGGGGTACAAACTTTCTGAAAATCAAAAATGTAAGTTTGCTAAAGGCCAGTTTGCCCCTCATTGGAAATATTTGATTCATACAATTATGCAATGTTTGTCACCAAAAACCACTGCTTTTAATGACGTTGGTAGTGAGATAGCTTCTGCCCTGATCTGCTTTGCAACAGGGAGGAAGTATTGTTTTTCTCAAATGATTTTTAAAGGCATGGTTAAAAATGTTTCAAGCACCTCAAAGTTTTGTATGTATCCAAGGTTTATAGAAATTCTGCTGCATATGAGTGATCATGGTCCCATTAAACACAAAAACTATTTTTCAGCAACCCAACACACCACCAAACTCTTCACCACACTACTTGCACCATCACCTTTGTTTTCTGGCAAAAACATTCCACTCACTTCAATTATGATGGACCAAATTAGAAGAGAAGAAGCCAAAAATCAAACAGCCACAAATCAACCTTCTGATTCCCCTGCCAAAAACCTACCACCTGCTGATCCACAACAAGAAAGGCGTTCAAAATCCAGGTTTGCCAGGTCTCCCTTGCCTGGTGAATCTTCACAAGCAGCAGAAAGGAGAGTCTCCAAGAGATTGGAGCAACCTGGGGGTTTGGCTGCCACTACTGTCTCATCCTCAAGGGGTGAGCAGGATAGTGACACCATCAATAAGTCCTCTCCCCCACTCCATGATATCCAAAAAGGGGAGAAATTCCCCTCTAGGTTTGAGAGCAGTATGAAACCTTTGACTAATTTGGAATTGACGAAAATGTGTATGAGTCTGAAAAGGCAGAATGCACAACTGGTACAAGATGTCAAAAAGCAAGGTTTGGTTATCACTCACTTGGAAACAAGACTTGCTACTCTTGAGGGGAGGAGAAAGCCCGGACTGATTCTTTCAACAGATGAGGATGCTTCCAAAGGGGAGGAAATTCCACACACAGAAGGGTCTACTGAGTATTATTCATATCCTGGTGGGGAGCAAGGAAAGATAAAAAGTGCTCAGAAAGGGATGGAGAAAGGAAGTGCTGATAAGGGAAGTGACAAGGGGAGTGCAACCAAAGATATTGCTCAAACATTGCTCACCATGGGCAATCCAGAAGAATCCCCTGCTTCAAAAGTTTCCCCTGCCATTGCTGATCCCACTGCTGTAAGTTTATCCCCTGCTAAGAATATCACTCAAACATTTGTTAGGAAGAACATAAAGCAACCAGCTCAGAAGGGGATTACAATCAAAGAACCTGCATCTAAAGCGAAACCAGCACCAGCAGTGGATCCAAAAGACAAAGGAAAAGGAATCATGGTGCAACAGCCCAAGAGAAAATACAAGCATCTAACTCCTGAACAGCAAAGGGCTCAAGAAGCACATGATGCACAAGTAGCTCTCAGGTTACAACAAGAGGAGATGGATATGCAGGACCAAAGAATGCAAAAGATGAGGCCCAAAGATATGCTCAAGCAGGTTGAGATTATGCATAGAGAACTAGATGACAGGGTACCTCATGTTGGAGAGTTTCTTGATCAATGGGAGAAGGAGTTGAAAAATTCTCCTTTGGAAGACAGGTATGAGTTGACTTGCCTTGTTTATAAATATCAAACTGAGTATCTGGAAAGAAGGGCTATTCAAATTCAGAGTGAGAAGTATCTAACTTCAGAGAAAGGGCAACTTGATCACTACAAAGTTCTACTTAAGAGACATAGAAAGTGGAAGGATGGTGACTTCAGTGATATGAGTTTTGAAGCCATAAAAAGAGCAGTCAGACCAGTTCTAAAATTGTATGATGTGGAGGATTGGATGACTATCAACACTCCTGAGGAAGCTGAGTATCTTAGGAGACAAAGTGAAATGCTACAGAAAGCTAGAGAATCAAAGAAAAGAAAAGCTGGAGAGACAACTTTGGAAACTACACAAGCAGGTGCATCATCCCAAGCAGGTGCATCATCACAAGCAGGGGCATCGCATCAAGCAGGTGGAAGTTTTCCAGAAGTACTTGAGAAGTCTGTACTTAATGTACAAAGAGCAGCAAAGAGACTCAAGAGAATGGAGAAAGTAGGCATAGTTACTAAAGAGTCTCAAAGGCCTTCAAATGATGAGATTGATAAACAGCTAATTCTGCAGGAAAATGATGATATTTCACCTAGTGAACTTGGAAAGAAGTTTGCTATCATAGATTATGTTGTTTATGAACACAAAGGGAGGACTTGGTGGAAGCTTACAAGGGCTGACAATACAGCACAGACATTTCTAAGTCTAGATGTCATGTTTCAAATTTTAGATAGTGAAGACTTAGAAGATCTGTGGAAAATATTGAAGAAAACGTTTGCTACAAAACCTCCTACCATGGATGGTGTGGAGAAGGATTGGGTAATCTGGGAGTGCATGCATAGGATGTATGAGCATGAGTTATTTTATCCCATATTTGATGCAGTGAATAAAGGAGATTTGTTGTATTGGAAGCTGTTTACCAATTCTGGGGTTTAAGAGGTAGTGATGGAAGGTGTGAGTGTGTACTTGCTCAATCATAGGTATTATCCCTTCTCTCAGGACACCTTGAAGAAACTGGCACAGGCTAACCTAATTGTAGATGCTAAAAAGCCTGTTGCTTATGATCTGGTAAGAATGGTTCATACTCAGATTTGGCCAGAGAGTTTGTAAGCATCCTCATCAACTAGCATTTATTCAGAAACTTGTCTTTAGGGGAAAGCACAAGTTTAGGGGAGGATTGTTGGGAATAAATCTATGCTTAGTTTGTTTCCCCTGCTAGTTGATTATTCGTACCCCTGCTAGAGTAAGTTCCCCCTGCTAAATAACAAAGGCAGGGGGATTGGTTCACCTGCTGAAGTCAAAGGCCCTGCTGTCAAAGATAAACATGGAATAGATTTTTACGCGTTTCAGTTATTATTCCTTAATACTTTCCATAGTTTGTTAGTAGTGATCTTGTACGTGAGTCCTTGTGCCTATAAAAGGACTCACTAGGTTAGCATGCAAAGTGTGTCTTTCTTATTTGTCGTTCATTATTATTACTTTAAGGTTTTTTAAACCCTAATACCACTTTGGGTATTCGTATATCTTTTATATATTAAAGTTCAACGTTTGAATCACATTTGTTCTTGTGCTAAACATTACATTCCGCATCTTGTTTAGTTACTTTGCTTTGCAAAGTTTCTCTAGTGTTAGTTTGAATTCTTTCTCTCTATCACAACCCTTAAACAAGCTATTAAGGTTTAAGATCTGACTTTGGGATCAGCATCCCGAAGAATTCCATTCATACATGGGATGACATGACTCAACGCTTTTTGTCGCGCTACTTTCCACCATCCATGGTTACGAGCCTTCGCAATCAAATCAGCGATTTCATGCAAGAACCTGATGAATCTCTTTTTGATGCTTGGGAAAGATATAATGTCTTGATCGATCGTTGTCCAAACCACAACATGCTCCCTGTGACTTTAATTGATACTTTCTACAACGGTTTGACTTTTCGTGATCGTGATACAATTAATGTTGCCGCCGGTGGCACATTTATGAAAAGGAGACCCGAGGAGTGTAGAGAGCTTATTGAAAACATGACTACTCATCACAAAAACTGGGATTCCTCCGCTTCTTCAAGGAAAAACCCGAGAGTCAATGTTTCTTCCACTTTAGCAAACCCCGACATGACCGAATTCACCCGCATGATGGCAGAAATGAACAAAAATATCTTGCTTCTCGCTACAAACCAACAACATCAAGTTAAAGCGGTTGCCAATCCTTGTGAGACTTGCGGCGGTCCACACTCATACACTGATTGTCCTTCTACTCAAGGAAATCCGGAAAATGTGTATGCAGCTTATGGTAATTATTCACCGGAAAATTACCAAGCCCGACCTCAAGGGGATAGAAATTTGCTGAGTTACCGGTCAAACAACTACCTTTCACCCGGTTTTTCTCCTCAAATCCAAAACCCCAACAACAATTACAATAGAAGCAACCAAATCCCACCTAGAGCTTCTAATCCTTATCACCCACCCGCTCAACAAGCCCCACCCATCAATCAAGATGTTGAAGCCTTAATGACAACCCAAGGAGAGCAAATCAAGAATCTATAGAGCCAAATTATCAATTTGAAAGGGGATATCACCAAGCAAGGGAATGACATTAGATCCGAGCTTCGAGATAATATTCAATCCTCCTTCAGCAATCAAACGAATGATTTAAAGAATATGCTGGCTAGTTTCTTGCCCACCACTCAACCCTCTACCTCGAGTTCTCTACCTTCAAACACCGTCACCAATCCGCGAGCAAATGTGAGTGCTATTACTACCCGTAGTGGAGTTACCATAGTAGGACCACCTATTCCGCCCCCATCATCTACACCTCCTCCACCACCATTTATCCCTACTCCTCCCACACCTAGTATTAGTACACCATTACCGTCTCCGCCTCGTCATGACAAAGTACCCACCAAGAATCCTCCACCAACCCCACCTTCAACATCTCAACCTTTACCTGCTACACCTACACCTTCACCACCCAACCCCCGCATTCCTTATCCATCTCGCTTAGCAAGGCTAAAATGTACACCAAGGATGACATTCAAGTGTCAAACTATTTGAAGAATGTTTCAGAAATGACCGTCACTTTTCCCCTTGTCGAAGCTCTTGCACAAATGCCGAAATTTGTAAAGATTTTTAAAGAATTGCTTAGTAAGAAGGAGAAGATGGCCGAGTTTGTTAATACTCGATTGAATGAAAATTGTTCTGCCGTCCTTCTTAAAGAACTTCTGGAGAAACTTGGAGATCCCGGTCGTTTTGTGCTGCCTTGTACTTTTAACCAAACCGACAAATTTACTGCCTTAGCCGATATCGGGGCAAGTATTAATTTGATGCCGTTAAGTGTTTGGAAAAAGTTATCATTGCCCGACCTTACACCCACCAAAATGACTCTTGAGCTAGCCAATCTCACTCTCGCTTACCCCGTTGGTATTGCCGAAGATGTGTTCATTAAAGTTGGCACATTCACTTTTCCGGTCGACTTCGTCGTAGTTGATTATGAAATGGACCCTCGTATTCCTTTAATACTTGGTCGGCCATTCTTGAGAACCGGACGAGCTTTATTTTATGTTGTCGAAGGTGAGCTCATCTTAAGAGTCGGGGATGATGCACAAGTTTTTAAAATGGGGAAGCTTACAAGCAAATCCTATGGACGAGAATCCATGAATATGATTAATGTGCTCGATGATTTTGTCATCTACAACAAACCTCTATTCGAGTAGTGCATTGATAATCCACTGTTTCAAGATGATGTGGATGTTTCTCTCTCCAATTTGGAACCTTAACCCATTTATGATTCTCCATCGATCTTTGATGCTAATGATGATGATTCTAGCTCAGATTCGGATAATTATGATGACTTTACTTCCGAGTATCCCGACATGCCCACATAAGATGATTTTGATGAGGCCGATACTCTTTCGAGTGATTCTTCACACGATGAAGATCCTCCGCCATCACTTGATCCTACTTTGGACGATTACTCATTTGAGGAAGACTTTTCTACTTTTCTTAATACTTACTTCCCTCATGAGAGTGATGCTCCTCCTTTAGACTTTGATGATTATCGTCTTGATCCTACTTTGGATTTAAAGAAAATTGTTTCAAAGGAGAAGAAACCGGACGACACCACCATCCGCAGCTCGTATGTTTTGACACCTCTTTGTCCACCTTCTGAGGACGAGGGTGTGCATTTTCTTCGCGGATCTTCTTCAAATTCTACTGAGCCTCAGAGCTATTTTCCCCTAAAGGAAAAGGTGTTCGACCCCGGTATCGATATTCTTCAGCCATCTCAGTATCCGTCTGATGAAATAAAAAGAAAAATCTTTGGAACTATTGGAGATATGCTTGCACCTGACCATACTTTCTCCCACCGTGCTCCATCTTTGCTTAAGGGAACCTTGCCTACTCTTCTTTGGCTTGCCTTGTTCGCCTTAAGCTTGTGCTATTTGATGGACGAAAACAATGTCTTTGATCCCGGTGGATATGTTTCATGCTTCTTCCTATGGTAATCAAGGTCGAGTCAGGCTCACGACTCGGTGAACAAAAATCAAGCGCTTCTTGGGACGCAACCCATGTCTCTATCTTTTAGCTTTCTTTATCCTAAGTGTAGGGGAGACCCGTTGGTGTTTGCTATTTCCTCTCTTCTAATATTCAGGGATTCGAGCGCTCAATGATCCACTCTTGATGATTTTTGACGACCCGTGATTGCGTGTTCCCATCTTCCCGGTTCTATCCTAAAATCTTTTCGATTCACTATTTTATATTTTCCAATATTAAAATAGGAATCTCTTTAGTTGTCTCTTCCTTAGCGAGATTTAAACAAAGTGCACAATGTTCTAAGTGTAGGGGAGTTTACTCCCACATGCTTAAACATTGAGGACAATGTTTATATTAAGTGTAGGGGGGACTTCTATCGAAGTTAAGTGGCCTTTTCCTTATATTTGTCCTCATTTTAACCGGAAAATCAATTTTTCGACATTTTTCAAAATTTTTTATCTATTTTGGCCTATTAGTTTTTACCTTTGTATAGTTATTTTCTTTCTTTATTAGAATAAATTTTTACTAAAGTGGTTTTAATTTTCAAACGTTGTGAATCTTTTGACTCAACCCGAGTTTACTTATCTAAGTTTACTCTAGCTAGTATCCTTAACGTGTTTAAGTCAAGTTTTGCTAGGCTTTTATATAGGGAGCTATAAAACGTGAAAGTCTTAACTCTCACGGGTTAAGAACAAGAACTTTTCGCAAGTTCCTATAATTGATCCTAGAGAGTCGTTTATCAAGGGAACTTTAAAATGCGGTTTCTAAACTTGAAAAAGTCTAAGAATTTGCAAGATCCTATAGACGACTCGAAAACCCAAAACTTTGATTTAATAGGCTAAGCATCCTCGAGTCTCATTCCTTGATATTTTAAACTGTGGAGAACGAGAGATGATAGAGCCAATTATAAGTTTGGTATTCTTTCGTGAATTTATGTGAGTTAATTATAAGCCTATTCTCCCATCGCTTGTTAATAAATTTATCTGCAATAAATAAGGTTGTACGATTTGAAAAGTTACTTAGCTTCTAGCCCAAGATCGTTTAAAAGTTGCTCGGTATGGATTAGAGTTCATAGCCAAGGCATAACTTATTGAAGCAGGATGCAAAGATTGGCGAGTCCGAAAAGGCCCTAACAAGGCATGAGGGCTACATTTTGTTGCTAAAGATCCAAAAGTGATGAGAAGAATCATTTATCGAAAATCAATATGAAGGATCGAGACACACGACGAAAAGAAAAAAACTCCCCAAAAGTCATGGAGAAGTCTATCCGAAAAGGCCCTAACAAGGTATGAGGATAAATAGATCCAAGTCCAAAAAGGAGGCGGATCGTTGTATATCAAAGTACAAAATAAAGATTGGAGAAAAATGAAGAAGTCGTGGTCCATATATAAAGAATCTCTCAAAACTTCAAGTGAAGAAATTCCTATTATGAAGAGAAGACCATTATTTCATGAACGTCTCTCAAGATTTGAAGTATGAAGTCGCTGCCAAATATCGGTCTGAGAAAGGTCTCAAATCGCGAAGCGAGTTATGCCAAGATATGAACTTTTTGAGGTCCCGAGAAGCAGTTTTAAAAGATTTTGTCCTCTAGCTAACTATTGATTAAATCGTCCCACTTTATTTTCAGCCTAAATAACTATCGAAATAAGTCAACAATGCATCCTCGTGATCATTCAAGACAATAATAAAATATAAGAGACACCTAGGAATAAGGGAGTCTAAGTGAATAATTGGCCCACATGAGTTCGTGTTAGTTTACTGACTTATAATAACAATGATCTCGTTTTTAAGCTTGGTTTGGAGAAAGTGAAAACTTAAGGATGATGATCATTCATGACATTTTCAAAACCCCAAGGTATGATTTTGATTTCTTTATTTGTTTTGTTATTTTCTATCTCTTTAATAAAGGCCAACGTGGATTGATTGTGATGAAAAATGTAAACGTGCTTTGTAACTAATGCATTGTATGCGGACATTGCAATGGTCAAGTGTAGGGGATTTGATAGGTGTGTAAACACCCATCCTTTTTACCACTTAATTACAATAATAACCGAGCCAAAACGTGTATTTTATGTCATTTATGTCGGAATTATGCGTGGTTTGTGTTTTTGTTGTGATTTAGGACGAAAAGGTGAAAAGTGGAGAAAACACGGGCATTCACGGGCTTTTATCGAAGAAAAAGACGAAAGACAAAGTCAAGAAGTCAAGAGTGCAAAAAGAACGGAAGTACAAGACCAATTCTGAAGATTTATCGAAGAAAAAGTCAAAAGACGGAAGTTTACTAAAAGCCGAAGAACTCGAGTCTAATTTATTGAAGAAATTCAAGACGAGTTTAAAGAAATCCCGAGACAAAGTCATTAAAGTCCAAGATTTAATAAGATTAAGAAGACTAAGGACTTAATGGTGCAATTAAGAAAAGAAGAAAGAGGGGAGGAAGCTTCCTAAGCACCTCCCTAATCTCCCTTATAAATAGATTAGATAATCATTTCATTTTCTCTTGTTGGCTAGAGTGCCACTAGTTCTTCCATCATTTTCATTCCTTGCAAATTTACTTTTCATGTTATTTTAAATACTTGTCTTGCACTTTAATTCGCTTTAATTCCAAGTAAGTGTTCTTAATTTTGTTGCTTTAATCTTTATTGACATTTGATCAAGTTTACTTTTATCATTCTCCTTCTACTTTTCTTCTTTTTGGTTTATTTCAAATTCGGATTAAGCAAGTTTTTTGCTTAATCTTTGCTTATTTTACTAAAAAGTTTATCTTTTTACTTTTATCTAAGTTTTTGTATGAGATAAGCTATAATTTTGACAATCTTATTGGCTTGTTTCATACTTAGCTTATTTGATTTTCTTTGTTTTCTAAAAAGTTCTTCTTTCTAAAAGTTTGCTTATTGTGTTACTTATTTCGTGTTTTGGAAAAGTCTTTAAATTTGTTGCTTATTGTCTCGTCTTATTATAGTTTTTGGTTTAGTTTTTGAAATTTGCTTATTGCTAAAGTGCTTATTCAGTTTTGATTATTTCCTCTTTGGATGCCATTCCCATCTTAGAAGGGTTTTTCCCTTGGTACGATCCAATTGGCTTCGATCGCATAGACTGCGATCTTTTGTTCTTCCCTGGTACGATCCACGCCCACGATCACTCATTGCGATTTGGGGTGTGATCGGGTCTCTCCTCCTTGCTACGATCGCATTGAGTGCGATCTTATTTGTTACGATCAAGCTACGATCCTGACCACGATCTACTTGTTGCGATCGTGGTTGCGATCGGGAGTACGATCACCCCTACCCATCGTACTGCTGAGTACGATCCGATCCCTTTGTTTCCATCGCATTGAGTGCGATCGGGGGCTATGATCACCAAGTGCGATCTAGGCTGCGATCAAGCTGCGATCCAGGGTACGATCCAACCAAATTAGTTGGTTGCAATCGTAGTGCGATCGGACTCGTTTTCTTGTTTTGTTTTTGTTTTATATTAGATTTTGCTTTCCCGTTTTTTTACTTGATTTATTTTTAAAAGTTTACATTTTTATTACGTTGTCAAATTTAATTTTCGCCACGCTTTTATTTTAAGTCATTTAATTAGATTTACTTTTCAAAGTTTTTAATATTGCACAAATTTAAGTTTTAATTGGTCTTAGTTTTAATTAACCGTCGATTTACGCTAAAGTCTTGCATTTTAAATTTACTACAACGACGCAACTTTTGTTTCCACCAAAGACAACTGAGTCGCATAGTTAACCAGGATCAATTCGATTAGACCACATCAACGAACTTATGTAATTTTTATACTAGGTAAAAGCCCTGTATTAAAAATCTATAAGAATGTTGGAGAAATTGAATGTTAAAATTTAAGTAGAACATCTTACGTCTACCTAAAATATGAAACTTAATATTAAAGTTTAAATGAATGATTATAATACATGAACTACGAACGTGAACTAATATTAAGTAGGATTTTGTGTTTACATAATAATGAAACCTAGTAGTAAATGAGTGATTATAATACTTGAACGGAAAACGTAAACTAATATTTTAAGTAGAACATTTTATGTCTACTCAAATAAGAAACTTAATATAAGTTAATACATGTATGCTAACTGATATTAACAGTTAAACATTTTATGATTACTTAGAAATGATTATTGATGCTACTTGAACTACGGTTATTTAGATAAATACCGTAGTATAAATGAACTGCATAAAATCTGTATAAGCATACATATATGTCCTTTGTACTATCTATTAAGACTGTACTATCTGATTAAGCATAACTTTGGCGTGAGATTTAATTGGATATTCGTATTAAACAGCAATTGCCTACTCCCAGGTGAGTTTACAGCCCCATATAAACTTTTGATAAAACTTTCCCTTTTGGGAAAGACAATATGCAAACATATAATGGACACAACTGGATTATATAAACTTGATTATGATTGATTATTATTGAAACTGTTAAATTGTTGTAAATTACCTGAATGTTATAAATAGATCTATTAGGGATTGACCATCCCCGTCTGGGTGAGTCATGCTCAATGTGCCTTGGCCGGGACAACAGACGTATACCATGTTGGAACTAGAATGGGTGTCTTTTTGTAAGACACTACGTCCTCATCTGTTGAGGACTACGGAGGTTAAGCTTCAGTATCTAATAATAAACAAATGTTATATACATTTTAGTGAGAATGTAATAACTAAGATTTTGCTATGTTGAAAGTTCGTTTCTCGGTATCTTCTCGAATTGATTTCCGGTTCAAAGTGTGACTCAGTCATTCTTGGTAGAAAAATAAGAAAGGTTTGGTTGTCTAAAACTAATTAAAAATAAAGACTTGAAACAAATAAAAATAAAGTAAAGACGGTAAAAAGAAATACTGAAAGATAAAAACTTGACGGAAAATTAATGACGAGAAATTAAAAACGTGACAAGAAAATAAAAAGGCAAACTTGAAAGTAAATAACACAAACTTAAAATTAAGGCAAGTAAATTAAAAGTGCAAGTAAGAAAAAAATAAAGCTTAAAATTAAGGCAAGTAAACTTAAAACAAGCTAAACCAAAAATTACAAAACTAAGAAAAACAGCTCATCCGGAATAAAACCCTTCATTCAGAATAAACTGCTCATCCGGAATAACAAAACTCATTCGGAATGTACACTCATCCGGAATAAAACTTCATTCGGAATAATCCTTTCATCCGGAAAAAGTGCTTCATCGGGAATAAATAAATTCATTCGGAATGTACACTCATCCAGAATAAAAAGCTTATTCGGAATAATGTGTTCATCCGGAAAAGGTCTTCATCCGGAATACTCGTTGATTCGAAAAACTTAGAAAGAAATGTTTATTCGGAATAAAGAGAACTCATGTGGAATAAATTGATTCGGAACATTTAAAAAACCTTGATTCGGAACTTAGCTTCATCCGGAACATTCAAAAACACTGATTAGGAACATTAAAAAATAACTGATTCAGAATATTTTCTTAAAACTTTGACTCGGAATATTAATGCTTATCCGGAATATTAATTATTCCGGATGAACAAGCTGATTCGGAACATTTTACTAACTCAGAACAAAAGATTGATACGGAATAAAAGGACTAATCTACTCATGCGGAATAAAGTACTGATTCGAAATAATCTGGGGAACTAAAATGCGAAGAACAGGGAAGAACAATAGGTCACGAATTTAATCAAAACTAAACAAATCAAATCAAAAGATTAAATCAAACTAACCACAAATGATCAACTAATCAATACCAATCAAACCAAATCAATAACACTAACAATCATAATCAAAATAATTAAAACCTACTTGATCAAAACTATGAAACTCAAGAACACAAACACAAAGATTAAACACAAATAAGAAAGGTAGATGAGAGATTAAACAAGAAAAGTAAAGATTCAACAACAATTAAATAAAACTTACTTGGAATTAAAAGGAATTAAAAGGTGCGATACAAGAAATTAATGTGCAAGAATTTAAGGCACAAAATGAAAATGGTGGAAGAAGTGGGTTGTCAATCCACCCAACAAGAACAAATGAAGGAAAATCTAATCTATTTATAGGAGGATTAGGGAGGTGCTTGGGAAGCTTCCTCCCCTCTTTCTTCTTTCTTTAATTGCGTCATTAAGTCCTTAATCTTCTTAATCTTTTGACTCTAATGACTTTATCTCGGGATTTCTTCAAACTCGTCTTGTAATTCTTCAATAAAATAGACTTGAGTTCTTCGGCTTTTAGTAAACTTCCGTCTTTTGACTTTTTCTTCGATAAATCTTCAGAATTGGTCTTGGACTTCCGTTCTTTTTGCACTCTTGATTTCTTGACTTCGTCTTTCGTCTTTTTCTTCGATAAAAGCCCGTGAATGCCCGTGTTTTCTCCACTTTTCACCTTTTCGTCCTAAATAACAACATAAACACAAACCACGCATAATTCCGACATAAATGACATAAAATACATGTTTTGGCTCGGTTATTATTGTAATTAAGTGGTAAAAAGGATGGGTGTTTACACACCTATCAAATCCCCTACACTTGACCATTGCAATGTCCTCATGCAATGCATTAGTTACAAAGCATGTTTACACTTTTCATCACAATCAATCCATAATGGCCTTTATTAAAGAGAGAGAAAATTATAAACATTCAAAGGAAGAAAATAAAGAAATCAAAAACATACCTTCGGGTTTTGGAAATGTTATGAATGATCATCATCCTCAAGTTTTCACTTTCTCCAAACCAAGCTTAAAAACGAGATCATTGTTATTATAAGTTAGCAAACTAACACGAACTCATGTGGGCAAATTATTTACTTAGACTCGCTTATTCCTAGGTGTATCTCTTATATTTTATTGTTGTCTTGAATGATCAAGAGGATGCATTGTTGACTTATTTCGATAGTTATTTAGGCTGAAAATAAAGTAGGACGATTTAATCAATAGTTAGCTAAAGGACAAAATCTTTTAAAACTACTTCTCAGGACCTCATAAAGTTCATATCTTGGCATAACTCGCTTCGCGATTTGAGACCTTTCTCGGACCAATATTTGGCAGCGACTTCATACTTCAAACCTTGAGAGACGTTCATGAAATAATGGTCTTCTCTTCATAATAGGAATTTCTTCACTTGAAGTTTTGAGAGATTCTTCATATTTGGACCACGACTTCTTCATTTTTCTCCAATCTTTATTTGGGACTTTGATATACAACGATCCGCCTCTTTTTAGGACTTGTATCTATTTATCCTCATACCTTGCTAAGGTCTTTTCGGATAGACTTCTCCATGATCTTTTGGGGAGTTCTTGCTTTTCGTCGTGTGTCTCGATCCTTCATATTTATTTTCGATAAATGATTCTTCACATCACTTGGATCTTTAGCAACAAAATGTAGCCCTCATGCCTTGTTAGGGCCCTTTCGGACTCGACAATCTTCGCATCCCGCTTCAATAAGTTATGCTTTGGCTATGAACTCTAATCCATACCGAGCAACTTTTAAACGATCTTGGGCTAGAAGCTAAGTAACTTTTCATATCGTACAACCTTATTTATTGCAGATAAATTTATTAACAAGCGATGGGAGAATAGGCTTATAATCAACTCACATAAATTCACGAAAGAATACCAAACTTATAATTGACTCCATCATCTCTCGTTCTCCACAGTTTAAAATCTCAAGGAATGAGACTCGTGGATGCTTAGCCTATTAAATCAAAGTTTTGGGTTTTCGAGTCGTCTATAGGATCTTGCAAACTCTTAGACTTTTTCAAGTTTAGAAATCGCATTTTAAAGTTCCCTTGATAAACGACTCTCTAGATCAATTATAGGAACTTGCGAAAAGTTCTTGTTCTTAACCTGTGAGAGTTAAGACTTTCGCGTTTTATAGCTCCCTATATAAAAGCCTAGCAAAACTTGACTTAAACACGTTAAGGATACTAGCTAGAGTAAACTTAGATAAGTAAACTTGGGTTGAGTCAAAAGATTCACAACGTTTGCAAATTAAAACCACTTTATTAAAGATTTATTCTAGCAAAGAAAGAAAATAACTATACAAAGGGAAAAACTAATAGGCCAAAATAGATCAAAAATTTTGAAAAATGTCGAAAAATTGATTTTCCGGTTAAAATAAGGACAAATACAAGGAAAAGGCCACTTAACTTAGATAGAAGTCCCCTCTACACTTGATATAAACATTGTCCTCAATGTTTAAGCATGTGGGAATAAACTCCCCTACACTTAGGCCATTGTGCACGTTGTTTAAATCTCGCTAAGGAAGAGACAACTAAAGAGATTCCTATTTTAATATTGAGAAATATAAAATAGTGAATCGAAAAGAGTTTAGGATAGAACCGGGAAGACGGGAAATCGGAATCACGGGTCGTCAAAAGTCATCAAGAGTGTGTCTTTGAAGCTCTAACCCCTGCACATGATAAGAAAGAAAACAAGAAACACCAACGGGGCTCCCCCTACACTTATGGTGAAAACAAGGAAAAATAGATAGATAATTGGGTTGCCTCCCAAAGAGCACTTGTTTAGATTAACCGAGTCACGAGCCTGACTCGTCCCCGAATTAAATGGTCCATGGGGAAGCCTCGAATGTAATACCGGGATCAAAGACATTGTCCTCGTTCCCGGAGGACATCAACAAAGGAGAGGCGGGGGGATAAGTCTTAAATGGGAGAAATGTTCTTTCAACATACAAAAAGTATGTGAAATCAAGATCCACGGGAGGTGGGGTGGGTAAGGTATGCACATTGTCATCCCCCAAAGACAATGGATGATGAGCACTCGGCAAAGCCGTAATATTGTCAATCATGAAATAGTGAATGTCACCTCCCGGGTCAAAGCACTCATCCTCTGTAATAGTTGCTAAAGGGGAGGATGAAAGGTGCTCGGGAGGGGGACTTGGAACAATACCTTCCTGCAGCAAATTATCAAAAATAATATCCCCCTCCATGTCATCATCATCAATACCCGGAGGTATTGAGTGAATGTCGATTTCTTCCAGCAATGGGTCATTATCTTCAACGGGAGGAATAGATGGAGGTAAAGACTTGGAAAGAGGAGGAGAAGTCAACTCTTCGATTTGAGCAAATAGAAGATGCACTTTCCGTAATCTGTCGCGGAGAATCACGTCTTCCACCTCATCTTAAAGAGCAAGTTCATCGGTGAACTTCTCGTAAGCCAGAGAGAATAAATCATCATCGCCCGCATCTCCCGGTGGAGATTGAGAAATTTCAAAAGTGAAATTCTCATAGCGTGGAGAAAAATCGTCATCATTAGGATCGACCTCTTCTGTAAGAGCAGCGTCGTCCTCAGACTCCATAGCAGTAGGCATGTCACAAACCTCATCATCAAAGAATTTGTCGAGACCAAACTCGCTAAGCTCACTTAATGAATCATCATCCTTAGACGCATTAGGAATATCGAGAATAGGAGTAGCAACTTCAGTAGATGGGTCGAGAGCATAGACATCATCGTCGTCATCATCATCATAATAGTATTGACGCGCAAGAGGAGGGGTATAATCACTAAGATTAGATACTTGCTCTTGATGTCGCTTTTGTTGCTGTCGCTTTTGTTCCTTCAATGCCTTGGTCAGTTGAAGTAAGCCGTCATGAAGTTTCCGAAGAATGGCTTGTCTTTCTTCATTCAGAGTAGTGAGTTGTTGAATTCTCTGAGAGGATTGATGATTGAGGTTGGGGTGTGGGGGCTCACAGTTATGAAAACCAAAATTATAGCAAGGATGTGGCTCATAGTAAGTCATCGGTTGAGAAGAATTATAACACGAAGTTGGTTCATAATAATCCATCGGTGAAGAAAAATGAGGACACGGATCTGGCTCATAATAATTCATTGGCTGACAATAAGAAGTATCGTGAGGGCCCCCACAATTTTGGCAACAAGGGTATGGAGAAAAATCCGGTGCTTCTCGTAGATAGCTATTACCATTGTCATAATTGTAACCCAGTTCTTGCTCGCCATGAGGCGGGTATCGAATTGGACACGAAACATGCCAATGAGAATCGCTTCCATAATATATGCAAGGGGGAACAGGAGGTGGATTAGAAAAGGACGAATTAGTCGAGTTGCACGATGGACAAAATCCGAATCCGAATTGTGTATTGTCGATATCGTTTCCGCACCGCTCACATGTACACCATTGACATGAGTCGTTCTCGTATAATCTTCTCCCACACCCGACGCAATGGACATAAGAATCCATAAAGAAAAATAGATAAGCAAGAAGAATATTTTTGGTGCAAAACTTTGAAAAAGAAATGCTTTTTATGATTTTTCAAATGTTTTTGGGATTTTTTGAAAATTTTTGACACGAAAAATAACGTTCACGAGTGAACGGATCCCAAAAGCCAACGCGTCTCTCACAAAAAACCGTTAATCTTCACGAAAAGAGCCGGCAGCGGCGCCATTTTAATAACTAAGATTTTGCTATGTTGAAAGTTCGTTTCTCGGTATCTTCTCGAATTGATTTCCGGTTCAAAATGTGACTCAGTCGTTCTTGGTAGAAAAATAAGAAAGGTCTGGTTGTCTAAAACTAATTAAAAATAAAGACTTGAAACAAATAAAAATAAAGTAAAGACGGTAAAAAGAAATACTGAAAGATAAAAACTTGACAGAAAATTAATGACGAGAAATTAAAAACGTGACAAGAAAATAAAAAGGCAAACTTGAAAGTAAATAACACAAACTTAAAATTAAGGCAAGTAAATTAAAAGTGCAAGTAAGGAAAAAGGCAGGAAAAAATAAACTTAAAATTAAGGCAAGTAAACTTAAAACAAGCTAAAACAAAAATTACAAAACTAAGAAAAACAGCTCATCCGGAATAAAACCCTTCATTCGGAATAAACTACTCATCCGGAATAACAAAACTCATTCGGAATGTACACTCATCCTGAATAAAACTTCATTCGGAATAATCCTTTCATCCGGAAAAAGTGCTTCATCCGGAATAAATAAATTCATTCGGAATGTACACTCATCCGGAATAAAAAGCTTATTTGGGATAATGTGTTCATCCGGAAAAGGTCTTCATCCGGAATACTCGTTGATTCGGAAAACTTAGAAAGAAATGTTTATTCGGAATAAAGAGAACTCATGCGGAATAAATTGATTCGGAACATTTGAAAAACCTTGATTCGGAACTTAGATTCATCCGGAACATTCAAAAACACTGATTCAGAACATTCAAAAATAACTGACTCGGAATATTTTCTTAAAACTTTGACTCGGAATATTAATGCTCATCCGGAATATTAATTATTCTGGATGAACAAGCTGATTCGGAACATTTTACTAACTCAGAACAAAAGATTGATACGGAATAAAAGGAATAATCTACTCATGCGGAATAAAGTACTGATTCGGAATAATCTGGGGAACTAAAACGCGAAGAACAGGGAAGAACAATAGGTCACCTGAATTTAATCAAAACTAAACAAATCAAATCAAAAGATTAAATCAAACTAACCACAAATGATCAACTAATCAATACCAATCAAACCAAATCAATAACACTAACAATCATAATCAAAATAATTAAAACCCACTTGAACAAAACTATGAAACTCAAGAACACAAACACAAAGATTAAACACAAATAAGAAAGGTAGATGAGAGATTAAACAAGAAAAGTAAAGATTCAACAACAATTAAATAAAACTTACTTGGAATTAAAAGGAATTAAAAGGTGCGATACAAGAAATTAAAGTGCAAGAATTTAAGGCACAAAATGAAAATGGTGGAAGAAGTGGGTTGTCAATCCACCCAACAAGAACAAATGAAGAAAAATCTAATCTATTTATAGGAGGATTAGGGAGGTGCTTAGGAAGCTTCCTCCCCTCTTTCTTCTTTCTTTAATTGGGTCATTAAGTCCTTAATCTTCTTAATCTTTTGACTTTAATGACTTTGTCTCGGGATTTCTTCAAACTCATCTTGTAATTCTTCAATAAGTTAGACTTGAGTTCTTCGGCTTTTAGTAAACTTCCGTCTTTTGACATTTTCTTTGATAAATCTTCAGAATTGGTCTTGGACTTCCGTTCTTTTTGCACTCTTGATTTCTTGACTTCGTCTTTCGTCTTTTTCTTCGATAAAAGCCCGTGAATGCCCGTGTTTTTCTCCACTTTTCACCTTTTCGTCCTAAATCACAACAAAAACACAAACCACGCATAATTCCGACATAAATGACATAAAATACACGTTTTGGCTCGGTTATTATTGTAATTAAGTGGTAAAAAGGATGGGTGTTTACACACCTATCAGAATGTTTTGTGGATTGTCACTTCTTTGCTTGATGTATGTCCAAACTAATTAATTGTTAAAATCTGTAAATTCACCAACTTTATGTTGACCCCGTTAGTATGTTTTGTACAGGAATATGAAGTTAGTACGTGGTGTGTGCATGGTCTCCAGCATCTTAGTAATCTGCATTGTAGGACTCGTCAGGGGTTCTATTTGGGAACATAAACAATCACCTTCCATCATGTTTTAAACATTTTTATTTTATTTGTTATCAAACATGTAAACAAATTTAAGTAAATTTTTATCTTATGCTCTATGGACTGTATGTTATCGATCCACCCTAGTGACATCTCCGTGGATATTTCCGCATATTTTGACCCTACCCGGGATGTCACAGAGAATAGTATAAGAGCATTAGTTATAGAGAACCAGATAAATTTTTAAATAAAATAAAACTAAAATGATTTTTTTATTTAAAACTGGACTATAACTTATAAAAATATTTTTGGGATTTTATTTGGGACCGTATTAGTTAAGCATATAGATCTTAAGGCATTTTATGCTATGTGAACTAATTGTATATATATATATGTTTACTAAACTTGATTATTAATACTGCTTAGTGAGTTATTGCTATGAAAAATGTTAGACGTGCTAAACTTGAAAATTCTACACTACATAGTAAAATACTAAATTAGAATATGGGTAGTATTAAACCAAACATTGCACTTACAAATTGATAACTGAACTACTTAGATAATAATACATATATATATGTATAAGTATTAACATTGGTAACCTCAAAACATTATAATAATTGTTTAAAAAGGGATATATTTTCATAAAGCATGTAATCTAAAATAATATTGTTCTTTGTTTAAAAGGTTATACTCACTTCAAACTTAAAATAATACTATTTCAGAGCATCATGACCCCGCCTACTGCATCCATGACTGTTCTACCCAGAGTAGCTCCTACTCCAATTGTGTGTTCATCCCCACGATCGACGCAGTGTGGATGGTTGTCAGTCTCGGATTCAGAGGATGACCCAGCCATTGAAGTTGTACTCCCAGAGGACCCTTTTTCTATCTCAGCATCAGCCACACCGGCCCCAACTTCTATGGAGGAGGACCGGTTCCCACCTAGCATACTATCTTCCATGCCTCCATCCTTGTCATCGGGCTATTTCTCCGGGCCCACACCCGTCTCCACTTATGAGACCAGGGAAGGCTCCGAGGCAGGACGTGTCGATTCCGTCCAGGCTCAGATCTATGCACTGGCTGCACGCCATGAGCAAGAGATATCCGACCTCAGCAACCAGTTGACAGTCAGTCAACAGAGCCATGTTGTAATCTATGAACGTATCGACACTCTTTTCCGCACTATGAGGGGAGACTCCTAGACTGCTAAGGGCATCCAGGCTAGGACGGACGAGGCACTGAAGTGGTTATTGGATGAGAATTACCGCCTCCACCAGCGCATTCAGGTCATGGAGGGTCTGCAGCATCACACCCACGCTGCTATTGCCACTCAGGAGCAATCATTATCTATTTTCTTTGATCCCCGCCACTGTCCGGTATGATGGGGTTACTAGGGAGATGGCTTAGCTCCGAGGGGTCGTCGATAGACTCTGGAATCAACTATTGTTTGCACTCCGTACGCTCAAGGAGACCCGAACGACAGTTCGGACTTTATGGAACACCAGGAGAAATTATGCAACCCCACCAGCTCCATCTGCACCGTCGGCCCCGACATTATCTAGTGGACCATCCAGGCAGGATTAGTATAGACGTACTAGACTTCTTGTATGTCATGATAAGCTCACGGGTTGCATCCCGGCTATCATGACATAGGGCCTTTGTACTTTTATCTCTTGTTTATCTTTTGGTGATGTAATCCCGTACTTTATCTTTTCTTTCCTTTTGGGACATGTAACTTTGGGATATGATGTTTTTAAAGACTGTGTGTATCATTACTTTGGATTAGGCCCGACCGGCCTATGACTTAGATTGTGTTATGCAAAGATGACTGTTAAATTTCTCATGGAAATAACATGTAATCACTTTCTTTATTATATCTGCTGTGCAATGTATTATATTATGAGATCTTGACAGGTTATCCAAATTTGTTATGAAATCAGTGCATAAGTTTCCTCGTGCAAATAATATAAAAACTGTACTAACGCTTGAACTAATAATCTCATTTTGTATATGAATATAGACAAACGGTGATTACGAGGTCAAATCCCAATAACACAACCACTTCCAATGCCGACAATGTTGAATCCCCAGAAGCTACTCGAAATGTCACGGCCGCACAACTACGGGAAATGATAAGTGAAGGCATCACAGCAACCATGGCAGCCAGAGGAGCTGACCCAAATGCAAACAATGATCCAAACTTCGATGCACGCAGAAACAACACCAACAGGGGTTGCTCTTACCCCGACTTCTTAAAATGTAAACCCTCATACTACCGAGGGAAAGAAGGAGTTTTTGAATTGATGCAGTGGTTTGAAAGACTAGAGACAGTCTTCCGCATCAGTGGTTGTGCTGACGAGAACAGAGTTAAGTTTGCTACGTGCACCCTACTCGAGAGTGCCCTTACCTGGTGGAACTTTGTGGTCGCCATCCTTGGACATGACGCTGCTTATAGTCTCACTTGGGCCAACCTCAAGGAAAGAATGACTGAGAAGTATTGTCCCATAGGAGAAATGAAGAAGTTGGAAGTCGAGCTGTGGGATCTCAAGTGTAAGAACAATGATATCCTTTGGTACAACCAAAGATTTCAAGAGTTAAGCTTGATGTGCACCAGAATGTTTCCTCTAAGGAGTGACAAGATTGAAAAGTATGTCAGCGGACTCTCTGACAACATTCATGACAGTGTGCTAGCTTCACGACTCACTACTGTTGAAGGTGCTATGGAATTTGCGACTGAGCTGATGAACAAGCGAGCCCACAATTTGTCCGAGAGGCAAACAGACAACAAGAGAAAATCCGATGAAAACTCTCGTAGCCAGCACTAGCAGCCTTTCAAAAAGCAAAATGTTGGGCAAGCAGATGACACTACTCCCACAACCCGCACTAAGAACTACTCAGGGACCAAGCCTAAGTGTTCAAAGTGCAACTACCATCATGTTGCTGGAGGATAATGCAAAGGATGCTACAAGTGTGGCCAAGAAGGCCATTTTGCTCGCAGTTGTCAAACCAATGTTGCTACCCCAGGTCGACCCAATACCGATTCCGGGAACAGCAACAAGGGAAGTACAATGCACGTGGGAGTGGAAGTGGGCAGCAGGGAAACCGAAACCCCACTGGTGGGAGCAGTAGCAGACCGAAGAAAGTTGTGGCATGTTACAAGTGTGGAACCCCTGGGCATGTGAGACCTGATTGTCCCAAGTGGGCCAACCAGAAGAAGGACAACGGGGAACTCCTTCGTAAGTGTACATGGCCGGCAATGCCCCAGCAAACCCAGGCTCCAACATCGTACTTGGTACGTTCTTACTAAACCAATGATATGCATCTATCTTGTCTAATACATGTGTAGACCAAATCATTACAATTGCTAAATTTAGTAAGGTAATGGAAATCCCTCCGATAGTTCTAGACTCCCATAATACGGTGGAATAGTCGGAAAAGTTATGATAGTTAAACACCATCATTCGAGATTTTTCCTTAAAACCTTCCAAGTCGTCGTTTTACGTCAATCAGATCCTAGAAAGTCTTGATAGCTATAATGTCGTCATTAGCGTTAATAGACTAGCAAGTACCACTCAATTATCCCATATGACCAAAAATTGGTTCGCGTACCCTGGGAAGATGAAACCTTGATTATACTGGGGAGCCATAACCTCGATATAGTTAACACTAGATTTAATGTTCTCTAGCACCAACAAGCCAGAGAATACTTGTTCCGGGAATACTCTATTTCCCTAACATGTCTATTCCCTGCCTAAACCTGAAAGGCGCATCCAACTCACAATGGGTGTACTTTGGAGGGCTATGTCTGGCATTCCCCATAAGGAGATGTTGAATGTCCCATGTTTTTGGACATTCCTCTTTCCTCTTCGGGTCCAATTAGTTTGACAATACCATCACCCACTAGACTCTAGGAGATGTGATTTTCTCTCTATAGAAGTCAGAATTTGTACAATTTTGAACCAGTAATAGTGAATGCATGACCATTGTTACGACACCCTTCAAGGCGCGCACTTCTTTATTCTTGGTGTCTTCTTTTATTTCCACCATTTGACGTACTGCTTTTCTGCGCTCCTCTCGCTCAGCCTCGCGGCGAATAAAGCAGATTCGTTGCAACCTCATATGCAATCGCCATCACCCACAATCGTAACCTCTCTGTGGGATAGAGATCTTAGTACTATTAATTAATGGTTGTATCCCACAAGCTTGAGGTAAAATTTTAAGTCTTTTCTTAAAGCTGTTGATATAGGAGGGGTTAAAGTTGAAATGTTTTGTTTTACCTTCAAACCCCAATTTTCCATCCTCGGGTGTGGGGATATAACCTGTATCTCACCCGTGAAAAAGATGCAGATATAGTACATCCCCAGCTTCCCCAGCGTACAAAACATGTTGGCGTGTCCTCCTCATATCAGAAACCATTTGCAATGGATTTGTCCTCCTCACAAAATCCACAATGCCATTGGTCTTCTCCCAGATCCTGGGAGGGTATAGCTGCAACCCCCGCTAAGCATCCCGCACCTATTCATCCACAGCAGCAGTCTCCTTTACTGCTCAATCGGATGCGTAGTGTGATCCGGACAAAGATCTCTTTGCATTGCCTCCTGCCCATCCATAGCAGCGGTCTCTTTTACCGCTAAATCGTATGAATAGTGCAACCCGGATAAAAATCTCTTCACATTTTCTTCTGTTCACCTGTAATGACAGAAGCTTCCATTATTGTCGAATCCGACATATAAAAATAACCTAGGTGTAGACCACTTCGCATTCATGTCGCCATCCGTACTTGAGAGAGATTCGGAAACGAATCATACTTACAACATCTTCACTTAAGAGATAATTACGTTTTTAATAGCTTTGAGGACAAAGCTAAAATAACGGGGTGGTGCTGTAAAATCCATGATTTTACAATGATTATATGTAATGAAATTTCACCCATTAAATCTTGGAACACAAATTCATGTATTATATTTCTGCAAGTCATATGTGAACTTGTCCAATGTGCACATATACTTTACATACATACTTGTTATAATAAGTTTGACTATGTAAACTATGTACCTAAAACAAGTAGTAAAAATACATAACCCACATTGATTAAACAACACTTAACAAAGATTGGAAAATATGCTACACGATGTGTAATATAGCCGTATATATATGTATGCATATTATAGGCATCCCTAAACCTTCTTGGACTAGCCCAAGATCATGTACTATTTCTGTTAATCCCAACACAAGCCCACACAAGCCCACCCTCTCTTTTTGATAGCCATACACGGCACCAAAGGCATGTGGAAGGAGAAGGGATGCATGGGAAACACAAAAGCCAACACTTGGCACAAGTGTTCTTACTTAGGCAATCATGCCTTTTGCATTCCCTTCCCTCTCTCCTCTTTAAGCCGAAACACATACATTCTTACACAAATGCAATCCAATCTTGTTCTCTCACCCTCTTCTCTCTTAAATCATACGGCTTAAAGCCATATACATCCAAAACCAAGTATTAAATCCACCAAGATTCTTGTCTCATCCTTACTACAAATCATTAGTAGTATTATTCCTTTGGAATCACTATAAACAAGCCCTAGCCAAAATCATCAAGGCCACAACTTGGTTTGTTTTAGGGTTTTCTTCATCATCTTGAGTAGATCTCAAATCTCCTTGTTCATCTAGATCATTTTTGGTACCTTTAGGCAAGAGAGGTATACACATCATAATCTTTCATTTCTTCATGCATGCATCATCATACATTTATAAACATAAGTAAATAACATGTTAAAATCAAGATTTGATAAAGCTATGACCCTTATAGGTTACGACATATTTATGCAAATCATGTTCATGATTTAAAAATCTTTTAATAAGAAACTTATGACTTATATGTATTGTTTAAACTTGATTTAAAAACCATATGAAACCTTTTATAAATCTAGACATTGCATAAGTTACAAATCTTGTTTTATGGGACTTTGGTTAACCAGTAACAATAGATCTCGTGAAATGAACTTGTGCAACTTAAAGATCATGAAAACCATGACCTTAAAGGTCACGAATACTTTAAGTGGTTACTATATGATTGGTTTCTTAAGTTTTGAATAATGGAATATGAAATGTAACATGTTAAATGGAATGTTAAAAATCACAAAATATAACTTATGTGTATAAATGTAGCCGTGGGTTACATATGACCTAAAATGAATTAGATGTACATGCATGCTTATATTAACCACAGATCTAATGATAAATACTAACTTGAGTATGTTAAACATAAAAACAAGCTTATAAAATCTTATGGGAACCTTGGGAAGAGATAATATAGCCGTGGGCTATATGTTGTCACCTTGGAAAAATGGGAACCTTGGAAACATGCATGTCACCTAGACAATCATGATTATATTTTGCAACTATTTACAAGACTTAAAATTTCTTAAGTGTTCATCTTGTAAATACCAAGATTTAAAAATATAGTCGTGGGCTATATGTGTGTGTACATGAATCTATTATTGATTTTTAGGTCTAGACATAGTTTAAATCTTATTTTGGACTTGTGATTTATTTTCTTGATGTGTACATAGTTAGATCTAATTTTGTAACACATATAAATTACATGCGACCTTAAAATGAGAATTGACTTATCTTAATATGCTATAACTAATGCTAGCCGTGGGATATAAGCTCCTACTAGGGCTTATGGCCTACTTGTAACCTTATAACACACCTAGATCTATTTTGGTATAACACATAAAACAAATTTTAAGTTTTATTCATCTATTTGGATTTAAAACTAAAAATCAATAAGCTCATAATAAGATTATAAGAATATCCTAAGTGAAAACATACATAAAATATAAAGTAATGTTAATGGACTAATTAAGTCTATGAAATGTTAATCTAAAACTTAATGGATCCAATAAGCCTATTTGATAAATTTTAATAACTTAAATGGACTTAAGATTTCACTTAGGCCCATTTAACTAATTAAAGGGGCTTAAAAAAGTATTAAGCCCAATAAATGATTTAAAGGCCCATTTAAATAAATTAGTGGACTTGAAATATGTTTAAGCCCACTAAAATAGCCCATTAGATGCTTAACCCATTTAATGAGCCCATATAAAGTTTGAATGTTAAAATAAAAGTTTTTATTATAAAATATAACTTATAAAAACTTTTTGGATGAAAATGACAATTTATAAAACTTAAGGACTAAAGTCGTAACTTATGAAACTTGTTTTGATAAACTAGTAAACACAAGGACTAAAAATGTAAATATCCAAAAGTCTAGGGTTTAATAAATATTATCCGTGGCAAATTAAACCCTAGGGACCATTTTGGGAAGTTTCTAAAAGTTATTTTGTCATTTTAAAACCCTAAGGATTATTTTTGTAATTTGCCGAAACTTAAAGAAGCCCTAGGGGCTGTTTTAGTAAATTTAGTAAATTTACAAAACCTAGATATAACTAGGGGACTAAATCTGCCATAAGCCGACACTTTAACAAGCCCTAGGTACTAAATATATAAAATCCGAAAATTATACTTGTTTAAAAATATAGAGGGACTAGTTTTGCCATATTCTGAAACATTACCAAGCCCTAACCTCAAAAATCTATTTTAATTATAATAAAACATAATTAAAACGCTTAGACCATAAGAATTAAGGTATAAAATCTTAATTTTAAATTATTTTATAAATATTAAAATAATTTACGGAAACTTTAAAGTTAAATAAAATATTTTATTTTATTTTATAAAATATTTATATTTACCTTAGGAAATAATTGTGTAAACAATTATGAATATGTATTACTCATACATAAACTCATATACTTTTAGAAAATAAAATCTATATGAAAGTTGGAGAAATTGAATGTTAAAATTTAAGTAGAACATCTTACGTCTACCTAAAATATGAAACTTAATATTAAAGTTTAATTGAATGATTATAATACATGAACTACGAACGTGAAATAATATTAAGTAGGATTTTGTGTTTACATAATAATGAATCTTAGTAGTAAATGAGTGATTATAATACTTGAACGGAAAACGTAAACTAATATTTTAAGTAGAACATTTTATGTCTACTTAACTAAGAAACTTAATATAAGTTAATACATGTATGCTAAGTGATATTAACAGTTAAACATTTTATGATTACTTAGAAATGATTATTGATGCTACTTGAACTACGGTTATTTAGATAAATACCGTAGTATAAATGAACTGAATAAAATCTGTATAAGCATACATATATGTCCTTTGTACTATCTATTAAGACAGTACTATCTGATTAGGCATAACTTTGGCGTGAGCTTTAATTGGATATTCGTATTAAACAGCAATTGCCTACTCCCAGGTGAGTTTACATCCCCTTTTGGGAAAGACAATATTCAAACATATAATGGACAAAACTGGATTGTATAAACTTGATTATGATTGATTATTATTGAAACTGTTTAATTGTTGTAAATCACCCGAATGTTATAAATAGATCTATTAGGGATTGACCATCCCCGTCTGGGTGAGTCATGCTCACTGTGCCTTGGCCGGGACAACAGACGTATACCATGTTGGAACTGGAATGGGTGTCTTTTTGTAAGACACTACGTCCTCATCTGTTGAGGACTACGGAGGTTAAGCTTCAGTTTATAATCATAAACAAATGTTATTTACATTTTAGTGAGAATTCTTTGTGCATTGTCACTTATATGCTTAATGTATGTCCAAACTAATTAATTGTTAAAATCTGTAAATTCACCAACTTTATGTTGACCCCCGTTAGTATGTTTTGCATAGGAATATGAAGTTAGTACGTGGTGTGTGCATGGTCTCCAACATCTTAGTAATCTGCATCGTAGGACTCGTTAGGGGTTCTATTTGGGAACATAAACAATCACCTTCTATCATGTTTTAAACAATTTTATTTTATTTGTTATCAAACATGTAAACAGATTTAAATAACTTTTTATCTTATGCTATATGGACTATATGCTGTTGATCCACCCTATTGACATATCCGTGGATATTTCCGCATATTTGAACCCTACCCGGGGTGTCACAGCTTATATAAGTTTTATAGGCTTATAGGACTAGCTTATATAGGTCTAGGCTTATATGACTTATGGGCTTATATATGCTTAAATGTTTTGGCTTATATTACATTTTATATACTTTTATGACTTAGTAATCTACTTAGGGCGTACCGTAAGTTCTTCATGTATATTCTTACAAATCTTATGGTTTTGAAGCACGATTATCCATGAACACCATATAAGCCGTGGGCTTATATGTTGTTATGGGTTTGTTTAAGAGTTTTGAACGTATGCATGTACTCCTAACCCCTTTTTTATAACATATACATGCATGACAAGTGTAATGAGTAAGGAAAAAGTTTAGGAGGGTTTCATACTTACTTGTTTCAAGAAAAACTTGGTGATGACAATGGTTTAGGAGTTCTAGCGTCGGGTTCTTCTTATAGTGACTTAGGATGATCTTGGACTTGACTTAAATGCTAAAGATCTTGGATAACAAGCACTAAATGCTTGGTGAAGACCAAGAATGGGTAGAAGTAAATGCTTTGAGCTCGTCTAGGTGTTTTGTTGAGAGTGTATCGGAATGTGAGGAAAGTAAGTGATGTGTGAGTTCAAATGTTTGATAAATATATCAATGTGAGATTGAGGGGTGTGGATTTGGGCTTATACACGTCTAAGAGAGAGAGTGTAGCTAGATATGGCAATTTTGGTGTGTACCATGTAAGTACAAGGTTTTAATGAGCCAAGATGTACACTTGACCCCAAAATGATTATTGCCGTCGCATGTTTATCAACCAAGGGGACACAATGTGACATAGCATAGTATTTGTCATAATGGGAAGTTTGTACAAGTAAAACGGATGTATGGTGTGTTCTAGCACACGTCTAGTGTCAATGTAGGGGTGTTAGGTGTCTTATTTACATGATACAAGTATAGCTAAGTTAGTACATTCTTTAAATGCCCAAAATTGTACATGGTGCCTTGGTTTTGAACCTATACCGGCGGTATTGGCTTAGCCAAGGGAAAAAGGAAGTGTTTCTATAGTGTATGGTTTAATGAGATGTGTTGTACAAGCTCTAGAAAGTCAAAAGTGTAATTGGTAAAGGTTTTTGGTATGTAATGTTATGTATATGTATACATTCGACTATATAGTGAGTCTAGGGTATTTTTATGTTTAAATTTTATGTCTAAGTATAGTTACCAGGAGTATAGGTATAGTATTGTGTGAGTATGTTTAAGTCTAGGTTGATTTTGGTTAAGTTGGGATCCTTGGTGAAAGTATGGTCATATTTAGATGAGAAAATAATTTACTTTATTAAAATATATGACAACTTAGTTTAAATAAGTTAGAATGGTTAAAGGTGATGTTTAATAATAAAAACAGTTGATGTCGTAACATAATGTCATTCATGATGTGACAAAAATATATATTTCTCTATATTTAAGGCTTTAAAATAATTATTAAGTAATTATTATTAATTGTGATCATGAGTTTGGATTTTTGTGAACCAATACGATGAATGCTTATGATTATAAGTTCAGGTGACTTAAATGTCCCAAAATAAGTGATTGTTTACTGCCCCGCATGCTCATATAATGTAGTCATACAAATGTGGATGTGTCCTTATGATTAAATGTTCAAAATCATAATGTATGCTATGTGATTAAATGTTTCCATGTTCTGATGATTAGAATAATGTATGCTCATGTATGATGCATATGATTGCACAAAAGATTTCATGCAAAGGTGGTAATATATATACAGATATCATGAGGTGACGTGTACAATGATGACATAGTCAAAACCTGAAATTTACAGGTTTTACAACATTAACCCATTATTTTAGCTTTGTCCTCAAAGCTTAAGATGATGTTACTGCTCAGGTGAACAGATCTGGGTACTTAGCTCCAAATGAGTCTTCGCGTTCCCATGTGAACTCAGGACCTTTCCTGGAGTTCCATCGTATCTTAACTAATGGGATTTGGCTTCACTTAACCTTCTTGACTACTCTCTCCATGACTTCCACCGGTTCTTCTATGAACTGAAGTTTGTCATCAAAGTGGACTCCCTTCAATGGCAGGGCTAGCGTCTCATCCGTGTAGCATTTCTTCAGGTTTGAGACATGGAATGTAGAGTGTACCCGGCTCAACTGCTGGGGAAACTCTAAACGATAAGCGACTCCACAGGTTCTGGCAATCACCTTGAAAGGTCCTACGTAACGTGGATTTAGTTTCCCACGTTTCCTAAATCGTACGACGCCCTTCCAGGGTGATACCTTTAGCATAACATGGTCACCTACTACAAACTCCATAGGTTTCTGTTTCCTATCTGCATAGCATACGGGTGATCTACACTTGCGGCCATAGAGGGCCTCAAATGGTGCTGCTTTAATACTGGCATGGTAGCTGTTGTTGTAGGAGAATTCAACTAATGGTATATGTTCGACCCATCCTTTCCCAAAGTCGATCACACATGCTCTTAGCATATATTATAGGGTTTGGATTGTTCGTTCACTCTGACCGTCGGTCTACGGATGATATGCGGTACTCATGTCCAAGTTTGTTCCTAAGCTTCGTTGGAAGGCTTTCCAAAAGTTTGACGTAAATCTACCATCTCGATCACAAATGATTGAGACTGGTATACCATGCCTAGTCACTATTTCCTTCAGGTACAACTTGGCTAACTTGTTCAGAGAGTCATTTTCTCTGATGGTCAGGAAATGAGCTGATTTTGTGAGTCGATCAACGATTACCCAAATTGTATCGTAATCGTAAATGAAGTAGGAAGTTTGGTAATGAAGTCCATGGTGATGTTGTCCCATTTCCATTTTGTTATTTCAAGTTGGACTAACAAACCGGATGGCCTCTGATGTTCTGTCTTTACTCTGGCACAAGTCAGACACTTCTTCACGTATGTGGCAACGTCCGCCTTCATGTCCGGACACCAATATAATTTCTTCACGTCCTGATACATCTTTTCAGATCCGGGATGTATGGAGTACTTGGACTTATGAGATTCGTGCATGATCACGTTTCTCAAGTCCCCGTAACATGGTAACCAACTTTTTCCGTGTAAACATAACGTTTCGTCTGCTCTAGCTTCCAACTTCTCCTTGCTTAGGTCAGTCCTAAGCATTCCTCATATGTCTTCTTTTCCGATGTTTTCAGGCTTCTGTGCTTGGATTTGAGCCTCTAATATCTGCTTGGGTAGGTCCAAGCTAATGGTCATGACTAGGGCTCGGACTCTCATGGGAGGATCAGTTCCTTTTCTACTTAGTGCATCTGCAACTACGTTGGCTTTACATGGGTGGTATTTGATGTCGCAGTCGTAGTCACTGAGCAATTCTATCCAACGACTTTGCCTCATGTTTATCTCCTTCTGGTCTAGGATATGTTGCAAACTCTTGTGATCAGTATGCACTGTGCACTTTTTTCCATACAGGTAGTGTCTCCAAATTTTCAAAGCAAAAACTACAGATCCAAGCTCTAGATCATGGGTAGAGTAATTTTGCTTGTGTTTCTTCAATTGTCTTGAAGCATAGGCAATCACTTTCTGTCTCTGCATCAATACAGCTCCTAAGCCTTTGTGTGAGGCGTCACAGTAGACAATGAAATCTTTGTTGCCTTCTGGTAGGGCTAAAATGGGTGCACTACATAATTTCTGCTTAATGGTTTGAAGTGCAACCTCTTCTTTTTCTCCCCAATCGAATTTTATGCCTTTCTGAGTAAGCTTCATCATAGATTTAGCTATCTTATAAAATCCCTCTATGAATCTCCTGTAGTAACCGGCAAGACCTAAGAATTGGCGAATCTCCTTTGGTGATGCCCAATCCTTCACGGATTCGACTTTCGCGTGATCCACTTGAATTCCCTTGTCATCGATCACATGACCGAGGAAATGCACTTTAGGAATCCAAAAATAACACTTTGAGAATTTTGCGTACAGCTTCTCTTCCTTAAGTAATTTTAGCACTTGAGCAAGATGTTCTCCGTGCTCTTGCTCATTCTTGGAATAGATGAGTATGTCTTCGATAAACATAATCACGAACTTATCCAGATAGGGTCTACACACTCGATTCATGAGGTCCATGAATATGTCTAGAGCGTTGGTCAGGCCAAATGGCATGACTTGAAATTCATAATGACCTTAACGAGTTCTGAAAGTTGTTTTCGGTATGTCCTCTTCTCTGTCCCTCAACTGGTGATACCCCGATCGTATGTCGATCTTAGATTATACACTTGATCCTTGTAACTGATCAAATAGGTCGTCGATTCGTATTAGTGGGTAATGATTTTTCATAGTTAACTTATTCAGTTCTCTGTAATTGATACACATTCGGAAAGATCCGTCTTTCTTTTTGACAAAAACTACTGGAGCTCCCCAAGGCGAGGAACTGGGTCTGATAAAACCTTTGTCCGACAGTTCTTGAAGCTGTTCAGCGAGTTCTTTCGTCTCGGTTGGTGCTAATCGGTATGGTGCTTTAGCTACAGGTGCAGCTCCTGGTATCAAGTCGATTTGAAATTCCACTTGACGAGTCGGAGGCAAACCAGGTAAGTCGTCTGAGAAAACCTCGGGATAATCTCGGACAATTGGTACGTCCTTGATTTGTTTCTTCTCTGGTTCCTCTTCTTTCTCGGTTTTTAAAATATGTGCTAAAAAGATAGGGCATCCTTTTAGTATATACTTCTTGACTTTAGTGCATGAGATAACACTCAGTCTGGTGTCAGTTCTATCTGAGTTTCCTACTCCTCGAACGATTGGATTTTCTTTTCCCCATGGCATACGGACTAGCTTATAGTCGCACACGATGGTTGCGTGGTATTTAGCTAACCATTCCATACCAATGATGACGTCGAAACTACCCAAAATTATAGGTATCAACTGAATGTCGAATGGATGATTTAGAAGATTTAAGGTACAACCTCTTAAAATAGTATTAGTTTCAATGATTTTACCGTCTGCTAACTCGACTCTGTAACAGTAATCTAACGGTGTAGGTGTGATGTCTAGTAAGCTACTAAATTCTGTGGATATGAAACTCCTATCGGCTCCCGTATCAAATAAAATATTTGCATAGTGATTGTTTAGAAGGAACGTACCGGTAACCACATTGGAGTCTGGGTTGGTCTTGGCATCTCCTATCACATAGACTCTAGACGGTGCTCCTCCTCTGTTCTCGTTCCTCCACAACCAGGCTTGATGTGCCCAATTTCTCCGCAACCATAGCAATGAACTTCCCTACGAGCCATGTTACCGCTAACAGTGTGCTGGCGGTTTCCCTGCTGTCCATTTCCGCGGAAGTTCTGACTGTTGCCATTGTGGGGCTTGTAGTTGGTGCTGGAGTTGTTCCTGATGGCTGGAATATGGGTGTTTCCCAGTCCGGGTCTTCGTCATTCAGCAGTAGAGAAATGATGGAAATTGCACTTGGAGCACTTTGGCTTGATGCCTGCATATAGTGGTGGTGCTGAGGAAAGATCACTACAGATCTGGCCCAAGTTTTGTTTCTTTAGTGGTTGAGCCTGATGATGACTGCGGTAGTTCTCCTCAACTTTTCTCTTGTACTCAGACTGCCTAAGCACATGATCACGTCCCCGTTTGTTCATCAGCTCTGTGGCAAATTCTATGGAACCCTCGACCGTAATGGGTCGGGATGCGAGTACACTGTCATGAACAGAATCAGGAAGTCCACTGACGTACTTTTCTATTTTGTCCTTCACGTCAGGGAACATCCGAGTACACATCAAAGTTAGCTCCTGAAATCTCTGGTTGTAAGCCGTGATGTCATGATTTAAGCATTTGAGGTTCCACAAGTCAATCTCTAGTTTCTTGATTTCACCCCGAGGACAGTATTTCGTGGTAAGTGTTCCTTAAATGCATTCCAGGTCATCCCATAGGCTTCATCATGCCCGAGGGTAGCAACTAGGGAGTTCCACCAGGTGAGAGCATGTTCCAAGAGGGTACAGGTGGCAAATTTCACCTTGTTTTCCCCGGTGCAATCACTAATGCGGAATACTGTCTCGGTCCTTTCGAACCATTGCATGAGTCCTACTACCCCTTCCTTGCCCTTGAAGTAACTGGGCTTGCATTTCAGGAAGTCAGGATAGGTACATCCTTTGGCAGTTCGATCGCTGGCATTCGAGTTTTGACTGTCGCCCTGGTTTCCGTTCGGGTGTGTTTCCCTGGCGGCTAGGGCATCAACAATGCCTTGACCGATAAGGACTCTAAGTTGTGCTTCTGAAATAGTCGCTAAAGGAGTAGCGTCAGGGTTTTGTCGAGTGACTCTTTGTGCAATTGTTCTATCATACACAAGGATGAGATTTATTAGTTGGTCAGTAGGATTATTTTATTAAGATGCATAAAAATGGGTATGCATAGAATTCACAACAAATTGGATAACCTGTCAAGATTTCATAAGAATATAAATTCAAACAAACAAGTAAGTGATAATATGTCAGTAGTGGTGAACATCAATATGATACAAATACAACCAATCTAAAACAGAGATACAACAATCCTGTCTGAGATAGTGGTACATATGTTTGTAGTGCAACAAAAGATAACCTACCTACTAAGGTTAGGTGCTACGATACGGATACAACTGAAATGAAAATACAAGTACAAAAGACCTAAATCATGCGAGCTGAGATGCAACTCAATGCTTGTCATGATGTATAAACGAATCTAGCCTACACTAGTATGGCTGTCTGCAGGTGCGGGTGGTCCAGCTGGTGGTGTGGGTGCACGATCATCCTACATGCGAATCATCGCTCTCCTGGTCTCTCGGGAGAATCTCATGGTCTCGAGCAACTGATGCTGACGTGCAGTATCGGCACTCTGTAGATGATCCGTCTCTGCAATGACTCCCTGATGGCGAAGATCTGCTAGGTCTATGAAAATCCAAAAAGTCTCCTCCTGCGTGAGGATAGCAGCCTGGGTCTCGTACGAGTGACCCTCTAATGAAGCTAGCCGGTAGTGGAGGTAAGCAACCTCATCCAACAACCAATGTATGGTCCCCTGGGTCATACCCAGAGAACTCTGAGTGGTGTGTGACTCACTAGCCACGGCCCAGTAGAGAGAACTATATCTCTCCTGAAGTAAGGCGTGACCCTGATGGTCCGCCTGTAGTAGGGCATGAATAAGTGCGGTATCCTACGCCTGTCGGGCCACAAGTGCGTCGACTTGTGCCTGTAAGGCACCAAGGCTGGGCTGTCCAGCTCCTGATCCCTCTTCTATCTTGAAGGTCAAGCCAGGAATAGAATCACGCCTCCTCTTGCGAGGTGTAAGGGCAATGGTGGGGTAAGGGTGATGTGCAGAAGGTGGTGGCAAAGGTGGTAAGGAAGGCACAACCTGGTCCATCTCTCTAGGAGGAGATGTAGGTACTACTAGCAGTGGTGAAGTAGGGGATACAGTAGGTGGTGATGGGGTAGGTGAATCTGAAAATATAATGACTCCGTCTAGCTGGTCACCTCTGGACTCGGTGTCAGATGCGGGTCCAGCAAATACTGATTTCGGTGATAATGGTGTGGTGGTAGGAGCCATGAGCTCCTCGAAGGTAGTCACAACAGTAGGTGGCGTCATGATATCTGAAAATAGCATTTCAAAGTTGAGTAAGTTTATAGCTTACACAATTCAAAAAGTTTTAAAATGCATATGCGATGCGGTTTATGTCTTTTAACTACGCTCGTTAAAAGTAGGAGTAGATACTTAGGTGATTTACTAACTCGAAGGTTATAAATCAGTGTGAGGTTAGTTCACATAATATGTATGCTCTATATGCTATATGCCTAACTTATAAAGGTTCCCCAAAAATCAACTTTCTTTTTATTTCATTGATTTAAAAGTTCAGTTATAGTCAAGTTTAAAAATTTATTATATTTTAAAATTTTATTATCGATATGGTTTTCTATAACTATGCGCTCTGATACTATTTCTGTAACACCCCCTGGTGGTCAAAAGGCAGCGGAATAGTACATGGGTGTTACTTGGGTGGATCGATAGCACACAGTATATAGAGCAATGATCATAATAATCATTTGAAACATATTACATGAATTAATTGTACACACTTAGTATCTTGTTTGTAAAACCACATTTATTATAAAACTGAAGTAAATATCCCAGCCCAATGGTAGACATGATGCTCCCTAAAATGTTGGAATCCAATGCATGAACCTGCTTTATTTTCCTGAGAAAACATATAGAGTAAAATGTGGGGGTCAACACGAAGTTGGTGAATTCATATGTTTAGTTAAATAAATAAATTACTAATATGCCAAACACCACGATCATAGTAGGACAATCACAGCCCAATACTATAGTAGTTCCTACTGCCCTGTAATAGAAGCTAGACAAAAGATGCTCAGTACGCCCATTTGGGTCTATCCTGATGTTGTTCCCTCAGTCCGACAATGAAATAAACATGTTGCTTGGCCTAAGCGTTTACGTGACAACTGATCACGTCAGGCCGGGTGTTGTCAATATCCGAATAGATCTATTCATAAAATTTCGTGCTACACTATTAACTATTACAATCCACGGGAATGGGACAAACAATAGGCAATAAATTGTTGTTATCCTTAAGCGTTCGCATAAACAATAATTAAGTATTTTTAAAAGATGGGGCCATGAACTCACCTTAGTGGTAGTGATGTGAGAATGATGTCACTGAATAAACTGGCACAGTATGCTCACGAACTGGAGAAATTACCTAAGTAATTTTAAGTGCCTTAGTAAATGCAAAATAACGATGTAGGATGAATGTGTGGATAAAAATGCATGATCACTAATTAATAAGTTATTACGACCGTTTAACTGTTTACACTTATAGTAGATTGTAAATATATATATATTTAGTTTCTAAAAATATATATATAATTTGTTTAGTAAAATGAGTAATAAATTAAATAAATAGATTTTATATTATTTAATTTATTGTAAGAAAATAAAATACAATTTACTTTTCTTAAGGCTTCAAAAATATGGTTCACGGGATTTGTTAGTTTATAAGGTTTCGCGAATAAACTTAGTAATTTGTTTAATTATTGATACTATGTTTTTTGTATGGGTTCTAGATTTAATCTCGGAATCTTCTCGAATTGATCGCAGCTCAATGTGGAAAGATTGTTCTTGGTGACAAATAGGGGGTTTGGGTTTCTATTCTACTTAAAAGGTAAATGCACGAAATAAAAACAATAAACTAAAAGCGATTAACTAATAAAAACAAAACAATATAAATAATAAAACGTAGATTTAGAACGAAATAATTAATAAAAATAAAACTAAAAGACAAAATTAATTATCGACTCGAAAATAAAGTTTACTAAATGAAAAAGGAGAGAATAAAACTAAAATGGTACTTTAAAGCTAAACGAGGCAACACCTAAAGCGGGTACTAAATAAAAGATAAAACTTAAACTTTACGAAAAAATATTAATTTTAAAATTGGAAGAAAAATTCAACTAAAAATACGTAACTTTCAAAAATAAAATCGGAACAAATTTCAGATAAAACTAAACAATTACGGAACAATACTATAAAATAAACAAGCTAGCAGGCTAGCTGCTGGAAGCTGCCAGGCAGCCTGCTTAATTTGGCGGGAAACGAAGATAAGCTGGCAGGTAAGCAGGTGGATATATTTATTTGATTCAGAAGTTTTAAAAGTTCCGATTCAGAACTTTTTTAGTAGTTGGTTCGGAACTTTTTTTAGTAGTTGATTCGGAACTTTTTTAGTAGTTGATTCGGAACTTTTGCCACAACACTGGTTCGGAAGAAATCTGTTCGGAAGTCTTTTTTTTTTTTTTTTTTTTTATTCGGAAATTTTTGCCCACTTGGTTCGGAAGTTTTTTATTCGGAACTTTTCAAAACCTTTCATTCGGAACATTTTAAAAAATCTGATTCGGAACTTTTCAAACCTTTCATTCGGAACTTTTAAAATCACTTGATTCGGAACTTTTAAAATTACTTCTCATTCGGAACTTTTGAAAAATCTGATTCGGAACTTTTCAAAAATCTGATTCGGAACTTTTAAAAAATCTCATTCGGAACTTTTCAAAACTACTTCTCATTCGGAACTTTTGCTGTTGATTCAGAATCTGGGTAGGGATGGAGACGAAGAACAGGGAGACCAATAAGGCACAATTTTTACCAAAATCAACCAAGTTTTTAACCAAAAATTTAACCACAATAACTATTATTCATCTACTAATCATAAACATCAAATAAAAACAATAAAAACACAAAACCCACTTACTTTTGAAGATTAAAATCAACCAAATAAGAACTTTAAACTTTAAATCAAAAAGATGAAGATGAACTAGATTAACTGGAAGATTGTATTGATTGATTAAAGTAGAGTAAACAGAAGAGAAGATTAAAACTTACAACATTTAGGGATTCAAGAAAAGTAAAAATCACCAAACTCCTTAAGGGAGTTGGAGTTCTTCCTACGAAACAGGAAAGAAAGAAAACTAGGAATCAAAACTTTTCAAAAAGTGTGAAGGAGTGGTCCTTATATAGTCCTTGCCTTTGGTTGGTGAGTGGGCTTTCTCCCGTTCTTCTTGTCTTCTCGTCTTTTCAGAAAAGTTGACGTTTTCGATTCTGATTCGGGATTTGTCGTCGATTAAATTCAACTCGTCTTTTAATTTCTTCGTTTAATAGACTTGAGTTTCTTCGACATATGTAAATCTTCCATCTTTGGTCCTTTTCTTCGATAAATCTTCAAATAGGCCAAATGACTTCAAATCTTTTGCATCTCTTGGACAATAGACTTCGTCTTGAGCCTTTTTATTCCATAAAACCCGTGCAATCCCATGCTTTCTTCAATATTCATCCGGTTAACTCTGAAAACACAATAAACACAAAAACCACGCATAATTCCAAACAAATGATATTAAATACGCGTTTTGGTCTCGTTTTAGCCAGAATTAAGTGGAAAAAGGATGGGTGTTTACACACCTATCAAATCCCCTACACTTAACCATTGCTATGCCCTCATGCAATGCTTAGTGATAAAGCAATTTTACACTTTTCTCATAATTAATCAACCTTGGCCTTATTAACATAATTCTAAACTAAAATTAAAGTACTAAGAGAAATTAAAACTTTAAAGTAGAAAAAAGGATAGAAAGACATTTTCACGTGAAAATAGCTATATGGAAATAACTTGCAAAGAGATCAAGGACTTACATTAGGGCTTCGGTGTTGCGAAGATTTATCACCCTCTAGTTTCACGTTCCCCAAACTAAGCTTAAAAACGAGATCATTGTTATTATAAGTTAGCAAATCAAACACTTACACACATGGCTTAATTATATGCTTAAACTCCCTTATTCCTAGGTGTATCTCTTATATTTTATTTTTTGTCTTAGAATGATCATGAAGATGCATTTTTGGACTTATTTTGATAGTTTATTTAGGCTGAAAGCAAAGTAGGACGATTTGATCAATAGTTAGCTAAAGGACAAGAATCTCTTAAAACTGCTTCTCGGGATATCAAAAAGTTCATATCTTGGCATAACTCGGTTCACGATTTGAGACCTTTCTCGGGCCGATATTTGGCATGTACTTCATACTTCATATCTTGAGAGACGTGCTTGAGATAATGGTCTTCTCATCGTTAATAGAGTTTCTTCACTTGGAGACTTTTGAGGGGTACTCCAACTTTTTTGACCACGACTTCATGATTATTTATTCAATCCCTAATTGGGATTTTGAGATACAACGATCCGCCTCCTTTTCGGACTTGGATCTATTTATCCTCATACCTTGTTAGGGTCTTTTCGGATAGACTTCTCCATGATCTTTACGGGAGTTGATTGCTTTTCGTCGTGAGTCTTGATCCTTCATATTGATTTTGGGAATAATACTTTTCACATCACCTTGGATCTTTAGCAATAAGATTGAATCCTCATGCCTTGTTAGGGCCTTTTTGGACTCGTCAATCTTCGCGCCCCGCTTCATAAGTTATGCCTTGGCTATGAACTCTTATCATTACCGAGCAACTTTTAAACGATCTTGGGCTAGAAGCTAAGTAACTTTTCAAATCGTACGACCTTACTTATTGCAGATAAATTATTAGCAAGTGATGGGAGAATAGGCAAATAATTACACCAAGTGAGCTTGTGCAAGAATACCGACTTATAATTGACTCTATCTTTTCTCGTTCTCCACAATTTAAAATCTCAAGTAAGGAGACTCGTGGATGCTTAGCCTAATAAACCGATTAAGGTCTACATGGTTAAGGATACTAGCTAGAATAAACTTGGATAAGTCTATTCGGGTTGAGTCAAAATAATCGCAACGGGCCTAATATGTCAAAGATTTCTAAACTAGCTACACCACTTTATTAAAATTTGACTTTATTGCCGGATATATACATATGAAAGCAACGATAAAAATTTAAAAATTACGACTAAATGGCCAAAGTTAATAATAAATTTGAAAAATGTTAAAAAATATGATTTTCCGGTTAAATGAAGGCATTTTCATGGAAAAGTCCACTTAAACTTCGATAGAAGTCCCCCTACACTTAAGATAAACATTGTCCTCAATGTTTAAGCATGTGGGAAAAATCTCCCCTACACTTATGACATTGTGCACGTTGGTTAAATCAAGCTAAGGAAGAGATGACTAACGTGATCAATTTAAAATGTGAGTATGAAGAAAGTTGAATCATGATAGTTGAGAGATAGAACCGGATTTCGGATAACAAGGGAGCACGATTCTTCAAAGGTTCCAAAAGTGCATTCATCCCTGTAATCACATCACCACACAAAGAAAGAAACCTATATAGGCCCCCCTACACTTAGGAGGTTAAAACAGAAAAGGATAGATACTCGGGCTGCCTCCCGAGGAGCGCTTGTTTTTTATAACCGAGTCACGAGCCTGACTCGACCCAAAATTAGTTCATGGGGAACGTGGTGAGGGATGGAATCATCTCCTGAGAGATGTCCTCACCAAAGTACAACTTCACTCGTTGGCCATTCACTTTAAAATTAGGTTCATTAGGTTGAGCGAGCTCGAGAGTACCATATGGAAAAATTTGGGCAATGGTGAATGGGCCGGACCAACGAGATTTCAGCTTGCCCGAAAATATTTTCTACCGAGAGTTGAAGAGTAAAACTTTGTCGCCAACTTGGAACTCTCGGTTTTTAATCTTAGATTCGTGAATGAGCTTAGTCCTTTCCTTATAGATCAAAGAATTTTCATAAGCCTCATTCCGGAGTTCATTCAGCTCATTGAGTTGGATCTTGCGTAGGTCACCGGCTTTGTTGATATCAAAATTAGCCCACTTCAAGGCCCACTAAGCCTTGTGCTCCAACTCAATGGGGAGGTGGCACGCTTTCCCGTACACGAGACGATATGGTGTACAACCAATCGGAGTCTTGTAAGTGGTACGAAAAGCCCACAGAGCATCATCAAGTTTATCGGCCCATGAGGCACGAGGCTCTCCCACGGTTCGTTCAAGAATTCGCTTTAATCCTCGGTTAGAGATTTCAGCCTGGCCATTAGTTTGTGGGTGGTATGCGGTGGAAAGACGATGATTTACACCATACTTAGCCATGACTCTTGCAAATTGATCATTGCAAAAATGAGTCCCGCGATCACTAATAATGGTACGAGGCACACCGAATCTAGCGAACAACGATTTCAAAAATTTACAAACCACCCTTGCGTCATTAGTGGGTAAAGCTTTGGCTTCAACCCGTTTAGAGACGTAGTCAACGGCTACAAGGATGTATTTGTTTCCTTTAGAGGAAGGGAATGGCCCAATAAAGTCGATACCCCAAACATCAAAGATTTCACATTCTTGAATGAAATTCTGAGGCATCTCGTCTTTATGTGTGATCTTGCCTTGTTTTTGGCAAGCATCACAACGTTTAACCATCTCGTGAGCGTCACGATAGATGGTGGGCTAATAAAATCCCGAGTCAAACACTTTTTTGGCGGTGTAGTTGGGACCAAAGTGACCACCGGTGGGTCCTTTGTGGCAAGCTTCAAGGATTCTAAAGTTGCCGGTCCATCAACACATCGGCGAATAATCAAATCGGCACATTGTTTGAATAGATACGGGTCATCCCAAAGTAAGTCTTAATGTCTGTGAAGAACTTCTTCTTTTGTTGGGATGTTAACCCGTCGACGAGAATTCCACCCGCCAAGTAGTTTGCAATGTCCGCAAACCACGGGGTTTCATCAGAAGTCGAGTTGATAGACATTAAGGTCTCCAGGGGAAAAGAGTCATTGATCTCTTTGTTCAGATGATCCCCTTGATATGGATCCTCAAGTCTGCTGAGATGATCTGCGGCTAGGTTTCCAGCTCCCTTCTTATCACGAATTTCGATTTTAAATTCTTGAAGTAGCAAAACCCAGCGAAGAAGTCTTGGTTTGGAATCTTGTTTAGTTAACAAGTACTTCAACGCGGAATGGTCCGTATACACGATTGTGGTAGAAAGGACAAGATAGGGGCGAAATTTTTCAAAGGCATAGACAACAGCTAAAATCTCTTTTTCGGTTGTCGTGTAATGTAATTGAGCCCCCGTCATTGTCTTGCTAGCGTAATGGATTGGTTGGAAGTGTTTGTTCACTCTTTGGCCCAAAACCGCTCCAATAGCAAAGTCGCTAGCATCGCACATCAACTCAAAGGGAAGCTCCCAATTAGGGGTAACCAAGACCGGTGCCTTAGTTAGCTTATCCTTAAGAAGGTTGAAGGCTTCAATACACTCGTTGGAAAAGATAAAAGGAGTATCTTTTTCCAAGAGGTGGGTCATCGGGCGAGCGATTTTAGAAAAATATTTGATGAATCGACGGTACAAGCTCGCATGACCAAGGAAACTTCTCACACCCTTCACGGTTGAAGGTGGAGGCAACTTAGAAATAACATCGACTTTAGCACGGTCCACTTCAAGACCGGATTTGGAGATCTTGTGTCCTAGCACGATGCCCTCTTTTACCATGAAATGGCATTTTTCCCAATTAAGAACAAGGCGAGTGTCTTCACACCGCTTTAGCATACGTTCTAAATTGGCAAGGCAAGCAGAGAAAGAATCGCCATAAACCGAGAAATCATCCATGAAGACTTCAATAGTTTCTTCAACCATGTCATGGAAGATAGCTATCATACACCGTTGGAACGTCCCAGGAGCATTGCATAAACCAAAAGGCATACGTTTGTAAGCAAATGTGTCGTTGGGACAAGTGAATGTGGTCTTTTCTTGGTCCTTGGGATCGATGGGAATTTGAAAATACCCGGAGAAACCGTCTTAAAAGGAGTAATAGTCATTACCCGCAAGACGCTCGAGCATTTGATCCATGAAAGGAAGAGGAAAGTGATCTTTTCTCGTGGCATCATTGAGCTTGCGATAATCAATACAAACTCTCCACCCAGTAACGAGACGAGTGGGAATCAACTCGTTGTGTTCATTGGGAACAACGGTTATTCCGCTCTTCTTGGGCACACAATGGACGGGACTTACCCATGGCGAATCCGAGATAGGGTAAATCAAGCCGGCATCAAGAAGTTTGATAACCTCTTGTTTGATGACGTCATGAATGCGAGGATTAACCCTTCTTTGGCTCTGGATTGCGGGATTAAAGTCATCTTCCATGAGAATCTTGTGAGTACAAAAGTTCGAATCAATTCCGCGGATATCAGAAATTTTCCAAGCAATTGCCTTCTTATGATCTTTAAGCACGGCGATGAGGCAAGTTTTCTCTTCTTATTTCAAGTCCTTCGCGATGATTACGGGGGACTTCTTCTCTTCTTCAAGGAACACATACTCGAGATGGGGCGGCAACTCCTTAAGTTCTAAATCCGGAGGATTTTCAATGGGAGGCATATTCAAAGTCGGAGCATCGATAGCAATAACCGTGGGAGATGGTGGAGAAATATTGTCTTCTTTGAGAAGGTTCTCAATGAGGCGAAGATCTTCATCCCAATCGGTGGTAGAATCGTCATTAGCTAAGTTCACATCTCCCATGGTGGCTTCCAAATCTTTCCAAAGGAAATCACTTTCTCCAAATAGAGATAGTGATGAGTCAATAGAGGAAAGGGTCTCAACATTGGAAAGAGAGGTAGGAATACTTTTACAAGCATCTTTGAAGTGTTCTTCACAAGCCTCATCAAGAACGTCAATACAATTAACACTCTCGTTAGAATAAGGCTGTTTAGAAAGCTTTCCCATGTTGAAGACAATTTTATCGTCACCCACTCTCATGATAAGCTCACCGGCTTCAACATCGATGAGAGTGCGACCGGTCCTCAGGAATGGACGACCAACGATCAATGGCACACGAGGGTCCATGTCGTAGTCAACGACAACGAAATCGGCAGGAAAAGTGAATTTGTCGACTCCTACAAAGACGTCTTCGGCTATCCCCACTGGATAAGCAACCGTATGGTTAGCTAATTCCAAAGTCATTTTGGTGGGGACTAGCTCAGGGAGAGATAATTGCTTCCAAACGCTTAGAGGCATTAAATTAATACTGGCACCTAGATCGGCTAGGGCCATACAATTCTCTACTCCCGGGAAGTTGCAAGGGATTAAGAAACGACCCGGATCACCAAGCTTGGTTGGCAATTTCCTTAAGAGCACTGCAGAGCAATTCTCATTAAGTTGGGTGTTAGCTATATCAAGAAGCTTCTCCTTGTCACTAAGAAGATCTTTGAACATTTTCGCATACTTAGGCATGTGAGCGAGAGCCTCAGCGAAGGAGATGTTGAAATTCAATTGTTTAAACATTTTAAGAAAGTTCGAAACTTTAATATCATCCTTGCTTTTGAGCTTCTCTTTCCTCATCCTTGATGGATAAGGTATATCGGAAGAAGAGGAAGGCTTTGGGAGAATAGGATCACTCACATCCTTGGGTGGAGGAGGGGTAGAAGTAAGAGGTGGAGAAATTAGGGAAGGAGAAGGAGGAGGAATAGGAGCAGGTGACTCGTTTTCCTTAGTCACAATCACCGGTGGAGGTATAGGAAGCTCGGGTTCCTTGGTACCTTTTCCACTTCGAGTGGTGATTGCTTTCATCTCCCCTCTTGGATTCGCAACGGTGTTACTCGGAAGAGTACCCGAAGAAGAGGGTTGATTACCTTGGAAGAAACTAGCCATCATGTTTCTTAAGTCATTCGTTTGACTTGCCAAAGTGTTTCTCATATCAGCTCTAAGATCATTTCCTTTTTTCACCATGTCTGCTTTTAAGTTGAGCACTTCCCGCTGGAGATTGTCCACGATCACATCATTAGTCCTCATGTAGGTTCCAATATCTTGGTTTAATGTGGTGGGTTGGTTGGGAGGAGCATTGTAAGTAGGTGGTTGATAAGCAGGTTGTTGGTAAACTTGGTTGTTTCTTTGAGGTGGATATGGTTGTTTGTGAGGTGGTATATATGGTGCACGAGGTTGTTGTTGTTGTTGAGGAGGGCGATTGAGGTTTTGCTGTTGGTTTGGGTTGTTAGGAGGAAAACCAGGTGGTGAGAGATAGTTGTTTGAGCGGTAGCTAAGCAGGTTGCGGTCTCCTTAAGGGCGAGCTTGATAAGCGGCTGAAGGATAGGTACCGTATGCTACATTCACATTCTCAGAAGGGTAGTCTTGGGTGGCGGTACAAGTGGTGTAAGAGTGAGGACCCCCGCATATCTCACATGGTTGGCTAACAGCATTGACTTGAGCGTCGTGAGCGTTTTTAGCGTTGATGCTGTTGGTGTTGTTAGCGGTGTGGGTAACAAGCGATTCAAGAAGCGTAGTAATTTTGTCAAGTCGCTTGTCGCTGTCACTAGTACTAGCACTGGCGACATTGGTCCGAACACTCTTGGTTTGCACACGAGACTTATTTTCAATAATATCCCAAGCGGCATTGGAAGTCTTAACCAAAATATTACCCCCCCCCCCCCCCCGAGGCACTATTTAGTGAATCTTGGTCATTCATGCTTAAACCATTGTAAAAAGTATTAATTTGGTGCACTTTGGTAAAACCATGTTGTGGGCACTTTCTTAAAGATCTTTGAAACGGTCCCAAGATTCACTAAAAGACTCATCATACTTTTGTTCAAAATTGATAATTTCATTCCGCAAAGCGGTAGTACGAGAGGGTGGGAAAAAGTAGTTGATAAATTTGGTCTCCAAATCCGTCCACATAAGAATACTTTGTGGCGGTTCCTTAGCAAGCCAATGTCGGGCTTGTCCCTCTAAAGAAAAGGGAAAAAGTTGCAAACGGATTACCTCTTGTGGAACACCATTGAATTTGACCGTATTCGTTAGTTGCAAGAATCTCTTGATGTGGTCATGTGGATCATCAATGGTACGCCCCAAGAATGGTTGAGCAGAGACCATCTGGATAAAGTCGGATTTGAGCTCAAAGTTGTTGGCTGCAATCGCGGGTATGACAATTGGATCATTGTTGCCCTCCACATGGGCTTGCTGAAGTTCAATCATCGGGCGATTGTCCGGTAGAGGCTCATTGTTGTTGTTATTATTGTTGTTGAGAGGTGGGTTGTTATTGTTGTTGTTATTATTGTTGTTGAGAGGTGGGTTATTGTTGTTGTTTTGTACACCGGCCATGTCTAAGTCTTCGAGAGGCTCGGGCTCTTGATAAGACGTGGATCGTGTACGCATGCACCTGCACAAGAACTAACAAGGCAAAAGCAAAGCAAAAATATTTTTGGTTTTTATGTTTTTTTAATTTTTAGGATTTTTGAAAATTTTATATTTTTTTTTGTGTTTTTGAAATTTTTTATGAAAAAGTAACGTTCACGGTGAACGGATCCCAAAATCCAAGTTCTCACAAAAAACTGTTGATCTTAACGAGAAGAGCCGGCAGCGGCGCCATTTGATACTAGAGATTTGCTATGGGGTTCGGGATTAATCTCGGAATCCTCTCGAATTGTTCGCAGCTCAATGTGGAAAGATTGTTCTTGGTGACAAATAGGGGGTTTGGGTTTCTATTCTACTTAAAAGGTAAATGCACGAAATAAAAACAATAAACTAAAAGTGATTAACTAATAAAAACAAAACAATATAAATAATAAAACGTAGATTTAGAACGAAATAATTAATAAAAATAAAACTAAAAGACGAAATTAATTATCGACTCGAAAATAAAGTTTACTAAATGAAAAAGGAGAGAATAAAACTAAAATGGTACTTTAAAGCTAAACGAGGCAAAACCTAAAGCGGGTACTAAATAAAAGATAAAACTTAAACTTTACGAAAAAATATTAATTTTAAAATTGGAAGAAAAATTCAACTAAAAATACGTAACTTTCAAAAATAAAATCGGAACAACTTTCAGATAAAACTAAACAATTACGGAACAATACTATAAAATAAACAAGCTAGCAGGCTAGCTGCTGGAAGCTGCCAGGCAGCCTGCTTAATTTGGCGGGAAACGAAGGTAAGCTGGCAGGTAAGCAGGTGGATCTATTTATTTGATTCGGAAGTTTTAAAAGTTCTGATTCAGAACTTTTTTAGTAGTTGGTTCGGAACCTTTTTTAGTAGTTGATTCGGAACTTTTTTAGTAGTTGATTCGGAACTTTTGCCACAACACTGGTTCGGAAGAAATCTGTTCGGAAGTTTTAATTTTTTATTTTTTATTTTTTTTTTTCGGAACTTTTTGCCAACTTGGTTCGGAAGTTTTTTATTCGGAACTTTTCAAAACCTTTCATTCGGAAGTTTTTAAAAAATCTGATTCGGAACTTTTCAAACCTTTCATTCGGAACTTTTAAAATCACTTGATTCGGAACTTTTAAAATTACTTCTCATTCGGAACTTTTGAAAAATCTGATTCGGAACTTTTCAAAAATCTGATTCAAAACTTTTAAAAAATCTCATTCGGAACTTTTCAAAACTACTTCTCATTAGGAACTTTTGCTGTTGATTCAGAATCTGGGTAGGGATGGAGACGAAGAACAGGGAGACCAATAAGGCACAATTTTTACCAAAATCAACCAAGTTTTTAACCAAAAATTTAACCACAATAACAATTATTCATCTACTAATCATAAACATCAAATCAAAACAATAAAAACACAAAACCCACTTACTTTTGAAGATTAAAATCAACCAAATAAGAACTTTAAACTTTAAATCAAAAAGATGAAGATGAACTAGATTAACTGGAAGATTGTATTGATTGATTAAAGTAGAGTAAACAGAAGAGAAGATTAAAACTTACAAGATTTAGGGATTCAAGAAAAGTAAAAATCATCAAACTCCTTAAGGGAGTTGGTGTTCTTCCTACGAAACAGGAAAGAAAGAAAACTGGGAATCAAAACTTTTCAAAAAGTGTGAAGGAGTGGTCCTTATATAGTCCTTGTCTTTGGTTGGTGAGTGGGCTTTCTCCCGTTCTTCTTGTCTTCTCGTCTTTTCAGAAAAGTTGACGTTTTCGATTCTGATTCGGGATTTGTCGTCGATTAAATTCAACTCGTCTTTTAATTTCTTCGTTTAATAGACTTGAGTTTCTTCGACATATGTAAATCTTCCATCTTTGGTCCTTTTCTTCGATAAATCTTCAAATAGGCCAAATGACTTCAAATCTTTTGCATCTCTTGGACAATAGACTTCGTCTTGAGCCTTTTTCTTCCATAAAACCCGTGCAATCCCATGCTTTCTTCAATATTCATCCGGTTAACTCTGAAAACCTAATAAACACAATTCCAAACAAATGATATTAAATACGCGTTTTGGTCTCGTTTTAGCCAGAATTAAGTGGAAAAAGGATGGGTGTTTACACACCTATCAATTATCCAAATGGCCAAGTTAATAAAATAGGTTATTAATATTTTTAATTAACTTAAATTTACACTTGAGTCCTTGTTAGTATAACAATTTACCAAAAATATCCTTTAAAGTTTCGTTCGTTAAGTATATTGCGTCGTTAGTCCTTGTCCGTTTAATTTATTTATAAAAACACCCCTAGGGCTTACAAAACTTTGGGGAAATGACCATACAACCCCCCCCCTATGTCTCGGAAATAATTAAGTTTGGGTTAGGGCTTGTTTTAACTTTTCAAAATAACACTAATGGTCCGTGAAGTCTCGGATTATCCAAAAATAATAGTTAGGGCTTGTAATAAGTTTCCCAAAGTGACACTTTTGGTCCTTAAGGTCTCGGAATGTTTAATTATTAGGCAAGGGTTTGTAATAAGTTTCCAAAAGGGGCAATAATGAACCTTGAGGTCTCGAAATACTTAAAAAGTAAGGCTAGGGCTTGTAAATAGTTTCAATAATGGCAATAATGACCCTTGAAATCTCGAAATATTTAATAAGGGAAACTAGGGCTTATATTAAGTTTCAACATTGGCACAATCAGTCCATGCGGTTTTGTTTAACTCTCGGTTTAAAACAAACGCACCCTAAACTTTTGGAAATGACACATTTGGCCCTTGAAATTTTATAAAGTCAAGAAATCATATACACATGTTTTATTAAGTGACAAAACCGACCTTAACTTTCACCAATTGGCAATAATGGCATGAAAATTTCCCACATATAAGGTTTGGGCTTGACTGGCCCAATAGGGTCTCGACTTGCGTTAAATGGGCCTAATGGGCTTGTTTAATTAACTAATAATTTACCAAGTGGGTTAGTAACTATATTTTACTTGTTGGACTTATATCTAAATATTACTAAGCTTAAAAATAAGTCATGGGCTTATTTACATTTGTCTTATTTCTAAGTTTGGGCTTATATGTGAATTTATATGACTCGGCTTATTAAACATTTCTAGGGCTTATATGAGCTAGGTTAAATATTTCTAAGTCTTGGCTTATATAAATTTTTAGGGTTTACATGGCCTAGCTTATATAAGGTTTTAGGTTTCGGCTTATATAAGTTTTTAGGGTTTCAATGACTTAGCTTATATAAGTTTTAGGTTTCGGCTTATATTAGGTTTTAGGGTTTCTATGTCATGGCTTATATAAAGTTTTAGGTCTCAGCTTATATAAGTTTTATAGGCTTATAGGACTAGCTTATATAGTTCTAGGCTTATATGACTTATGGGCTTATATATGCTTAAATGTTTCGGCTTATATTACATTTTATATACTTTTATGACTTAGTAATCTACTTAGGGCTTACACTAAGTTCTTCATGCATATTCTTAAAAATCTTATGGTTTTGAAGCAAGATTATCATGAACACCATATAAGCCGTGGGCTTATATGTTGTTATGGGTTTGTTTAAGAGTTTTGAACGTATGCATGTACTCCTAATCCCATTTTTATAACATATACATGCATGACAAGTGTAATGAGTAAGGAAAAAGTTTAGGAGGGTTTCATACTTACTTGTTTCAAGAAATACTTGGTGATGACAATGGTTTAGGAGTTCTAGACGTCGGGTTCTTCTTATAGTGACTTAGGATGATCTTGGACTTAACTTGAATGCTAAAGATCTTGGATAACAAGCACTAAATTCTTGGTAAAGACCAAGAGTGGGTAGAAGTAAATGCTTTGAGCTCGTCTAGGTGTTTTGTTGAGAGTGTATCCGAATATGAGGAAAGTAAGTGATGTGTGAGTTCAAATGTTTGATAAATATCTCAATGTGAGATTGAGGGGTGTGGTTTGGGGCTTATACACGTCTAAGAGAGAGTGTGTAGCTAGGTATGGCAATTTTGGTGTGTACCATGTAAGTACAAGGTTTTAATGAGCCAAGATGTACACTTGACCCCAAAATGCTTATTGTCGTCGCATGTTTATCAACCAAGGGGACACAATGTGACATAGCATAGTATTTGTCATAATGGGAAGTTTATACAAGTAAAATGGATGTGTGGTGTGTTCTAGTATACGTCTAATGTCAAAGTGGGGGTGCTAGGTGTCTTATTTACATGATACAAGTATAGCTAAGTTAGTACATTCTTTAAATGCCCAAAATTGTACATGGTGCCTTGGTTTTGAACCTATACCGGCGGTATTGGCTTAGTCAAGGGAAAAAGGAAGTGTTTCTATAGTGTATGGTTTAATGAGATGTGTTGTACAAGGTCTAGAAAGTCAAAAGTGTAATTGGTATAGGTTTTTGGTAGTAATGTTATGTATATGTATACATTCGGCTATATAGTGAGTCTAGGGTATTTTTATGTTTAAATTTTATGTCTTAGTATAGTTACTAGGGGTATAGGTATAGTATTGTGTGAGTATGTTTAAGTCTAGGTTGATTTTGGTTAAGTTTGGGATCCTTGGTGAAAGTATGGTCATATTTAGATGAGAAAATAAATTACTTTATTAAAATGTATGACAACTTAGTTTAAATAAGTTAGAATGGTTAAAGGTGATGTTTAATAATAAAAACAGTTGATGTCGTAATATAATGTCATTCATGATGTGAGAAAAAAATATATTTCTATATATTTAAAGCTTTAAAATAATTCTTAAGTAATTATTATTAATTGTGATCATGAGTTTGTATTTTTATGAACAATGCTTATGATTATAAGTTTAGGTGACTTAAATGTCCCAAAAGAAGTGATTGTTTACTGTCCCGCATGCTCATATAATGTAGTCATACAAATGTGGATGTGTCCTTATGATTAAATGTTCAAAATCATAATGTATGCTATGTGATTAAATGTTTTCATGTTCTGATTATTAGAATAATGTATGCTCATGTATGATGCATATGATTGCTCAAAAGATTTCATGCAAAGGTGGTAATATATATACAGATATCATGGGTGACGTGTACAATGATGACATAGTCAAAACCTGAAATTTACAGGTTTTACACCGCCAAGGTAGCTCTCATGGCAAATCTTTCACTTTATGGAGCTGACACAATTTCTGAGGTACCAAATACTGCCAGTGATACTAGTATTGTACCTTATCAAGTTGAGCAAGTGTTTGAGTATCCGGAACAGCCTCCGGTGGTTAGTAACTCAAACGAGGAGACAAACAATGATAGCAATATCAATGCAAGTCCCCAGACTTTGAGTGAAACACAACCGGGAGCTATTACGTCTACAAATTCGTTTGCTCAACAAGATTTGGTTATGGTGTCGGCATCTATGCTTGGCCAAATGAATAATGCTGTCCTTGAAACCCTTGGTATTAATCATACATTATCTGCCGAGCTTGCTTTGTATAAGGAAAAGGTTAAAACCTTGGAATTAACTCCAGTGACCACTACCTTAACCAATCCTGAATTTGATAGGTTTAGGAAAGTCCAAATGGATAATTTGCTAGAAATTGAGAGTTTAAGAGGAAATCTTTCGAAAGAACTTAAAGAAAAAGAGTTAGTCGTTAATAATTTTCAAAAACTACAAACGGATTTCGAAATTCTCGAGTCTAAAAGGGTTGAAACGGAAATTAAGGCGTCTGAGAAAGTTAAAAAGACTGAAGTGTTCTTTTAAAACAATACTCTGCTTCACATTTAGTACACTTGTTTCATTCTTCTTTTAAATAATTCACTCTATCGCGTCTAATAGACCTACCACCTAACCCGGGGTATGCAAAGCAAGCATTTAACCACAACTGACGACTTTATGATGCAACAAAGTTAGGGTTTGTCTTAGATCCTATTGTGTTTTCAAACGAATCTGAGAATATGTCACTACACGAAAAGAATAGGTCAAATGTAACTTATACATATCTTGAGTATGATTATAAACAGCTTAATAAAGAAAACGCAAAAACAGATCTTAGAATTCGCTTTAATATGTCAAGGGAATTTATCCATACAACAACTTACATTCCTACTAGAGAAAGCCTTAGTATACTTCCTACACTTGTCAATTCGAATTTTTTGTGGCTACAGATTTTTAGTGGCTACGGATTTTTTGATCGGGTATTATTATTTGAAGTTAAAGACGGATTTTTTCGAAGGTGTGCACTTATTTTATCTTTGAAAGATAACTTGTTCGTGGTTAATCTTAGAATGAAGACTTGTTTATCTAGTTTCCGGGTTCGGGGTGGTTGGTTGATGACCCGAATAACTATGACTTTAATGAGCTACATTATTGTACTCTGTGTCACGCACTTTGTTGACGTGGATAATTTCAAGAGGGGTCGTTCTTATATACTTCTTCAGTAATGTATTGGGTACTTAGAGATTTCTCCACCGTTCTTCATTCAACAATTATGCAAGCTTAAGTCACAAGATCGAGGGATTCTTATTCAGTTTCACGTTTGATATATCTTGTTCATTCCATCAGTGGTCACTTCAAATTGCCTACAAGGGGGTTGGTAAAGATAGCCATGGAGAGTTTATGAGTAGAGAATTTCGATCAGCAGTTGATTCTCACAAAATATATAATTCAACTTATTTATTATTCTCACGAGATTTTAGGTACATGTGCGTATGATTTATTGCTGGTTCCGAGTTTCGAAACCATCAAGGGGGAAGAAGAAGACATATTAAACGCACAACGAGTACACGTGATGAACTTCATACCTTATTTTGATTTGAAGACATTCTAGGAAGACATTTGTCATAACTGCAGAGAAAATCAGTGTTTGAACTCGTTGTGTTATCAATCTCTAAACGGTACACTATTGTTTGATGTTTAATTGTTTTGAGGTTGCAATTATTCATCATCATTATCCTATATGGAGAGATATGCACTTCCGGGACTTAATTGACTCTGGTGTATCGTCAGAAGAAGATATGTACATTTCCGGGACTTAATTGACTCTGGTGTTACGATGTCAGCTTCATGAATGGGATAAAGTGTCTACTTCAGTATTTGAGCTTCATACATGGGATTGGTTTACTTTCTTCAACTATGTGGGGGAAGAAATGTCTTGATTCTTTCTAGTATGCATAACTTGAACTCTTACGGGGAAGAAAAATTCAAAAGAATTATTTAAGCGTGAGAAGAGACGTTGTTGATCTACTTGGTGTGCCCCAAACTTTCAATCACTCATAGCAATATTATCATTTCATATGATGGGGTTTGCTTGTTAAATTCCGCTGTGCACTTAATCATTCTAAGCTTTATTGAAAGCTTTGAAGTTGCTTATGAGGATTGTCGGTTTAGGGGGAAGCTATTAAAAGCTTCTACATCAAGATTATGTGGCATGAATTAGGGGGAAGTTAATTCAGAAGCTTCTCCTTAACCAGAAGTATATGGATTACTTAGCTCGTGTCGTTACAGTATTTCTACTAAAAGTTACTTTAAAGATGAGTCGTTTTGAAGTGAAGACTTGAAGTCAAAGGCCTCAGAAGACTTCGTCAGCATTGGATGCTTCATGGAAGCTTTTGTTCTTAATCATTATGTACTTGTTAGGAAGAATATTGTAAAGAATTCTACACGTCGTCCCACGGGGGAAGATTGTTGGAAATTCACTTTATGTGACGACATTTAAGAATTCCCATTAGTTATCATAGTCACACACGCATATACTAGACTAGGTAACGATGTATAGTTTAGGTGTCGTGTGACTATATATAACCCTCCAAGGCTTCCAAGGAGGGGGTTGTTGTTTGTGTTTTTCCATTTTACAATTTATAAACTTTTTCTCTTTCTTTACACACACAAACACACATACTCCATCTATTGCCGCCATTAACAAAACTTCCACCATTATTTAAGCTTCTAGGATTGATTTTACTTCAAAGGTATTAGATCTTCCATTGATTAATACACCCCGATTACCAATCTTGATGATTAGGGTTCGTTTGATCTTAAGTTACGAATAGGTGATATAAGATGCTGGGTTGTAATCCCCTAGGGCTTAGAAACATGGATTATGATCCATACTTGGTTAACACACGCTAACAAATAGCCAATCACAAAACCCAGATTTCTTCTTGGTAAATCCGCCGGTTGCAGAATCATTGATGTAATCGGTTGCGAAATCGTGACTTTCTGTTAGTTGTGAAATCATACAACCCAGATGTTTTTCTTGGTTTATCCGCCGGTTGCGGAATCATGCCCTCCAACCGGTTGCGGAATCTTGTCAATTACCAAGTTGCGGAATTTTGCCCAACGCCATTATTGCGGAATCATGCCCACCAACCGGTTGCAGAATCTTGTCAATTACCAAGTTGCGGAATTTTGCCCAACGTCATTATTGCGGAATCATGCCCATCCGCCGGTTGCGGATTTATACAACTGGGGGTTGCAGAATCTTGACACTTGCCCAGTTGCGAAATCATGACTTTTGTGGGTTGCGGAATCTTCACATAAGAATTAGTTGAGGAATTATAACAAGTTGCAAAATCATGTCTTTTGTTGGTTGCGGAATCTTGACTTAAGATTCAGTTGCGGAATTATGACACTAGTTGGTTGCGGAATCATATCAAGTGTGTGATTGCGAAATTATGTCTCTTAGAAAAGTGCGGAATCATATTGTTCGTATGGTTTCAGAATCATGTCGTATATATGGTTGCGGAATCATGTCGTACATATGATTGCGAAATCATGTATACAAAATGGTTGCGGAATCATGTCTACACTATGGTCGCGGAATCCTATCATATTTGATTGCGAAATTATATCCATACTTAGATTGATTGCGTAATTATACACATTAGGAATTTGCGGATTTATGTTTTGGCTGCGAAATTATTCTTTTCTTGTGGTTGCGAATTTATGCTTGTTCATTAATTGCGGAATTATATGATTAACAAGAATACAAAATTATTTACTTATTGTTTTTTCGTTATCATGTGAGTTTGCTACGTAAGGTGATTTTATCAACTATTGTCCACCTTGAAACTTTACAATCAGACTTCAGTTAAGATTATACCTTCAGTTCTAATACATTCGTCTTAAATGATTTCTCGGATTATTCTAGGACGTCATGTTTTTAGAATATAACGTTAGTGTTATACTACCATGTGTTTAGAGCTTCATCTGAATGTATGTTTGTATTTCATATGACGTTTGCATGTATTATCTTGCATTGTTTAATTAAATATGGTGACATTTGTTGTGATATATTTGCTATGCTATGGAAATCTATGGATAATGAGATGTATATGTTTGTGTAAATCAAATTGTGTCTGTGTTATCTTAAGCAGGAATTATGTCGATTACCAAAGAGCAACAAAAAGCACTTGATGAAGTACTTGTCCCAAAAGAAGAACGATTTCCATTCGCAGAGAACAATTTCTGACTAAGGGAAGATTTTGATCCACCTAAGCCCGCATTCAAATTAGCAATGGATCTCCTCGACAACTCACCAATCAGCAAAATTATTAGGGTCACAACATCAGTACCAAAATTATACTTGCATGAATTCTGGAAATCAGCGGTTTCCACGTCAGTCAGTACGATTGATTTCATCCTAGATCATCAACGAATGACACTTAGTCTCGATCTTTTTCGGATTATATTGGGCTTCCCCCCTCCTGCCAGTGGTGCTGAATATGCTAACCCTCATACTAAGGAACAACTGATCGAGTTGATAATAAACCTTGGGTATGATGGAGAATTATCCGACCTGTCTTCATTTCATACATAATACATTGGAAAACCTTGGAAAGCAATTATTAGCATTGATATGAGCAAAAACACATATCAATTAATCAACAAATCACCCTAAAACACATGGAAAATACCTAACTTTTGTGCTATAAAGCGGAATTATGTGGTATGTTTTGTGCTTGTGTTTAAATAGGTAAGAAGGATACATTTTCAAGCAAACAAGAAGAAATCAAGCTTATTTGGATGAAAAAGACAAAGAAGGATAAAAAATGACAAGACTTTGAAGATGAAGGACCTATCTTGACAACATTCCAAAGTTGAAGGACTCAAAGTGTAAATTGGTCAAAGTCAAGATCAAAGTCAAATATGGTCAACTCCAAATTCAACCAAGTCAAAGGGTCAAACTAAACAAGTATGCAAGTGGAAGGACTAAAACTGCCATTGAAATGAAGATTTTAGATCATTTGGACATTCTGCCTAAGTTTAAGGGTTAAAAGTGACAAAAATACTCCAAGTTTAAATGCAATCCTTGTGCATTGGTTCTTAACCAATGAAATTGCTTGAAAACAAGGACAAGGATTGCCAGCAATATAGCCAGCTCACCAGCTCATTTATTAAGTCGTCTTTCTACAGTAAAGTCCACTACTTCAATTTCTAACCAATGGGAAGCTGACAACCAATAATCCCTTTATCCATTTTTTTGATAGCAATCCGTGTGTCCATTTATCAACCAACTAGAGATTGCCACGTGGCATCTTCTTCAACAAACGAACCGAGATTCGTTCTTGAGCTACAAAGAATTTCATGAGGAGATTTATACATGAAACTTAATCGTCTTGAAGAGAGGAACACAATGGGAACACTAAATCAAACTAAAACTCAAAGGATTAAAATCCCCCAATTCATGAAGAATACAAGAATCTACAATTGAGAAATTGGTGACACCTGGCAGCCTGCTATTGGATGGGATACGTCATCAACCCCAACTCACTCTCATTTCTTGTCTATAAATAGGGATTAGACCTTTCATTTGTTGTAAGTAGCTAAGTGTGAAATTCACACACACTTCACTTTTCTCCCTTCAATCTAGTTAGTTAGCTGTTAGCATAACAAACTCAAGAGCTTGACAACCTCTTGAGTTAGTTATAGTTAGTTGTAACCACTTACCTACTTCTGTAACAAACTGTCAAATTCAAATCAATAAACTTCCTCATTTTCCTTCAATCTTCTTATCGTACCCTGCATTACTGTTGAATCCTGTTGATGTTATGAGTCTCTTGTGATCACACTTGATCATTAGAGGCTTGTTGAAGATTTTTAATTTTTTCTGTTGATTCCAGTAGCTGAGTTGATAATTGTAGCAGAATTGTGGGTAGATTTGATCAGAATGATGAATGTAGATGGTTGATTGGTTGATTTTAGTGCTAAGGTGGTGGTTTAGCATTGTTTAGGAGGCTCACCGCCTACCTACTGCATCAATGGAGGCTTTATGCTAAAAGGTTTCAAGTTTCTAAGTTTTGTTCCACTTAACAGTCCTTTGCATGCTCAATACTAGCTTAAATACTAAATGTTGCTTTGATCAAGTGTGATTAGTCTGTTTTGCCTTGATTCTGTTGATTAGATAGCTATTTGTTAGATTGTTAGCTCTTACCTTGCTTTTACTTGTTACTGTCATCATTTTCATCAGTCATATAGCTTGTTAATGCATTTTGAGTACTTGTGTGTTTACTAGCTTGTTCTTAGCTCATTTGCACTTCAATTTGTTCATTGAGTTTAATTAGATATCAGTCCTAGCGTAGTTTAATCTTTGGCTCAAAAATCCTTCATTAAAATTCATTTCAGTCTTTGAAACTTGTGTTTGGATTTGCATACATTTTGTAGTTCAAGTGTCATAAATTGGTTAAACTTTGTTCATTTACCATTCTTTAGTTTTTTAAACAATTCTGAGCAGTTTTCAAGTCCAAAGGTAGGTCAAACAGGAAATTGGTTGATAAAAAGTTTGGGTCAATATTGTGATAATAGTTCATCAGTAAAGTAGGTTAATTCAATCTCATGCCATTGTTTCATTTCTTGATAAAAATCATTGAAACCTGTTTCTATTTGTCATTTAACATCTAAAGTTTAAGTGTTTATAAGGAAATCATACAGTTTTCACAATTAAGCTCAGAATCAGCTTTTGAATCAGCACTCAAACCAAAGCAAGTTTCTGTGATAAAATTGCATTCTGATTTCTTAGATTGGCATTTCTACTTCATAAATCTTGTGATTTTCTTCCACATTCTTACTTAGAAACATGTCATGAACAAGTTTTGAGCTTTTCAGAAATTTTACTTTTTGGTCAACAAAAGTCAATAAGCTAGGTTTCAGCTTATTTTCAATTTCCTGGTTATCTACTGAACCATTTTTCATAAGAAAAGACATTTTAGACTCTCAATAAGTTGTTTAATAAGATTTGACTCAAAAATTGGAATGTGCATCTCTGGATTTTATTGTAGCTTATTCTTGGCTTATTGGAGTTGGCTTATTTGAGTTCTAGAGCATTTTAAGCTCTTTCCTTGGACAAGCCTAAGTGTTTTTCCTTTTTAAGCAGTTTAAAACTTGTTAGAGCTTATTTGGTTCATTTTTGAGCTTATACGAGCTTATTTGTTCCTTGTGCCCGTTTTTAGTATAATTTCCCTTTTAATTGCATTTTAGTCCCCTTGGTTTGTTACTGTTTTCATAACTAGCTAAACTTCCATTTTATTAGGGTTTTCAAACTTTTAGTCCATAACTTTTCACTACTTGTCATATTCAGTTAATTTGTTTTAAAAGTTGTTACATTTGGTTAGAAAGTTGTTAGATTTTACATAATTGGTCCTTTAACTTTCTGATTTTTACATTTCAAGCATCTAAGTTTCTTTTACTTACATTTTAGCACATTACTTTCATAGATTTACATTTTTGTCCTTCAGTGAATAAAAAATTGGTATGTGCTAATTGTTTTACAGTTACGTAGCTTACTATTTTTCACATTTTTACGTGTTTGATTAAATAGTCATAGAAAATCCAAATAACCCTATCAACCAAAAACGATAATAAACCAGATATTGTTAGGACTCTGAATTGGTTAAGAATCGAGAGAAACGAACTTTAATTTACTCAATATTAAATGGCGCCGCTGCCGGTTCTTTGACTTTACGAGAGACTATCGATTGACGGTTTTCATTGGCTTTTGGGATCCGTTCACTTTGTGAACGTTATTTTTACGTATCATAAATCAAAAACATTAAAAAATCAAAAATATAAAAATATAAAAACTAAAAAATAACAAAAACAATTCTTTTCCTAAAGAATTAACCAAAAAAATAAAAAAATCAAAAAGTAATCTTTTTCCTAAGAGATTGCAACCAAAACTATATATTATTGGATTTCCTCAGTTTTTATGTACATATAGTATTTTCTTTAAAACAAACCCCAATAAATACAAAAATATTTTCTCTATATTATTATATGTAAATACGTATATGTATAAGAACAATCAATACACATATTCTCCATAAGTATTGCGAAGGCAATACACCGTGTTAGGGGGCGTTCTGGTCCTTGACACGCGTATCGATCAAATTCAATAAAGCAAGAATAGATAAATACTTCCAATAGGCAATAAATCGAAGAATATAAACTACAAAGTGAATAGAAAGGCGATGTGCTATAAAATGCCATCGAAGGGTCAATAGGTACTTAAGTGCTTCGCGCCACCTAACCCCATGTTAACTAGTGCGTATTCTAAGAAGGAAGGCTTCATTAGGGGTCTTGCACCCAAGTAGTAATTACATATATTTTACTTTCTTGTGGATATTTCATATTAAAACTCGAAGAGGATAATCCCTTCTTCTTCAAGTCAAACAAGAGCTTCTCTCTCATTCCTCGTATTGAGTTGCATGCTCACTCGCGGGCGTGCACAAATACCGATTGGTGTAGAACCCCTTCCTCCGAAAAGGAAGAAAAAGAGAAAGAGTAGGAACACCACCGTCCATCATGCCGATCCCGAGAATCGTGCTTTGATCCACACACAACAAGAAGCCATGGGCGGAGTTGACACTCGACTTTTGATGGAGCACTTGCAATCCAATGTGCAAGGATATACCGATGCTATCAAGATACCCGATATTCCCGCAAACACATTTGAGCTAAAAACATCCATGATTAACTTGGTTTCAAACACACCATTTTTTGGGAACAAGAATGATAATCCACATGATCACCTTAAGAAATTTCTTGCTCTTTGTAACACCATTAAGTACAATGGAGTTCCCCATGATGCCATTAATTTGATATTGGTACAATTTTCACTAGAGGGTCCGGCTAAGCATTGGTTAGATACACAACCACCCGAGAGCATTACCACATGGGATGGTGTAACACCCCCAAATTTACACAACTCAATACAGCGGAAGACTAGTTGGTGTTACGGGATAGCACATTACTCACATTATAGACAACGCTTAAAAGTTACGTCATTTTAATAATAAAGCATTTCCATTCATAAATATCAAAGTTACATAGGTCCCAAGTCATATTATTTCATACAAAGTTTTACAAAGTATTTGAATGGAAATTATTGTTTAAGTGCGGGCCATGAATTCTTGTTGTCTTCCCGAGAATTACCTTCAAGTACCTGAGACAAAACATGTTAAAAGAAAATGTCAGCGATAACGTCGAGTGAATTCATAGAGTTTAATAAAATCCATCAATATAACATCGGTATAAAATTATTACCAAAAATCATTTTGTACAAATCATTGTAACAGGCCATAAAATAGCCACAATTATTTTTCTACAAATCCTTATTGAAAATCATAATATAGGCAGTTGCCTTAAAAATCATTATACGAGCCAATGTCGTAAAAACATCATACAATACGTCTTACGACGTTTTATGAAAATAAAAACCGTTATATGAATATGGTTATGAAAACCAAAACACGAACATAAACGCTTGACTGATCATCGAGTATCCCACTGGGCAAGAGCCCCCTTTCTCGATCGAACCGGGTTGCTGCTATCACAAATCTCTATTCGTGCCCGAGAACATGTAGTTGGAAGATGAACTGGTTGCCGAGCGTAAAGCGCGAGATGCCCAGCAGTTCAGTTGTGACAGACCTTTTACTGTATTCATACCTCTTCTATGTCATTCTTGAAGGCATGTTGTCAATTAGAAATGCTAGGTTTGAATGCATGTCTTAAGCGGTGGTATGACCCTGTATTGCTAGTCAGGCAATACATCGTAATTTGGTGCGTCTAGTAGTATTTCGTTAGTTGGATTATTATAAGCCGCATGACATTGTTACCTTACTAAACCAACAACGGGTAGCTAACCCAATACTCAATTTGCCCATCTAAAGTAGCGTGTCATCACAAAGGTCACGCTATGGAAATCTTCTCATACATAAACTCGCTTACCAATCAATGTGGCACGACGGGATCAACTTTCAAGGCGCGAACTGGGGTGATCGTCCCCAAATAGTACTATTATATGCACAAGCGTCTACCAAATCTCGGTAGTTCACAATTCACGCTAATGGGACTTTTAGTGACATAACCTAACTTTAATAATCCATTTTATTTCATCTATCGGGTCCTTTAATCATTTATCGGGTCATACAATCATCCGGGTCCAAATCAATAAACAGATAACCGGGACAACTAGTGTCCTATTTTATAAAAACACACATGTTATCTCCCTCGCGGGTTTATAAAACATTTCATAAAAACATTTAAAAGAGTGCGAGGCTATGAACTCACGTTGATGTGGGAAGGCGGGTTATCGGCAATTCGGACGTACGGTACGTGCTTCAATCACGGAAACCTATATAAATAATAATCGGTCTTAGACGTTTGTCCAATGACTTTATAAAATAACAATTATGTATACATATGATGATTTTATATATATGATGATCAAGTGTGTTTACATATCCTTGTTTACTCATTTTAGTGTTTACGTATTGGTAACTTCTTACTAGTTTACTAGTTTTACCTATTTACGTGTCTTAGGTCCAATAAACTCATTATAATTTATTTAACTTGTTTTAATCCATTTTATACTTATATTATCAGTATTTAAACTTTACAAGTTGGGCCCAAATGGGTTAAGCCCAAATAAGTTCTTTTTATAAGAGTTTAACTTATTTAGTCCAATTATTAGTCAAATATGTTTACTTAGCTCGTTAATGTCCGTATGTCCTATAGTTCGGGTTTTTATCGGTTTTTACTTGTATTAGATACTTATATATATCAGTATATGACTTTTAAAAACTTTACATTAGACGGATTTGATCGTCTAAGTTTTAATTGGCGAAAAACGTTAATTTTACGGTATTAGCCGAAAAAGTCGTAAAAATCAAGTTTATAGTTTTTATTACTTATAAGTATTATTCCACTACCATTTTTATAATTTATACACTTATTTAACCTTTTACATGTTTATATAAATAAAATCCATAAGTTAGTGAGTTTTTATTTTACATTTTATACAATATAACTTTGAGTGCTTATATAATAATAATAAACATTAATTTACAAAATCTGATTTTTATTTTCATATTCACCAAAACTGCCATATCTAGAGTTCTATATGGAGATAGAAGCTCAAATTTTTATCACATAAACTAAATGATATGTGCGCCATTTAACTCTTCTATAGCTACTGTTGAATCATCCTCTAAGTATTTTCTAAAAATCGTCCAAAACAGTGAACTCAGATTTGTACTTTAAACTTGTTTTGATCATATCTCACTCATTACAATGATTCTATTGCATGGCCAACTCTCACATGTGTACAAGACCCATAGCTTACTGTATATCAATCTATTCAAGTTATTTTACCAGTTTACCATATGATTCTTTACTGTTTTATACAGCCATCTAAATTAAGCAAGATTTTAACCTTGTTTCTTATAGTTTTTCATCTTTTTAAGCATGTTTATCAACACCAAATCCCCACACAATATTTTTAATCATCATTAATCATCATATACATATACATAAGTAAAAGAAATACAAGATTACATAATAAAAAATAACAAGAGGATGAGGAGGACAATCTTTATACCACCAAGTTGATGTAGGTTGTGATTTGGACATGGATTTTGATGGAGAATCTTATCGATAACCAAGACCATCTTCAAGGCCACCAATCTTCATAAACACCTTGTGGAAAATCAGCCCCAAGACACCATGAAAACTCCTCCTTGGATGTTATAATCACCACCAATCAATAGGGTTTCAAAAGAGCTTCATCATATGTAGAGATAACATATGAATTCATGGTTAATTTTTGATCAAAAGTGGTGTTTATGGTGTAGGAGTGGACGGCAAACATGGAGAAGAAGAGAGAAAATGGTAATTTTTGCATGTAGTAAATGAAGTGAATGGTTTTGCTTGTTGGTTTTGATGTGTATGTAGCTTACAAGGTAAGCTTTAGCAACAAGTGTTGCTAGTTAGCTTAAAACTTGACACCTCATGTGTTGAGGCAATAGTTTGGCCGTCCCATGTGTGCTAGTGGGGTGGGATAATGTATTTTATCCCACCTCACTAATTTACGGGTATTCCTTGATTCTAGTTTCCTCGATTTGCGTGCCCTTGGGTTGTTTTACGAAAAACGTTTTTATAAATTATGAATCAACGGCACAAAACCAATCTAATAAAAATTGTCTCATCAAAAACGGAGTTCGAAAACGTAAATACGTAATCCTAGGGTTTCCGGTTTAGTTGTAAAGGACCTTAAAATAAAATCGTAAGTCCTAATCTCTTCTCGTAAATTTGTGAGTTTATGAACCAACTCAAATTTAAAACTCCAAAATAATATTCATGGACAAATTTATTTTCTGAAATGTCGGACTGTCACCAAAGACGGTGTATGTAAACGTAAGCACGTAACGTAGAATCCTCCGGTTTAGACGTAGTCGACGCTACTTCAAGACGTAAATCCAAATTACTTCCCAAAAATAAGTGAGTTCATATTATAACATTAAAATAATATTTTCAAATGAATATTGAGAATAAAATATCAATCATAAATTGACGGATTGTCACAACATTTACCCCTAAACAGGATATTTGCCGTCAAAGATCATCTTACTACTCGCTTCTTATAGAGTCAAAGCCATGTGGGTATTTCCTCCACATTCGGTCTTTTCTCACAAGTGTAATTCATTACAATACACGAGTTTCATCAAACATAACTACGGGAATAAGATCAGGCTCAATGTTGACTTACTTTCTCTATCAATGATGTTCACGGGTTTTTGATGAATGCAACTTTTCGCCGATCTAAACTTTACTAAGGAACGATCAGATTTTTCACTTGATAGACATTTTATCAAGTTCGATCTACGAAACATAATTCACGCAGTTCTTGAAGTCCTAGGGTAGATCCAGCTTATATGCCTTTCAAACCAATCCTTTACATCATCTCAATGGTCCCATACAATGGGGACTTATATCCCATGATTTGTCAAATCATTAATTCATTTTTCCAAGGTTAAAATTTTGGCTTAACTTCGCTACCCATCTGGCACTTCAAGATCTACATTTCATATACACATAACCTCCTACCCACTACCGGCAGTCAATAATCAGATCCTAATTTCAACAATCATTTCAGGTCTCGCGGGTCGAGTATTTTGTAAGGTTAGGTTCGCCATCATAGGAAACCTTAAACCTAAAAGACATGTCCAACTCACAATGGATGTATGTCAGGTGTCTTTATCTCAACTCCTGCTTACAGATGCTCTATTATATAGATCCTAACAAGATTCGATCTCAATCCTAATACGATGATTATCAATGATAATCTTTCCAAAGGAAAACGATTATACGGTTTATTACTAAAGGTCATTCATTCAAACATAAAACAACACTTATATTACTTTGTATCGTTACTTTACCTCGTCCCTTTGATTGGGGTGGTACATAGTACTCTCATCAAGGCTCGTTCTCAATGCTTTCTGAGCAAATCTCTAGATTTTTGATGCGAAGCGAGGATCTTGATAAAGATGTTCGATACAGGCACACTATGTTTACATAACTCTTTTGCATTTATCATTAACGGGAATGATATTAGCAGATTTGGTCAGTCTGTCGACGATGACCCAAATCGAATCAAATTCAGATGTTGATCTTTGCAATAGCTAGACGTTTACTAATGTATGAGGCGATGTCTGCCTTCATAATTTGCCATCAGTACAACTTCTTTAGACAAAGATACTTCTAGTCATAAATGACATAAATAGAATACTTATACTTACAAATTCCAACATAACTATATCTCACAATCCTTCCATATTTAGACAATCACAAGTGGTCTTTAAAACATTTAACGCTATTGGCTTCTCAACTCTAATGGTTCACATTAGCCGCGAACCCCTTTTATTATCTATATTATCCTTTTTATAAGCATCGTTCATATTTAAATTATTCGGCAATTTTATTTTGCACATTCATTATTAAGAAATATATCATAATTGATTTTTCATATTTTCTACATAATGTGTCAATAATTACGTTCATTTTTCTAGATATTTTCTAAGTTTCAGTTTAGTTTCAGCTATCATTTTTATCAGTTTTGACTCAATCCGACGTCTAAAGCGTCGATAATTATTACAACTAATTAAATATTAAATATTCATTTTTTTTATGAAACGTAAGCGTAAAAATTTTAAATTTCTTAGTTCGACCAATTATATAAAATGTTCAAAATAAATTTGAATTTAATTAACAAGATTTTTGTTGATTTATCAAAAATAATTAAAATAAATAATAAGATCCGAAAATGTTCGAGAAATCTTTGGTTATACTTTGGTCAAAATTTTCTTAGTTGAAAAGCAAAAATTGTCGTTTCAAATTTCAAGTTATGGTTTAAATGGGTTTCCTCAATCCTTCTTAGGTTGTCTTAAGGTATGCAAAAACATTTACCCCTAAACAGAAGTTTAGTTAAATGTTTTGGTTATAAGGGAATAATCCCTCAAAAAGTTCTTTGTTAAAACATTTGTCAAAACACACTTGCACTTTCTTTTTGGTAAATCCAAAAGTCTTAAAAGGGCTCTTAATTTTGAAGAGTCAATATATTCCATTATCTATTAATCACACGGTTAAATCATGTAAAGGATTAAGTCTTAAGTCATATGTTAAATATTCAAAGTACATGTTTTTATCGTTCGGCCAATTCAGGGCAATCTATAAATAATTACTAACTCCTTCTTATACTTATAAACAAACAAATGGTCCTTAATGATCACAAGCATGAATTTATCAAATTACAGCCTACACACGTGATTCACCAAATTTATGAATACTACATGTGCATTAGTCAATCCAAACGGCATCACGTGAAACTCATAACGTTCATTACAAGTACCGGATGTACTGATTGGAATAGATAATCTTTTTCGCGGACGCGAAGTTGATGATAACCATGCCGTGAATCAAATCTTTAAAACATACGCTAGAACCTTGTAAATGATCGAACAAATCTTCCATTTCGAGTTATGGATTTCGTTTTCGATTGTCAATTTACTCAGTTCACAGTAACCTATAAATATAAGGAATGATAACACCATAGCTCTTCATGATGACGAGCTCGGTAGAATAAAATCTTTCTCCGAGAACTCTCTTAGTTGTACGGTAATTCCTTAAATTCAGATGGTACTGACGTATAGTGCACAAGCCACAAGTGCAGCATCGGAAAAATAATCAATACCAATTTCAACTTGCCTTAATGGCAAAAGTCTAGGTAATTCATTAACAAATACTTACTAAAGTTTCAAATAACATAATTATCTTTTCAATAAATTTATTTTAAGTTCTTTCTAGATTACAATATCTATAACTAGTTCACAACCATTCATGGTATAATTTCAAGTCATCCATCAAGAATTATTTAGATCACTTTTGATAATCAACATCTTATCATTTAGGGGAATTCTACTCGAGTTCCCATCAATTAAGACAATGTCGCCATGTCATAATCAATCAATCCATTCTACTGGCACTATCAACTTTTCAGTTTTTATTGCCGTTGATAAGATGTGAACTTCTCAAAAGACTAATAATAACTCATAATCTTTTACAAATTCAAGGATATATGGAGACACAACTACCATTAAAAGAGTAAGGTCAACGCATAATCTATGCGAGAGAATTTCAAATCAGATACAGATGAAAACATTTAACGAATATAAGTATATCCCATGTTTTCATAATTTGAGTACGCATTCGAAATCTCCTCGGATCGTTACGCAGGTCATTCAAATGAAATCAAATCAAAATAAATGATAGGAACGTCGATACATCCAGTCGGGTATCAACACTCGGTAATCAGATACTTTTCCTAAGAATCTCACTACGGGAGAATTGGACAAGAAATAATTGTCAATTGTCAAATAAGACAATTTCCACAGATGAGTAATTCAACTCAGAAGAATAGATGCTACAGGCACATATGTAGGTGTTCCTAACACTATGTCCCTATTTTTCACTTCTTGCAGATCTCATAAAATTTAATCTTTCACAATCTTTAAAGAAAATGTAGTGTTTACTCATTAGTTTTATGGTGACTACTAATCAGTCTTGCATGGTCCATTCTAAATTGTATGTAGGCGCGCAACTATATACAATTTCAAGATTAACGATGCAATACTCAGTTCGTCAAAATTTTATCATCATGTATATAATAAAAACATTTTCATACTTAATTCTTAAATAAGAATCAAGAAAAATTTACAAAGATTTTCTTGGTTATGAAAACAATTAAGTTTTCCAAGGTATTTCATAATCAACTTTATTTCAATAATGATCACTTATAAATCTCACTTTGAATAACCCTTATAGTGATGAAAATTAAATTTTCTCAAAGGATACTGTTTTATCTTATAAAAACAATGAGTGATCTGCAAAAGAGTGGTGAAAGCTTGTTCACTGAGAATTAACTACAATATGATAGGAAATGAGCTTTAGCCAAATAATCATGAGGTTCATGACCTCGATGGCACTCAGGAATACAAAAAGAATAATCCACAACGCAACTCAATTCAAGATGAGTACTCGTTCAATGGTTGCATCACTAATGCGAACATTAGGATGAAGCAAGAAAAGATAGATAACATCGATACATGTAGAATTTAGCAATCAAAGGTAGTCTTTTTCATTAATCACAAACAAGTCAAAATTGTACCGTAACACATTACATGTCACTATGTCATACAATTCTCAGAACTCATCCTACAAACTGATATCTCAGTTAAGTTAGGGATTTTTAAAAGATACCACAATGAATACTAACCTACAAGATTCATTAGGTGTTCCACATGTCCCGGAAGATCCATCGGTCCCAATTCAGAAGAAGATTTCTTCAATTTATTTATTGGACACTAGGCATCCTCGTCATTGGACAATGGCCTAGGAACAACCCTTAACACAAACCTACAATCAATTAAAACCTTATAATTTAATCACATGAATTAATAATTTCCTCTTAACAATCTCATATTCCATACGGGTTAAATTTTACTTTATTCAAGTTTCAATCAATTTTATACTCAATTCGATATCCTACTTCATTTTCCAATTCTTTCAATCTTATTATTAAACCTTAAAAGGGCAATAAAAGCTCAATATGAATCAACACTTAATTTCCAATCCTATAGCTCTTACAACAACAATTATCAAATGAGTCATTAATATGAAATGACTTGATCATTCAACTAGACTTCTCGGAAAGGTACTAGTGGCATGAGGCTTTTGGGTAATGGTTCCAATTACAGCCTCAAGTGCAACATTCACCCTTTCGATTTCAATTTAAGAATTGGGTGACAACGAATCAGATGACATCTTTCTAGGTGGTAACGTTTTGTTAAACTCTACTCTATAAGGAAAGATCGTCATGACATCGATATCAGTTTTAATCTCGCCAATTCTTTCTCAATATCACAATCAACTAATATCTACATTTCTACGAATATCAACTATTTTGTTGGGATCATAAATATCAACAACTTGGTTTAGATCTAGGATAGCTAGAATTCCTACGAGAATAGCTTCGATTAATATACTAGGGGATTTAGGGTTTCTTGTGACAATCTACGCCGTATAAATACCTCGTATAAATATCAAAATAATCATCAAACAATCATGTAATCAAATTACATCATATATATATATAATCCAAGTTATATATATATATATTAAAATAACACTTCTCAGTCTGGCCTTGTCGGTAACTCGGGAATTCTTCGGCATCGTTATAGTGAAAAGATTTTTAGACATTTTTAGAAAAATGTTTATAGTTAAAAGATTTTGAAATGTTTTATTCAAAACCTTGGTTTTAAAAATCTTTCGTTCTCTATAACGAGAGCTCTGGTACCAAATTGTAACACCCCCAAATTTACACAACTCAATACAGCGGAAGACTAGTTGGTGTTACGGGATAGCACATTACTCAATTATAGACAACGCTTAAAAGTTGTGTCGTTTTAATAATAAAGCATTTCCATTCATAAATATCAAAGTTACATAGGTCCCAAGTCATATTATTTCATACAAAGTTTTACAAAGTATTTGAATGGAAATTATTGTTTAAGTGCGGGCCATGAATTCTTGTTGTCTTCCCGAGAATTACCTTCAAGTACCTGAGACAAAACATGTTAAAAGAAAAGGTCAGCGATAACGCCGAGTGAATTCATAGAGTTTAATAAAATCCATCAATATAACATCGGTATAAAATTATTACCGAAAAATCATTTTATACAAATCATTGTAATAGGCCATAAAATAGCCAAAGTCATTTTTATACAAATCCTTATTGAAAATCATAATATAGGCATTTGCCTTAAAAATCATTATACGAGCCAATGTCGTAAAAACATCATACAATACGTCTTACGACGTTGTATGAAAATAAAAACCGTTATATGAATATGGTTATGAAAACCAAAACACGAACATAATATCAATAGTATGACCCTGTATTGCTAGTCAGGCAATACATCGTAATTCGGTGCGTCTAGTAGTATTTTGTTAGTAGGATTATTATAAGCCGCATGACATTATTACCTTACTAAACCAACAACGGGTAGCTAACCCGATACTCAATTTGCCCATCTAAAGTAGCGTGTCGTCACAAAGGTCACGCTATGGAAATCTTCTCATACATAAATTCGCTTACCAATCAATGTGGCACGACGGGGATCAACCGTCAAGGCGCGAACTGGGGTGATCGTCCCCAAATAGTACTATTATATGCACAAGCGTCTACCAAATCCCGGTAGTTCACAATTCATGCTAATGGGACTTTTAGTGACATAACCTAACTTTAATAATCCATTTTATTTCATCTATCGGGTCCTTTAATCATTTATCGGGTCATACAATCATTCAGGTCCAAATCAATAAACAGATAATCGGGACAACTAGTGTCCTATTTTATAAAAACTAACATGTTATCTCCCTCGCGGGTTTATAAAACATTTCATAAAAACATTTCAAACAGTGCGAGGCTATGAACTCACGTTGATGTGCGAAGGCGGGTTATCGGCAATTCGGACGTACGGTACGTTCTTCAATCACGGAAACCTATATAAATAATAATCGGTCTTAGACGTTTGTCCAATGACTTTATAAAATAACAATTATGTATAAATATTATGATTTTATATATATGATGATCAAGTGGTTTTACATATCCTTGTTTACTCATTTTAGTGTTTACGTATTGGTAACTTCTTACTAGTTTACTAGTTTTACCTATTTACGTGTCTTAGGTCTAATAAACTCATTATAAGTTCTTTAACTTGTTTTAATCCATTTTATACTTATATTATCAGTATTTAAACTTTACAAGTTGGGCCCAAATGGGTTAAGCCCAAATAAGTTCTTTTTATAAGAGTTTAACTTATTTAGTCCAATTATTAGTCCAATATGTTTACTTAGCTCGTTAATGTCCGTATGTCCTATAGTTCGGGTTTTATCGGTTTTTACTTGTATTAGATACTTATATATCAGTATATGACTTTTAAAAACTTTACATTAGACGGGTTTGATCATCTAAGTTTTAATTGGCGAAAAACGTTAATTTTACAGTAATAGCCGAAAAAGTCGTAAAAATCAAATTTATAGTTTTTATTACTTATAAGTATTATTCGACTACCATTTTTATAATTTATACACTTATTTAACCTTTTACATGTTTATATAAATAAAATCCATAAGTTAGTGGGTTTTTATTTTACATTTTATATAATATAATTTTGAGTGCTTATATAATAATAATAAACATTAATTCTCAAAATCTGATTTTTATTTTCATATTCACCAAAACTCGCATATCTAGAGTTCTATATGGGGATAGAAGCTCAAATTTTTATTACATAAACTACATGATATGTGCTCCATTTAACGCTTCTATAGCTACTGTTGAATCATCTTCTAAGTATTTTCTAAAAATCGTCCAAAACAGTGAACTCAGATTTGTACTTTAAACTTGTTTTGATCATATCTCACTCATTACAATGATTCCATTGCATGGCCAACTCTCACATGTGTACAAGACCCATAGCTTACTGTATATCAATCTATTCAAGTTATTGTACCAGTTTACCATATGATTCTTTACTGTTTTATACAGCCATCTAAATTAAGCAAGATTTTAACCTTGTTTCATATAGTTTTTCATCTTTTTAAGCATGTTTATCAACACCAAATCCCCACACAATATTTTTAATCATCATTCATCATCATATACATATACATAAGTAAAAGAAATACAAGATTACATAATCAAAAATAACAAGAGGATGAGGAGGACAATCTTTATACCACCAAGTTGATGTAGGTTGTGATTTGGACATGGATTTTGATGGAGAAACTTGTGGATAACCAAGACCATCTTCAAGGCCACCCATCTTCATAAACTCCTTGTGGTAAATCAGCCCCAAGACACCATGAAAACTCCTCCTTGGATGTTATAATCACCACCAATCAATAGGGTTTCAAAAGAGCTTCATCATATGTAGAGATAACATATGAATTCATGGTTAATTTTTGATCAAAAGTGGTGTTTATGGTGTAGGAGTGGACGTCAAACATGGAGAAGAAGAGAGAAAATGGTGGTTTTTTCATGTAGGAAATGAATTGAATGGTTTTGCTTGTTGGTTTTGATGTGTATGTAGCTTACAAGGTAAGCTTTAGCAACAAGTGTTGCTAGTTAGCTTAAAACTTGACACCTCATGTGTTGAGGCAATAGTTTGGCCTTCCCATGTGTGCTAGTGGGGTGGGATAATGTATTTTATCCCACCTCACTAATTTATGGGTATTACTCGATTCTAGTTTCCTCGATTTGCGTGCCCTTGGGTTGTTTTACGAAAAACGTTTTTATAAATTATGAACCAACGGCACAAAACGAATCTAATAAAAATTGTCTCATCAAAAACGGAGTTCGAAAACGTAAATACGTAATCCTAGGGTTTCCGGTTTAGTCGTAAAGGACGTTAAAATAAAATCGTAAGTCCTAATCTCTTCTCGTAAATTTGTGAGTTTATGAACCAACTCAAATTTAAAACTCCAAAATAATATTCATGGACAAATTTATTTTCTGAAATGTCGGACTGTCACCAAAGACGGTGTATGTAAACGTAAGCACGTAACGTAGAATCCTCCTGTTTAGACGTAGTCGACGCTACTTCAAGACGTAAATACAAATTACTTCCCAAAAATAAGTGAGTTCATATTATAACATTAAAATAATATTTTCAAATGAATATTGAGAATAAAATATCAATCATAAATTAACGGATTGTCACAGATGGTTTCACTAAGAAGTTTTTGAACAAGTTCTTTCCCCCATCTAAGAACACGACTTTAAGGAACTTAATTATAGGCTTTCAACAAAAACCTAGTCAAACATTTAGTGATGCTTGGCAGGAGTATAAGGAGTTATTGAGGAGATGCCCTAACCATGGATTCGATGAAGTTCACCAAATCAATACTTTCTACGATGGACTTAGACCTCATCACCAAGACTCACTCAATGCTTCCGCGGGAGGAAATATTCTTCTTAAGTCCATTCAAGACGCTTGGGACATAATTGAGACTAAAGCAATGGTGCAAACTAACACACAATTTGATGAGAGAGTACACGTCATTCAAGAAGGAGGTTCCAAACCATTTGAGACTCAACTCATTTCATCCATCCAAGAATTGACTCAAGCTCAAAAAGAAAGTCAAACAATTATGCAAAACACACAAAAGATGCAACAAACCATGATGAATGAATTTATGAAAATCTCTTTGGGCAACAATTCCACCAATGATGTGCATGCTATTACTCTTTCATGTGAAACTTGTGGAGGTCCCCATTCCTATCAACAATGTGATAAGATACAAGGTTATCAAGGGGAGTGTTATGCATACCAAGAAGAACATAGATAACATTTCATACCCAACATCAATCAAAATAACCTTTCTTATTAGTCTCAAAACAATCTTGCACCACCAGGATTCCCACCCCAACCACCGACCCAACTTCAACAATATCCCCCTCAATTGTTACAAAGGAACCAAGGGCCAAGGCCACAATACCAAGGGAATAACTATAGACCACCAAATACTTTTCACAATCAAGGAAATACCTTTCAAGGAAACAATCAAGGGTTTTACAATCAACCTCCACCTTTCCAACCCCAATGTTTTCAAGGGAATGTGCCACATGATTATAACACAATTGAGCTTCTTCACAAAATGAATCAAGAGAATGAAAGGAGGTTCCAAGCTAATGAGAAAAGAATGAAAGAAATGCATGAGGAAAAACATAAGAAGTTTATGATGCTCTTCAATCAAAGACAACAAGGGTCTTTACCATATAACACACAAACAAACCCAAGGGAAAATGTCAATGCTATTACAACAAGAAGTGGAAAAACAACAAATGATCCTTCACCTCCTACACCTTCTATTGTTAAACCCACTTTGGTTCCGACTTGTGATAAGCCTTCCACATCTACTTCACCACCTCTAAACTCTACTACTTCATCTACCACACCTTCTCAACCTATTCCCACTTCTCCTTTACCTTCCACAACTCCCAATGAAGAAGCTAACAAAAAAATCTTCCACTACAACACCTACAACACCTACACCTAAACCAAATCTTCCTTACCCTTCAAGATTAAAAAAGGACAAATTAAAGAAAAAGGATGATATACAAGTCTCAAATTTCTTAAGGATGTTCAAGCAACTCAACATAAACATCTCTTTTGCGAAAGCTTTTGCTTACATGCCAAAATTTGCTAAGATGTTCAAGAATCTACTCTCCAACAAGGAAAAATTGGTTGATTTGCCCAACACATCCCTTAATGAAAATTGTTCCACCGTGTTACTCAAAACCTTACCAACAAAACTTGGAGATCCAGGGCGCTTTTTGATAGCTTGTATTTTTCCCGGGGTGGAAAATTGCATGGCTTTGGCGGATCTAGGGGCAAGCATAAATCTCATGCCTTTATCGGTTTAGAAAAACTCTCTCTTCCCGAGCTCACTCCCACTAGGATGATACTTGAGTTAGCCAACCGTACCATAGCTTGCCCGGTAGGTATCGCAGAGGATGTGTTTGTAGGTGTGGATAAGTTTACCTTTCCGGCCGACTTTGTAGTGGTTGGTTATGACATGGACCCTAGAGTTCCTTTGATTGTTGGTAGACCGTTTTTGAGAACGGGTCGTACTTTAATGGATGTGGCGGAGGGAGAACTAATTATGAGAGTTGAGGATGAGAAAGTGGTGTTTAAGTTAAGAAAAGTGTGTGATGAGAAAGTGATTAAGAAGTCTAAAGCTTGTGAAACCATGAACATAGTTGATGTGCTAGATGAGGTGTGTGATGAGCATTTTCATGACGCTTGCAAGAGTAATAGTGAGGATATGCCCCATGTTGAGACCGTGGCATCAATTGCTCCCCCCTTAACACCTTTTGGAGAGAGTGATTTCCTCCTGGAGGAATTTGAGTCCAACTTTGTTGGTAATGGTGATTCTCTCATCAATTGGGAAGAAGATATTCTCACTATCCAAAAGTTACTCAATGAGGACCCCATCCCTTCACCCATTCCACAAGAAGTAATCAATGATGATCCATCCATAGTTAAGCCTTCCATAGAGAGTCCACCTCCACTTAAACTTAAGGACCTTCCATCCCACTTAGAGTATGCTTTCTTAGAAGGAAAAGACCAATTACCCGTGATCATTGCTAAAGATTTGCAAGAGGATGAGAAAGAGAAACTCATAGAAGTCCTTAAGAAACATAAGCAAGCCTTAGCATGGAAAATATCCGACATAAGGGGAATTGATCCACATTTTTGTACACACAAAATCCTTATGGAGGATGATTACAAACCCGCCATTCAAGGCCAAAGAAGGGTTAACCCTAAAATCCATAAGGTCATTAAGAAGGAAGTTATCAAACTCCTTGATGCGAGCATGATTTACCCCATTTCTGACTCTCCATGGGTCAGCCCGGTATATTGTGTTCCTAAGAAGGGTAGAATCACCGCAATACCCAATGAGAACAATGAGCTTATTCCTACGGGACTTGTTACGGGTTGGAGAGTTTGTATTGATTATAGGAAGCTCAATGAGGCTACTAGGAAAGATCACTTCTCATTGCCTTTTATGGACCAAATGCTTGAACGCTTAGCGGGAAATAAGTACTATTGCTTTCTTGATGGATTTTTGGGTTATTTTCAAATACCCATTGACCCTAGGGATCAAGAAAAGAACACATTAACTTGTCCCTACGGTACATTTGCTTACAAGAGAATGCCTTTTGGCTTGTGTAATGCACCGGGGACATTTTAAAGGTGTATGATGGCAATTTTCCATGATATGATTGAGCAAACTATGGAGGTTTTCATGGATGATTTCTCCGTCTATGGAGATTCATTTACCTCTTGTCTCACCAATTTAGAACAAATGCTTAAGCAGTGTGAGGAAACCCTTCTAGTTCTTAATTGGGATAAATGTCATTTTATGGTGAAAGAGGGGATTGTCTTGGGACACAAGATATCCAATAAGGGATTAGAAGTGGATCGAGCTAAAATTGATGTGATTGCTAAGCTTCCCCCACCCACTACGGTTAAAGGTGTAAGGAGTTTCTTAGGTCATACGGGGTTTTATAGATGCTTCATACAAGATTTCTCTAAGATAGCAAGACCGATGACCCACCTCTTAGAAAAAGAGGCTCCTTTCATTTTCAACCAAGAGTGTTTGGATTCTTTTGAGACTCTTAAGGAGAAATTGACTAAGGCTCCCGTTTTGGTTTCTCCAAATTGGGAATTACCTTTTGAGCTTATGTGTGACGCTAGTGATTATGCGGTAGGGGTCGTGTTAGGACAAAGAGTGAATAAGCACTTTCAACCTATACACTATGTTAGTAAACCCATGACGGGTGCACAACTTCATTACACTACCACGGAAAAAGAGTTGCTTGCTATAGTTTATGCCTTTGAGAAATTTAGACCGTACCTTGTGCTATCCAAAACCATAGTGTATACGGACCATTCCGCTCTCAAATATCTCATGACAAAGCAAGATGCTAAGCCTAGGCTTTTGAGATGGGTTTTATTGCTCCAAGAGTTTAAGATAGAGATTCGAGATAAGAAAGGAGCCGAGAATCTAGCGGCGGATCACTTGAGTAGACTTGAGCATCCTTTTCAAGGAGATTTGCCTCATAAGGAAATCAATGAATCCTTTCCATTAGATGAGCTCATTTCTATCTCTTCTCAAGAGGATGCCACCCCTTGGTTTGAGGATATTGCAAACTATCTTGTGGGAATGTGCTTATGGAGGGTCTTACTTCCCAACAAACGAAGAAATTTCTCAAGGAAGTAAAGTATTACTTTTGGGATGATCCTTACCTCTTTAGGCAATGTGCAGACCAAATCATTAGACGGTGTGTAGATGGGCCTGAGGCATTTAAGATTTTAGAAGCTTTTCATAAGGGACCTACGGGTGGACATTTTGGGCCCAACTATACCGCCAAGAAAGTCTTTGATTTGGGTTACTATTGGCCTTCCATTTACAAAGATGCCCAAGAGATGGTGAAATTTTGTGATGTATATCAAAGACAAGCAAAAATTACACAACGTGATGAGATGACACAAAACTTCATCCAAGAGTGTGAGATTTTTGATGTGTGGGGAATAGATTTTATGGGACCGTTTCCATCTTCCAAGGGAAATAAGTATATACTCGTAGCAGTGGATTATGTGTCAAAATGGGTTGAGGCCAAAGCCTTACCTACTAATGATGCTGGAGTTGTTGTGAAATTTTTGAAGCAATTGTTTGCTAGATTTGGTGTACCTAGGGCCATCATAAGTGATCGTGGTACACACTTTTGTAATGATCAATTCACGAGAGTTATGAAGAAATATGGAGTTAATCATAGACTTTCTACCGCATATCACCCTCAAACCAATGGTCAAACCGAGGTCACAAATCGTGATTTAAACAGAATTTTGGAAAGAACGGTGGGAGAGCATCGAGCTTCTTGGTCCGATAAGCTTGATGATGCTTTGTGAGCTTTTAGGACGGCTTTTAAGACACCAATTGGTTGTACTCCATATAGGCTTGTCTATGGAAAAGCATGCCACCTCCCAGTCGAGTTAGAACATAAGGCTTCTTGGGCTCTCAAGTGGGCTAACTTTGATTTAAACCAAGCCGGCTCACATAGAAAGGATTAACTTAATGAAATGGATGAACTGAGAGCCAATGCTTATGAGAACTCATTGCTTTATAAGGAGAAGACGAAGAAATTGCATGATGCTAAGATTAAGAACCGTGGCTTTAAATTTGGAGAGCCGGTTTTCCCCTTTAACTCAAGGTTGAAACTTTTTACGGGCAAGCTTAAGTCGAGATGGTCCGGTCCATTCACTATTGCTCAAGTATTTCCATATGGAACTATTGAGTTGTCACAACCCGATGGTCCCAATTTTAAAGTGAATGGTCACCATGTGAAGCACTATTTTGGGGAGGACATTTCCATGGAAATGGTCCAAGAGATCCCCATATTCCCTATGAATTAATTCATTTTAGGAAGAGTCGAGCTAGAGACTCCTTAAATCAAGCTTGAACAACTAGGTTTAGAAGTTTTTAGATCTAGAGTCTTGTAGGTTAGAAATATAGATAGAGAGTTGATGAGAAGTGTATGGGAGACCTTCTTTTGTTTTCATGTTGTTTATAGGGTTGCTCACTCATCACGTGCTTTGGAGCTTATGGAGGAGGCCCTTGTATCCGGTTCACTTTGTTACTATTGTGATTTTTCATAGACACATTGTGCTTTAAAAATGAATTCTCTATAGTTGATATTTCCTTAGCTTGGGTTAAGCAAAGTCTATTCATTGTCATAAGTGTAGGGGAAGTTTTATACTTCCATGCTCTTAAACATTGAGGACAATATTTAGCTTAAGTGTAGGGGGTTTTCTATCGATGTGACCTTACCTAGACCTTTTCATTTACCTTCATGATAACTTGGAAAATTATTTTTTCAAACATTTTTCAAATTTTTGATCTACTTTGGCCACCAAAAATATGCATTTATAATTTTTGCATCAATAATTTTTCATTTGCATAACACATTTGCATTGTATATATTTCTTCTGTTATCTTTCATCAAAAATATAAAAAAATATATATATATATAATAAGAACATGGTTTAACAAATTTAGATTTCTTTGACATATTAGGCCCGCCATGGATATTTTGACTCAACCCGAGTTTGCTTATCTTAGCACTCTCTAGCTAGTATCCTTAACCATGTAGTCCTTCATTGGTCTATTAGGCTAAGCATCCACCACTCTCATTATTTGAGATTTTAAATTTGTGGAGAATGGGAAATGATAGAGTTGAAGCAAGTATAAAAGGGCTAGATAAACTTCATGATAATTACTTGTGGCTAAACCCTTCTCTTCTTTACCTCTATTTTCTTCGCATGTATATATGTTAATAAATAATCAAGAATGGTTTTAATCGGTTTGTAGTCTCTTATGCATTTTTGTCTAATAATTCATGGTTGGTATAAGTACGGCTTAAGATTCTAAGTTAGAATGTTTTATGTGTACTAGAATTATGTCATACTTAATACTTAGCGGGTGTTTTTCCTTTTCTTCTTTTCAACTTTCTTTGTGAGGAATAAAGAAAAATAAGAGCGGCTTATGAAAAAACATGAGTGGCTAGAAAAAAAAAGAAAAAAAAAAGAAAAGAAAAAAATAATTATACAAGACTCCCAAGAGGGGCAGTGAAGTGTTAATTAGAGTAACTATTAGATTCCAATATTACCTTGATGGGTTGCGGGGATTTAATAGCTGCTCCAATCCAATATTACCTTGACGGGTTGCGGGATTGAAGATCCAAAGTCTCAAAAAGGCGGAGGATGTAAATTATTGCGTGAGTTTTATTTTCCTTTCCTTAGCGAGTGTGTAGCTACTTACTAATGCATGACATGAGGATTTTACACATAAGGGGAATTACTTATTACTCTTGAAATGGACATATATTAATTGTGAGCGGTTTTTGTAGTAATGGATGAAAGGATTACTTAGGATTAAAACCATGCTTCCTTATTTTTGGATTTTACATTTCTTATATTTCATGCTTTAAATAATGACAAATTTGCCCAAAATCAATTTGCTCTAATAATAACCGGTTCCACATTTAATTGTTATGAATATGTTGATGCACTTTTTACTTGTGAATGCAATGATCCCATTTTTAAGCTTGGTATGGGGAAAGTGAAACTTGAGGGTGATAAGTGTCCATGGTACCAAAGCCCTAATTTAAGTCATTGACATCTTTATGAGTTTTTCCATCGAAGCCATTTTAAGAAAAATCTAAAAAGATATAAATAGAATTGTTTCTTTTACATTGCATTGTACAAAATCAAAATCATGCATCATATAGAGTAGCATAGTATAATAGCATTTCATATTGGCCAAGGTGGGTTAATTGTGGGGAAAATGTAAATTTCTGCTTTAAAATATAGCATTGCATGAGGTCATGGCAATGTTCAAGTGTAGGGGATTTGATATGAGCAAAAACTCATATCAATTAGTCAACAAATCACCCTAAAACACATGGAAAATACCTAACTTTTGTGCTATAAAGCGGAATTATGTGGTATGTTTTGTGTTTGTGTTTAAATAGGTAAGAAGGATACATTTTCAAGAAAACAAGAAGAAATCAATCTTATTTGGATGAAAAAGACAAAGAAGGATCAAAGATGACAAGACTTTGAAGATGAAGGACCTATCTTGACAGCATTCTAAAGTTGAAGGACTCAAAGTGTAAATTGGTCAAAGTCAAGATCAAAGTCAAGATCAAAGTCAAATATAGTTAACTCCAAAGTCAACCAAGTCAAAGGGTCAAACTAAACAAGAATGCAAGTGGAAGGACCAAAAATGTCATTGAAATGAAGATTTTAGATCATTTGGACATTCTGCCTAAGTTTAAGGGTTAAAAGTGACAAAAATACTCCAAGTTTGAATGCAATCCGTGTGCATTGGTTCTTAACCAATGAAATTGCTTGAAAACAAGGACAAGGATTTCCAGCAATATAGCCAGCTCACCAGCTCAATTATTAATCCGTCTTTCTATAGTAAAGTCTACTACTTCAATTTCTAACCAATGGGAAGCTGACAACCAATAATCCCTTTATCCATTTTTTGGATAGCAATCCGTGTGTCCATTTATCAACAAACCAGAGATTGCCACGTGGCATCTTCCTCAACAAATGAACCCAGATTCGTTCTTGAGCTACAAAGCATTTCATGAGGAGATTTATACATGAAACTTACTCGTCTTTAAGAGAGGAACACAATGGGAACACTTAATCAAATTGAAACTCAAAGGATTTAAATCCCCCAGTTCATGAAGAACATAAGAATCTGCAATTGAGAAATTGGTGACACCTGGCATCCTGCTATTGGATGGGATACGTCATCAACCCCAACTCACTCTTATTTCTTGTCTATAAATAGGGATTAGACCTTTCATTTGTTGTAAGTAGCTAAGTGTGAAATTCACACACACTTCACTTTTCTCCCTTCAATCTAGTTAGTTAGCTGTTAGCATAACAAACTCAAGAGCTTGACAACCTCTTGAGTTAGTTATAGTTAGTTGTAACCACTTACCTACTTCTGTAACAAACTTTCACATTCAAATCAATAAAATTCCTCATTTTCCTTCAATCTTCTTATCTTACCCTGCATTACTGTTGAATCATGTTGATGTTATGAGTCTCTTGTTATCACACTTGATCATTAGAGGCTTGTTGAAGATTTGTAGCTATTTTTGTTGATTCCAATAGCTGAGTTGATAATTGTAGCAGAATTGTGGGTAGATTTGATCAGAATGATGAATGTAGATGGTTGATTGGTTGATTTTAGTGCTAAGGTGGTGGTTTACCATTGTTTAGGAGGCTCAGTGCCTACCTACTCCATCAATGGAGGCTTTATGCTAAAAGGTTTCAAGTTTCTGAGTTTTGTTCCACTTAACAGTCCTTTTCATGCTCAATAATAGCTTAAATACTAAATTTTGCTTTGATCAAGTGTGATTAGTCTGTTTTGCCTTGATTTTGTTGATTAGATGGCTATTTGTTAGATTGTTAGCTCTTAGCTTGCTTTTACTTGTAATTGTCATCATTTTCATCAGTCATATAGCTTGTTAATGCATTTTGAGTACTTGTGTCTTTACTAGCCTGTTCTTAGCTCATTTGAACTTCAATATGTTCATTGAGTTTGATTAGATATCAGTCTTAGCTCAGTTTAATCTTTGGCTCAAAAATCCTTCATTAAAATTCATTTCAGTCTTTGAAACTTGTGTTTGGATTTGCATACATTTTGTAGTTCAAGTGTCATAAATTGGTTAAAATTTGTTCATTTACCATTCTTTAGTCTTTTGAAACAAGTCTAAGTAGTTTTCAAGTCAAATGGTAGGTCAAACAGGCAATTGGTTGATAAAAAGTTTGGGTCAATATTAAGATAATAGTTCATCAGTAAAGTAGCTTAATTCAGTCTCATGCCATTGTTTCATTTCTTGATAAAAATCATTGAAACCTGTTTCTATTTGTCATTTGACATCTAAAGTTTAAGTGTTTGTAAGTAAATCATACAGTTTTCACAATTAAGCTCAGAATCAACACTCAAACCAATGCAAGTTTCTGTGATAAAATTGCATTCTGATTTCTTAGATTGGCATTTCTACTTCATAAATCTTGTGTTTTTCTTCCACATTCTTACTTAGAAACATGTCATGAACAAGTTTTGAGCTTTTCAGAAATTTTACTTTTTGGTCAACAAAAGTCAATAAGCTAGGTTTCACCTTATTTTCAATTTCCTGCTTATCTACTGAACCATTTTTCATAAGAAAAGACATTTCAGACTCTTAATAAGCTGTTTCATAAGATTAGACTAAAAAATTGGAATGTGCATGTCTGGATTTTATTGTAGCTTATTCTTGGCTTATTGGAGTTGGCTTATTTGAGTTCTAGAGCATTTTAAGCTTTTTCCTTGGACAAGCCTAAGTGTTTTTCATTTTTAAGCAGTTTAATACTTGTTAGAGCTTATTTGGTTCATTTATGAGCTTATACGAGCTTATTTGTTCCTTGTGCCCGTTTATAGTATAATTTCCCTTTTAATTGCATTTTAGTCCCGTTGGTTTGTTACTGTTTTCATAACTAGCTAAACTTCCATTTTATTAGGGTTTGCAAACTTTTAGTCCATAACTTTTCACTACTTGTCATATTCAGTTAGTTTGTTTTAAAAGTTGTTACATTTGGTTAGAAAGTTGTTAGATTTTACATAATTGGTCCTTTAACTTTCTGATTTTTACATTTCAAGCATTTAAGTTTCATTTACTTACATTTTTAGCACATTACTTTCATAGATTTACATTATTGTCCTTTTGTGAATAAAAATTTGGTATGTGCTAATTGTTTTACGGTTACGTAGCTTACTATTTTTCACACTTTTACGTGTTTGATTAAATAGACATAGAAAATCCAAATAACCCTATCAACCAAAAATGATAATAAACCTGATATTGTTAGGACTTTCAATTGGTTAAGAATCGAGAGAAACGAACTTCAATTTACTCAATATTAAGCATCATCACTCAATGTTTTTCTACAAAGTCAAGGGGAGCAGACACATTTAGACCTCCTCAAGCTTCTATCCTCTAGGGGATTGTCAATGGACAACCAATTGATTATGGTAGTTTTCTATGGGAAGAATTTTACTTTCAAGGTTTCAAAAACAATAGAAGAAAGTCTAATCATCTGATCTTTCCAAGATTCACAAAGCTGATCATAGATCATTTCATGAAGGCAAATCCGTCAACCATTAGTCGACGTGGAGATTTTTATTACCACACTGCAGATCATGATTACATCTTGGACACCATGAAGCAAGAAACAGTGGGTAAATATAAGAAGGTTCCCGCTCTTATTTCAGAATGCATGTTGAATGACGGTGTTAAGGACAGTGACGCTATCATGAAGTCTTGAGATAAATTGAAATTCAGAGGAAAAGAGTTGCATCTGGAGATTTTTCTGACCTACCTAAAGGCAAACGGAAGAAGAGATCATCAAAACAGATTGAGTCAAAGTCACCTGCAAAGAAGGAAAAGAAAGATAAAGGTAAAGAAGCACTCTTTGATGAGAATGAACCTACTCCAGAAAATATCTCTCAAGCCAAACAACTGCGACTCATCCTTAGGAAAAGCAAAAAGGAGTCTCTCGCGAAATCCAAGGGTTATGGTTCCAAACCAACAGACGACTTAGATGAATTTGGTGATCCTAATGACGACAACAATCTTTTTGATACAGTTACTAATACAACTGAGGAAGAACAAACCCAAGGAATCACAAGCCTTGAAACCTATCAAGACCCTAACGATGAACACGTTGAACCATTCAGCTTTGAAACCAGTGAGTATACTGAGGGAGTGGTGGCAGTGACAATACAGAGATAGAAACACTATACCATGATGCCAATATCACCACATCATTACCAGAACCAACTTGTATTGTGATCAACGACGATGCTCATGCAACTCTCATTCCAGGAACTCAACTCCAAAGTAAGTCTACTTCTGGCTCAAATACTAATCCATAAACAAATGAAAATATGGTGGACGTTTCTATAACTACTGTCATAACAACTATAATTCCACCATTAACCCCCCCCCCCCCCCCCCCCCCCGTTCATCACCAATGTCATCACACCAGATCCCACACCTGAAATTGTTAAACAACCTGTACCAACTGCCGCCCCAATGACTGAACCTATACCGTCACCTATCCTCGAACAACCCGTACAAACCACCATCCAATCCACAACCTCTCTAGAACTGATGGTAACTCCTCCACCAACAACAACAGTACAACAAGTACCATCCACTTCCAATCCATTTCTCACAATCAATGATCCACTCATTCAACACCTCCAAAAACAATTGGAGGATCAGGCAAAACAGACTGATTTACTGAAGGGAAGGATAACTCCTAATAATACACGTTCAGTCAGAGCACAGAAAAGTGATGACTCCAAACTTCAAGAAACGTACAAAAGCGTCTTAAAACTTCAAAAGCAGCACAAAGAGTTTATTGCCGAAAAGGAAGCACGTAACAAAGAAAATGTAGCATTCCTCAATTAAATCAATCATACCATGACTAACATCATTCAACGTGAAGTTAGGTCATGTGTACATCAGGAGCTTACAGCATTATACACGAAAGGCCTCACTAACTTACAGTTAATGCAGACTTTGGAGACTCGATTAACCAACAGCGAGTCACCAATAACAAAAGCTCAACAGAAATTGCAAAGAGCTCTTGGTAAAGTCATAATGGAAGCTTCTAACACATCACCATTAGAAGATTCTAAAGTTCCCCAATCTTCAAAGGAAAGGCAACGTCAGGAGCCTGAAAATGAAGATGAGGCAGAAAATGAGGAAGAAGAGGAAGAGAATGAGGAGGAGGAAGAACACTCTGATAAGAATGAAGAAGAAGAGGATGAAGAAGAGGATGAAGATGAAGAAGAGGTAGAGAATGAGGATGAAGAAGAGGAAGAGGACGAGGATGAGGAAAACAGGGAGGACGACGACGAGGATGAAGATACTGATGGGGATGAGGATGATGATGATGATGATAACAATGACGGGAATGGAACTGAAAAGGGTGATAAGATTGACAATACGGGTAAAAGTGGTGATGAGTCTAACAAGGGTGAAGGTGATAAAGAAACTGAGAAAGGTGATGAGGAAGAACAAGAAAGCGTTGGAGGAACAAAAGAAAATACTATGGATGCTACTGTCTCAGAACCTCAGAATACAGACACAGGTATGTCTATTGAACCGGTATCTACTACTGTCTCTCTTATAGAACATGTAGAACATATGCATGAAGACGAACCTACAATGTCTATGCCCGAAGAAGAAATTCCAGTCTCAGAAGCACAACCAACCACACCTCCTGTAGATCAGCATTCTTCCGACATGGAAGTTGAGGACTTCAGTTTACCAGAACCGACTTTTGCTGAATCTGTTATGATAGACGAGAGTGTACAGGAGCAACTCTGGCTTACCAATGCATCTCCATAACATCCTTTCGATTCAGCAACATAGATCGAGCTTACTAACTTCCTCAACAATCCAATCGATTTCTCAGCTTTTCTAAGGCACACTCACGGGAAATCTAGAATGACTCCGTATCTTCTCACAATGACAGCCGCAGATGTGAATTTATTTGACTCAATGAAGATCGGCAACAATAAGGCTGAATATCACATCAATGAGCTTGCAAAGGCCATGAAAGCGACAACTGCCAGGATTTAGACTCCAGTATTACAGCCTCTCACACCTACAGTTATTGCCGGTTAGTATTCCTATGGAACATTTTGTATGTCATGATCTTGAGTATCTAGAAAACGTTGCAAAGAAATACGCTACCTCACTTACCATGGTTAAGGCTATAAATCTGGAGAATGTACCGTGGATTGAAGACAAAGTACCCGATGCTATCTGGCGAAGAGAGTTGTTAGAAGTCTACGACCCCTACGCAAAACATAGAGTTTGTCATTGGAATTTAAAGAAGCGATTAGCGTGCAAACACTTCAATAAAGAAAAACCCGGGTCTCTTATCACCTCAGATCATAGAATCATGAGTATCCAAGGAGTCACCACTAGGACGATACTCGGTTATGCGTACTTAACTCAAATCCGGTTCAAACGCACTGACAAGAAAGAATACAACATCGAAGAAATCGACCTACAGTACCTTCGCCTTGAAGACATTGAAGACTTTCTTCTGATACTGGCTCAAGAAAAGGTTGCTCACTTGGACACTGACGAAGTCATAGCATAAGTTCCAACATTCGTCAATTTACACGCAAGATCGTCATCAAAAATCGGGTAGAAGATCTTCAACTGGGTGTGGAGAGTTACCAACAACAACTAAACTTGCAACATCCTCACACAACCCCGCTCAATCAATACCACAACAGTAAATTGCCTTACATGGGGACTCTGAAACTAGAAGTAGGAATTTTTATCCGAACGCGACAGGAGTGATGCAATATATGAGATTTTCTGAACTGCATAAATTCAGTGATGGCACACTCAAAAAAGTTCGTGATGACCTGCTAGTTCTCAATGAAAAACTACCACTTCCAGTCGTTACCTACACATGGACAGATCAATGCAAGAGAAGTGCCAACTACGTGATCAAGAAGATCGAGGCAACATTACAGAAGCGCCGGTTAATAAGAAGTGTGGAACGATTAGTAGGTGGAAGACTATATGGAGCTCACCACAAGCAAACGGAACGATCTATTAAATTAAAGATCGTCTTGTATTAGGTCAACTCCATATGTCTATTACTGTGAATATGTCAATATATGTACAATAGGCTTTTGTGGTGTGTTGTAGTGTGAAAGTATGATATTTTTCAAGAATTTCTCACGAGATTCTAAATCTTTCAAAACATATCGTACTCAAACACTACAACTATCCCTCATTAATTTGAGGGGGAGCAATAATATGTTCTATGGCTAACAACCAATTTCAATTTGTTACCCAAAGACCGGTTAATCCATTAATATACAAAATATTGATGGTTAACATTTTGGATAAGGGGAGAAAATAGGATTAAGCAGACTTGTTAATATATTTGGCTAAAGATCAAAAAGTACTTAACAAATTTCCAACTTAATATGTGTATTGCACATGTTAAGGGGAGCATTTTTGTTGCCTAAAACACTAAGGTACAAAATCATTTGATATTTATATCACAAGTACCTTAGTGAATTTTTTCAAAGGAATTTTCATGGTGACATGTACTTACCAAAAACACTATTGATTCACGACGATTGTGGTGACAAAAGGGTGGTAGGATTAGGTACAAGTCCAATGATTCTTCCAGAACCGGCGGAATCTTCCCAAGGACAATCCCATAGCTAGAAATAGAAGTCCTTAGGATAGATGGGGAATAGATTGTAAACGTAGCAGAATGCGGACCAAGTAGTTAAGCTATCACTAGAACAATCACAACAAGGTGCTAGTTATGACGTATTGGTAAGCATTGAAGGGGTTGAAGAATAAAAAAGAATTGTAAAGATAAAGGGTGTAAAGAAAGAAGCCCTCCTTACAACTTAGGCAGAAACCGGGTCAACACATCTTGAAGACTTTAAAGTATCATGGACCCAGTGATGCGATGCACAATCCCTCCCAGCTAACTCAAATATCTCTCAAAAGATATTTGTTTTAATGTCACGAGATCATCAAAAGTCTCATTAGGACACAAATTTAAAAAGAAATATTTTTTTATGAGTCCTACGCAGTATTCTTGTAATATTGCCAGAACATCTGAGTGATACAAAAGTATTACCATGAAGATGGAAATTCTGCTTGAGCCAACATCAAACAAGCTCATGGTAGGTGACACGTGCGGTTCTTTAAGAACTAATCTTGTGATAACTGGAAAGAAACAATGGTTTTACTCTTAATTGAGATTAAACTTGTTCCATGGCCTCTACGGATTATCTAAGTGATCTTACCAGAACACTCAGAGTGACACTCTTTAGTGTTCACAGTGAAGAGAGGAAATCCTTCTAGTGTCAACATCAAACAGCACTGCGGTAGGTGACAAGCAAGATTCTATCAGAATCAAGCTCGTGACAACTGGAAAGCAACAATGGTGAAAATCTTAATTGAAATTCACTTGTTCCAGGATTCATGAATTGACAGATTCAATCATACGGATTTTATAATCCAAATGATTCACTCTTTATGTTCGCAGTCAGCTTTGGACGGTCGAATAAAGAGAACGGGTTTACCCGCGAAATCTTGTCAAGGATATCTTTAATTAGAGATACCTGTCACAAGTACGATATTTATTATAGTCTAACGGTCTTCACCGACCGGAGGTAAAATGATACCGAATTAGAATAAAATGTGAAATCCATTTTATTCGTGTCTTATTATGTTGCTGCATTTGAAAACGGTGGTGTTGCGGTGTACCACCTGAAGTCGTCCTCACATACTTATTCCTTTTGCATCAAATATTTCAGCAAATTCAAGAAAGTATGACCTAAAAGTCTTCCGCTGTATCAACTCTGAAACTTTCAAGAATTCAACAAAGGATAGGTGATGAGACTGCTTTTATACATAGTCTCATCGTCCAAAAAGGGCTTTAAATGTATTAAATATCATGAAAATACCCAAATATATGCTTGTGTTTATTGCTTGTGTTTGTTTGTTGTGTATTTTAGGTACGGATATTGAGAAAATGACAAAATATCACAAGAATCATGCAAAAACGAACACGAGAAACGAAGCCGCACATTGAACCAAGCCCTAATGAAGAATTTTCCAAAGAAAACCCTTGAAGATTTGAAGATTTATGAAGAAGGGTCCTCTAATATTGAAGAATTGACACTTTATACCCTTGTATCTTCATAATTACAAGATTGGTCCCTAAAGTATATCAAAATTGCAAAAGAACCCTTGACTTTGAAGACTTGGCAAGAATGGTCCCTCAAAAATGAAGACTTGTCATTTTCAGTCCTCCAAAATGTCAATCATACAAGTCAAGACCATAATCCTTGAAGAAAATACCAAATCAGTCCTTCAAGAATCAAGAATTGGCAAGAAATACCCCTGAATTCACTTTACAAAACTTTTTGGGGCAAAAGTGTGAAAAGAGAAACTTCAATAACAAAGGAAATGAAGTTTAGCCGGATTTATTAACAAATGAAAGGATTATTAAAGGTGAGGGGTTTAACCTGGCAGACAACACAAGTTACATAGACCAGTATCATGGTGACACGTGCCCTACTCAACCAAATCCACCAATCAGCTTCACCCATCCCTATACATCACCATCCCACTCACCAGATTAACTAATTAATTAATTAGTTAGTTAAATTACGCGCCTAACACTTATTTAGAAACGAATACAGATTAAACACCATGTTCTTGGTGTTCTTCACAAAATTGGGGTTTCTTAATCCTGTTGAAATTAGACCCTAAGATTGTCCAGATTTATGATTAAGGTGACCTTAATCACATCCCAACTTTAAAATGGTCTTCCACATCACCACCCAGCTCACAAGATTCCCCTGTTTTTCACCTTTGGACAAGAAGACAAGAATGGGCCAGTGATCCAACCATCCTCATTCCAGCTTACATTTTAAGCTTGATATACACCCTTTGATCAACTTTTCACATGCCAGCTACAAAAAGACGTCAAGAAAATGTCACACGATCTTCAAATTTCAAAACCCTTCAAGGGTATTTCTAGAAGAACACAGCTTAGGGTTTTCAGATTTTTAGGTTACAAAGGCCATGTACACCCTCTATATAAAGGGTATAGGGCCTCACGTTTACATTTGCTCTTGAATTTTCCTTGGTTCACAAATCTGTAAAATATATTCATCTTAATGAAATGTGTTTGAATTTGGTGAAGAAAGCTCTAGTGTCATTCTTATTATCTGTTTCTTATTGTTGAATGTTTATTGTTCTTGAATCCTAAACCTGTTTTCAAAAGGAGTGTGCAAAAGTTTGCACATTTTCCATTTTTCTTTATATTTTGCTAAGTCTTGTTCAAACCTTGGAATTCTTGGGCTATAAAGCTGATCACAGCATCCTGATATTAAGTTATCAAGGTGTGGTGAAGCCTATAACTTAGGGATAATCAAGTGTGGGGAACTAAGGTTGCATTAATCAAGAAGTTTTCATCTTTCTGTTTTGATATTTGTGCTCTTAACTTTGTTGAATCTTAGCAGGCTTATTTGTGGAAGCTTGTGCTTGTTCTTGCTAGCACATAAGCTCAAAATTCGTGGGTGTGGATGTACATCCATGAGGTACACATCATTCTACTCAAATTCTGAATAAATCTTGGATTTTTGGTGAATTTGTGTGTCACTTGTGTTCTTGTTGATTTTATGGTCTAACCTTGCTCTAATCTGCTTAATATATCTGTTATTGTGCTTATTTGGGCTTGGGTGGTCTTGGATAACACTTTTGATTTGAAAATTTTGGAATTGAAAAGTTAAAAGGGTGTTTGGGATTACCTGTTTCAGATCATAAGTAGTTATTGTGTTTGTGGAAAGTGTTGTTTGTGCTTTGTATCTGCTATATACTTGGTTGAGAGTTATTTACTACAAGTTATCAGGTTTAAAACCTCAAATCAAACATTGTGCTATATCTCATTGAATTTAACTGTTTTTGGCCTAAGATTTTGGTAATATCTAGAATATATGCATTCTTAGCTTAAAAGGCTGTTAAGTCCTTGTTTATACAACATATGTGATAGATCTGAGTGATTGAATTTGGCTTGTTGGTCAAGTGCATCAGCAAAAGTAAAATCTGCTTGTGTTAGTGTTCATCAATAACCTGTTTTTGCTTGAATCTTGATTTAGGCTTTGAGCCATTGCATGAAACCTGTTTAAACTTGTTTATTTAAGTTTATTATAGCTTGTGTATGATTTTGGTGCAATTTGGTTGGCTGAACTTTGCTAAAACATCTTATAAGTGCTTAACTGCTTATTTGTTCATCTCTGGTGCATATCTGGTGATGTTTTATTAAACTGTACTAATTGGCTGTTAGTGATTGTGCTTTCTTTGTTGTGATTGACTCCTTATGATCCACTGATCATTTGGGTGCCTTTTTGTAACTTGAATCTCCAAAAAAAAGTCACTAAAGACAAAAAGTCAAACAAGTCAAGAAGTGGAAAAATTTTCCACTACTCAGACATCAAAACTAGCCCCTGCTAGTGTTAATTTGCAGTTAGCTTATTAATAAGCCATATTGGCTTATCCAGAACTGCAACAACTTATTTTTTGTGATCAATCTTCCTCATTTGACCGATTTTTTTTAACTGGAGCTTATTAGACTTTGACTTTGACTTTTTGCTAGAAAACCAACTCAATTGACTTTTTCATAAGTGCTTATTTGCTTATTTCAGCTTATTTAGTGAACTTATTTCAAAAGCTTTTAAATGACTTAACTAAGACAAAATGATAGTTGAGTTTTTACGTCTTTTAGGAAAAAGAGCGTAATTAGGGTAAGTATTAACAAATGATTTAGGAAAACCACGAGTTATGAGCCAAAGTGGGGATCGTTCTCAAGGAGGCTAGTGCATTGTGTAGAGAGATGATTAACTTTGTGATTTAATTTATTATGATAGAAAATAGAAATGAGATTAGAAGAGAGTGACGGTTACGATGACAAGTTAAACTAGAATGATAAAGTCGTACACGTAAAACCGTAAAAAGTACCAAAATTAAAAATTTACTCTAAAAATTCCTAGAAAATTGCAATAAATCCTAGATAATGTATTAAGAGTTTACAAAAAATCAAAAATCACCCAAACCTTTTATTTAGTTAAATAATAATTTTTTAATACTAATTAAAGCCCAAAAAATCAATTTAATGAATAAAAAGCCCAAAATGAGATTTATCACTTTGTAAACCTCTAAAATACCCTAACTTAATTTAAAACTATTTTTGAAAATTTTAAAAATAATAAATACTATTTAAAAACAATTAAAAACTATAAAAACTTAAAATATTTATAAAAATTATTCTAAGAACAATAAAAATATTCCAAAAGTTGTAATATTCCAAACATTATGTATTTAACCTAAGCAAAATATAAAAACCTAAAAAATCTAAATTTTGAAATTTAATTATAAAATAATATTAAAATAATATTAAAAATCCAAAAATTATAAAAATTTCTAAAAAGTTACAAACTAGTTTATTTTAACCTAATTAAACAGAAAATGAATTTGAAATACCAAAAATGCCCCTATTAGGCCTTCAAATGGGCCAAATACCCAAACAGATCCTTAATGGGCTTAATATTGGGCCCAATAAGAAAAAGTCCTCAAAAATGGCCCAAAAGCTCTAGTCAAGCTTAAAATTTAATTTTAAACACAATTTTCCAAAGGCCCAAAAGCTGAAAATGAGCTTAAGCTAGCTTATTTCAAAACAGCTTATTCTTAATGGGCTTTTTGGCCCATTAAGCTATAAGTTGATGCCATAAGCTAAGATTTTACCCACGTCCTTCTCTTGACCTAATTAGGCTATTTGCAAAAAGAAAATTGAAATAAGCTCAAGGAATAAGCCTGAAAATAAGCCAAAGCCGTCTTCACAAAACGACAAAATAGCCGTTTTTGAGTTCTAGACTATTTCAAGAGCTGATTCAAGTTGCAATAAGTCACAAATGGCTTAACTAAGCTTAATCAACAAAAAGATTTTCAATAAGTACCCTCAATAAGCTGAAATAAGCAATAAGCTAATTTTGAAAAAGACAAAATAGTTGTTTTCTAGTAAAAACTTAAAACCAAAAGCTGTAAACTTCTAGATTCACTTATAAGCTCAAAAGATTAAGACCTATTACAAAAAAATAAGTTGTTGCACATTGGAATAAGCCAGAATGACTTATTAATAAGCTGAACACAAATTATAACTAGCAGTGGCTAGAAGCAGGGGAAAGGAGTTCCCACTGCCTTGACTTTTTGACTTGGCTTTTTAAAGAGTTTCACTTGGTATTTTTGGACAATCAAGGCACCCTTGTGATCAGTGAATCACAAGGAGTCAATATCAAGCAAATAAACACAAAATCACCCAGCCAATCAGTGTAGTTAATTCAATCTTTGCCCAGATGTGTTCCAGACAAGTAATAAGCAGGTCTGATGACAATAAGCTACTTTTTAGCTATTAAAAGCTAACCACAAGCCACCAAGTGCATACACAAGCTCAAAACAACTTATAGTAACACAGATTAACACATTTCATGCAACAAATCCAACAAAGGAACAAGATTCAAGCATATGCCGTTACTGATGAACAATGAAGAACACAAGAACTAAGTTTGCTGATGTACTTGACACAAAATCCAATTTCAAAGCCTCAGATCTATCACATATGTTGCATTAACAATGATTAAACACTTGTTAGCCCTAGGTTAACATGAAAACTAGGTGTGCACAAGATTTCAGAGCAAATCAACAACTTTTCAAGATTTTATAGCCAAATGTTTGATTTAGTGATTCAAGGCACAAAACTTGCATATATCAGAATACAAATACCTCAATATCAGATACACACTCAAACAATACCACAATTCCAACTCAAAATCACATAAACTTGAACCAATAGTCAATCCCAAACACCCTTTTAACTTTTTAAACTCAATTTTAAACAAGTAAAAGTCTTCTCAAGATTGATTTAAGCCCAGTTTAACATCATAACATACCACAAGTGAATCAACAACCAATTTGCAGGCACAAAAACACACTTATACCAGCAAAATCACAAAATCACATAAATACCAAAGATTAATCAGAAAGATGAGTTTTGAGAATTCAAACCTCCAAGATGCACATCCACACCTTGGAATCAATGAGCTGAGGTGCTAGCAAGAACAAGCACCAGCTTCCCCCTACTAAGAACAACAAGCAGGCCTAGCCAAAGGCTTGAGCCTAGGTTAGCACAAAATAAGGTAAAATAGGTGACAAAAGGGTCAAGTCTATGCAAGACTTAGGTTCCCACAAGGCCTGAATCTTCCCTTAAGGCCTCACCACCCCTTAATCAACCAAGATTAGGAGGCTATGATCACCCTTAAGCTCCAATAAGCAGGCTGTTGAACCACAAGCACTTAGCAAACCACTTGACTAAATTTTGAAACAAAAACATATAACCAAACTCCAATATTGTTAAAGCTAGTTGATTTGTGACTTATGTAACTTAAAGAAACACCTCAATGAACAATCCTCACCCAAGCACATGCCAAATTCTTGAACTCAGTCAAGAACAAAGGGACTCAATGTGGGACATGAAGTCACGAAGAGGCAAATATAACGAGAAGTCAAAGACTGCACGTGAAAGGACAAAAGAACATGCTCAAGCTAAAGCCCTATGGTTGTCAAACATATTCACAAAATGAAAAGAAAAGAAGAAAAGAGAAAACAACTACGAGCTCAAGACGAAGATTTAGTATATGCTAGGGTTAGGACTTTGTAATTTGGAGTGACCTCCCTTAGGGGGAGATTGTTGGAAATACGTTTTTGACGTATATTAGAAGTATCGGTCACTCCAACTATATTATTAAACGTTGTAGGCTCGTAGTTAGTAATTTACTTTATCTGTATTAATCACCTAGCCCATGGGAATGTCCATCTGTTGGAAGGCCCAAGCCCACTTAGGCTTGGGTATATAAACCCTTTCCTCTGATGGAAAGGGTGTTGGTTGTTTCATTTTTCATATAATTTACACATACTTTTGTCTCATCTCTCTCTCTCTAGTTTCTCTCTCTAGAAACAACAACCCTCTTGATAGATCTTAGATTATCTTGATTCCACAGACCTGGTGCAAAGTGAACTTGTGTGTTAGTTCCCATCATAGAGCAACTAGTGAATGGAGGACACTTAAGTTTCAACACATCTATCTCACACCTGTGGGATTGTGTGTTTGGACAGTGCCATTTAGTTCTTGCTTATTGAGTTAGAACTGTTACCCCTATGAAATTTATCCTTAAAGTCATGACTCTATTTATGAAGCTTTTGGTGAATGGAGGACACTTGAGTTCCTGTCTATCTACTTTGCACTAGCAAATGTGTGCATTTGGGTATTGCCATTTACCTTTTGCTTAATAAAGACAAGTCATGCCTTTTTGCAACTTCCCCCTGCTTTCGTTATACGTCCCCCTGTTTGTACATAATCCCCTTGTTTTTTAAAAGTTTCCTTTGTTTCACAATTGACCAATATGACCGTTACACTGCTTATAACCATTGGGCCTGTTTGTTACAACTTTGGTTAGGGAATATTTTAATCATTTTTAGAAGATATTTAAGCCGATTACTTCGGCAATTGGTTTCATTATTTTAATCCTTTGAAATCTCTTATGTATTTAACAAGTTTTCCTTCTAAATACTTCTCAAGTTGAAAATTTGGTCCAATCAAATTCTTTTAATTCGCCTATAAAAACTCAATTCCCTTAACGAACAGGCTCACCATTATTAAACGATCATATCCCACCTAACTTTTCAACAAAGCTTTAACTAAATCACAAAGAATTCAAATGACGTTGAAAATTACTGAGTATCACAACATGGTTTCTTTCTTGGAGAAACCTACTGATCATGCCGCATTCCATGAGGCTGTTGACTACCTTAAGGCTAGCTATTTCAGGTTAGCTTTAGCAATCAACCCTCTCATATATACCTCACATATTCAATAGTTTTGGTCTACTGCTAAGATCAAAAGAGTGAATGGAGAGGTTAGAATACAAAGCCAAGTAGATGGTCACTCCAAAGTGGCTACACTGGCCTCCATTCGGGACACTCTTGTCTTGAATGATGAGGATGGAGTGATTACCCTACATGAGGCTGAAATCTATGAAAATCTTTCTCTTTTGCGGTATAACATTGTTGAGGACTAAAGGTCAAAATTTTTCAAAGGACAATTTGCCCCTCACTATAAATTTTTAATTCACACCATTTTACAATGCCTAAGTTCAAAAACCACTGCTTTCAATGAATTTGTTAGCTATGTTGCCACTGAACTTGTGTGTTTGGCAACACGCCGAAAATATTGCTTTTCTCAAATGGTTTTAAATATGCTTAAAAATGTTAAAAGCACTGGAAAATTTTGTATGTACCCTAGATTTGTGGAGCGTTTATTGGATATGCACCAGCATGGGGCTATTAGACACAAACACTCTTTCATAACCTCATCACACACCCCCAAACTATTCACCACCCTCTTTCCTTCAACTCAAAATTTTTCTGGTAGAATCGTCCCTTTAACCCAACCCATGCTGGCTTTAATAAGAAGTAAAGCTTCTAGAAGACCTAGAGCAGCCCAAACCCCACTTCTTGATCCTACTATTTCTTCAACTGATTCCCCTGATAGTGGTTTACCCACTATAAACCCACTTTTTGAAAGAATGACCAAACCCAGGTTTGCTAAGACTCCCTTGCCTAGCAGATCTTCACATGAAGTAGAAAAGGAAGCTTCCATGGGTATGGAAAGGTTTGGGGGGAGGCTTCCACTATCGCCTCACACTCAATGTGTGAGCAGGACAGTGACATTATAGCTAAATCCTCTTTCCCACTCAATGATAACTTATTGAGGGAGAAATCCCCAAATAGGGTTGAGGGTAGTATGGAACCTTTATCTCTATCTGAATTAACAACTTTGTGTATGAGCTTGCAAAAGCATAATATACAACCTGTACAAACTGTCACACATCAAGGCCTAGTGATATCCAATCTAGAGTCTAGGCTTGCTACACTTGAGGGGAGGAGACACCCAAAATTAGTTCTTTCAACATATGAGGATGCTTCCAAAGGGGAGGAAGTTCCAAGACACATTCCAAGTACAAGTGAAACATGTGGAACAGAGTGGTTTGTATACCCAGGCTCACAAAATTTTGGAGGAAGGGGAGAGAAGGGGAGTGATAAGGGGAGTGCTACCAAGGACATTGCTGAGACACTTGTAAATATCAAAGGGACAAAAGCCCTTGCTACAACAGATCCCCCTACAAGCACAACTGTTCCCCATACTATTGTAAGTCCCCCTACTGCAACTTATTTTTCCCCGGCTAGTATTGTTTCCACTACACTAGAAAGTGTGGCTGCTACAAAGGCTACACCTACTCAGGGATACACAAGGCGTAGGAGACTACCAGCACAAAAAGGTATTGTCATTGGAAAGGCTGCTCCCAAAGCTACACCTGTAGTTGATCCAAAAGTAAAAGGGAATAGCATTTTAATTGAGCATCCAAAAAAGAAGCAAAAGTTCAAAACATCTATAGAATTAAGGGCAATAGCAGATAGTGATGCTATTCTGGTTCAACAAATGGTGGAAGAAGAACAAAGGGAGGAAATGGAAAGAAAAAGAAGAAGAGGCTCAACTTGATGTCTCTAAGTTAACCTTTTCTGATGATGAGCAGATAAATATAAATCCTAGGGAAATTAAAAGGGAGACTGAAATCATGCTCAGAGAATTAGATGAAAATATGCCAAAGATTGCAAAGTTTTTGGAGTATTAGGAAGAATGGAAGGTTACTGAGTCTTTGTAGTCTAGATACAAGTTGGTACATATGACTCTAAAATATCAAAGGGATATAAAGGAGATCAAAGAAATGCAGATAAAGAGAGACAAATATTTGAATTATGAAGCTGGAAGGAAGGCATATTACAAGGTTATGTTGAAAAGATTTAAAAGGTACAAAGATGTAGACTTTTCAGGTATGAATTTTGAAGATATAGAAAGAGAGGATCTTCCTATGATTAGAAAGAACACTGTAGAAAACTTCTTGGAAATGGGCTCAGCAGAAGAAGCTGAGTATATAAAAAAAAGAGATGAAATGATGAAAAAGGCCAGAGAAAACAAAAAAAGGAAGGCAGAGGCTACAGCAGATGGAAGTGGTACAACGGATGGAACTTATTCTCATGATACCACCAAGTAAAGAGTTGCCAAAATAATGAAAAGAATGGAGAAGCTTGGTGTCTTTACAAAACAGATAAAGGGCCAACTGATGAAGAAATAGAAAAATGCTTGGTATTGGAGGAGTCTGGTGACTTTGTGCCTGAAGCTTTGACAATGAAGTTTCCCATTGTCAAATATGAAGTTTATGAAGACAAGGGATGAGCTGGTGGAAATTGACTAGGATTGATTATACTTCTCAAACTTTCCAGCAGTTGAGTAACATGTTTCAAACCTTGGATAGAGAAAATCTAGATGATTTATAGAGGGTTTTGAAAGGTAAGTTTGGGAATAATCCTCCTACTCCATGGTCTGGTGTTGAGAAACACTGGGTGATGTGGTCAACCATGAAAAGGATGTTTGAAACTGAAGAAGGTGATTTGGCCTTTATGTATCAAGAGGGTGCCACTATGTTACATTGGAAGCTGTTTGCATCATCTGGTGTATATGAATTGGTTATGACAGGCTTCATTGCATATCTACTTTGTAACAGGTATTACCCACTCACACAAGAAATCTTAAACAAGATGGTAAATACTAATTTGTTGGTGGATAGCAAGAATCATGTTCCATATGAATTCTTTAGGTTTCTCTACACTTAAATTTTGCTAGAGAAGTAAGTTGGAAAAATCCTCATCTCTTGCAGCATTTATTCTAGAAACTTATCCTTTGGGGAAAACACAAATTTAGGGGAGGATAGTTGGGAATAAATGTCTTTGAAGTTCCCCCTACTACCTTGGTCAAGATCCCACTGTAAGAGATATTTTTCCCTGCTACCTGTATGAAGACAGTGGGATCTATTCCCACTATATGAAGTTAAAGGCCCTGCTTAGAAGATAAACATGGAATAAATTATTACGCGTTTCTGATTCATTAGTAGAATACTTTCCTAGTTTATCTCATAGTTATCTTGTATTAGGGTTCTTGTACTATAAAATGACTCTCTAGGATATTGTATTGATCATAACTTTCTATGTCATTTCATTTAGCTTTAAGGTTGTAAACCTTAATACCATTAAGGGTATTGTTGGAAATACGTTTTTACGTATTTAGGAAGATTCGGTCACTCCGACAATATATTAAGTAGTATCTCGTAGTCTAGATATCTTTTAATATATCAAACAAGGAAAATCCCGGTCCATGCTTGTATGGCCGGCCCAATTGTAAGCCCAAGCCCATCTTATGGGCTTGGTATATAAACCCTCTCCTTAGATGGAGAGGGTGTCATTTTCTCATACAGTACACATAGTAAAGTGTGTTTTCTTATTTTTTTCTCTCAAGTGTGTATGTGAAATCATCTATCTTTCTATCTCTTTGTCTCTCTAAAACATAAGCAAGATTTACATATCCTACAAATGGTATCAAGAGCCATGGGATGATTGTTTGGTTTTTGTGTTTGTGTTCTTGATTCACTCGCCCATTTTGATCCAAAATCACACAAACCAATTTTTTTTTTGTGTTTTTATGATTTAATCTTGATATACTTCATCTAGTTACTTGTTATAGTGATTTGGTATTGGTATTTTGGTTAAAAACACAAAATTTTTGGGTGTTTGATTCGTTTCTAGGCTTAAAATTCCGAATTTGTTGTGTACTATCCGAGAAAAGTGGTACTTTTGTCTCCATCGCAAAGTTGCCATCCATCACAAAGTAAGCAGGGTTCTTCATTGCGATCGAAAAAACCCTAGGGTGTCTACATTGCGATCGAAGAGTATTCCGATACCCCTTATTCCGACGTACATTGCGATCGTGGATTACGACGGAATTAAGGCTTATTCAAACGTCACTCTACCAAAATTTCATTTTCCATATTGCGATCAAGCATTGCGATAGACATTGCGATCAAGCATTACGACAAGTATTGCGATCAATCATTGCGACAGGTATTGCGATCAACCATTGCGACATGTATTACGATCAAGCATTGCGATAGGTATTCAGATAGACATTGCGACAGAACTTGTTTTGTGCATTCTGATAGGTATTGCGATCAAGTATTGCGATAGGTATTCAGACAGGAATTGCGACAGAACTTGTCTTGTGCATTCCGATAGAGTGACAAGATTTCCAAGATTTTTCAAAAACGTGTTTTTGAAAATTTTTAACAATCATGTGTAATTTTGTCTTGGAATTTTTGGTTTATAGAGAACATAATTTAGGGGATTTCAATATTATTTCTCGGCTTTAACACACAAAAACAAACACATTTACTTTCTCTCATTGTTCGATCAACGTTTGTAAATCTTAACTTATAGAAATGGAGTACACATCTCTTACGGATAAGTCCATCCTCTCGGGTACGGATAATCGTCCACCAATGTTGGTGAAGACTATGTATGAGGAATGGGCTTCATGAATGGAACTTTATATGTTGAACAAAGAAAATGGACATCTAATTTGGGCATCGGTGCTCAATGGACCATTGGTATATGGTACTGTGACGGAAGGTGCTATTACTCGTCCTCGCACAACGGGTGAACTAACTGGAGATGCTAAGATACAAGACAAGTGTGACAAACAAGCTACAAATATCATTCTCCAAGACCTTCCTTCAGATGTCTACAAACTCCTCAGTAAACATAAAGTTGCCAAAGAGTTATGGGATAGAATTCATGTTCTAATGCAAGGCACTTCGTTAACTAAAAAAGAACGAGAGTGTAAGCTTCATGATACTTTTGATAAGTTTGCTTATGTCCCAGGGGAGACCCTCAATGATTACTATCTGAGATTTACCCTATTGTTGAATGAGCTCAGTATCTATGGCATGGCAATTCCTACGTATCAATTGAACACCAAGTATTTGAACACTCTTCCTTCCGAATGGAAAAAGTACGTGACGGATGTTAAATTGGCTAAGGACTTGCATAACACCAATATGGATCAACTTCAAGCTTTTCTTCAACAACACGAATGCCATGTGATCAAGGCTCGGTTGTCTACACCTCAAGTTCATGATCCACTTGCCATGTATGCTTCTCAACAAAACATGGCTTATACTTATCAACAACCATCATACTTGCAGCAGCCACCACCACACAACTATCAGCAACCACAACAACCATCTTATCAACCACTAATGATGCCACAACAAGCATTTTAACAAAGTGTTCATCAACAATCTTTTCCACACACCATCACAAGCCAACACTTCTCCAATGGGCTATACTCCTCAGCAAGGATATTTTTCAATTGAAGCACAACCAGCACAAGCCATCTACTCCAATGAACTTCCACCAATCCAAGCACCGGTCTTTACTCCAAATGATACGCCAGCTGATGTTCTAAACCATCTCACCGCCTACTTGACAAAACTTGTTGCAACTAGAGGATTTCCACCAACAAACAATCAGTTACGCACCTTTTCAAATCCTCGACAACAAGTAATAAGTGTGAAAACACTTATCCTTTTACCACTTATTTCCAATAATAACTAGACCAAAACGTGTATTTTATGTCGTAAAAGTCGGAATTATGCGTGGTTTGTGTTTTTATTGTGTTTTAGGACCAAAAGATGAAAAAGGAAGAAAACACGGGCTTTCACGGGCTTTTATCGAAGAAAACGAGAAATGATGAAGTCAAAAGATCAAGAGTGCAAAAAGAACGGAAGTCCAAGGCCTATTCTGAAGATTTATCGAAGAAAAAGTCTAAAGACGGAAGTTTAATGAAGTCAAAGAACTCAAGTCTAAATAAGTGAAGAATTTATAAGACGAGTTTAATTAATCCCGAGACGACGTCGAGAAAAGTCGAAGAACTTAAAAGAAAACGAGAAGAAAAAAAGAGGAGGCAACACATGTACCTCCCCATTTCCCTATAAATACCCTCCTAAACACAATAGGAGGGTGGTTAGCTAGTTAGTTTTTTAATTTTTTTTCATTTTTCTTTTCTATTTTTTAGAGAGAAAGTTCTAACTTTCTCTCACTAAGTTTCATCTTTTATTTTTATCTTTCAAGATTAAGCTTTTGATTATCCTTGTATTTGGATTTCATTAATCAAGTTCAAGTTAAGCTTTTTGTTCATTAATCTCTTTCTACCTTTCTTGATTTTAGTTTACTTTTGGTCCGAAATATTTATGATCCGTGTTTGATCTTGATGTTTTCGTGATTAAAAAGTTAATCTTTTTATTCCTACATAAGTTTTCATACGGTTAAGCTTTAAGATCTTTGTGCTTATTGGCTTATTTGTATGTTTAGCTTATTTTTTTAAGTTTTCTTAAAAAGTTTCATCTTTTTATGGTTTGATATAAAAGATTGCTTATTTAAAGTTTGGAAAAGTTGTTATTCGTGCTTATTTAGTTTGTTTCATTACTGATTTGGTTAAGTCTTGGTGTGAGCTTATCAAACATAGCTTATAACTTGGCTTATTTTCTAATCACAAGGTAATCGGAAAAGGGTAAACCCTTTTCCGATTAGGCATTCCAATTAGCCCCTCTTTATTCCGATCACTTGATCGGATTAGGGTTTTTCTTTCCGATTTGATCACTAGTATTCCGATCACTAAGATCAGAAAGGGGTTTTATCATTCCGATTGAGATTTCTTTTGGATTCCGATTGCTATCTCTTTACACATTCCGATCTGAGGTGTTATTATTGATATTCCGATTGGAGTGGTTTTGCCTCATTCCGACAGCAAGTTTCTATTAATATTCCGATTGCATTTCCGATTAGGGTGCATTCCGACCAGTATTCCTTTTATGCATTCCGATCAGATTCCGATTAGAAGCATTCTGACGGGTTTAATTTCTTGTTTTTACAAAGTTTTCAAGTTTTTGATTCATTAAGTGTTCAAGTGACGGTGCAACCTATTCAGGGAAGGCAAAATTCATATGGACCTCCTACAAGGACCGTGAATGCTCAAGCTGTAAACTCTCAAGCTAATGGAAATGGAAGCACTGTTGGTCCACAAAATGTTGTGACTTGCTACAATTGTAGAGGACAAGGTCATATGGCTACGGAATGCACTCAGCCAAAAAGGAAAAGGGATTCAACGTGGTTTCGTCAGAAGATGTATTTGGTCGATGCTCAGTCTAAGGGAAAGATTTTGGATTCAGAAGAGTTAGCATTTCTTGTAGACCCAGGGGCAGCAGATAATGAAGGCATTGCAGTCGTTTCCACTTTTAATGCAGTTTATCAAGCAGATGATCTTGACGCACATGATTCGGATTGTGATGACATTCACTCTGTCCAAGCTGCTCTCGTTGCTAATCTCTCTCACTACGGTTCTGATGTCGTCAGTGAGGTACCAACCACATCTAATAATATTGATGATAACTAACATCAAGTTGGGCATGAAAATGACAACCTCGAACAGCATTCGGGAACTAGTAACTCAAATGATGTGGTACCCAATCCTACACATTTGAGTGAACCTCAACCAAATGCTACGACGGGTATGGAATCTTATGCTCAACATGATTTGGTCATGGTGCCTAAACATATTATTGATCAAATGCATATGTGTGACAATCCGTCAATTTAGTATTGATATTTTATTCTTAATATTTATTTGAAAATATTATTTTAATGTTACAATATGAACTCACATATTTTTGGGAAGAAATTTGGACTTACGTCTTGGAGTAGCATCGACTATGTCTAAACCGGAGGATTCAACGTTGCGTGCTTACGTTTACATACACCGTCTTTGGTGACAGTCTGACATTTCAGAAAATAAATTTATCCGTGAATATTATTTTGGAGTTTTAAATTTGTGTTAGTTCATAAACTCACAAATTTACGAGAAGAGATTAGGACTTACGATTTTATTTTAACGTCCTTTACGACTAAATCGGAAACCTTAGGATTACGTATTTACGTTTTCGAACTCCGTTTTTGATAAGACAATTTTTATTGGATTCGTTTTGTGACGTTGATTCATAATTTATAAAAACGTTTTTCGTAAAACGACCCGAGGGCACGCAAATCGAGGAAACTAGAATCGAAGAGTGCCCGTAAATAAGTGGGGATGAGACAAGTGGGACACTTGTCCCACCCTCAAAACCGGCCAAAACTAGCTACTTAACACCCATGAGGTGTCAAGTGTAGCTAACAAGCCTTACACATGTACTTTAGCTTACAAGTTAAGCTTCCACTAATTAAAACCACTAGCTAACACATACCATTCATTTACAACATGCAAAACAACTCAAGTTTCTCTCATCCTCTCTATTTGGCCGTCCCATTTGCTCCACAAACACCACCATTCAAACAAAATTTAACCACAAAACATATGTTATAATTAACATATGTTAATCTCTATTCAAAAAGATGAAGATTGGTGCAACTTATAACATACAAGGAGGAGTATTCATGGTGTCTTGGGGCTGATTTTCCACAAGGTGATCATGAAGATTGATGGTCTTGAAGATGGTCTTGGCTATGCACAAGTTTCTCCATCAAAATCCATGTTTTGATCATAACCTACATCAACTTGGTGGTATAAAGATTGTCCTCCTCAACTTCTTGTTATTTTGATTATGTAAACATGTATTTTATTTCCTATTGTATATGTATATGATGATTATATGATGATAAAAATGTTATGTGGGGATTTGTTGTTGATAAACATGCTTAAAAAGATGAAAGACTATAAGAAACAAGGTTAAAATCTTGGTTAAATTTTATGGCTGTATAAAACAGTAAAGAACCATATGGTAAACTGATAAAATGATGAAGTAGAATGGATTTACAGTAAGTTATGGGTCTTGTACACATGTGAGAGTTGGCCATGCAATGGAATCATTGTAATGAGTGAGATATGATCAAAACAAGTTTAGGGTATAAATCTGAGGTTACTGTTTTGGACGATTTTTAGAAAATATTTATAAGATGATTCAATAGTAGCTATAGGAGAGTTAAATGTAGCACATATCATGTAGTTTATGTGATAAAAATTTGAGCTTCTATCTCCATATAGAACTCAAGATATGGCAGTTTTGGTGAAAGTGAAGATAAAAATCAGATTTTTGGAAATTAAAGAATAATACTATTATATAAGCACTCAAAATTTAATAGTATAAAATATAAATGAAAACCCACTAACTTATAAAACTTATTTATATAAATATTTAAAAGGGTAAATGAATGAATAACTTATATAAATGATAGTGAAATAATACTTATAAGTTATAAAACTATAAACATTGTTTTTACGACTTTTTCGGCTAATACCGTAAAAATTAACGTTTTTGTTAAATAAAACTTAGATGGTTGGACCCGTCTAATGAAAACTTTATAAAACTTATATACTGATATATAGACATGTATAACAAGTAAAAACCGATAAAACCCGAACTATAAGAAATACGGACATTTACGAGCTAATTAAGCATATTGGACTAATAATTGGACTAAATAAGATAAAAACTTGTAAAAAGAACTCATTGGGCTTAACCCATTTGGGCCCAACATGGAAAGTATACATACTGATAAAATAAGTATAACAAGGATTAAAACAAGCTAAAGAACTTATAATAAGCTTATAGGACTTAAAACGTGTAAATAAGTAAAACTAGTAAACTAATATAAAAGTTATCGACATATAACACAAAAATGAGTAAACGAGAATATGTAAACCCACTTGATCATCATATATATATAATCATCATATGTATACATAATTGTTATTTTTATAAAGTCATTGGACATGAGTCTAAGACGAGTATTATTTGTCTAGGTTTCCGTGATTGAAGCACGTACCGTACGTCCGAATTGCCGATAACCCGCCTTCCCACATCAACGTGAGTTCATAGCCTCGCACTCTTTTAAATGTTTTTATAAATGTTTTATAAACCCGCGATGGAGATTACATGTTAGTTTTTATAAAATAGGACACCATTTGTCCCGATTGTTTGTTTATTGATTTTGGACCCGAATGATTGAATGACCCGATTGTATGACCCGATAAATGATTAAAGGACCCAATAGATGAAATTAAATGGATTATTAAAGTTAGGTTATGTCACTAAAAGTCCCATTAACATGAATTGTGAACTACCGGGATTTGGTAGACGCTTATGCATTTAATAGTACTATTTGGGGACGATCACCCCAGTTCGCGCCTTGACGGTTGATCCCCGTCGTGCCACATTGATTGGTAAGCGAATTTATGTATGAGAAGATTTCCATAGCGTGACCTTTGTGACGACACGCTACTTTAGATGGGCAAAATTTGTATCGGGTTAGCTATCCGTTTTGGTTTAGTAAGGTAACAATGTCATGCGGCTTATAATAATCCAAAAATTAACGAAATACTAATAGACGGTCCGAATTACGATGTATTGCCTGACTAGCAATACAGGGTCATACTATTGATATTATGTTCGTGTTTTGGTTTTCATAACCATATTCATATAACGGTTTTTATTTAATCTATACAACGTTGTAAAACGTATTGTATGATGTTTTTACGACATTGGCTCGTATAATGATTTTTAAGGCAAATGCCTATATTATGATTTTTGCTAAGGATTTGTATAAAATGATTTTGGCTATTTTATGGCCTATTAAAATGATTTGCACAAAATGATTTTCAGTAATAATTTTATACTGATATTATATTGATGGAATTTATTAAACTCTATGAATTCACTCGGCGTTATCGCTGACCTTTTCTTTTAACATGTTTTATCTCAGGTACTTGAAGGTAATTCTCGGGAAGACGACAAGAATTCATGGCCCGCACTCAAACAATATTTTCCATTCAAATACTTTGTAAAACTTTGTATGAAATAATATGACTTGGGACCGATGTAACTTTGATATTTATGAATGGAAATGATTTATTATTAAACGACGCGATTTTTATGCGTTGTCTATGATGTGAGTAATGTGCTATCCCGTAACACCAACTAGTCTTCCGCTGTACTGAGTTGTATAAACTTGGGGGTGTTACAGTTTGGTACCAGAGCTCTCGTTATAGAGAACGAAAGATTTTTAAAACCAAGGTTTTGAATAAAACATTTCAAAATCTTTTAACTATAAACATTTTTCTAAAAATGTCTAAAAATCTTTTGACTATAACGGTGCCGAAGAATTCTCGAGTTACCGACAAGGCCAGACTGAGAAGTGTTATTTTATATATATATAACTTGGATTATATATATATGATGTAATTTTATTATATGATTGTTTGATGATTATTTCTATATTTATACGAGGTATTTATACAACGTAGATTGTCACAAGTAACCCTAACTTCCCTAGTAAATTAATCGAAGCTATTCTCGTAGGAATTCTAGCTATCCTAGATCTAAACCAAGTTGTGGATAATTATGATCCCAACAAATGGTTGATATTCGTAGAAATGTAGATATTAGTTGATTGTGATATTGAAAAAGAATTGGCGAGATTAAATCTGATATCGATGTCATGACGATCTTTCCCTATAGAGTGGAGTTTGACAAAACGTTACCACCTAGAAAGATGTCATCTAATTCGTTGTCATCCAATTCTTAAAAATGAAATCGAAAGGGTGAATGTTGCAATTGAGGCTGTCATTGGAACCATTACCCAAAAGCCTCATGCCACTAATACCTTTTCGAGAAGTCTAATTGAATGTATGAGTCATTTCATACTAGTGACTCATTTGATAATTGTTGTTGTAAGAGCTATAGGATTGGAAATTAAGTATTGATCATAGTGAGCTTTTATTGCCCTTTTAAGGTGTAAGAATAAGGATGAAAGTATTGGAAAATGAGGTAGGATATCGCATTGAGTATAAATTGATTGAAAACTTGAATAATGTAAAATTTAACCTATATGGAATATGAGACTATTAAGAGGAAATTGTTAAGTTCTTTGATTGAATTATAAGATTTTAATTGATTGTAGGTTCGTGTTAAGTGTTGTTCCTAGGCCATTGTCCACTGACAAGGATGCCCAGTGTCCAAGAAATAAATTGAAGAAATCTTCTTCTGAATTGGGACCAATGGATCTTCCGGGACATATGGAACACCTAATGACTCTTGTAGATTAGTATTCAATGTGGTATCTTTTAAAAATAATCCCTAACTTAACTGAGATATCAGTTGGTAGGATGAGTTCTGAGAATTGTATGACATAGTGACACGTAATGTGTTAGGGTACAATTTTTACTTGTTTATGATTAATGAAAAGACTACCTTTGATTGCTAAATCCTACATGTATTGGTGTTATCTATCTTTTCTTGCTTCATCCTAATGCTCGCATTAGTGATGCAACCATTGAACAAGTACTCATCTTGAATTGAGTTACGTTGTGGATTATTCTTTTGAGTGCCATCGAGACCATGAACCTCATGATTATTTGGCTAAAGCTCATTCCCTATCATATTGTAGTTAAGATCTTGGTGAAAAACTCTTCATCACTCTTTTGCAGATCACACATTGTTTTTATAAAGTTAAAATGGTATCCTTTGAGAAAATTTAATTTTCATCACAATAAGGATTATTCAAAGTGAGATTTATAAGTGATTGATATCAAAATGAAGTTGTTTATGAGACGCTTTGGAAACTTAATTATTTCCATAACAAAGAAAACCTTTGTAAAGATATTCTTGATTCTTATTTAAGAATTAAGCATGTAAATGTTTTTTTTTTACCAAAGGTAAATTGCATTAAAACAAAAGAAAAGGTACAATGTCAAAAAACACAAAGACTAAGAAGCAAGGACAAACCCCTAAACTTCTAGCTTTGGCATCAAAAAACAAAATGCCCATGGACAATTCCCATGCTCATATCAACAAATACTAAAACAAAATAGCAACTAAATCCAATGTAGATAAAGCTACTAACTCCTATCAAAACTTAATCCCAATTGATGAGGACCAAGCTCCTGCTCTTCAATGGCACACCAAAAGAATCCATCACTTAGTTCAAGTAAGAGTCCTACTTCAGAATCCATGACAACCCTCAATACAATCCACAAAGGGAAAGTACCAAGAGCAGTCAATCCATCCCAATAGAACCTCTAACCAAAACTAAGTATAGGGAAAGCAAGCCATAATAAACCTGCATAAATTGCCATCTGAACAAGCAGAATCCATAGAGAGGTGCCAGTGTAGCACATCATATCTATTGCCTCCTCAAAACCCCTGTCTATGTAAAACCCAGTGGGAAACCATAAACAGGGGAAAGAGTACAACTAGATATGAATCCTCTCAAGATGCAATAACCAAAAATACCTATCAGCTCAACAATAAACAGATATCTGTTAATAAAGATAACATGGTGGACTAGGCATCAAAAATAACAGGTTTGGCAACTAAAAATTGTTCAAACAGGCAGTAAATGGGAGAAATGCACCATACCAAGCAAGACGGCACATCTTTCAGCACGCTCTAGTTGGCATAGTACACTTCCCCAAACACTACCCATAAGCCCACTAGTAGCACATCAAACCTCAACACAACCAATCCAGAAAGTCCTCCCCCAAGCTCACAAAAGAGAAGAGCTGAAATCATAACAAAGGTTAAATAACAAGGTAAATAATAACATAATTGATCTTACCATAAGTGAAAACCAAAGGAACTATGCCAAACCAACAAAGCAAGGCAGCAGCAACAGGTCTTCAACCAATAGTAATAATCAGGTGCAATGGACAATTGGAACCACCTTCTGTTACATTCCCAAAAACCCGTCCCACACTCGCCATCATCATCCATCAAATCATTAAAACCCTCATCATCAATAACCTTAAACTTATCCTTATTGACTATAGGAAAGTTCCAAATCTTTGAAGCCTCTAAAACTTCAGGAGTAGTCTTAATGCTAAGGCTTAAAATTCTCGTCCTGATAGAGTTACAAATGATGTTGAACAACTCATTCTCACTCCTAGATAAACCCTCAAACAATCTGACATTCCTCTCTTGCCAAATATAGTAAATAACAGCGCCAAGCATCAACCTTTGAATGACACTCCAAATTTTATTACTGGCAGCAACATTAACAAATCTAGAAATAACTTGAGCCCAATCATTCGACACATTATCTAATTTAACCAAGCATTTAAGCCTTTCCCATAGCCTTCTAGTAAAATGACAGTTAAAAAAGAGATGGCTATGAGAATCCTTACACTGTTTGCAAAAAGCGCAAGACATATCAGGAATATTCAACCATCTCGATAGTCTATCTTGAGTCTTAAGCCTCCCTTTCACAGCCAACCATAGAATAAAAGCATGACTTGGGACACATTGATTATACCAAACATGATCACACCATATGACACTAGCCGAATCATCTTGAATACCTTTCCAAACTTCAGAAACACTAAAGGCTTTAGTCATACCTTTTTTGTCCACCCAAATGGTTTCATCAGCAACATCCGGCTTTATATCGGGAACACTAATATTGCAAATCTCAACATACTTATCATTCCAATCGTCAGGCAGCTTCCAAGCTTTATCTTCAATAAGATCAGCAACTTTAACTTTCAAAGCAAAACTATCAGCAGCTAAAATGTTAGACCTAACCAAATTGCATAAGGGAGTTCCATTCCTCCAGTTATCAAACCAGAAAAAACAGTCATTCCCACTCCCAATTTTAACCCTGACAAACCTTCTGATAATATCTCTTGTGTAAAGAATTTGATTCCAGGTCCAAGAAGTACGTTTCCTGCTATTTGCAGACCAAACACTCTCACCCTTAAGCCACTTAGTTTTAACCCAACTAACCCAAATAGACTTTCTGTTAGTTAAAATACTCCATAAATGCTTGGCCATAAGAGAAACGTTGATGTCATAAAGAGACTTAAGGCCAAGGCCACCATCACTCTTCTTTTTACATACCTCTTTCCAAGAAATACTATGCTTATAACCTTGTTTCCCTTCCGCCATCCAAAGAAAAATCTTTAACAGCTTATCAACCTCATCACAAACAATTTTAGGCAGACTAAAAATGGAAGCCCAATAAGTACTAATAGAACAAAGGACTTAAGTCACAAGCTGCAATCCACCAGCAAACGATAACAATTTATTTCTCCAATCCCCAATCCTTTTCTTAATCTTATCTAAAAGAGTGTCACAATCATTTCTAGATAGCTTCCTAGCATCAAGGGGAATACCCAAATATTTGACAGGCAAACTTCCAACATTATAAGGCATAACCAACCTAATGTCATTTTGAACCCTACGATCAACATTCCCAAAGTAAACCGTACTTTTATTCATGCTTGGCCTTAGACCAGAAGCTAAACAGAATTCATCAAGGGCTCTACGTAAAACACAAGCAGAAATAAAATTACCGTGACAAAACATCACCAAATCATCCGCAAAGCACAAACTAACAATCTCAAGCTTCTCACAGCCCCAATGGTACTTGAACTTCTTTTCCTCCTTAATTTGTCTTTTAAGCATTAAAGTAAAAACTTCCATAACCATGGTAAACAAGTAGGGTGATATTGGATCACCCTGCCTGAGCCCACGACGGGCTTTAAAGAAACCATTAGATTCTCCGTTAACACTGATGGAGAAAGAAGCAGATTTCAGGCATATCATAATCCAACTTACCATAGTTTTATGCAGACCAAAATGGAGCAAAATGCCTTCAAGAAACTCCCAAGATACCGTATCATACGCCTTCTGGATGTCAATTTTAAAAGCACATCTAGGAGGTTTATGTTTGTTAAAATATCCACACATCAATTCTTGGTCAAGCATAATATTGTCACTAATTAACCTTCCTTCAACAAAAGCACTTTGATTAGCACTAATAGTATCCTTAAGAACTTCTTTCAATCTATTAGTGATAACCTTACTGATACATTTATAGGCAACATTGCAGCAAGCTATCGGCCTAAAATCAGTAACAAGACCTGGCAGATTACATTTAGGAATTAAAGATATAAGAGTAGTGTTAAGTTCACCCAACATCTTACCTTTTGCAAAGAATTCCTTTACTGCTATACAAACATCCTTGCCCACCACATCCCACGAAGACTTGAAGAACTTCGCTGTATAGCCATCTGGTCCTCGTGCCTTGTCATCATGGATATCAAACAGGGCAGTTTTAATTTCATCATTAGAGACCTCTCTGATCATATGAATAGCAGCAATAGAGTCCACTTTCTTAACAAACAGTTCATCAGGTTTCTCAATGGGAAAAACTTCATCACACGTACCGAGGAAATTCTGAAAATGATCAACAAAAACCTTGGCAACTTCATCACCAAAAAACTCCTTCCCATTAACATCTTTAACACTAATAATCCTACTTCTTTTCATCCTTCCTTTTATCATCTTGTGAAAATAAGCACTATTACGATCCCCTCATTTAACCATTCAATCTTAGCTTTCTACCTAAGAACCCTCTCTTCATCAAGAGCAGCACTTCTATACGCACTATTAAAAATCATCTCAACCTCTTTAAGAAACACACTGTTAGTATCAAAATCCAACTCAGCTTGGACTTTCTTCAGCTCAGTCCTAAGCATTTTGACTTTATCAAAAACATTCCCATTTCTCTTGTTCAAATTTCTAAGATGATACTTCATTGCTTTAAGTCTTCTAGCCAGAACAAACATAGCAAGACCATCCACATTTATACCCCAATGTTCCTTAACAATGTTATGAAATTCTTCCTTATGCGCCAAGTAATTCATAAATCTAAACGCACGCTTTCTACCTTTCTTAACATTATTAATGACCAAAACAGCAAGGCAGTGATCAGAAACAACATACGGAAGGAATCTAGCATAACTAATTTCAAATAACTCAATAAATTCAATGTTGCTCATTATTCTATCTAATTTCTTCATTATCCCATTTTCAGGATCTTTCCTTTTTTGAACCCAAGTAAAGAAAAATCCACTCATAGGCAAGTCTTCAATGCCTAACCCATCAATACATTCCCTGAAATCCTGCATCCTATGATTTTTATTAAAATCACCCTTAGAATGTTCAGTAGAACTAAGGATAACATTAAAATCTCCTAAGAGAACCCAAGGCTTCTGATTAATAAAAACAGCATGATTTTGAAGATTACTCCAAAGTTTGCTCCTATCATTAGGCGTTACTTCACCATAAACAAAAGAAATAAAAAATTTCCTACTGTCATGGATAAGAGTCACCTCAAAGTGCATAACCTGGTCACTAAAAGACAACATAACAGCATGAATATCAGCGGTATCCCATCCCACACAAATTTTGCATCCCTTAGGACTCTCGATAGAGTTAGAAACCCACTCCCATTGACCAAACACATTCTCACAAACAGAAGTCACTTTCTTCTTACAAAGTTGAGTTTCAATAACCGCACACATTTTTAAATTATTCTCACTAATTAATAATTTGATTTCATCTTGCTTAGAGGTGTTAGACATACCTCTAATGTTCCACGCAACAATTTTAATATCCATTAACATAGAGAAGATGAGGCACCATTACCCTCTTTTGATGCATCATCCATACTAGACTCACCCGGGCCTGAGACAGTATCTTGGACCATGAATTCAGCATGTGCAGAAGGATCGTTACTAACTTCCTCCACCATTGCATCTACATACTTAGAAACATCCTCTATATTCTTCTAAGCAATCTTAGCCTTGTAATATTTAACCATACCAGTAGACCACTTATCCTTAACCTCATCCGAGAAATGATGACCCGACAAACAGAAAAGATCCACTTCAGCCATTTGTCTCATCGACACCAAATCAAGGACTCTTTGTTTTCCACTCTTAATCGCATTCTCATAAACCACAGTGAAAGCTTGACTTTGAGACACACCCGTTTTTTGCATTTCTTCATCAACATTCTTCTTGGCATGTTCAAAAGCATTAAACTCAGCACTTCAATTACATGCATCAATCTCAATTGATAAGTCATTGATTTTCTTCGTTACTTCTTCAACTTTCTTCTTCTTTATAACAAAATCACGCCTCTCTTTATAATAACCTTGAACTTCCGTAGGCCATTCCATAACTACCTTATCATCAATTTGTTGACCTATATCACAAGCAACATCAATATTAATCTTAAGATTTTGTAAATCTTGTTCTTGAATATCTGCAACTCCTCCTTCCGACAAAGCATTAAACCTGTTCTCAACCTTAAAATTCTTGCAAGCAATTACCTTGACATTCCCAACATCCACTTTCTTCTGCTTCTTACTTCCTTCTACCTCAGATGTCTTGGTGTTATCATTACTCTTTGCAGAAACAGGAACAAAAACCCAATCCTTACTATCTTGATTACCATTCATACCTCCACGACCATTAGCACCCCCTCTTCCACGGCCATTCATTCCACCTCTAGCCGAAGAATTACTCCCTCTAGATCTATTAAAACCACCTCTAGCATAATATGAAGTATTAACCGGAGCTTGATTAGATTGGGCTTTAGCAGGAACCGTAACATTGCTCACAATTCTTCTATTAGAAACCGACTGCCATCCTTCATTACCATTACCACTCACATTAACTCCATTGTTACTCATAACTTTCGGCACTTGAGTCTCAGCCTTCTCAGCATCACTAATCACTCTATTCTTACATCCCATGAAACTATGACCAAACACCTTGCAATGACTACACACCGGAGGTTGCCACGCATATTCAACCTTCAACTCCATACTTCTTCCAAGATCATTATACCAAATCTCAATCTTATCTAAAATGCCATCCGCTGCATCCACTTCAACCAAAACTCTAGCAAATGTCGCTGTCCCATTACCTTTCTCACACATAGCAGTTGTTACCTTATCCATCACAATGGGAGTTCCTAACCTACTAGCAATTCTGCTAATACCTTCATTATTCCAGGCTTCTAACGGTATGTTGAAAATCTTCACCCATAATGGTACTCTACTCGGTTCTGGCTTATCAAAGCAAATACCAGCAGTCCAACATTGAACAAACAATGGCTTCTGATCAACGAGCCACGGGCCATTCTCAATCACAGTTTGTAGACCATCCTCAGATTTAAACTTGAAAAAGTATAACACTTCATTGACAATAATATCCTCAAGCTGATACGCCCTCCACATTCTCCTTAAATGACTTACAATCTCCCTATGACTCATCTTAAAACCAACAAAATACCCAACAACAGTGAGCCCCCACCTCTTACTGCCTTCACTAATAACCGGGTCCATATCAACCATTTTCCTACCCTCCTTATTCACAATACATTGAAATTTCCTAAGCTTGTTATCATAAGTAGACTCCGTCCCTTTAACCGCATTACTAAAAGAAACAGCACTCTTAAAGTTACTCTTACTAGACGAAGAATCTCCTTGCATCACAACCCCTTGCATACCCTGAACACCAACATTGCTACCACTAGCACCATCACCAATACTTACGTCATTACCATTGTTAACCTTACTACCACTAGCACCATTACCATTTAAAACCACCTTATCCTTACTGCTATTGATCTTACTACCATCATTAATACCCACAACAGTAATATTAGGCAAATTAGGAGCAGAATTAACAACACTAGCACTACTAGCACCTTTACTACTAGCATATACACTATTTAATTCAGGAAACATATCATTCAAATTACCATTACCATTCAAAACTAAAGTAGTATCAACAAGCCCCACTTCAGCCTCAGCCATCACAACTTCATTCTTCTTACCCACATCAACAACAATACTCTCATCCCCAATAACCTTAGCTTCTTCATTGCTATCACCTTGAGATGCCCCCTTCTTAAAATTAACCTGAGAGGATGCTTGAGCCATGGTTTCAACTGAAACATGTTTCATAGTAACCCTAGGATCAGGATTCATAGTCCTAGTGGTTTTCATTGGTTTTAATGATGACTTAGGTGTCTTCTTCATAACATGGGAGCTCAACGGCGGAGGAACAACCGGCGCCGGTGAAGGGTTAACCACCGGGGGTGGATTAACCATGGGGTTTATGGGTGAATCAGACATGAATCATTTTATTTAGTACGAGGTTATGAAATGATTAAGAAATGGATTAAGGAATCGGATAATAAATGGGTAAGAGCCAAACAGTAAAACCCACTTAATAAAATGAATTTATTTTGGTGATTAAGAGAAATTTTATGGTAAAAAGTTATAGGGATTTGTAGATAATGAATAGGAGAACAAGGATCTAAAATAAAATTCAAGATCCCATGGTTGGATCAAGATTAGATGATGATTCTTAATAAAATACTTTAGGGTTTTTAAGTTAGAGAGAGAAAGTTTTAGCATGAAAATGTTTTTACTATAAACATGATGATAAAAATTTTGACGAACTGAGTATTGCATCGTTAATCTTGAAATTGTATATAGTTGCGCGCCTACATACAATTTAGAATGGACCATGCAAGACTGACTAGTAGTCACCATAAAACTAATGAATAAACACTACATTTTCTTTGAGAATTGTGAAAGATTACATTTTAATGAGATCTGCAAGAAGTGAAAAATAAGGACATAATGTTAGAGACATCTACATATGTGCCTGTAGCATCTATTCTTCTGAGTCGAATTTACTCATCTGTGGAAAATGTCTTATTTGACAATTGACAATTCTTTCTTGTCCAATTCTCCCGTAGTGAGATTCTTAGGAAAAGTATCTGATTACCAAGTGTTGATACCCGACTGGATGTATTGACGTTCTTATCATTTCTTTTGATTTGATTTCATTTGAATGACCTGGGTAACGATCCAAGGAGCTTTCGAATGCGTACTCAAATTATGAAAACATGGGATATATTCATATTCGTTAAATGTTTTCGTCTGTATCTGATTTGAAATTCTCTCCCATAGATTATGCGTTGACCTTACTCTTTAGATGATAGTTATGTCTCCAGATATCCTTGAATTTGTGAAGGATTATGAGTTATTATTAGTCTTTTGAGAAGTTCACATCTTATCAACGACAATAAAACTGGAAAGTTAGAAATACCAGTAGAATGGATTGATTGATTATGACATGACGAAAATGTCTTAATGGATGGCAACTCGAATAGAATTCCCCTAACTGATAAGATGTTGATTATCAAAACTGATCTAAATAATTCTTGATGGGTGACTTGAAATTATACCGCGAATGGTTGTGAATTAGTCATAGATATTATAATCTAGAAAGAACCTAATATGATTTTATTAAAAGATGTTTCTGTTATCTGAAACTTTAGTAAGTATTTGTTGATGAATTACCTAGACTTTCGCCATTTAAGGCAAGTAGGATTTGGTATTTTATTATATTCTCGGTGCTGCACCTGTGGCTTGTGCACTATACGTCAGCACCATATGAATTTAAGGAATTACCGTACAACTGAGAGAGTTGTCGGAGAAAGATTTTAATATACCAAGCCTGTCATCATGAAGAGCTATGGTGTTATCATTCCTTATATTTATAGATTATTGTGACTAAGTAAATTGACAATCGAAAACGATATCCATAACTCGAAATGGAAGATTTGTTCGATCATTTACAAGGTTTTAACGTATGTTTTAAAGATTTGATCCACGACATGGTTATCATCAAACTTCGCATCTGCGAAAAAGATTATGTATTCCAATCACTACATTCGGTACTTGTAATGAACATTATGAGTTTCACGTGATGTCGTTTGGATTGACAATGCACATGTGGCATTCATGAATTTAGTAAATCACGTGTGTAGGCTGTAATTTGATAAATTCATGCTTGTGATCATTAAGGACCATTTGTTTGTTTATAAGAATAAGAATGAGTTAAAAATTAATTATAGATTGCTCTGAATTGGCTATGTACCTTGAATAATTAGCATGAGATTAAAGACTTAAACCTTTACATTATTGGACTATGTGATTAAAAAGATAATAGAATCTATACTAACTCTTCAAATTTAGAAGTCATTTAAGACTTTGGGTTATACTAAAAAAAAAAAAAAAAAAAAAGAAAGTGCAAATATATTTGGACAAATATTTTAACAAAGGATTTTAAAGGGATTATTCCCTTATACACAGACCATTTAACTAAACTTCTGTTTAGGGGTAAATGTTTGTGTATACCTCAGGACAACTTAAGAAGGATTGAGGAAAACCATTTAAAACAGGACTTGAAATTTGAAACGATAATTTATGCTTTTCAAACTAAGAAAACTTTGACCAAAGTATAAACAAAGGTTTTTCGAACATTTATGGAATCTTATTAAATATTTTCGATAAATCAACAAAAATCTTGTTAATTAAATTCAAATTATTTTTTAACATTTTATATAATTGGTCGAACTAAGAAATTTAAAACTTTTACGTTTAGGCTTCACAAAAATTAACTAATAATTATTTAATTAATTATAATAATTATTGACGCTTTAGACGATGGATTGAGTAAAACGGATAAAAATGATAGTAAAGACGAAACTAAAACATAGAAGATATGAAGAAAGAATTTTGAATAAATACGGTTGTGATATTTATTTCATCAGGAAGGTGAACGTAATTACTGACGCATAATATAGAAAGAATATCTAAGTGAATTGTGGACATAATAATTACATCATCATGAGAATAATATAGATACTGACATATTATATAAAAAGGATAAAGAAACAATTAGGACATGTTCCTTAATAATGAAGGTGGAAAATAAAGTGCCGAACAATATAAAAAACGATGCTTGTAAGAAGGATAATATAGATGATAAAAAGGTTTCACGGCTAGTGTGAACTATTAGAATTAAAAAGCCGATGGCGTTAAATGTATAAAAGACCACATGTGATTGTCTAAATATGGAGGATTATGAGATATAGTTATGTTGGAATTTGTAAGTATAAGTATTATATGTATTTCATTTTTGACTAAAAGTATCCTTGTCTGAATAAGTTGTACTAATGACAATTCTGAAGGCAGACATCGCCTCATACATTAGTAAACGTCTAGCTATTGCAAAGGTCATCATCTGAATTTAATTCGATTTGGGTCATCGTCGACAGACTGACCAAATCTGCTAATATCATTCTCGTTAATGATAAATGCAAAAGAGTTATGTAAACATAGCATGCCTGTATCAATCATCTATATCAAGATCCTCGCTTCGCATCGAATTTCTAGAGATTTGCTCAGAAATCATTGAGAACGAACCTTGATGAGAGTACTATGTACCACCCCAAATCGAAGGGACGAGGTAAAGTAACGATACAAGGTAATATAAGTGTTGTTTTGTGTTTGAATGATTGACCTTTGGTAATGAACCATAAAATCGTTTTCCTTTGAAGAGATTATCATTGATAATTATCGTATTAGGATCGAGATCTAATCTTGTTAGGATCTAAATCTTAGAGCATCTGTAAGCAAGAGTTGAGATGAAGACACCCGACATACACCCATTGTGAGTTGGACATGTCTCTTAGGTTTAAGGTTTCCTATGATGGCGAACCTATCCTTGCAAAATACCCGACCCGCGAGATCTGAAATGAATATTGAAATTAGGATTTGATTATTGACAGCCGGTAGTGGGCAAGAGGTTATGTGAATGTGAAATGTAGATCTTGAAGTGCCAAATGGGTAGCAAAGTTATGCCACAATTTTTAAACTTGGAAAAATGAATTCATGATCTGACAAATCATAGGATATAAGTCCCCGTTGTATGGGACCATTGTGATGGTATAAAAGATTGGTTTGAAAGGCATATAAGCTGGATCTACCCTAGGACTTCAAAGACTGCGTGAATTATGTTTCGTATATCGAACTTGATGGAATATCTATCAAGTGAGAATCTGATTATTCTTAGTAGAGTTTAGATCAGCGAAAAGTTGCATTCATCAGAAACCCGTGAACATCATGGATAGAGAAAGTAAGTCAACATTAAGCCTGATCTTATTCCCGTAGTTATGTTTGATGAAACTCGCGTATTGTAACGAATTGCACTTGTGAGAAAAGACCGAATGTGGAGGAAATACCCACATGGCTTTAACTCTATAAGAAGCAAGTAGTAAGGTAAGATGATCTGTGAGGTCAAAGATCATGTTTAGGGGTAAATGCTGTGGCAATCCGTCAATTTAGGATTGATATTTTATTCTCAATATTTATTTGAAAATATTATTTTAATGTTACAATATGAACTCACATATTTTTGGGAATAAATTTGGACTTACGTCTTGGAGTAGCATCGACTACGTCTAAACCGGAGGATTCAACGTTACGTGCTTACGTTTACATACACCGTCTTTGGTGACACTCCGACATTTCAGAAAATAAATTTATCCGTGAATATTATTTAGGAGTTTTAAATTTGTGTTAGTTCATAAACTAACAAATTTACGAGAAGAGATTAGGACTTACGATTTTATTTTAACGTCCTTTACGACTAAACCGGAAACCTTAGGATTACGTATTTACGTTTTCGAACTCCGTTTTTGATAAGACAATTTTTATTGGATTCGTTTTGTGACGTTGATTCATAATTTAAAAAAACATTTTTCGTAAAACGACCCGAGGGCACGCAAATCGAGGAAACTAGAATCGAGGAGTGCCCGTAAATAAGTGGGGATGAGACAAGTGGGACACTTGTCCCACCCCCAAAACCGGCCAAAACTAGCTACTTAACACCCATGAGGTGTCAAGTGTAGCTAACAAGCCTTACACATGTACTTTAGCTTACAAGTTAAGCTTCCACTAACTAAAACCACTAGCTAACACATACCATTCATTTACAACATGCAAAACAACTCAAGTTTCTCTCATCCTCTCTATTTGGCCGTCCCATTTGCTCCACAAACACCACCATTCATACAAAATTTAACCACAAAACATATGTTATAATTAACATATGTTAATCTCCATTCAAAAAGATGAAGATTGGTGAAACTTATAACATCCAAGGAGGAGTATTCATGGTGTCTTGGGGCTGATTTTCCACAAGGTGATCATGAAGATTGATGGTCTTGAAGATGGTCTTGGCTATGCACAAGTTTCTCCATCAAAATCCATGTTTTGATCATAACCTACATCAACTTGGTGGTATAAAGATTGTCCTCCTCAACTTCTTGTTATTTTGATTATGTAAACATGTATTTTATTTCTTATTGTATATGTATATGATGATTATATGATGATAAAAATGTTATGTGGGGATTTGTTGTTGATAAACATGCTTAAAAAGATGAAAGACTATAAGAAACAAGGTTAAAATCTTGGTTAAATTTGATGGCTGTATAAAACAGTAAAGAACCATATGGTAAACTGATAAAATGATGAAGTAGAATGGATTTACAGTAAGTTATGGGTCTTGTACACATGTGAGAGTTGTCCATGCAATGGAATCATTGTAATGAGTGAGATATGATCAAAACAAGTTTAGGGTATAAATCTGAGATTACTGTTTTGGAAGATTTTTAGAAAATATTTAGAAGATGATTCAACAGTAGCTATAGAAGAGTTAAATGTAGCACATATCATGTAGTTTATGTGATAAAAATTTGAGCTACTATCTCCATATAGAACTCAAGATATGGCAGTTTTGGTGAAAGTGAAGATAAAAATCAGATTTTTGGAAATTAAAGAATAATACTATTATATAAGCACTCAAAATTTAATAGTATAAAATATAAATGAAAACCCACTAACTTATAAAACTTATTTATATAAATATGTAAAAGGGTAAATGAATGAATCACTTATATAAATGGTAGTGAAATAATAATTATAAGTTATAAAACTATAAACATTGTTTTTACGACTTTTTCGGCTAATACCGTAAAAATTAACGTTTTTGTTAAATAAAACTTAGATGGTTGGACCCGTCTAATGAAAACTTTATAAAACTTATATACTGATATATAGACATGTATAACAAGTAAAAACCGATAAAACCCGAACTATAAGAAATACGGACATTTACGAGCTAATTAAGCATATTGGACTAATAATTGGACTAAATAAGATAAAAACTTGTAAAAAGAACTCATTGGGCTTAACCCATTTGGGCCCAACATGGAAAGTATACATACTGATAAAATAAGTATAACAAGGATTAAAACAAGCTAAATAACTTATAATAAGCTTATAGGACTTAAAACGTGTAAATAAGTAAAACTAGTAAACTAGTATAAAAGTTATCGACATATAACACAAAAATGAGTAAACGAGAATATGTAAACCCACTTGATCATCATATATATATAATCATCATATGTATACATAATTGTTATTTTTATAAAGTCATTGGACATGAGTCTAAGACGAGTATTATTTGTCTAGGTTTCCGTGATTGAAGCACGTACCGTACGTCCGAATTGCTGATAACCCGCCTTCCCACATCAACGTGAGTTCATAGCCTCGCACTCTTTTAAATGTTTTTATAAATGTTTTATAAACCCGCGTGGGAGATTACATGTTAGTTTTTATAAAATAGGACACCATTTTTTCCGATTGTTTGTTTATTGATTTTGGACTCGAATGATTCAATGACCCGATTGTATGACCCGATAAATGATTAAAGGACCCGATAGATGAAATTAAATGGATTATTAAAGTTAGGTTATGTCACTAAAAGTCCCATTAGCATGAATTGTGAACTACCGGGATTTGGTAGACGCTTATGCATTTAATAGTACTATTTGGGGACGATCACCCCAGTTCGCGCCTTGACGGTTGATCCCCGTCGTGCCACATTGATTGGTAAGCGAATTTATGTATGAGAAGATTTCCATAGCGTGACCTTTGTGACGATACGCTACTTTAGATGGGAAAAATTTGTATCGGGTTAGCTACCCGTTTTGGTTTAGTAAGGTAACAATGTCATGCGGCTTATAATAATCCAAAAATTAACGAAATACTAATAGACGCTCCGAATTACGATGTATTACCTGACTAGCAATACAGGGTCATACTATTGATATTATGTTCGTGTTTTGGTTTTCATAACCATATTCATATAACGGTTTTTATTTAATCTATACAATGTTGTAAAACGTATTGTATGATGTTTTTACGACATTGGCTCGTATAATGATTTTTAAGGCAAATGCCTATATTATGATTTTTGATAAGGATTTGTATAAAATGATTTTGGCTATTTTATGGCCTATTAAAATGATTTGTACAAAATGATTTTCAGTAATAATTTTATACTGATATTATATTGATGGAATTTATTAAACTCTATGAATTCAATCGGCGTTATCGCTGACCTTTTCTTTTAACATGTTTTATCTCAGGTACTTGAAGGTAATTCTCGGGAAGATGACAAGAATTCATGGCCCGCACTCAAACAATATTTTCCATTCAAATACTTTGTAAAACTTTGTATGAAATAATATGACTTGGGACCGATGTAACTTTGATATTTATGAATGGAAATGATTTATTATTAAACGACGCGATTTTTATGCGTTGTCTATGATGTGAGTAATGTGCTATCCCGTAACACCAACTAGTCTTCCGCTGTACTGAGTTGTATAAATTTGGGGGTGTTACAATATGGCTCTTAGACAATCCGTAGATACGAATTCGACCCTAACTGCTGAGCTTGCGTTGCATAAAGAAAAGGTCAAAACTTTTGACATGGTCCCTCAAGCAGAGAAAATAACATGTTCTGAATTTGACAAATTTCGTTTTTAAAATATTGAACACTTGAAATAAACAGAATCATTAAAAGCTAATACTTCCAATGAATTAAAAGCAAAAGAGTCGGTTGTCAATGATTCTCAGAAACTTAAAATGGATTTCGAAACTCTCGAGTCTAAAAAGTTTGAATCCGAAATTAATGCTACCAAAGTTCTTAAATTCAAAGAACAACAGCTTTTAAAACAATACACTTCCACAGAAAAGGTTCATCTTTTAACTAAATCGTTTAAAGAACTCGAATTTAAGAGTCTTCAAGATTTACCACCTAATCCCAGTTATGCAAAACAAGCTCAGGAATATATTCCGTGTCTTTATGATATGACCCAAATTGGCAAATCGAAAGAAGCACATTTTGTTCGTAGTACTGAGGAGACACAGTCACTTGCGAAAGAAACTCATTCTAAAATTCTTTCAAAATTCCATAAGCTTGATTATGATACGTATAATAAAGATCAATTTTCTAAAAAGACACGTATTCGCTTACAAAAGGAATTAGCTGAATTGATAGTTCTTGTGCCCCAAAGTTTGTCAAATGAAAACCCTCCTAGTACGTCTCCTACACTTGTCAAAACAGATTTAACAAAGTTAATTCTACCAGTAAGTAAGGCGTCCGTTAGCTTAAATGCGGTGCACCAACACTTAGCCGATTTTGACAAGGTCATTTTGGAACGTACGACGACTTCAGCCATAACGGAAGGTGAATGGAATTTTGAGCACACTAGAGCTGCGTTCCGAGAAGAAATTATTCCATTTGTAAACAATGTTAAAGCTTGTCTTAGTACTATTGATCAAGATTTGCTTTTGGAAATAGAAGAAGTTAGACGTGTTTTCAGTGAAATGGATGATGCTTATGAAAATAGTTTACTTGAAATAAAACGGGTTTCACTCCAAAATGATCAGCTTCTGAAGCAAGTGATGTCTCATGATATAGTTTCCGTCTGTGTGAATAAAAGTTTTGATAATGATTCTATTGTGCATAATGTTAAATCTATGGATAATGTGGTAGATAGTACTTGTCACCAATCTGACGCTGAATTTTTAAATCTTCAAGATTCTTATACATTGCTTTAAAATTTTTTTGATGAGATCCAAAAAAATTGTATTTCGCTTGAATGCAAGCAACAATTTATTCAAGAGATCTTTGAAACTTCATTCGAAGGTGTTAATATAGTTGAGGCAAATTTTCAAAAGAATTTTCGATTGACTTTACAATCAAAACAGCGTCAACCAAGTGACAAGGTTGCTAAATCATTGCCGATAGACATAGAGAAACCTAAGGAGCTTAATTGTGTGAACGTACTTGAGGCCGCTGAGAATTTAAAACTTAGCCTAGATAATCTAGTTTTCAAGATTTTGTCCAAAATTGATACCTTAAAATGGAATAATACACAACTCTTCGATTCAGTAAAGCCCGCATGTGCTAATACCACTACACAGAATCAATCTTGATTGAACAATTGAATCGAAAGTCGGCAGAAATATCTGATTTGAAGGAACAAATTTGTGATAAAAATCTGGCATTGGCTGAGTTAAAGGAAACACTTCGTACTCTAAAAGGTAAGAATGTTGTGGATAACACACCCACTTTCTCATCATCGTCCTCTAGTGCAATCAAAAGGAACCTTATAGCCGTCACACCGTTTAATAAGGGCCCTAGGACTAAACCATCTCAAAATTTGGTCACACAAGATAAGGCGGAATCAAAACCAGCTTATAATATTCCTGTGTTGCCTTCTACAGGAGTAAGCACCAATACTAAGGCTCAAAGATCTAAGCATAAAAGAAACAAGAAGAATGATAGGATCTTTCCCCCATCTAGTAGTTAAGTGAAGAAGAAAGTAGAATCCCATCCTACGAATGTTATTTCTGTTTTGATAAAAAGAATCATGTAGCTAAACCTAAAGACTCTGCGGTTGTGCAGCGTTCTAAGCCTACTGTGAATTCTAATTTGAAATGTTGGAATTGCAATGAATGTATGTTTTCTAGTCATCGTGTTTCTTGCCTTATTGACCATGTGAATGAGATGAATGCCCGGAAAAATGGTTTAGAATGGAAACCGACTTGGAAAGTGTTAACCCAAGTTGGTTGGATGTGGGCCCCACTGGTAGAACTTTCACTATAGTAGGAACTACGTGCCCTTTAACTAGGATCACTCACACTAAAGCAAAGAAAGCGTGCCCTTTAACTAGGAGTACCAAGGCTACCAAAACACAAGTGTATCCTTTAACTAGGAACACCAACACTATTGTAGGAACCAAGTGCCCTTTAAATAGGTCTACTCCCACTATAGTGCCCGCGAATAATCCAAAACCTAAGAAAGTTGGAACAGTAAAACCTGTTAGTGCTAAAACCCACATTAGAAAACGCAGGAAATCTAAGGGTCACACAAATTTTAGCAATTCTGATTATCTTATATCTATATCTGCTAACACTCCGGAACCAATAGTTTCCAATGCATTGTATACTGTTGTTATTAAAAATAGGTGGTCCAAATTGTTCTCTGGTATTTGGACTCTGGTTGCTCCAAGCATATGACCGGAGATCGCTCTCAGCTCAGAAATTTCGTCAGCAAGTTTCTTGGTACGGTTCGATTTGGAAATGATCATATTGCAAAGATAATGGGTTATGGTGAATATCATATTGGGAATGTTATAATTTCAAGAGTATATTATATGGAAGGTCTCGGTCACAACTTATTTTCTGTGGGACAATTTTGTGATGCAAACCTAGAAGTTGCTTTTCCAGAGCATACCTGCTTCATACGTAATTTGGAAGGGGTTGATTTATTGAAAGGTGCTCGAGGGAATAACTTGTATACTTTGTCTCTACAAGACATGATGGTCACTTCTCCCGTATGTCTTCTCTCCAAAGCATCAAAGACTAAGTCATGGTTATGGCATCGACGGTTATCTCATCTTAACTTTGACGCTATTAATCATTTGGCGAAAAATGAACTTGTTCGTGGTCTTCCTAAACTTTCATTTCACAAGGATCATTTGTGTTCCGCGTGTACAATGGGGAAAAGCACTAAGAAATCATACAAACCCAAGACTGAAGACACCAACCAAGAGAAACTTTATTTGTTGCATATGGATCTTTGTGGGCCAATGCGTGTTGAAAGTCTTAGTGGAAAAAAGTACATCCTCGTAATTGTCGATGATTACTCTCGGTTTACATGGGTGAAATTTCTTACAACAAAAAATGAGGCACCTAAATTCATCATCGGATTTCTCAAGATGATTCAAGTGCGTCTCAACACTACTGTTTGACGCATTCGTACAGATAATGGAACCGAATTTGTGAATCAAATTTTGCGTGATTATTATGAAGAGGTTGGCATATCTCATGAAACATCCGTTGCTCGCACTCCACAACAAAACGGTGTCGTTGAAAGGCGAAATCGCACACTTATGGAAGTTGCTCGCACGATGTTAATTTATGCAAAGGCTCCATTGTTTTTATGAGCAGAAGCAGTATCTACAGCAGTGTACACCCAAAACCGGTCACTAATTCGTAAACGCCATGGTAAAACACCTTATGAGCTTCTACATGGAAAAGTACCAGATTTATCATATCTTCATGTATTTGGTTCTCTCTACTATCCAAATAATGATGGTGACAATTTGGGAAAACTTCAACCCAAGGCTGATATTGGTATTTTCATTGGTTATGCACCTACAAAGAAGGCATACCGAATCTACAACCGTAAGTCTCGTAAGATCCTCGAAACTATGAATGTTGATTTTGATGAGCTGACAGCAATGGCTTCTGAGCAAAGCAGCTCTAAACCCGCACTTCATGAAATGGGACCCAGTAACATTAGTTCTGGTCTTGTCCCAAACAACCCTACTTCATCATCATTTATACCACCTACTAGGAATGAATGGGATACGTTGTTTCAACCGTTCTTTGATGAAGTCTTTACTCCTCCAACTATTGTTGCTCCAGAACCTGAGGTAATAGCTCCGGTAACCGAAGTTGTCGCTCCAGCAACCGAAGCACAATCAGACACATCTGCACCTACAATTGGTCAAGATATACCTTCAACAAGTAATTCTCAACCAACACATGTTTCAACTACTCATGTCATGCCTATTGATGATGAAGAGGATGATGATGATCACGATTTGGAATTCGCTCAAATGCGTGAACTTCCATTCTTTGGTGTACCAATTCTCGCCCCTAATCAAGCCGGGTCATCCACCTCAGAGGAAGCTCCTACTACGGTCTACTCCAATCCACGGATTTGTGAACATGACAACAAGTGGACAAAGAATCATCCTATAGATTCTATTATTGGTGACCCTAATCGTCTGGTATCCACACGAAGTCAGTTACAAGAAAATGCAATGTTTTGTCATTTTGATGCTTTTCTCACTGAAGTTGAACCTAAGACATGGCAAGAAGCTTTTACTCAATCCTGTTGGATAGAAGCTATGCAAGAAGAACTTAATGAATTTATACGTCTTGAAGTATGGGAACTTGTCCCGTGCCCGGATCAAGTGCAATTACTCACTTTGAAATGGGTTTACAAGGTGAAACTCGACGAGTTAGGCGGAATATTTAAAAACAAAGCTCGACTAGTAGCTCGTGGATACAAGCAATTATTAGGCATCGACTTTATGGAATCCTTTGCACCTGTTGCCCGTTTGGAGCTATTAGACTATTCCTCGCATATGCAACCCACATGAATATGATCTTGTATCAGATGGATGTGAAGACGTCATTTCTGAATGGTGAAATCAAGGAAGATGTAAAACCCGCATGCTTTTACCATGAATAGTACCCTTAGGATCGTACGTACTAGATTAAAACTTTCCTAATATAGCATGATTACGATTACGTGTTAGGAGTTTACGTATTACGTACGTGTTAGAACACGATAAGTATTTACTACGCACGATCATGTAATAATTATTTGACGATAATTAATCACGAACATGCGATCATGAAATCAAGAACGTAATTAAAACACGAACTATTATTAATTACGTACATATATTTATTACGAGCGTAATTAAATATATTAGATCACGGTATTTACGTAACGAGAACATTTAAAACACGAACACAAATAATCACAAACGATTATCGTAACAACGAGACACAGAAAAAGGTACGGGTACCCCAAGTGGGGTCCCTACCCGCGGCAACAAGGGCAAATGGGCCAAGCCCATTTGTCAAATTTACTAAAGGGGGGTTAATATCTTTTCACTACTCATTTTAATCTTTACAGAAGATTTTTAAGAAAACCTAAAAACCTCCTCTCCCTTGTCTCCTTTGTGCCGCTACCCTACAACCACCATAAGAGGTGGTTTGTGATCTTGGATCTTGAAGTTTTAGTGATTGATCGTGTTGGTTCTTCGTCCTTTTGATCCACGAATTCGGTAAATCCTTTTTAAACCTTTTCTTTTGATTTAATCTTTTTTATAAATCAAGAACATGTGATGTTTTTTTTTACAAAAACCTAATAATTAAACATGGATCTAACATGATTTGGTGTTAAATAAAATCAAAAGGGTGTTTTAAGGGGTGTTTGTTTTGGCCGTAGGCTGCACCGAACCCGAAGGGGGTCTCGGTTTGGCCAAGCCGACCACCACCAAGACCATACGGTCTTGGTTGGTGCGTGTGGGTCCCACGGCAGCAGTAAAACACGGGGTACCCCGAGTTGGTTCAGGGTACGGTGTCGATTTCATGTCCGGTTCATTGTTTTTAGCTTAGATCCGGTTCATGGTGTATGTTTAGTTTTTTTATGTTTATGATCTTAGGTTAAAAATTAAATTAATAAAATGATATGATTAATTTAATAACATGACTTAGGTTATTTAATTATTTAATAATCATGAAATTAATTAACCTAAGTATTTGTATATTTAAGACTTATAATTAATTAATTATTTTAAAACCATGGATATAATTAATTAATTAACATGACTTAGGTTATATTATTAATATATAATAATACATATTTAAACCTAAGTATTTAACTTATTTAATTAAAAACATGTTATACTTTAATTAAATATTTTAACCTATAATTTAATTAAATTACATGAAATAATTATTAAACTATACATTATATCATATGACTTAGAAAATAATCATGAAAACACTTAGGCTTATATACTTAGCTTATTTAACCAACTTATTTCTAATTATGGAAACTTTCTATTTTTAGAAACTTAATTAAATAAGGCAGCTAATCTATTTATGGAAACCTTCTATTTTTAGAAACTTATTTATTTCAGGCAGCTAATCTATTTATGGAAACTTATTTAATTAAGGCAGCTGATCTATTTACGGAAACTTTCTATTTTTAGAAACTTATCTATTTTAAGCAGTAATTCTATTTTTGGAAACTTTCTATTTTTGGAAACTTTCTATTTTTGGAAACTTTCTATTTTTGGAAACTTTCTATTTTTGGAAACTTTCTATTTTTGGAAACTTTCTATTTTAGGAAACCTGCTATTTTTGGAAAGTTACTTATTATTACACAGTAAGTATAATAACACATGAAATACCAGAAATACTTAATCAGATTAAACAGAATATAGGATAAACACAGTGTAAGGCTTAAAAACAGTAAAACATGGTAAGAACACATAAAATAAGCTAAGACATGACATAAAACCAGCTACGTATTTAGTAAGCAAATACTTATTCATGTATGGATTTATGTAGCACTAGTGATTCGAAAGTAGGATTCCTCTCAGTTCATCTTCTTCGTTCACTGGACATTAGGTACGGATTCCCATCCTTTCAGTATGGACATTCTTTCCTTATTAGGATTTCCCGTATGCATCCAACTGTTTTCCCGCAGTATAGTTACGTGTTTGATTACTTATGTTTAATTAAGATTACCTATAGCCATATACATGCATGACCAGTTTCACCTAGTTATGGAGGTACCATAACCATAACATTAGAGGCACTGATGTTATGACTTCACCACGGCAGAGTGATTGCTCGTGGCGTCCCTTCAGCTTTTGGCCATTTATTTATATTTATCATGTGGGGCGTATGGGTGCATCCTAGTTACATGTTTTTATTCAGGATTTCATGGTGAATGTGGTGTGTGCCTTGCATCCTTCACAAGGAGCTGATCCCTCCTACCCAAAACCAATATATTAAATTAGAGGCAGCCCCTCTAATTTGCATGATGAGGTCACCCCTCCAAGTATTCATGCACGGTGGATTTTCATGACCTATTTGGCTAAATGGTAAAATATGACTAACAGTTTTTATAAGATAAACATAAGACTTTCAAACTATTAAACCAATTTTATTAAGACTTAACCAGGTTACTCGGGACTTAATTTTCTTCCGCTGTTATTATGTTATATGCTTATCCTATTCATGCTTTATTGTACATCCGTGCACTGAGCATATTTGCTCAGCCGTTTGCCTTTTTTATGTTCCCAAAACGGCAGGTACTCAGGGACGCTCATAGACACTAAGAGTACGTGCATATGGACTGGAAGCTGTCTAGCCTTCTTTACATTATGCATTTCCTTTCTTATGATACTTATGCTTTGGACATTGTTTAGTCCTTTCCTTTATTATACTATGTTTGTGTGTGATGAGATTTACTTTTGGACTACCGATGTTTGATTCCGGTATTTTCCTTTTATGGTCAAGTAATGTTTAGACATTTTTCCTTGTATGCTTTGATGACACGCCATAATTTCTGTGATATTTCCATTTCCAAAAATGGGGTGTTACAGAAGAGGTCTATGTTCAATAGTCGGATGGTTTTGTGAATCCTAAATATCCTAATCATGTGTACAAGCTTAAAAAGGCTCTGTATGGGTTGAAGCAAGCTCCACGCGCATGGTATGATCTATTGTCACAATTCCTCATTACGCAAGGCTTCGCTAAAGGCAAGGTGGATCCCACGCTGTTCATTCAGAAACGAGATAAAGATATGATTATGGTACAAATATATGTTGATGATATTATATTTGCTGCCTCGACCCAAACCAAATCCGACGAGTTTGGGAAACTCATGTCTTCCAAGTTTAAGATGTCAATGATTGGCAAGGTATCATTCTTCTTAGGTCTTTAGATATCTCAGAGTCCCAGAGGCATCTTTATCAATCAATCCATGTATGCACTTGAATCGCTTAAGAAATATAAGATTGAATCTTGCGACCCCGTGGATACTCCAATGGTGGAACGAACTAAGCTTGATGCAGATCCAAATGGAGTTGCCGTTGATCCGACACTTTATCGTGGAATGATCGGTACCCTTCTGTATATCACAGCTAGTCGACCTGATCTTCAGTTTGCTATATGTATGTGTGCTCGGTATCAAACTCGGCCTATTGAGTTACACTTGGCCACTGTGAAACGGATCTTTCGATATCTTAAAGGAACCATTAATCGGGGACTTTGGTATTCGAAGGACTCTTCGATTGCACTAATGGCATATGCAGATCACGCGAGTTGTCAAGATACAAGGCGTAGCACAAGTGGAACTTTGCAACTACTAGGAGATCGACTAATTAGTTGGGCATAGAAAAGGCATAAAAGCGCTGCAATTTCAAGTACGGAAGCAGAATACATAGCTATGTCCGGTTGCTGTGCTCAAATTCTTTGGATGTGATCGCAATTATTCGACTATGGTCTAGGTTTCAACAAAATTCCGATGTACTGTGACAACAAGAGTGCAATTGCCTTATGCTGCAACAACGTTCAATTCTCCCGGTCAAAGCACATTGACATTCGCTACCACTTCATCAAGGAGCAAGTGGAAAATGGAGTGATAGAGCTTTACTTTGTCCGATCTGAGTATCAATTGGCGTATATTTTCACGAAGGCTTTATATCGCGCTCGAGTGGAAGTTTTGGCTGACAAGTTAGGAATGAGAACTTTCTCGCCTGAGACTCTAAAGGAACTGGCAGATGAAGCGAAAGAATAGTGGTGGTAAACTATTCTCCGTATCCTTGGTGATCATTTGTATATATTGTTTATATTTTTATCCACAAAAGCAAAATACAAAAATATAAAACCATATAAAAACCATAAACATTGAAAAATCTAGAAAAATCCAAAAATATTTTTACTTTATTTTTCAAAGGCATGTCTTTTGGTACGATAATATTTACGGCCTTAGAAATGTTGATTAATATTGACACGGCGCCATAAATAGAGTTCGTACAAAAGTTGTAAATATTTCATGAAACATGCCTAAATGGCTTGTAGTTATTTCTGACTGCAACCCGGTTTTCATATTAAAGTCAAGTATTTCTTATGAAAGCTTTGGCTCACAACGGGAATTAATTTTCTCGGGCAAGGTTTACTTTAAAACCTTGTAAAGGATCATGTTTACTTTATAACTTGGTCTAACACAAATCTATGTACGCATCAGTGCATCTATTTGTTAAAACAAGAGAAATCTTGTTTTTTATGAATTTATCATCTCCACAAACCAAATATTTTGTCAATTGGTATCTACATACTCGACGATGCGACTACTCAAACGACGACTACAGCTCTTTCAATAGTACACGGGTCAACAATTGAGGGGGAGCAATTGTCAAGCATTCAGAATCTTCGATGCCGAACGTGCCAAGTTCACAAATTGGTGTCAAGACAACAATACCAATCGTACATGTGGTGTCAAATGATGACTTCAAACGTGACGAGGTGACCAGCATATGCCGACAAGAACCATTTGATCTTATCATATGATGTTCTCATCAATTAGGTCCAACCTTGTCAATTTTTTCTAATATGGTGAATATGTGATCATGTTACAAATCGGTATCATATCTCATACATTTGGTATCATGAAGATAAAACGGACTTTCATTTTTCTTCCCAAAACCTTTGATTAAAACTTCATTAAATCAATTGATATTAAAAACATCGATTGGGTTAATATTTTTAATATGGGGGAGAAAATGTGATTTAATATGGGAAGTTATCACAAATGGTTTGACTTAATGTGCTGGCTCATCCCGACATATGAGAAATGTTTTTGAATATCGTGGCATATGTTAAGGGGGAGCAAAACGGATTTTCATATCAAGATGGATTTTCATGGTGACATATACTTACCCAAAACCCATTTATTTCACGACGATGAAGATTGTGGTGACATAAGGATGGTAGGATAGGTTAAGTCCTATGATTCTTCCAGAACCGGAGGAATCTTCCCAAGGACATTCCATAGCTAGAAATAGTAGTCCTTAGGAAAGATGGAGAAAGATTGTGAACGTAGCTGAATGCCGACCAAGTACTTAGGCTAGCACTGGAACAATCACAACAAGGTGCTAGTTATGATGTATTGGTAAGCATTAAAGGGGTTAAAGAATGAAAAAGAATTGTAAAGATAAAGGGTGTAAAGAAAGAAGCCCTCCTTACAACCTTAGGCAGAAACCGGGTCAACACATATGCTATTGAGATCATTTTAATGATACTCGATATTGAAGATAGACATCATGGACCCAGTGATGCAATGCACAACCCATCCCAGCTAAGTCAGATATCTCTCAAAATGTATTTGTTTTATTCACACGGAGACAACGCGTTATCTATCGATCTGTTCACTCTGAGTAAATTGGTATTGAAAAGGTGGCACTCCTCTCCAGCCTCAGATCACTAAAATCCAAAATGCACGATCGAGTCTAGAGCCATTTGAGATCATCAAATATCTCATTAGGACACACTTTCATATTTCCTTGCTTCTTCACACACTGTGAAAAGTAATAAAGATATTAAGAGTCCTACGCAAAATCTTCATGATCTTTCCTGAACATCAAAGTAATATGAAAGTATTTACAATGAAGATGGAAATCCTTCTTGAGTGAAAATCAAAAAGCTCAGGGTAGGTGACTTGTGATATTCTTTATGAATCAAACTTGTGATAACTGGAAAGCAACAGTTGTTTAATTCTTAATTGAATTTAAACACGTTCCAGGCCTCTACGCAATATCTAAGTGATCTTTCCAGAACACTCAGAGTGGTACCTTAGTATACATAGTGTTGAGTAGAAATCCTTCTAGTGTTAACCTTAAACAACACTTGGTAGGTAACTTTCAAGATTCTATACGAATCAAGTTCGTGACAACTGTAAAGCAACGATGGTGCGATTCTTTAATGAATCAAACTTGTTCCAGGAATCGGAATTGACGGCTTCAATCATGCGGATAATTTTATCCAAATGATTCACTCTTTACGTTCGCAGTCAGCTACGGCCGAGTAAAGAGAACGGGTTTACCCGCGAAATCTTGTCAATGAGATTTTTAATTAAATCTACCTGCCACAAGTACGATATTTTACATCGTCCAACGGTCTTCACCGACCGGAGGTAAAATTCTACCGAATTAGAATGAAATGTTCAAAGCTATTTCGTTCGTGTCTACTTATTTTGCGTAATTTGAAGACGGTGGCGTTGCGGAATCCGAGAAGAAGTCGTCCCTGCATGCTTATACTTTATGCACTTAATACTTCATTTAATTCTAGAAAGCCTAAAAGTTAAGTCTTCCGCTGTAACGAACTTTGAAGCTTTCAAGAATTATGAAGGTATAAGTATGTGGGACATGAAGTCACGAAGAGGCGAAAATCAAAAGTGATGGATGCACAAGATCAAGGCAAGAGATTAATACTCAAGATTGATATCAAAGATTACATCAGCATGTTCACCAGAAAAGAAAAAGAAAAGAAAGACGAAGACTACGAGCTCAAGTCAAGCATAGTATGATAGGTTTATTTTTTATTGTAACTTGGGTAACGCCCTTGTTTGGAGTGACCTCCCTAGGGGGAGATTGTTGGAAATACGTTTTTACGTATTTAGGAAGATTCGGTCACTCCGACAATATATTAAGTAGTAGCTCGTAGTCTAGATATCTTTTAATATATCAAACAAGGAAAAGCCCGGTCCATGCTTGTATGGCCGGCCCAATTGTAAGCCCAAGCCCATCTTATGGGCTTGGTATATAAACCCTCTCCTTAGATGGAGAGGGTGTGGTTTTCTCATACAATACACATAGTAAAGTGTGTTTTCTTATTTTTCTCTCTCAAGTGTGTATGTGAAATCATCTATCTTTCTATCTCTTTCTCTCTCTAAAACATAAGCAAGATTTACATATCCTACAGGTATTCATATATTGCCTTCAATATATTAAAGCTTAATAGTTTGTTTATCAATCCCCAAGTGGTATCTTTATTAACAAAGCTAAGTATTGTCAAAAGATAATCAAAAAGCATGGTATGACCTCATGTAACTCCGTTGGGACACCATTATCCACCTCATCCCTAGATGCTGACTTGGAGGGATTACCTATAGATCAAATGAAATATCATTCCATGATCAGGTCCCTCATGTTCTTGACAGCAAGCAGACCAGATATTGCACATGCAACATGCTATTGTGCACGATATCAAGCCAGGCCCACTGAAAAGCACCTCAGGGAGGTTTAACTGATCTTTCGGTACCTTAAGAATACCATTCACTTGGGACTCTGGTATCCGAAGGAAACCGGTTTATTTTAACAGCCTATTCAGATTCTGATCACGCAGGGTGTCTTGATACTCAAAAAAGTACTTCTGCTGGTACATAATTTCTAGGACAAGATAAGCTCATGGGATGGTCTTCCAAGAAGTAGGATTGCACGTCACTATCATCAGCCGAAGCGCAGTATGTGTCTCTATCTGCGTGTTGTGCTCAAGTTCTTTGGATGAGAACACAACTCACGGATTATGGATTCCACTTTGATAAAGTACCTATGTATTGTGACTCAAAGTCGACCATAGCCATCTCCTGCAATCCGGTACAGCATTCCCGTACGAAGCCCATTAATGTCAGATATCACTTCATAAAGGAACAAGTTGAACGAGCTATCGTTGAATTATACTTTGTTGGAACGGATTACCAATTAGCCGACTTGTTCATGAAAGCCCTGTCGAAAGATAAGTTTAAGTACCTCGTTAGGCAAACTGGTATGAGATGTTTGACTCCAGCAGACCTGGAGATTCTGGCAAAGGTGTCTGCTTGATTCATTTATCAAACATTTACTTATAAATATCATTGAAAAATCAAAATAAAAAAATATAAAACATATAAAAACAAAACTCGAAATTAAAAATATTTGAATATCCAAAAATATTCTTCTCGACATGTCTTTCAGTATCGATAATATGGACGTGCCTAGAAATGTCGCTCAATAACGACACGGGTGTGTACATAAAGCTCGAATGAAAGTTGCAAATATTTTTCAAAAATGTCATTTATGTTTTTTAATAAAGGAAAATGTCGATTTTGAACAATTTTTCCAACAACGGGTAGAGAAATCTATCTTGGGTTGAGCTTGTCACAAAACATTCAATGTTTTGAGCTCGACACAATGGCTTGTAATCACTTTCAGATTGCAACCCGAATCTATATTCACGGGGGAGTGTACGGTTTAGTGCACTTACCCTCAGCAAAAGAAGAGAAATCTTCTTACACTTGAGTGGATTCGTCAAGACATTCAAAGTCTATGAAATCAAGTTAATGCTTTAGAAAAACCATGTCGCCAAAAAGAAATGGATTTTTCAAAAAGTGTTGAACACAATTTTTTCAAGAGTTTTTCAATGATTATTCAAAATCTTTCAAAAATTGTGTGTTCAACAACTCCTATCCTCAAAAGTTTAATGTGGATCATATCCTCGTAATGACAATTCAATTGGATCAATTTTTGAGGAAGAGCTTTCCAAATTCATGCTAAAGTTAGACACATTTTTCTCCCGAAAGTTTTCAAGACTATTTTTCGGGATATATTTTAACCAAATTTGGTATCTCTAATATCAAACAATCTTATATATTAGAGATAGGGGAGAAAATGTGATTAAAATGTGATCTAATATATGAAACGAACATATAAGACTCAAGCACTTTAACTCTTACCTACATGTGCGAAACACTTTTGATTATCGATGCACATACGTAGGGGAGCTTTTCTGAAACGACAAATCTATCAAGGTGTTAAATGTTTTTCAAACACCTTGTTAGACTTTCTAGTGGTTTTACGGTTAAGATCTTATATACCCACAACCTCTTTAATTCACGACGTTATTGGTGTCAAAAGGTGGTTAGGTATATGTCCTATGATCTAACCAGAACCGGAGGGATCTTCCTAGGGGCAATCCAATAGGTTATTAGAAGTCCTTAGGAAATATGGAGTAGATCGTAAACGTAGCTGAATGCCGACTAAGTACTTAAGCTAGCACTAGAACAATCACAATAAGGTGCTAGTGATGACGTCTTTGTAAGCATTGAAGGGGTTGAAGAATGAAAAAGAAATGTAAGGATAAAGGGTGAAAAGAAAATAGCCCTCCATACAACTTAGGCAGAAACTAGGTTACATATCATGAAGACAAGCATCATGGACCGAGTGATGCAATGCACAACCCATCCCCAGCTGACCCAGGCTTCTCTAAAAATAAGTTTGTTTTATTGTCACGGAGATCAACACGACTTCTATTGACTTTCTCCCTCCGAGATAGTTGATATTGAATAGGTGGCATCTGCTCCAACCTCCGACCACTAAAAGTGCACAAATTGAGTCTAGAGCCAAGAGATCAATAAAATCTCGTTAGGACACACAGAATGACGAAGAAGAGAATCCTACGATGTATCCTTGCGATATTGCTAGAACACTTAGAGTTATACTACTTGGTATTCACAATGATGAGTGGAATCCTTCCAGTGTTAACATCAAACAGCACTGCGGTAGGTCATGTGTAATATTCTTTATGAATTAAACATGTCTAAAACTGAAAAGCAACAGTGGTTTGGTTCTGAAAATATTCAAACTCGTTTCAGGTTTCTACGCAATATCTTTATGGTCTTGCCAGAAAATTCAGAGTGATATTCATTAATATTCAGAGTGACGAATGGAAATCCTTCTAGCGTCAACCTTAAACAGCGCTACGGTAGGTGACTTGCGAGATTCTTTATGAATCAAGCTTGTGTCCACTAGAAAGCAACAATGGTAAGATCCTTTACGAATCAAACTTTTTCCAGGAACTTGAGTTGACGAGTTTAATCAAGCGGATACTTATCCAATTGATTCACTCTTTATGCTCGCAGTCTTGCTTTGAGACGGTCGAGTAAAGAGAACGGCTAGTACACCCGCGAAACCCTGTCAAGGAGAATCTTAATTGAATCTACCTAATCACATGTACGATATTTAATATCGTAATGGGCTTCACCGACCGGAGGTAAAACGCTACCGATTTAGGACGAATGTGAAAGCCATTCAGTCCATGTCTATGTTTTTTCTCGAGAAGGTGGCGTTACGGTGTACTCAGCAAAGTCGAATATTTAAAACCACATACTCATGCCCAAAGATATATTCAACAATCAATAAAGCAAAAGTCTTCCGCAACTTTGATGTTCATAATCTTCCTTAACAATTAATGTAGAGGAATGACCTCTCTTCAAAGGAGATTGTCAGCAAGCTTTCGAGATGATGCATTATGTGAGCATGTGGATGAAAACACAAGATCGCAAGATGGAAAATACAAGTCAAGGATGGTGACCAACAAGAATGAAGCAGAGATTTTGAAGATCTCAATACTAAAGATTAATTATCTTCATAAATACTCGCATGTCATAGAGGAATGACCTCTCAGTGAGTGAGACGTTAGTCTCAAAATATTGTATCATCAAGAATGATTCGGTCATAGATTTGAAGATCTCAAGATTAAAGACAAAGTCGAAAGACAACGACAAAGGCTCAAAGATCACAACATGAAGGAACAAGACTACTATTACATGTTCCCGAATCATTTATGACCAGATTAGTAATCTCTATAAATCTCCAAATGTCGTAGAGGAATGACCTCTCATTAGGGGAGATTGTTAGCCTCAAAATATTGAGTCAAACAAGAATGTTCGGTCACATGTTTATTATGTATCATTTCTTAGAACGTTGTAATAGATAGTAGAATTGCCGAGAATCACGGGCTTGACAAAATAGCTGATAGAACATGTTTAGGTTCTATAGTTCATAGATCAAGCGCGGCCCATCAATATATAGTCCACTTAAGCCCGCATGTGGGAAGACTATATATACCCACCTCCTAGCATGTTAGGAGGTGGTTAGCTCATTCACTTTTCTCTCTTAATCTAATATTCCCAAGTTTCACATAATTTCTCTCTCTATATTCTCTCTCTATATTTCATCTATTTTCTTTACTTAATTCATACATCTACAATGGTGAAGTGATAATATTTTGGGTACTACAACGGGGTATTTTTGCAATGTTCTCAATCACGTTAAGATGGCTATTATTCATATCCTTCCTTTTGAAGAGGGTCGTCTCCCAGTTAAGTACCTTGGTGTACCGTTAATTTCTTATCGGCTTATGTACAAATATTATAAGGAGTTGATTGAAAGGGTCAAACTTACAGATCAAGATTTGAAGAATAAGGTGTTATCTATAGCAGGCCGCTTGCAACTATTTAAGTCTGTTCTCATATCGATGCATGTGTTTTAGGCGTCTATTTTTATCCTCCCAGCTCGTGTGTTGCTTGAATTAGAGCAGATCATGCGAGGGTTCTTGTGTTCTAAAGGTATTAGCTCTAAAAGTAAAGCCAAGGTTTCATGGGAAGTGGTTTGCCTTCCGAATGAAGAAGGTGGCATGGGTCTTCGTCGGCTTGATCAATTTAATAGTGCTCTTATTGTGATGCATATTTAGAAGCTATTTTTGTTAAAGGAGTCGTTTTGGGTGCAATGGATCCACGCTTATAAGATTAGGGGAAGGAGTTTCTGGGATGTCCCAAGTCGTGGAAATATGTCTTGGGGTTGGCGCAAAATTCTTCGGATTCAGCATGTTGTCTAGGAGTACTTCCGTTACAAGATTGGAGATAGCCTTAAGGCGTCTCTGTGGTTCGACTCCTGGTGTAATCATGGTCCTTTAGCTAATACTATTACTCATCGTGATATCTCTAGATCTGGTTTAGCTATGAGTGCTACGGTTCATGATGACATAAGGGACGGTTGCTGGTTGTGGACATAGGAGTTAAGTATCAAGTACCATGTTCCCAATACTATTTAACTCTGAATTTTGATGGTAGTGTGAACTGTCTAATGTGGCGTACTATTGATGGTGATGAAAAGGAATTTTCGGGAAATAGGGTTTGGCAGTCTATTCGACCGAGAGGTGATCCAGTTGTGTGGGTAAACGTCATATGGTTTTCAGCGTGTATTCCTAGACACGCTGTTAATCTTTGGCTTCTTATGCGGTGCAGGCCGAAGACGCAAGACATGGTGAACCCGTGGGATATTTCTGGATTGTTAGGACAAGTTTCTTCGCTGTGTAAGCTCCAGCCTGACTCGCATGAACATATGTTCTTCTCTTGCCCGTTCTCGCAAAATGTATGGACGCATATGAAGTCCTTTTCTAGCATAAGTGTGAACACATTAGACATTTATGGCATTGTTGATTCTCTTCAGCTAGCAACAAAGAATCGATCGACTATGAGTGTGATTTCTAGACTGGTTGTGTCGGATTCGGCTTACTTTATTTGGTAGGAACGTAACTTGAGGTTATTCAAGAATTCCAAGCGCACATTGACGCAGGTTATTGACTGTATTAAGTGTGATGTTCGTCTTAAGTTTCTCTCGAGTCGCTTCATGAAGTCCAGGGCTGGGATTCAGTATGCTCAGTTTTGGGAGTTACCAAACTCTTCGTTTCACTGATGGGGATGCTTAGAATATATAATTCATGTACCATTAGGTGGTTTTATCCTATTAGTGTCATAGGTTATGTATTTGTTTTTATTATATGGCATGTCATATGATTAGAGGTTGTTTAAGCTTATGCTTGAGGTTAATGTGACACTCAGTCACATTCCATTATACTTAATGTTTTTAGGTTATTAATATATTTTACCGGGGTGAAGTCCCCTATACCCAAAGAAACCAACCAAGTATCCCCATTACCCAACTTAAGACGAATATAATCAAAAAAATTAACTCCCTTATCCTGCATTACTTGCACTTCGCGAACAATAGTAGTCTAGCAAGATCTTGAGCCTGCCTTCAGGTCTTTTCCAAGCTTTCCATCTGAACCATGTAAAGCCTCAATTACTCTAGTCCATAAAGCTGTCGAATGAGCATAAAAACGCCAAACCATTTAAGCAATAAACTTCTATTCAGAGCATATGTCACACCCCACCATGGCGGAATATGGGGCGCGACGTATGGATATCATCACAACATGGCGTGTCTATAGAGATAACTATATGAAATAAGAAATGTCATAAAATGGAGACACAAAGTCATGACAATATCTCATCAGACTCAGGAGTCTAGGTAAGTAGGTAACAGTCCTACCGCTTACCCAAGACAAACAAATAACATAACCAAACAAATATATGTGTGCCACAATATCACTTATTAAAAGAACAAATAAAAACTAAGAAGGAAACGGAGATTCTCCTTCTATATGCATTCCTAAGATTCTCCAATCCTAGCCACTTATGTTCTCATGCTTAACCATAGTATCACCTGAAAGAGACACTAAAACACGTCAACATAAAGTTGGTGAGAGTCATAGGTCTAGACTCCAACGCTAAATCAATTACAAGCTGTGAATAACAACCATCAACACAATAACATATGGACAATGTGCTACAATTATGTATTAACAACTAGCATTCAAGATCAATCATTCCAAACCAAAATCCAAGGCTCCTACCTTGCCAAAAAACATGGTACCATAGATGATCACACTATGTACCTATCCCAAGGCCACTACCTTGTCAAACCACAAGGCCACTACCTTGTCAAACCTCAAGGCCACTACCTTGTCAAACCACAATAACTGAGTCGGCACGTGTCCCCCGATCCAAATCATACACTATCAAAAATCACATAGCAGTTAATCACATAATGTACACACAAGTCCATCTCAAATCACAAACACATTCACATCATCAATTTAGAAAATAACTCAACACAATGTCTCTTCCATCCCATCTGGAAGTCAAAATCAATAATAAACATGGGACTATGAAACTCACCTAATAGCTTCTTCACAAGTCCTCGCACTAGCAACAAGCTAACAAACCAAAAACACGAAATCAATACACGAACCAATCACTAAGATGGCTCATCAACCTATGATGGACATCTAGTCTATTCCCGTATAATTGCCTCATTTTTAAGCTCTAATCACCCCATTACCCTTCCTTAACAAGTTCCTAACTTGGTTAAGTTTAATAGCTATCCCGTTCATAATTTTACACAAAACAGTCCCAGTTTTAGGTCTCAAAACTTTAAGTCAAACGTCCACTTAAACATACCCATGGTTCTATAAAATAAATATTCACACTTTTATACATGTTAGCTAAAACCTCCCACCTGAACTAACCTTAAAGCTACCGTTAAGGCCCAGATATATGTGTATATATTGCTACCTATCCAGAATTCACTGATTTTAAACGTATGAAAAGTTCATTACCATTAGAGGGTCTTACCCTAAACCACAATCTTAGCCCAAGTGCAGATCCTTACTACAATATATAAACCATCTCTCATGTTCGTGAGAAGATCCCAATGCAACCCTAAGTACCCCAAACAACCCAAAACTTAAAAAGAAAACAGGCTGAATTCAAAACTGTTTTGACCTCCGACTGTTGTAACCTGTTTTTGACCCACTTCCCGACCTCCATTTTAGTTCTCGTTTCTTGATTTAGAAAGCCAACTCAATTACCTATCCAGGGCTAGTTTGATCGCATCTTGAATGCTCCTAGAACTCGAGATATGATCAAAACAATAGACTCAAAATTCTGCCTAGTTTTTAAAAACGGGTTTTAAACAAATTGATCTAATTAATAACCTATAACCCTTCTAATACAAGCCCTAGATTATATGATCATCATATTATGATTAATACATCATTAATCTACTGTTTTTATATAAACCCTAACCCTTAATCCATCATAAGAATGATTAATTAAACATAAAAACAATTTAATTAAAAAGGTTAATGAAGGTTTTTACCTTAAATCAATGGAAGATGAAGAAAACCTAATTTTTTTGAAGAAACCTAATTCTCCTCTATGAAACCCACGAATTTTTCTTTGTCTCCAGGGATTTATGTTTTTTTTTTATTTATTAGATAACCTTATATAGTGTGTACATAAAATCCTAGTCCAAGTATAACACCCAACTTTCCTTTTTTTCCCTTTTTCCCTTTTTATCTTTCTTTGGTGCGTCTAAACCGACCCTAACACCCAATAAATTCGTTTTTTTTATTTTTATTATTTAATATTATGTTAATAATATTACCTTAATTTTCCTTAATTTATTTCAGCTCCTAAATCTTCCAAAACCTCATAACCGTAAAACTAGTCAAATTTACGCGTTTTACCGTAAAAGACGTAAAATATAAACTTTTATAAAAAAATCTCAAATTTTGAAATAAACTTTATAACTAAGTCCTAAATGACTTAAAACCATCCCGAAAAATATTCATATGGATAATTACCTCACCCGAGACCTCTAAATGCTAAACCGTAAATCCTAAAAAAAATACTACTACTATAATACTTATACGTATACGTAAACACCACAATATCACCATTTTCATTTCATAGTCACCACTTATGAGCTCATGAACATGAAATAACCGTTCCTCGATTTACTTATGAGTACTCTATACTCATAAATGATAACCACACCGACCTCGTTCACACAAAATAAACACGTAAACACAAAATTCAAGTAAGCACACATAAAATAACCTAAAAGTAAGACCAAGTGACAAACCCAAAACCACGGTTGTCACATCACTCCCTCCTAATAGAAATCTCGTCCCGAGATTCACTCCCAAACTCAAACTTATTCTCAGCAAACAAACGAGGATGCATATCCCTGATAAAACCTTCACGTTCAAACGTGAACTCAGTGTACACGAAAATAATCTCAACCAACAACACATGAGCCTTAACCGTCCGCGAGGAAACTTATCAAAACCATAAAGTTATGTAACCAACCTAACTAAATCTCGCAACTCATCAAACAAGAACTGTCTTGAAACCAAGTTAGGAGCCGTCACATAACTCAACGGTTTAAAACATTCACCCCGATTTCAGTCTTACTCATAAATACCATAAATCAAAACTCATCAAAATATAACCACGTATAATAAGGTCTAAAGAACTCTCAAATTCCTTCCCAACTCATCTCTATGTTAACCCTCCAAGTGTTCATTACCGCAAAATACCCAAAACACGAGTTGAAACCATATTGTCCGAAAATTAACCTTGAACTCAACACTTGTACAATTAATTCGACCAAACTACTGACTTCCAATTACGAAACTTTCTGAATATTTGAAAAGTATGTTCCGAGTACATAATTTTAGGCTTTTGAATCACCCAAAAACCTTTAAAAACGAATAAGTTATGACCAAAACGATTTTTCTCAAAATCTGCCTAGGCATTAGCGACAGTTTCTGACAGTTAGCGACATATTTTGATAGTTTAGAGACAGTTTCTGCCTACTCCGATTTATACAAAAAAAAAACGATTTTTAAACCCTAAAACCCCCCATTAATTACCAAAACTAGAACCTAATTTATTTTAATTCCAGAAAATTAAAACTCTATTAATTACATGATTTTAACATATTTCACTAAATAAGAACAAAATTTTAACTTAAGAACAATAACTTTAGGTGATCAAAACCAAAATATTTTAAAATAACCGAGTCATGCATATATGTTAAAGAATTTATATTCCACCTTATTTGAAACATGATCCCGACACTTCCTTATTTCATCGACTACCAACAACTTTTTTTTTTCAATTTGCAAGTTCTATTTTTTTACCATATATAACTCGAAACAAAAGACATCGTTACCCCAAAAACAAATCTCCACCATCTCAAAATCCTTCACGCCAAAAGTACCGTACAAACAAGCACGTGAAATGAGGACTCGAGAAATGCGCTACTACAGAAGTTGAACATCTCAAAGAGAAACGAGCTAGCAACCATCCCAAGAATACAACCAGTAAGTAGAAAATAATTTTACATACATAGGCATAAGCGTACATACACTCAAATCCATCCAACATATACTATACAAGCATGTATTAACTCTCTTTCATGCTATCATACTTGAAAGTCCAGTGGTGTAGTGGCACATATATAATTATGTAGGCCTCCATAATTATACATGTTCCCTTTCACCAATGTACTCCCTCCTATGATGACACTTATAAGAAATTAATACTACACATAACACATAATCCAACAACTCACAAGCACATAACCACACAAGATAAGATCCAAAACCCCATGTATTAAAATAACATAGCCAATGCACGAAACATATAAACTCGTAGTCCAGCTGAACCAGCGTAGACAAAATTCAAAATGTATAAAGAAAATGAAAACATAATTAAGCGAAATCCAACAATGACTAGCGTATACGACCATGGTTCCACCCGCACTAATCAAAACTCGTAAAGAAAATAACATGTAGTTAAGTATGAACCATAGTAGTTCATAACCTAACAAATACTGCGAAAATAATATTCAAACACATCAATTACTATAAAATGCACACATACTCCTATGACGCCTATATGCAGGGACCCTTAAGCTATAGACTAGGCTACACGACTAGGCAACCTAGTTCTCTATAACCATTGTCTCTGATACCATTCTGTCACACCCCACCATGGCGGAATATGGGGCGCGACGTATGGATATCATCACAACATGGCGTGTCTATAGAGATAACTATATGAAATAAGAAATGTCATAAAATGGAGACACAAAGTCATGACAATATCTCATCAGACTCGGGAGTCTAGGTAAGTAGGTAACAGTCCTACCGCTTACCCAAGACAAACAAACAACATAAACAAACAAATATATGTGTGCCACAGTATCACTTATTAAAAGAACAAATAAAAACTAAGAAGGAAACGGGGATTCTCCTTCTATATGCATTCCTAAGCTTCTCTAATCCTAGCCACTTATGTTCTCATGCTTAACCATAGTATCACCTGAAAGAGACACTAAAACATGTCAACATAAAGTTGGTGAGAGTCATAGGTTTAGACTCCAACGCTAAATCAATTACAAGCTGTGAATAACAACCATCAACACAATAACATATGGACAATGTGCTACAATTATGTATTAACAACTAGCATTCAAGATCAATCATTCCAAACCAAAATCCAAGGCTCCTACCTTGCCAAACAACATGGTACCATAGATGATCACACTATGTACCTATCCCAAGGCCACTACCTTGTCAAACCACAAGGCCACTACCTTGTCAAACCTCAAGGCCACTACCTTGTCAAACCACAATAACTGAGACGGCACATGTCCCCCGATCCAAATCATACACAATCAAAAATCACATAGCAGTTAATCACATAATGTACACACAAGTCCATCTCAAATCACAAACACATTCACAGCATCAATTTAGAAAATAACTCAACACAGTGTCTCTTCCATCCCATCTGGAAGTCAAAATCAATTATAAACATGGGACTATGAAACTCACCTGATAGCTTCTTCACAATTCCTCGCACTAGCAACAAGCTAACAAACCAAAAACACGAAATCAATACACGAACCAATCACTAAGATGGCTCATCAACCTATGATGGACATCTAGTCTATTCCCTTATAATTACCTCATTGTTAAGCTCTAATCACCCCATTACCCTTCCTTAACAAGTCCCTAACTTGGTTAAGTTTAATAGCTATCCCGTTCATAATTTTACACAAAACAGTCCCAGTTTTAGGTCTCAAAACTTTAAGTCAAACGTCCACTTAAACATACCCATGGTTTCTGTAAAAGGAATATTCACACTTTTATACATGTTAGCTAAAACCTCCCACCTGCCCTAACTTTAAAGCTACTGTTAAGGCCCAGATATATGTGTATATATTGATACCTATTCAGAATTCACTGATTTTAAACGTATGAAAAGTTAATTACCATTAGAGGGTCTTACCCTAAACCACAATCTTATCCCAAGTGTAGATCCTTACTACAATATATAAACCATCTCTCATATTCGTGAGAAGATCCCAATGCAAACCTAAGTACCCCAAAAAACCCAAAACTTAAAAAGAAAACAGGCTGAATTCAAAACTGTTTTGACCTCAAACTGTTGTAACCTGTTTTTGACCCACTTCCCGACCTCCAATTTAGTTCTCGTTTCTTGATTTAGAAAGCCAACTCAATTACCTATCCAGGGCTAGTTTGATCGCATCTTGAATGTTATTAGAACTCGAGATATGATCAAAACAATAGACTCAAAATTCTGCCCAGTTTTTAAAAACGGGTTTTAAACAAATTGATCTAATTAATAACCTATAACCCTTCTAATACAAGCCCTAGATTATATGATCATCATATTACGATTAATACATCATTAATCTACTGTTTTTATATAAACCCTAACCCTTAATCCATCATAAGAATGATTAATTAAACATAAAAACAATTTAATTAAAAAGGTTAATGAAGGTTTTTACCTTAAATCAATGGAAGATGAAGAAAACCTAATTTTTTTGAAGAACCCTAATTCTCCTCTATGAAACCCATGAATTTTTCTTTGTCTCTAGGGATTTATGTTTTTTTTATTTATTAGATAACCTTATATAGTGTGTACATAAAATCCTAGTCCAAGTATAACACCCAACTTTCCTTTTTTTTTCCTTTTTCCCTTTTTCTCTTTCTTTGGTGCGTCTAAACCGACCCAAACACCCAATAAATTCGTTTTTTTTATTTTTATTATTTAATATTATGTTAATAATATTATCTTAATTTTCCTTAATTTATTTCACCTCCTAAAGCTTCCAAAACCTCAAAACCGTAAAACTAGTCAAATTTACGCGTTTTACCGTAAAAGACGTAAAATATACACTTTTATAAAAAAATCTCAAATTTTGAAATAAACTTTATAACTAAGTCCTAAATGACTTAAAACCATCCCGAAAATATTCATATGGATAATTACCTCACCCGAGACCTCTAAATGCTAAACCATAAATCCTAAAAAAAATACTACTACTATAATACTTATACGTATATGTAAACACCACAATATCACCATTTTCATTTCATAGTCACCACTTGTAAGCTCATGAACATGAAATAACCGTTCCTCGATTTACTTATGAGTACTCTATACTCATAAACGATAACCACACCAACCTCGTTCACACAAAATAAACACGTAAACACAAAATTCAAGTAAGCACACATAAAATAACCTAAAAGTAAGACCAAGTGACAAACCCAAAACCACGGTTGTCACAGCATACAAACTAGAAACTCCCAACCCCCTTTCTCTTTTGCTGCTAAAACTTTACTCCACTTAACCCATGAAACTTTATTGCTTCTAGACGCATGGCCATTAAATAACCGACTCCTAATAGATACCAATGTTTGAAGAACACTCGAAGGCACTTTGAAAATAGACTTATGAAAAATCGGTATGGAACCTAATGCCGATTTAGGAGAGTTAATCTACCTCCGATTGATAGTGTTTTCAACTTCTATTTTGAAAACAGAGTAGTCACCTTATTTTTTCACCTATTTCCAAGCGTTCACTCTAGACATAACCCCGCCAACTTTCGTACCTAAATAAGAAAAAGGGGTATTAAGAACTAAACACCTAAGTTTGGCAGCCTCACCTGTAACCCACACATCCTCCACATGAATTCCCATGATCTTAATCTTGCACATGTTAATACGAAGACTAGACGCACGATAAAAACATTCCAAAGCATGGACAAGAGTATCAATATTATCCTCACTCTATTATCCAAGAAACATAACATCATCCGCATAGAACAAATGAGAAATCATAAGCGTAGAATTAAGTTTAATAGCAGTAAACATACATTCATCCACCACGTGTTGAAATGATAAGTGTAGGATCTCCATTATGAGAATAAATAAGAACGGAGATAACGGATCACCTTGTTTAAGCCCTTTGAAAAATTGAACTCCTCTGTAGGTCTACGATTGAAAGAATGGATCCTCTATATGATCTTATGCAATTTTGAATCCACATACGCCATTTACTACCAAATTCGAATTTATGTAAGATGTCATCCAAAAAGTCCCATTGGACCGAGTCATACGCTTTCTCAAAATCAACTTTGAAAATAAGAGCCTGTTTTTTCTTCGTACGACTCCATTGCATAACCTAATTAAGAATAAACGGACCATCCAATATTTGTCTCTCCGCAATGAAGGCATATTGAACCTCATTAACAATATCTCCTAAAACTCCCACCAAACGATTAGTTAAAATTTTAGCAATGATCATATACATGCTACCAATCAAACTAATAGGTCGAAAGTCCTTGACTATGTTAGTATCAGGAATTTTCGAAATTAGAGAAATAAAAGTCAAATTGCATCCTTTAGGAATATCACCATACATGAAGAAATGTTTAGCAGCATTGTAGAAACTAGAAAGGGGGGGGGGGGGGGTTGAATAGTTTCTTAAATTTACTTGATTAAAGTGTGACAAATCTAACATTTTCAGGTAGTGAAATATTTTCTCGTATAATATTTTGAAACTTATTTTTGTGTTGGTTGACGAACTCACAATTTACGGATTTAAATTTAGGCTTACGTGCATAATTTGGCGTCTTTTACGACTAAACCGGAAACCTTAGGATTACGTATTTACGTTTTTGAACTCTGTTTTTGATGAGACAATTTTTATTGGATTCGTTTTGTGACGGTGATTCATAATTTATAAAACGTTTTTCGTAAAACGACCCGAGGGCACGCAAATCGAGAAAACTAGAATCGAGAAATACCCGTAAACTAGTGAGATGGGACAAAACACTTTGTCCCACCCCACTAGCAATATGGGACGGCTACACTTGACACCACAACACTAATGTGGCATCAAGTTAGCTAACTTACAACAAGTGTAAGCAAATGCTTACACATTAAGCAAACTTTACCACTAACTAGTCAAAACTAGTTACTTGTTTCATTTCTACCATTTCTTCCATGCAACTCAACACCAAAACTCTCTCAACTCCTCCCTTTGTGCCGTCCCAAATAAGCCAACAAACACCCCTCATTGATCTTTTCTAGCCATAAACCACATGTTTACTAGTCTTATTAAGGTGTTCTCTTGAAGCCTTGATCATTTGGTGGCCATATTAACATCTTTGGAGGTGATTTGCTTGTGTCCTAGGGCTGATTTTCCAACCTATGTTCTTGATATTTGATGGTCTTGGAGATACTTGTTGTGTTCATCAAGTTCTTGCCTTCCTAAAACAAGAAATCCACTTGGATTGGTAAAGGAGATCATCCTCTACATTTTTCTCTTATTATTTTGTAAAGAACAAATGTATTTTCTTTCATTTTTTATATGTATATGATGTATATATGATGATAAAAATGTTGTGTGGGGATCAAGTGTTGATAAATATGCTTAAAAATGATGATAACTATAAGAAATGAAGCTAAAATCTTGACTAATTAGTTGGCTGTATAAAAACAGTAGATAACTAAAATATGAACTGATAAAATTGCATGGTTTGATCCATTTACAGTAAGTATATGATGTTATACACATGTGAGAGTTGGCCATGCAATGGAATCAAAATAATGAGTGAGATATGATCAAAACAAGTTAGGTGGTGTAATCTGAATAAGCAGTTTTGTAGGGACTGTTAAGGCAACTTAGACTCAAAATGGGCAGTATCTATAACTAAGTTATATGTAGCACATATTATGAAGAATTTGTCATCCAAAAATGAGCTTCTAAGTCATTGTAGAACTCTAGATATGATAAAAATGGTGAATATGAAGTTAAAAATCAGATTTTGGAAATAATGTTTATTATTATTATATAAGCACTCACATTATAATTTATAAAATGTAAAAATATAAACCCACTAACTTATAGAACTTATTTATATAAATGTATAAAAGGTTAATTAAATGGGTAAATTATATAAATGGTGGTAAAATAATATTTATAAGTAATAAAAACTATAAACTTGATTTTTACGACTTTTTCGGCTATCGCCGTAAAATTAACGTTTTTCGCCAAATAAAACTTAGACGACCAAACCCGTCTAATGTAAAGTTTATAAAAGTTGTATACTGATGTATAAGTAACTAATACAAGTAAAAACCGATAAAACCCAAACTATAAGAATTACGGACATTTACGAGCTAACTAAACCTATTGAACTAATAATTAGACTTAATAAGATAAATACTTGTAAAAAGAGCTTATTGGGCTTAACCCATTTGGGACCAACATGAAAAGTATATATATTGATCATATAGGTATTAAATGGATAAAAACAAGTTAAAGAACTTATAAAAGGCTTAATGGACTTAAATAGGTAAAATCGGTAAAACTAGTGAACTAGTAAGACGTTACCAAGACGTAAACACTAAAATGAGTAAACAAGGATGTATAAACCCACTTGATCATCATCATATGTACAAAATCATCATATGTATATTGTTATTTTGATAAAAGTCATTGGACCGAGTCTAAGACCGATTATTATTTATATAGGTTTCCGTGACCGAAGCACGCCCGTAGCCGATAATCCGCCTTTCATTAACAACGTGAGTTCATAGCCTCGCACTCTTTTAAATGTTTTATAAAATGATTTGTAAACCCGCGAGGGAGATAACATGCTAGATTTTTATAAAAATAGAACACAAGTAGTCCCGATTGTATGCTTAATGATATGGACCCGAATGATGCTATGACCCTATATTCGAGACTAAAAGGATTATTAGTAGTTAGGTTATGTCACTTAAAGTCCCATTAGCATGAATTGTGAACTACCGGGATTTGGTAGACGCTTATGCATTTGATAGTACTATTTGGGGACGATCACCCCAGTTCGCGCCTTGACGGTTGATCCCCGTCGTACCACATTGATTGGTAAGCGAATTTATGTATGAGAAGATTCCATAGCGTGATTTTTGTGACGACACGCTAACTTAGATGGGCAAATTGTTTGTCGGGTTCGCGGCCCGCTGTTTTCAAAGTAAGGTAACAATGTCATGCGGCTAATAATAATCCTATAATCTATTCAATCTATATAATCTAAATAAACGATATGATACGACGCTATTAACGATGAATATATTACCTATCATGGTAATATAGAGACTGCGGTCTCATGGACGGTTTCAGATGTATGCTTGATTTATATATTGCCTGACTAGCAATATGTGGACTTACTTCTGATATTATACTTGTGTTCTGATTTTAAATGAATATAAATGATTGTTTTATATAACGGTTTTCATTAAACTCTATGAATTCACTCGGCATTCGCCGATATGATTTTTTTTTGCATGTTTTCTATCTCAGGTGCTTGAAGGTAATCCGGATGGAGATCGACTCTGATGGCCCACACTTAATATTAAAAATGTTCATTCGATCTGTGTTTTGTAAACTAAATGACCTGTATAATTTGGGACCTGTTGTACACTTTTGAAACTTTTTATCGAATGAATGTTTGTTAAACCTTGTACAACCATTTTTATGTGTTGTCTATGATTGGAGTTATTGTGCTATCCCGTAACACTCTGAAAGACCCTTCCGCTGTACCGATACGAAAAATGAGAGTGTTACAGTTTGGTACCAGAGCTCTCGTTGTAGAGAAAAAAAGATTTTAAAAACCAAGGTTTTGAACAAAACTTTTCAAAATCTTTTGACAATGAACATTTGAGAAAATATTTGAAAAATCTTTTGACTATAACGGTGCCAGAGATCTCCGACGTTACCAACAAGCCCTATTGAAAAGATATATATTTTGATATATATAATATAATTTATATATATGTATATATCGTGATTTCATTATGTAATTGTTTAACTAGTATGTTATCCTAATACGAGATATATATATAAATGCAGATTGTCATGGCTGACCCTAATATTCCTGTAGAAAACCATGCTATTCCCGAACCTAATATAGAAGATGATCCTTAAATAGACTTAGTAGATTTTGATATTGATGACGAGGAGGAACCATTTGAGGATCCCGAGCCCGAGTTAGGACTAGGAGATCAGATTGCCCCTCAGGTTGACTTAGTAGAGAATGAGATTGAGAATGTGGGTAATGAGAATGTGGAGATTGAGAATGCTGATATTGAGAATGAGGATGAGATTGGGTTAGATGATTTAGATGACGAGATTGACGACGAGGATGTCGAGGAGGATGTAGGTATAGATGTTGAGGTTGATGACGACGAGGAAGTTGAGCTTATTTATCTGTATGATGTTCCAGAGGGCGAGCCTTTGCCCCCACCAGTTTGTTTGTCTGATTCTGAGGATGAGTTACCTAGGGATGAAATGTCTGAATCGTCTGAATCTGAATCTGAATCAGAGGAGGATGAGGATGACGATGCACCTGACGGTACTGATGGTATTGCTACTCGTAGACGTGAGATAGGAGAGTCGTCTAGTACTCGAGAGGCTACTCATATTGATGGTCTTGCACCATGGGCCTTGAGAAGTGATCTAGATGCTTCCCGTGTTAAGAGTTGTGTGACAGAGGTTGGATTAGGTGTTGTTCAGACTCAGGTTGCTTATTTAGAGTCGAAGACAAAGGTTGACGAGAAAGAGCGAGAATTGCTTAGTTTGGATTTGAGTGATGTAGAGCGTGGATTGAATGAGGCTTTTAGGAGGTTATCGGTATTGGAAAGTGGTGAGTATGCTGCTATGAAGAGAAAGGTGAATTCTATGGAGATTCAGTTGAGTGTGGCTCGTGCGATGCGTGAGAAAGCCGAAAAGGAGTTGAGTATATCCCACGGATGGAACAGTAGATTTTATGCCGACATGGTTGAAAGAGGAGTAATCCGTAAGTGCCCAGCTGAAGATGTGTCTAAGTGATCGTCCGACGAAGATTCAGAAGACGATGGATGATGGACCATCTAGCGGTTCTCAGTAGACCAGTCTGTGTTTAGTAGTGACCTTTATATTTTTTGTGCTTTTGTAGATTTGACTGAACCGACTTGTTAGTAATAGATTTGGCACGAATTTTGAGTGTATATAGTGTTAGAACTTTGATATGGGATGTACTAAGACAATACTTTTGTTTCAGATCGAATGAAATATGTATCTTGTCTTGAATTCCATATTGTGCCTTATTTGTATCTTGATTATGAATTCAATCCATATTATATGAATCCTTTGTTGGATGAATGCTTAATACTTTGAAATTGTGGAATTATAGAACTATGCCGCCCTAGAAGGCTGTGACTGAGGATGATGTACGTAGGATTATTACGGAGCAAGTTACCGCATCTATGACTGAATTTATGGCTAATGCTAGAAATGAAGCCGGCGGTAGTGGAGCTGGCGGTAGTGGAGCTGGCGGTAGTGGAGCTGGCGGTAGTGGAGCTGGCGGTAGTGGAGCTGGCGGTAGTGGAATTGGCGGTACTAATGTGAATGTGAATGCTAATAATGTGAATGCTAATGCTGGAGGAAATGTAGGAGGACTTGGAACTAATGCACCTGAAGTTGGTGGTTGTACTTATGTGACGTTCATGAAGTGTGAACCTCTACCTTTAAATGGAACTGAAGGTGCTGTAGGACTAAGCCAGTGGATTGAAAAGATTGAATCGGTGTTTAGGATTAGTAAGTGTAAGGAGGAAGATAAGGTGACTTTTGCTATGGCTACTCTTAAAGGTCGTGCGTTGACTTGGTGGAACGGGAGAATTGCTTTCATGGGTCTTGATGCTGCTAATGCTACTCCTTGGGCTGAAATTAAGAAGTGGATGACTTTGGAGTTTTGTCCTCGTAGTGTGATCATTAGGTTAGAACAGGAGTTGATTCATCTGAGAATGAAAGGTGTGAACATTGATAGTTACACGAATCGATTCCATGAGTTGGCCTTGCTATGTCCTCGATTGGTTGAACCCGAAGAGATCCGAATTGAGCAATATGTGAAAGGGTTGACCAGGAATATCCGGGGGGACGTGACATCATCGAAACCACTGACCATTGATGATGCTGTTCGAATGGCTTACCAACTCATTGGACAGATAATTCAGGATAAGGAAGATGAAGCCCGTGTTGGTGAGAAAAGAAAGGGAGACGGTGATCGTGTAGATAGAGGTGATTATAGGAAGAATTTCAATCGCCGTCAGAACCAGAGAAAGGGGAATGCAAATGCTCTTACCTACAACACACCGCGCAACGATGATAGATGTCCTAAGTGTGGCAACAAGAGGCATGCTGGCGACTGCTGGAAGTGCCGAAATTGCGGAAAGCTTGGACACAAGGTTGAAAGGTGTAAGAAGGAAACCATTTGCTTCAACTTTAATGAAGAAGGTCATAGGAAATCGGAATGCCCCAAGTTGAAAGCGATTGTACCTGGAAGAAACCCCCAGGGTGGTATCTATCAACTTGGAACAATTGAGGTGAAGAAAGAGGATCCGAATGTTGTTACCGGTACGTTTTTACTCAACAATCATTATGTTGTTGCTTTATTCGATTCGGGTGCCGATAGGAGCTTTGTATCCACTAAATTTAGTGCCCTTATTGATATTGAACCTGTTGAGATAAGTACCAGTTACGAGGTGGAATTGGCTGATGGTAAATTAGTGAAAACTAATAAGCTATTAGAAGGATGCTCTCTAAATCTCTTGAACCATTCCTTTCCGATTGATTTGATGTTGATAGAATTAGGTAGTTTTGATATTATTATTGGTATGGTTTGGTTGTCGTTGAACAATGCTACTATTTTATGTGGAGAGAAGAAAGTTAAGATTCCTCTTAGGAATAGAACGTTAGTAATTGATGGTAGTCGAGGTGAATCCCGTTTGAAAATCGTTTCATGTATTAAAGTCCAAAAGTACATCAAGAACGGTTGTGAGTTATTTTTAGCTCAAGTGACCGGGAATGAGTCTAGGGAGAAACGATTGGAAGATGTACCTATTATTTGTGAATTTCCTGAGGTATATCCTAAAGATTTACCCGGACTTCCACCGATAAGGCAAGTAGAGTTTCGAATCGATTTAATTCCTGGTGCTGCACCGGTGGCACGTGCGCCTTACCGATTAGCCCCTTCTGAATTAAAGGAGTTATCTGAGCAACTTAAGGAGTTGTCTGATAAAGGTTTTATTCGACCGAGCTCGTCGCCTTGGGGAGCTCCAGTCTTGTTCGTTAAGAAGAAGGATGGATCTTTTCGTATGTGCATTGATTATAGGGAACTGAATAAGTTGACAATTAAAAACCGATATCCTTTACCTAGGATTGATGATTTGTTTGATCAACTGCAAGGATCTAGTGTGTATTCTAAGATAGATTTGCGGTCAGGATATCACCAACTTCGCGTCCGTGAAGAAGATATTCCTATAACTGCATTTAGAACTCGTTATGGGCACTATGAATTTCAAGTAATGCCATTTGGGTTAACTAACGCACCTGCGGTTTTCATGGATTTAATGAATCGAGTGTGCAAGCCCTACTTGGATAAATTTGTGATTGTGTTTATTGACGATATTCTAATCTATTCTAAGAATGAAGATGAGCATAGAGAACATTTGAGGATTGTTTTGAAGTTGTTGAAGGATGAAAGGTTGTATGCCAAATTTTCGAAGTGTGATTTCTGGTTAGATTCTGTGCAATTTCTTGGTCATGTGATTAACAGAGATGGAATTCATGTTGATCCTGCAAAGGTTGAAGCTATTAAGAATTGGTCTGCACCGACAACGCCAACGGAAGTGCGACAGTTCTTAGGATTGGCTGGCTATTATAGGCGATTCATTAAAGAATTTTCTTTGATAGCTAAACCCTTGACTAAGCTTACTCAGAAGAATAAACCTTTCGTTTGGGGAAGTGATGAAGATGGAGCATTTCAGACATTGAAGCAAAAATTATGTAGTGCGCCAATCTTATCATTACCCGACGGGAGTGAAGATTTTGTAGTGTATTGTGATGCATCTCTTAGAGGTTATGGAGCTGTTTTGATGCAGAGGGAGAAAGTGATAGCTTATGCTTCTAGGCAATTAAGGAAGAATGAGGAGAATTATACTACTCATGATCTTGAGTTAGGAGCTGTAGTCTTTGCTCTTAGGTTATGGAGACATTATCTGTATGGCACCAAGTGTACGGTATTCACCGATCACAAAAGCCTACAGTATATTCTCGACCAGAAGGAATTGAACATGAGGCAGCGAAGATGGATAGAGTTGTTAAGTGATTATGATTGTGATATAAAATATCACCCAGGAAAAGCCAATGTTGTTGCTGATGCATTAAGTAGGAAAGATAGAGAGCCTATCAGGGTGCGTTCTCTAGTCTTGTCCGTGCACAATAATTTGCCCGAGCAAATTAGAAATGCGCAAATAGAAGCTTGTAAGAAGGAGAATTTTGTTAATGAAGGGTTCCGAGGAGAAGGAGATCCTTTAGAGGTTAGAGCTGATGGAGTGAAATGCTTAAGAGGTCGTATGTGGATACCTAAGTTTGGAGGCTTAAGAGATTTGATTATGCTAGAATCCCATAAATCTAAGTATTCCATTCATCCGGGATCTGATAAGATGTACCATGATTTGAAGAAGTTGTACTGGTGGCCGAATATGAAAGCTGACATAGCTATGTATGTTCTTCAATGCTTGACTTGTGCTAGAGTTAAAGCTGAACATCAAAAACCATCAGGACTACTTCAACAGCCAAAGATTCCTGAATGGAAGTGGGAGCGAATTACGATGGACTTTATCACCAAGCTTCCAAGAACATCATCTGGAAACAATTCGTTTGGGTTACTGTCGATAGACTGACCAAATCAGCACACTTCATTCCGGTTAAGGAGCAGTTCTCACAGGAGAAGCTGACTCGAATATACCTTGATAATGTTGTATGCAAGCATGGAGTGCCTGTATCGATCATTTCAGATCGAGATCCTAGATTCGCATCGAATTTTTGGAAATCTCTCCAAAGATCTTTGGGAACGAATCTCGACATGAGCACTGCTTATCACCCCCAGACTGATGGGCAGAGTGAAAGGACGATACAAACACTTGAAGATATGTTGAGAGCTTGTGTGTTAGACTTTGGTAAGAGTTGGGATAAACATTTGTTGTTAGCAGAGTTTTCGTATAACAATAGTTACCATTCTAGTATTAAGGCTGCACCGTTTGAAGCTTTGTATGGTAGGAAGTGTAGATCTCCTGTATGTTGGAGTGAAGTTGGGGATACCCAGCTCACGGGACCGTAAATGATCCGGGAGACTACGGAGATGATAGTTCAGATTAAGAATAGGTTGTTGACTGCCCGAAGTAGACAGAAAAGTTACGCGGATGTGCGGCGGAAGCCAATGGAGTTTAAAGTGGGTGACCGAGTAATGTTGAAAGTATCGCCATGGAAAGGCGTTATATGATTTGGAAAGCGAGGAAAATTGAATCCCTGTTATATTGGACCCTTTAAGATTTTATCTAGAGTAGGTCCGGTGGCTTACAAACTAGAGTTACCCCCAGAACTTCATGGTGTTCACAACACATTCCATGTATCTAATCTGAAGAAATGTCTAGCAGTGAGTGATGAGAAAATTCCGTTAGGTAAGGTTCGAATAGATGGGAAGTTGCATTTTATCGAAGAGCCCGTAGAATTTATGGACCGTGAGGTAAAGCAACTGAAACAAACTCGGATACCTATTGTCAAGATCCGATGGAATTCAAAGCATGGACCGGAGTATACTTGGGAACGAAAGGATGAATGTGGAAGAAATATCCGCACCTCTTCGATTTCAATAAGAAACGGACATCCAAATGAAATGGATCACGAGGACGTTGATCCCTTTTAGGAGGAAAAGCTGTGACAAATCTAACATTTTCAGGTAGTGAAATATTTTCTCGTATAATATTTTGAAACTTATTTTTGTGTTGGTTGACGAACTCACAATTTACGGATTTAAATTTAGGCTTACGTGCATAATTTGGCGTCTTTTACGACTAAACCGGAACCCTTAGGATTACGTATTTACGTTTTTTAACTCCGTTTTTGATGAGACATTTTTTATTGGATTCGTTTTGTGACGGTGATTCATAATTTATAAAAACGTTTTTCGTAAAACGACCCGAGGGCACGCAAATCGAGAAAACTAGAATCGAGAAATACCCGTAAACTAGTGAGATGGGACAAAACACTTTGTCCCACCCCCACTAGCAATATGGGACGGCTACACTTGACACCACAACACTAATGTGGCATCAAGTTAGCTAACTTACAACAAGTGTAAGCAAATGTTTACACATTAAGCAAACTTTACCACTAACTAGTCAAAACTAGTTACTTGTTTCATTTCTACCATTTCTTCCATGCAACTCAACACCAAAACTCTCTCAACTCCTCCCTTTGTGTCGTCCCAAATAAGCCAACAAACACCATCATTGATCTTTTCTAGCCATAAACCACATGTTTACTAGTCTTGTTAAGGTGTTCTCTTGAAGCCTTGATCATTTGGTGGCCATATTAACATCTTTGGAGGTGATTTGCTTGTGTCCTAGGGCTGATTTTCCAACCTATGTTCTTGATATTTGATGGTCTTGGAGATACTTGTTGTGTTCATCAAGTTCTTGCCTTCCTAAAACAAGAAATCCACTTGGATTGGTAAAGAAGATCATCCTCTATATTTTTCTCTTATTATTTTGTAAAGAACAAATGTATTTTCTTTCATTTTGTATATGTATATGATGTATATATGATGATAAAAATGTTGTGTGGGGATCAAGTGTTGATAAATATGCTTAAAAATGATGATAACTATAAGAAATGAAGCTAAAATCTTGACTAATTAGTTGGCTGTATAAAAACAGTACATAACTAAAAGATGAACTGATAAAATTGCATGTTTTGATCCATTTACAGTAAGTAGATGATGTTATACACATGTGAGAGTTGGCCATGCAATGGAATCAAAATAATGAGTGAGATATGATCAAAACAAGTTAGGTGGTGTAATCTGAATAAGCAGTTTTGTAGGGACTGTTAAGTCAACTTAGACTCAAAATGGGCAGTAGCTATAACTAAGTTATATGTAGCACATATTATGAAGAATTTGTCATCCAAAAATGAGCTTCTAAGTCATTGTAGAACTCTAGATATGATAAAAATGGTGAATATGAAGTTAAAAATCAGATTTTGGAAATAATGTTTATTATTATTATATAAGCACTCACATTATAATTTATAAAATGTAAAAATATAAACCCACTAACTTATAGAACTTATATATATATGTATAAAAGGTTAATTAAATGGGTAAATTATATAAATGGTGGTAAAATAATATTTATAAGTAATAAAAACTATAAACTTGATTTTTACGACTTTTTCGGCTATCGCCGTAAAATTAACGTTTTTCGCCAAATAAAACTTAGACGACCAAACCCGTCTAATGTAAAGTTTATAAAAGTTGTATACTGATGTATAAGTAACTAATACAAGTAAAAACCGATAAAACCCGAACTATAAGAATTACGGACATTTACGAGCTAACTAAACCTATTGAACTAATAATTAGACTTAATAAGATAAATACTTGTAAAAAGAGCTTATTGGGCTTAACCCGATTGGGACCAACATGAAAAGTATATATACTGATCATATAGGTATAAAATGGATAAAAACAAGTTAAAGAACTTATAAAAGGCTTAATGGACTTAAATAGGTAAAATCGGTAAAACTAGTGAACTAGTAAGACGTTACCAAGACGTAAACACTAAAATGAGTAAACAAGGATGTATAAACCCACTTGATCATCATCATATGTACAAAATCATCATATGTATATTGTTATTTTGATAAAAGTCATTGGACCGAGTCTAAGACCGAAGCACGCCCGTAGCCGATAATCCGCCTTTCATTAACAACGTGAGTTCATAGCCTCACACTCTTTTAAATGTTTTATAAAATGATTTGTAAACCCGCGAGGGAGATAACATGCTAGATTTTTATAAAAATAGAACACAAGTAGTCCCGATTGTATGCTTAATGATATGGACCCGAATGATGCTATGACCCTATATTCGAGACTAAAAGGATTATTAGTAGTTAGGTTATGTCACTTAAAGTCCCATTAGCATGAATTGTGAACTACCGGGATTTGGTAGACGCTTATGCATTTGATAGTACTATTTGGGGACGATCACCCCAGTTCGCGCCTTGACGGTTGATCCCCGTCGTACCACATTGATTGGTAAGCGAATTTATGTATGAGAAGATTCCATAGCGTGATTTTTGTGACGACACGCTAACTTAGATGGGCAAATTGTTTGTCGGGTTCGCGTCCCGCTGTTTTCACAGTAAGGTAACAATGTCATGCGGCTAATAATAATCCTATAATCTATTCAATCTATATAATCTAAATAAACGATATGATACGACGCTATTAACGATGAATATATTACCTATCATGGTAATATAGAGACTGCGGTCTCATGGACGGTTTCAGATGTATGCTTGATTTATATATTGCCTGACTAGCAATATGTGGACTTACTTCCGATATTATACTTGTGTTCTGATTCTAAATGAATATAAATGATTGTTTTATATAACGGTTTTCATTAAACTTTATGAATTCACTCGGCATTCGCTGATATGATTTTTTTTGCATGTTTTCTATCTCAGGTGCTTGAAGGTAATCCGGATGGAGATCGACTCTGATGGCCCACACTTAATATTAAAAATGTTCATTCGATCTGTGTTTTGTAAACTAAATGACCTGTATAATTTGGGACCTGTTGTACACTTTTGAAACTTTTTATCGAATGAATGTTTGTTAAACCTTGTACAACCATTTTTATGTGTTGTCTATGGTTGGAGTTATTGTGCTATCCCGTAACACTCTGAAAGACCCTTCCGCTGTACCGATACGAAAAATGAGAGTGTTACATAAAGATCGATTTTCAAAAATCCTTTTTCAAAAACTTAGACTTGAGTGATTATGTGAAATCTTCTTATGCACAATATGAACAATAGATAGTGGATCTAAACTAATAATCACAAGTATATGCATGTAAAGAATAACGAATGTAAAGAGATAAGGAAAAGAAATATCAAACCAAACACCAATGATTTATAATGGTTCGGCAACGAAGCTCACTCCTCGTTCCTACTCCATTCCTCGAGTACTCCTTACTCGAGAGTTCATTAATCAACAAGCTCCTTAAGGTAGAGAAACCATACACGTCGCTTAACCAATTTCTGACTTTAAGCTAAAATTCGAGCCCTAATCTTAGCTAGGACCAATCTACACCAATATACTTTAAGGACTAAGTATTAACCACAGTACATACACAACTTCCAAATTTACACAATCATTTAGATCTTCACAATGGCACAGGAATGAAAAATAAATTTTTATCTTCAATGGATCTTGAGGTAGACACAACATTTCAAGGATGAAAGTGTTCTTCTCTTTGCACTTGAGAGGATGAGATGCGAGGAGAAAGATTCACTTTTTAACAAGTAGTAATCAACCAAATAACCAAGGATTTGAGTGATTAAGAAGCTGGATTGAATCTGGAAATTGTGTGCAAAAGAGGTGAAAAGAAAATCTAGAAATGCTCCACTATTTATAAGATAAGGTTCCAACGGCTCTTTCTGAGCTCGAGTCAATAAAGGGTCTGTCGTTCGATATCACTAAAGAACCGCATACCTATTTAAGGAACCGTCAGAGTATACTATGCTCCCTTTTTTTCTTTTAGTGGTGCAGTCACATCTGGTGAAGTTTTTATCCTCAAAGGATATTCCTAAACCATATGGAATATGCAATTTTCAAATTTTCAAATTTCTAATTTAATAAAATATTTTCTTAGAACTAAAGTTTATTAGAAACTTTTGTCACTTAAAAGCAAAAGTGAGTTTTAAGAAAAACTAAATACTTGATCACTTAGTTAGGTTAAGAACTTTTTTATTCATACCTTAAGTGATAACGAATGAAATGAAAAAGACTTTAACTCAAGAGTTCAATTTTTGTTGTTTTGTTAAATGCTTGTTTTTATATATTCTCGTAATCAAAACAAAGTGACTAAAAATTGCAAGTAACGTTTTTAGTCATCATCGCATTAACAATCTCCCCCTTTTTCATTTTGACAATACATAAACTCAATCAAGTATTAAAACAAGATTTTCGAAGACGAGTTTATTTCATTTCTCCCCCTTTGTCGAAGCAAAATGGTAGCAAAAGTCTTTGAAGAAGAGAAGAAACAGACTTTGCTAATGCTCCCCCTTGGTGCTTAATCCCCCTTGCTTGGGGAACCTAGGAATCGAGCTAAGGTGACAAGCTACATAGAAAGGTTAGAAGAAGAAAAGAGATACCCAACATGATATAACAATGGTCACACAATCAAAAGAAATAAGAAGAGAAGAGAAGGAAATCCAAGATCCATAAGAAATCATGTTAATCCAAACATGAAAAGATACAAGGAAAAAAAAGTCATACAAAGATGTATGAAACACAAGCCTAAAACTTAAGCATGAATGTAATTCTAGTTACACTAGAATTCTAAGATTTCATTAAGTTAGATTTTATTATTAATAAGCAACCCACATGCTTAGTTAGAAGACTAAGTAGTAGCGGAATGTGGTGGTGGAGGCTTGGCAATGGGTTCGTAGTCATAATGGAGAGGAGGCTTGGCAATGGGTTCGTAGTCATAATGGAGAGGAGGCTTGACTATAAGACTCTTGATGTAATTCAACTCATCATAGATATGAGACATGGCAAGATGTTGATATTGACAGCAATGACAATATGTTCTACGATGCATGACATTATCATGTGATGGAGGAAGAACACAAAAGAGAAGTGGTGGAAAAGAAGAGTTTCCAAAATCAATTTTCTTAGAAGGAGAAGAAATTTGATTGTATGTGTTCTTGGGTGAATTTGGATCGAAAGAAATTGGGGAAAATAGAGGAGAATCAAAGCTTTCATTTGGTGAATAAGACATTTTGATTTGAGAAATAGATGCAAAATACTTAGGGTTAAGTAGAGAAAGCACAAGATATTTTGGGAGAGGTCAAGGGTTTGAAACAAAGATTCCAAAAAGTGTTGGAGCAATTTTGGAGTTTTAGAAAACCCAATTTTGTAAGCTATTGTCTGTGGTTCAACAAATGTACTTGCGGTTCAATAAATATATTGAGCCACTGGACATTTAAGGAACCGCCCACGGAGGGTGTGTTTTGGAGGACAAGGAAAATTTTCCAATTCAGAAAATCCTAATATTCTAGTCTAACTTATCATAAAGCCATGCTTAAGAGAAATAACAGACTAAGATACACACAAAAACTCAACAAACGAGACTTTGACCAAAATACTTAGATTTTAAAGTAAAATCGATGTTGGAGGTGTGATTATCTAGACACATAGTCATGACACATTTATCCTCCATAGTTCAATGTTGTTCTCGTTATAATTGAGTAATCCATACATATGAATTATGTATGCTCGATATCAATAGCAAGAAACCATGAAAAACGTTTTTAGATTGAATTAACAATGCAAAAACATTTTTCGACTATTTTTTAAAGAACTTTGAGATATTTTAAAAAGAGAGAGAGGACTTTTCAAAAAGAGTTAAAGAGACTCAAAGACTCAAAGAAAAAGACACAAAAGAGAAAAAGGCTCGATTAAACAAAATGCGCAATTAAGGTATATGTTACATTAACCCTAGACCTAGACGCAAGTAATTAAAAGGTTCCCTCTTATGTGGCTTAGTGAACATGTTGGTACAACACGTCCTTGTACAATGCTTAAGGATCGATGGTGGAGAAGGTGCCGTGAAGATCTAGGAGTGTGAGCAGTACGAGCTGATAGGCTCCCATATTGTTTGGAGGGCCGGGGGCTAAGTTTTCTACCGAGGGTACCTTTTAAATAGAAATGTTCCCATTTTGAATATTATCCTTTAGGATGTGGTGGCGAATCTCTATGTGCTTAGTTCACGAATGTTGCACGAGATTCTTACTAAGGTCTATTGCACCCTTATTATCACACATGATGGGAACATCATTAAGTGTAATCCCGTAATCAACAAGCACTTGCTTCATACATAGAGCTTGTTGACAAGATTTACCGGCACTCATATACTCGGCTTCCATGGTGGATATGGAAAGAGCGGTTTGTTTCTTAGAGAACCAATAAGTTAAACAACAACCCATGAAGGTACAAACTCCGCTAGTGATTTTCGATCCACATAGTCTCCCGCATGATTTGAGTCCGCGTATACTATGGTTTCTACGCTGGTCACTTTAGGATACCATAATCCTAAATGTATACTGCCTTAATGTATCGGAAGATACGCTTAACCGCTTCAAGATGACAGGTTTTGGGAGCCTCATGGAAGCGAGCACAAAGGAAAACATTAGACATGATATCCGGTCGACCTGTCGTTAGGTACAACAAACTACCAATCATACCTCTATATTTGGTGTTGTCTACCGACTCACTATCATCATCTACGGTGAATTTAGTATTCGAGGCTATGAGGGTCTTCATAGTTTTAAAGTTGATGAGACTGTAACTATACATAGTCTCATCGTCCAAATCGGGCTTAAAACGCTTAAAATATCATTAAAATACCCCAAAATATGCTTGTGTTTGTTCATTGTGTATTTTAGGTACGGATATTGTGAAATCAACAAAAGATCACAAGAATGAAGCAAAAACGAACACGGGAAACGAAGCCGCACAATGAATTTCTATTCAAGTCCGTGAAGTTTGAAGATTTGGCAAGATTGGTCCCTCTACTTTGAGACTTGTCATTTTAAACCCTTGTAAAACTCAAATTACACAAAGGGTCCCTAAAATGACAAGATTGTGCATTAATGACCCTTGAAGAATGCAAATGTTTCATAAAAAGCCCTTGGTACAAGTTATGGAAAATTATTATGGCCAAAATGGAAAGAGTGAAAGTTTCTTATAAAGGGAAAATGAATTGTTAGGCTGTTTATTATGAAGTGACAAGTGAAAGGAATTGGGGGGACCTCTTTTGCCTAGACAACAAACTCCACCCCACCCAATACCCATCTGCCACCTCACCACACTTAAATTCTCCACCAATCAGAAACCCCTACCACTCCACGTCACAATCCACCAAAATAATAATCAATTATATAACTGATTATTAATTTTTCCCTCTTAAACACAACTTTAAACTAATCCTCCCCCAAAACCAGATTAAAACCACCCCTATACACCCTAACTTTCCCAGGTCTTAATTACCTAAAATCAAAGAGATAATGGCCATGAATTTCCAGATCACTGATTAACCTTTTTCTTAACCTAAAACTACCAAAAAACCCATACCCAACATCACCATGTGATCTCCCAAGGGGTCCCCTGCCCCGTCACTTTCCCCCGCTTCCCCAAAACCCGACCACATCTACGACTATCTTTGATTTCGTGGTCCTTAAGGAGTAAATGAACGATGGAGATCATTTTACAACATCTAGCAACCAACAAAACTCCAAAATCATGGTAGAATGTTCACATGGGTGCTCAAAGACCACTTTTCAAATTTATTGACCTAGTGTATTATGGACAGATCATGTAGTAGGGTTTTTATATTCTAGAATGTACTCATAGCTTTATAAAATGGGACGGATTGTATCCTATTTTTCTTTGTTCCAGTTTTTTTGTAAAATATTTTTAAGTTATTAATGATAATAAAAGCTTTTGATTTTTGGCAAAAAACTAATTTCCAATTTAATTGTTTTCCTAGTGTAATATTATTTTTTAGCAAGTTAGTTTAAGGATTTTCAAAATAGGTATTTGGTTCAAGAGTTTTTTCCAAAACGTTTTCTTTAGATTTTCTGAAATCCAAACACAATGAAGTGATAGTGGATTTGTGTGTGGCTTTCAGAGTTGTTTCACTTGGTTTTCATAACTTCAAGTTGTTTCAAAGTTTGTATTAAGAGTATAGTGTTTCAAAAAGGTTTGAGAAAATCAGTTTTCAAAGGATTTGGGTTATTTCCTTTGTTCTAATACTTACTTATTGTATAAGCTTCCACCACAAGCCTGACAAGCTTGTGGTTTCAGCTTATACAAGCTTAGAGTGTGTTCTTGTTTTTGTTGTGCTTGTGCTGGAAACCAAGAACAAGACCATTTCAATCATTTCCTTTCATCATTTTTGTTGAAGACATTAAGTCCTTGGGTCCTTTGTGGATTCCACCAGCAGGACATCTCTACATACTCATTAGCACCCTCCTAATCCATCTCTTTGAAGGCATCAGCTAGGTACTTGTGGCTTGAACCCAAATATTTGGATTTTGATTGTGTTATTTAAATATACGTGGAATTGTGTGAATCTGCTTATGTGCTAGTTAGGTTGAGTGTTCATGCTTTCTTTCTGCTTGTTTTACATGTTTGAGCATCTTAGTATCAATTTGGAGTTTGTTTGCATATAGACTCTTTGTAACACCCCACTTTGATAAGTGGACCGTTACGCGTAATTATGGCGTGTCATCAAAGCATGCAAGGTAATATGTAGTAAAACATACATGACCATAGAGAAAAACCGGAATCAAACATGGGTTCCCAAACATAAGCCCAAAACATAAATAAAGTAAATGAAATGAACAAAGACTACACAAGCATAAATATATGAAGGCAAAAGGAAAAGAAGTCTATGGCAGCTTCCATCCTATGCACGTCCTCCAAATGCTCAAGTCTGTCCATGGGTACCTGCCGTTTTAGGACATGGAAAGGAAAGTAACGACTGAGCATAACGCTCAATGCACAGATATACAAGCATGGAATGAATAATATAAGGATGTAAGACATATAGCAGCGGAATTGATTAAGCCCTGGAAAATCTGGAACATGTTCATAAAACTGGTTTTATAGTTTGAAAAGCCTTATGTTTATCTTATAAAAACTGTTTAACATGTTTACCATTAGCCAATATAGGTCATGAAACATCAACGTGCATGAATACTTGGAGGGGTGACCTCGTCATGCAATTAGAGGGGCTACCTCTAATTAATATAAGTTTTTAGGTAGGAGGGATCAACTCCTTGTGAAGGATGCAAGGCACACACCACATTCACCTAAATAATCTGCTGAAACAATGTAAACTAGGATGCACCCATACGCCCCACATGATAATAATAATATGGCCAAAAGCTGAAGGGACGCCACGAGCTATCACTCTGCCGTGGTGAAGTCATAACACTAGTGCCTCCAGTGTTATGGTTATGGTACCTCCATAACTAGGTGAAACTGGTCATGCATGTATATGGCTTTAGGTATTTAATTAAACATAAGCAATTCAAAAACATATAAAATATATACTGGGGAAAACAGTTGGCTGTATACGGGGAAATCCTAATAAGGAAAGAATGTCCATACTGAAAGGACGGATAATCTGTACCTTAAGTCCAGTGAACGAAGAAGACGAACGGAAGAGAGTCCTACTTCGATCTCACTAATGCTACATAAATAGTATACGTGTATAAGTATTGTAACACCCCATTTTGATAAATGGAAGGTCACGCGTGATTATGGCGTGTCATCAAAGCATACAAGGATAAATGTATAAAACATCACATGACCATAAAGGAAATACCGGAATCAAACATCAGTACCCCAAAAGTAGAACTCATCACACACAAACATAAGTACTGTAAATGAAAAGGACTAAACAATGTCCATGGAAAATGAGTATCAAAGTATAATGGAATGCATAAAGTAATGAAGGCTAGGAAGCTTCCAATCCATATGCACGTACGCTTAAAGTCTACGAGCATCTTGAGTACCTGCCGTTTTGGGAACATGAAAGGAAAACGGCTGAGCATAACGCTCAGTGCACGGATATATGAGTAAAGCGTGAATAATATAAGCATATAAGCATGAAGCAGCGGAAAAGACTAAGTCCTGAATAACCTGGCATGTCTTATTAAAACTGGTTTTATAGTTTGAAAAACCTTATGTTTATCTTATAAAAACTGTTTAACATGTTTACCATTAGCCAATATAGGTCATGAAATATCAACGTGCATGAATACTTGGAGGGGTGACCTCGTCATACAAATTAGAGGGGTTGCCTCTAATTTAATATACTGGTTTGGGTAGGAGGGATCAGCTCCTTGTAAAGGATGCAAGGCACACACCACATTCACCTGAATAATCTGCTGAAAACATGTAAACTAGGATGCACCCATACGCCCCACCTGATAATAATATGGCCAAAAGCTGAAGGGACGCCACGAGCTATCACTCCGTTGTGGTGGAGTCATAACATTGGTGCCTCCAGTGTTATGGTTATGGTATCTCCATAACTAGGTGAAACTAGTCATGCATGTATATGGCTTTAGGTATCTAATTAAACATAAGCAATCAAAACATATAAAACATATACTGGGAAAACAGTTGGCTGCATACGGGGAATCCTAATAAGGAAGAATTTCCATACTGAAAGGACGGAGAATCCGTACCTTGTGTCCAGTGAACGAAGAAGACGAACGGAAGAGAGTCCTACTTCGGTATCACCAATGCTACATAAATACATACGTGTATAAGTATCTGATTACTGAGTACGTAACTGGTTTTATATCATGTCTTAGCTTGTTTTATATGTTCATGTCATGTTTTACTGATTAAAGCTTTATATTGTGTTTATCATGTATTCTGTCTATTCTGATTAAGTATTTCTTGTATTATTATATTTGTTGTGTAATAATAAGTAACTTTCTAAAAATAGCAGGTTTCTAAAATAGAAAGATTCCAAAAATAGAAAGTTTCCAAAAATAGAAAGTTTCCAAAAATCGAAAGTTTCCAAAAATAGAAAGTTTCCAAAAATAAATTTACTGCTTAAAATAGATATGTTTCTAAAAATAGAAAATTTCCATAAATAGATTAGCTGTCTTAATTAAATAAGTTTCTAAAAATACAAAGTTTCCATAAATAGAAATGAGCTGGATTATTAAGCTAATTATATACGCTTAAGTATTTACTGATTAATATTCTAAGTCACGTAATTAAATAGTATAGTTTATTAATTATTTCATGTAAATTAAATAAACTATAGTTTAAAGTATTTAATTAAATATAACATGATTTAATTAAATAAAGGTAAAAATACTTAGGTTAAAACATGTATTATTATCTATTAATAATATAACCTAAGTCATGTAAATTAATTAATTATAAGTCATGATTTTAATAATTAGTTAATTATATAGTCTAAATAAAAATGGTAATTACTTAGTGATATAGATGTAGAAATACTACTCTTTAGGAAAAGAGCAATAAATAGGGTAAGCGTGCACGACGATTTAGGAAAACCGTGTGTGAATGACCCTAAAAGTGAGTTCGTTCTCGAGGAGGCACGTGTGTTGTGTAATGAATTGATTTGATTGATTTTTTTGGATTATTAACAAGAAAAGAGAAGAGAAAATGACGAAGACGAAAAAAAATAGAAAAATAGACAAAAACACTACTAGAAAGTTAAGACGTAGAAACGTAAAAACGACAAAAATTAAAATTTTAACCTAAAAATTCCTAAAAATTACTAAAAATCCACAATATTATTCTAAGAGTTTACAAAAAATCCAAACTTGCTAAAACCTTTTAATTAATTTAATAATCACTTTTTAATGCTAATTAAAGCCCTAAAAATCACTTTTAAATATTAAAAAGCCCTAAACAAGATTTAATAGTTTGTAAACCTCAAAAATGACCTAATTAAACTAAAAACTATTTTTAAAAATTTTAAAACCAAATTAAACTATTTTTAAACTCCTAAAAACTATTAAAATCTATTAAATCTTAAATTAATTCTAAAAAATAAATGAAAAGCCTAAAAATTAATTGGAAAGTTACAAAGTTCCTAATTTAATGTCTAGAATCTAGGAAAAATGAAAAAAAGTTAAAAATTAAACTTTGAATTTTTCTTAATAAAATAATATTAAAATAATCCAAAAAATAAAAAGTTCTTAAATAAATTCTAAAAAATTCTCAGAAATTCTAAATATTCTAACTAAGAAGAAAATGCAAATTAAAGCTCCTAAAACCTTTTAATTAATTTTATATTAATTTTTAAAGTTTAATAAAAAACCTAAAATCAAATAAAATTAAAAATTAAAGGGTTTGAAAACTTTTTTGAATGTAAACCTCAAAAATATAAATTAAAACCTAGAAACTATTTTTTTGGATTTTTAAAACACTTTTTACTATTTTTAATCTACTTTCTAAAATTTAATCTAAAAATAATCCTAATAATTAATTAAATAAAGGGAAAAATAATATTTTTAAACAGAAAAATCCTAAACCTTAATTAAACCCTAGGAAAAATACTAGCTACCAAATAAGTTACTTAAATAAGCTGAAAAGGATCAAATAAGCTACGGCTTATTTTAATAAGCCAAAACCAAAATCAACTTAAGTAAATAATGAAATGAAGTGTAAACATAAAAACCCATCCGGATCACTAGTTAACACGTTACTCCTCCATAAGAGAGGTCGCGTGTTCGAGCCCAGGCAAGGTGTGGTTTTGCAAAATTTTTCTTTATTTTTCTTTTTAACTTTTAAAACTTAATCAGTAACCTTTGTTAATCACTAAAACATAAACACAAACTGATTTCACCCAGAATTAAGCTATATTAGAAGCAAAACGTGCCAGTTCTTGTTATGTTTCTGATGAACAAGTAACTGTTTACACTTGTGCAATTTGGAGCCAAGAGGGGCTTGGCTTTGCTTGTTTGAGGTGATTTTTGTGGAACAAAGGCACCCCTACACTCTTTTTGAGTGTAGGGAGTCAAATAAAACACAAAAAACACAGGTAGCACACAAGAAATCAAGTAAGCAAAACACCAATAAGCCAAAAGTTTCTGATTAAGCAACAAGCAGGTCTGAGATTTTGCAGGCACAATTACAAGCACAAATCTGAATTTCTAAGGCTCAAATTTTGTACACAAGTTAAGCAAATGACATATCAATGATTCACACTCCTTAAACAACCTAAAACCTAGCAATCTTACAAATTTGAGGCACAAAATTCATCAAAAACAGTCACACAAGCAGTTTTCTGATTATGCTATGATTTTTATCTTTTTTATCACCAAAACTTGCTCAAACTTGTTCCAAACTAAAACCTATACTAGCATGCAACTACCAATAACCAAGTGAGTGGGTATGACTGGTTTTAACACAAGATTAATGACATTAATCCTAGTTACTCCCTTTTCCAAAACACTCCTTAAACTTTTGAAATGCAATTTTAACACACCAAATCACCTTGAATCACAATCAAACTGATCTATATTACCTCTAACATGCATACCATACTAAATAAACTCAAATCAAACCATGAGAACACACATAAACAGCTTTGCACAATAAATCATACAAATCACATAGAATTACCAAAAACAGAAAATTTAAGATGGAAAAGAGAATTCTACCTTGAGGGACTTACATCCAAGCCCCTCAGTGACAGCTTGTCACCTCCCACAAACACGGGTTTGTGCTGAACCTTGAATCAATCAAGCCCAAACAACCCTGCTAAGAAAATGAAACAAAAACAATGCAACTTTCTGATTTTTCTGAAAACTTCCAAAACCTTGAAACCTAAAAACCTTTGAAACTTGTTTTAAAAACAACTTACAAATCACAAATCAAAGGATGCTATTCCACTTTCACTTCATAACAACCTTTGATTCCTGAATTTGTAAAATCCTTTAAAAACCTTTTTGAAACTTTTTTGAAAATCCAAACACACAGAGTGTGTACAACAACAAATGGAACTCAGACTTTTCTCTTCTCATTTAGTACCAACTATTTTAAAAAATCAAAAGGAATTACACTTGTATTTTAAACAAACACCAAACTTTGCATTAATAAAAACGGTTACATAAATTTTGAGAAAGAAAATCTGGAACAAGGGGTCATCACAAGTCGATGCCTCTATTTATACTAGTCTATAGAAGAACCTAGAAGCTAAAAACCCTAATAAGTAAAGCCCTAATTTGCCCTTGGACGATTTGACTGAAAATTGGGTCAAAAGGTGCCCATGTGAATGCCAGCCTTGCTTGTGATGTTTGAATGAATCTTAGTCGTCCATTTGAGCTTGGGGACCAAGGGGAGTATCTGGATGGTTGGTTTGGTCGGGTTATAGGGTTTGGGGGAAAACGACTTGTGCAGGGGAGGTACGGGGTGGGTCCCAGAGCCCATGTGGGTATGTTTTGTGAGGTGGGATCAAGTGAGGATGAGGGTAATTAAGGGTCTGGAGATAATCAGGGAAAAACCCCTTGGTTTAGGATTTAATTAATCTGGGTGGGTTTTAGGGTTTATGGCTAATTAGTGGAAGGTTTAATCTATTTTGGGGTTAAAAACAATTTAAAAAGTTGTTTAGGAGGGAAGGGGTTTTGTTGACTGGGGGTTTGACTGAGGTTTATTTAATAAACCAGGTGTGGATGGGTGGTGGGTACGGGTTTGGGTAGGATATGGGTTATTGGGTGGGTTGTGATGAGGTGGCATTGTCTGGTTGGTGGAAGAGTTTGGTGGTTTGGCAGAAACAGTCCCCAAGCTATTCACTTTCTTTCATGTTGTATTAATTAGCCATCAGCGCCTATTTTTCACTTGTCAACTTTGGACAAGTTGTCAAAAGTGGCACAAAAACTTCTAAAACTTTATCCAAGGGCCTTTAATGTATTTTCTTGATTCTTGATGGACTGGTCTTGTATAATCTTCAAACATTAGGGACCATTCTTGTACAATTGACATTTGGAGGGTCAATTGTGACAAGTTCTTCAAAGATGAGGGACTAAAGTTGCCAATCTTCAATTCTTCAAGGGTCTTTTTGCAAAATTCCAAACTTGGGCCCGGTTCATTGTGCAACTTCGTTTCCCGTGTTCGTTTTTGAATGATTCTTGTGATATTTTGCCAATTCCTCAATATCCGTACCTAAAAATACACAAGTAACAAACACGAGCATATATTTGGCATATTTGATGATATTTAATTGATTTTAAGCCCGATTTGGACGATGAGACCATGTATAAAAGCAGTCTCATCACTCCCCCATACTAAACCATTGCCGTGCCCTCACGCAATGCTAGAATAAAGTATCAAAACATCTCCAAAATTTAATTTTATTCACTTTTATGAAAGATAAACTAGCTATATTACTACTATTACTACTACTTGCGTTTTAGACATAATGTATGATTTTCATCGCAAAATGGGACGTTTAGGTTCATAGAATCAAGAACACGTGAATGCTTCGTTAGAAATAATTTTGTCGTCCTCGATTTTCACCTTAATTCCATGCCAAGCGTGCAACGAGATCATTGTCATTATAAGTTAGTAATGCTAACACTACTCATATGCCCTAATCACGTACTTATCCTCCCATTATTCCTAAGTTGTATCTCTTATATTTTATTTTGTCTTGAATGTTTCACGAGGATACATCGTTGACTTATGCGATAATAGAGATTTAGGTCTAAAAATAGAGTCCTAACGGTGTAACTAAGACCATCAAATCAATAACCCCTCCTAATAGACAACGATGTCAAAAAATTAAGTTGACAAGAAGAATCGATAAACACGGTTTTATAACAGTTTTGAACATGAGACTTATTACCAAGACTTTTATACGCCCCCTAACGGAAGGACCTTATTATCTTTGGTTTAGCTCCATCTTTTATTCAACTTCGCCATGAAGCTTTTATTATGACTTCGGTCTTGCCTTGCCTTTTATTATCCGCCTCATCGGTGGTTTTATTAGCCAAAGACGTATATCCTCACGCTAAAGCGAATTTTGGATCTTTAAAGCTTCGAAGATTAAGGCTTGATTCACTTTCAATTTTGCATAGATTTTAGGCCTTGTGGGGCTTCAAATTGTTTGCTAGATTTAGGTGAGCACTTGAAATCTTATTATTGGGTGAAGCTTTTGATTATTAGGGTGCCAATACTTCAAAACCGTGACGCTGACGATACCTTAATGTCTTCCCAATTTAATTACACGGAAGCTACTAGAAAAGACTAGAAACCTAACAATCCTAACTAAACCGCTAAGTCAATATTTATTAAGCAAAAAATATTTACAAGCGAAGGGAGAATAAGCGAACAACGAGAACACATGAGTTTTTGAAAGAATACGAGTACTCTACGTTTAGCATAGTAACTTATAATTAACTCTATCATTTCTCGTCCTCATTTAAGAGACTTAGCCTAATGTGTAGTTAAGGAATCAAAGCTAAGTGCTCAACACGCACGGTCGAGTCAAAAATTACTCTTATTCTCGCCATCGGAAAATCTACATTCGTGTCTTCAAACACTTATAAAAATGAGAAAAATTTTAAAATTTGGCCATTTTTAGCCTTATTTTGCAACAAAACGATAAACAAAACGATAAACTTTGCAAAGCGTGAAGGTTTGGCAAGGCAAGTATCTATTCACCCCCCCCATACTAAAGTTAAACATTGTCCTCAATGTTTCGAGTCTAAGGGTTGGAAACCCCCATACTAGAGACGTAGTCGAATGCCTAATCTAGCATGGAAAGGGTGTATCCATTAAATTAATAGCCGTTTATGAAGTGTGCTAAAAACCTAAGGTTAGAACATCAAAAGGATATATCATATGGATATTGGGAAAGCCCTCCAAAGCAAACGATCGAGTGCTCCCATAAAACGAAACACGAGAGGCTCCAATCGTGAAGATCATCATCTAAAAACCATAATGCACAAACAACCACGGAACAAAGGTTGGAAGGGCACAAATCCCTTCACATTAAACTACATTAGAAAGCAATAATATGTACATGGATAAGCATGGGTCTCCCCCACGAGGCACCTTGTTTTTGATAACCGAGTCAAAAGCTCGACTCGAATCCCCATAAATGTGATCATTTATGGATAATCATGGTATGGTCAATTTTTGGTGGGGCTTACATGATAAACAAGGCCCAAAAGCACATGGAGTACTTTAAAAACCCGATAAACGTATACCGGGGTCAAAGATAGCGTCCTCATTTTCTGATGAAAGACGAAACAACGCTACTTCAACACAAACCCCAATGGGGTAGAAGAAAATAGGAGAGAAGAAATAGAAGGGTGGGACAATGGGTAAGTCATAACATTGAGCTACTCGAGGTAGACTCGCACCAATCAAATGAAAAGATTTTCCATTTATTGCATCGGTGGAAGACCGAGATTTCCCTATATAAGCAATTCCAGGATCAAATATCTCGTCCTCGGTGGAGAAAGGGGAGGGAACATAAGGGAATTCCCCCACACTAAGTCCACACAAAGCATCGTCAAAAGGAGAAGACGAGCTTGTAGTACTCAATAAACGCGGTGATGACGGAGTTAGAGTTGTAGAAAAATCTTTTAAATCCAAGTTAAAATCTTTTCCTTTTTCATCTTTTACACTCTCCTTGTGAAAACCCGATTTGATTATGTCAAAAATATTTGGTGTATCTAAAGCAATGTTAGTCACACTAAAAATTCTCACATTTTGAAATCTTTTTGGTTTAGGTGGTGGCAAGTTTTCAAATCTTTTGTCAACAAAGAAAACCTCCCCATCGGGATCAACGTATTCATCATCCGAAGAATCACTCGAGATTGGAATCGTAGGCTTAACACTCTTAACCTCCACCGGCGGAGGGGACGGAACTTCATTTTTCTCAACAACTCCTAAAACTCTATTTGAAATCTTTTTGCAAATGTTTTTGATGGGATTGACATTGTACAAAGATGTGATAGAATACACATGAGAAAGAGTGGAGTTTTGGGTTGCATTAATGACGAGTTCTTCCTCATTGAAACGAAGAGTGATTTTTCTTGCATGCACATCGATAAGTGCTCTCGAGGTATCCAAAAAAGATCGACCTAAAATTAACGGAACTTTAGGATCGATGGGAATATCAACAACAATAAAGTCTACAGGATAGTAGAACTTTCCCACTTTCACAAAGACGTTCTCGGCAACTCCACAAGCTAGAATCGTAGAATGATCGGCCATTTCGATTGACATTCTTGAAGGAGTGAGATTTGGAAGATTGAGCGATTTAAAAATCTCAAGAGGCATCAAATTAATACTAGCACCAAGATCGGCCAAGGCGTAGCATTCTTCCGTGTCTTGGATAGCACATGGGATTAAAAACTTTCCAGGATCACCGACTTTTTGAGGTATGCGGCTTAGAAAAACCGAAGAACAACTAGACGATTTTTGCAATTTCTCTTTGTTATTCAACATACTTTTGAAGTTCGCGGCAAATCGAGGCATCATGACTAAGGCGTCGGAAAAACTTATATTGAAATGCAAGTCACGAAACATTTTCATAAAAAGTTCAAATTGATAATTATTTCGTTCTTGTGCCTTTTCCTTGTCTCGTCTTGATGGGTAGGCTAAAGGTGGTGTGGGTTGGGGCAAATTAGGCATAGGCATCGGCCTTGGAATCTCGGGTTCCATGATTGGTGTGGGTTCAACCGTAGGTGTGGTTTGAGCGGTACTTCGTGGGCTTTGAATTTGCTCCTTTTCAACCACAACCTCGGGTTCTTTCTCTTTTTCCTTCTCCATAGAAGTACTTGGACGAGAAATGGGTTCTTTGAAAGTTTTACCACTTCGTGTAGTAATAACATTCAATTCTCCTTTCGGGTTTACGATGGTATCACTAGGAAGACCACCCGAAGAAGAGGGCTTACACATGATAGCTTCAAACATTTTAGCCATACGGTCTTCAAACTTAGATTGCCTAGCATCCGCTTTTAACAACTCTTGCTTAATCTCATGTTGACCTTGCTCCATTTTTTGTTGATTTTGTTGGAGACGTGTGACATTTCCTTCCATTTTATTAGCATGAGTTTTAAGTTCATTAGCAAGTTCGTTTTTAAGCTCGTTTTTCAACTCGGATCTTAAGCTAACCATTTCACGTTGCACGTTATCAAACTTAGCATCATTAGCCTTAGCATAATTCAAAAATTCTCCTTGAAGATTTTTGGTGTGATCGTTTTGAAAACCTTGGGCATTGTTTTGAAAATCACGGTTTTGGTTTTGGTTTGAAATTTGCCCATTTCCACTTTGGTAATTACCCTTGTTATAATTCCTTTGATTTCCTTGGTAATTTCCACCTTGGTTGTTGTTGCGATAATTATTAGCATTTTGATTTGGTGGAGCTTGATTTTGGCGGGAACCTTGACCGATTTGGTTATAAGTTCCCGTGGCTACAAAAGCATTCGAAGTGTTACCATCCGCGGTAATGCACTCGGAAAGATCATGAGCTCCCCCACACGACAAACAACTCTTAGAAACCGCTTTAACCGAAGCGAAACTGGAAGCTTCTTGAGCTTTCCAATGGGACATAAGGCTAGCAAATCTATCAAAAAATCGATTTTCTTCATTTGCTTCGTCATGTAAAGCATTGATACTACGAGACGATGATGAGCCCAATTTGGCAACACTCGGTGTGTGACGAGGGCTATAAACCTTAGACCTATTCTCAATTATGACCAAAGCTTCTTCAACCGTTTTACACAAAAAATTACCACCCGCGGCGGCATTTAAATAATCTCTTTCATGATCATTAAGTCCATTGTAAAACGTGTCTATTTGGTGTAAGTCGGAAAAACCGTGATGGGACATTCATGTAACATCTCCTTAAACCTATTCCAAGCCGTAGAAAAACTTTCATTTGATTCTTGTGAAAATTTAGAAATCTCATTTTTCAAATGCGTAGTCTTAGAGGGCGGAAAAAATTGGTTCACAAATTTTGAAACGAGATCCTTCCACGTCAATATAGAATTGGGTGGCTCTTTCTCTAACCAAATTTTAGCGGGCCCCGCTAAGGAATACGGAAAAAGCATCATCTTAATCGAGTCATTCGAGACATCCTTAAATTTGCACGTGGCGGTAAGACGATTAAATTGGCGGATATGGTTGTGGGGATTGTCCTTCTCATCACCACGGAATTTGTTGTTTTGGATCATCGACAACAAACCCGTTTTCACCTCAAAATTCTCCGCAAGGATTGCGGGAATCACAATAGCTTCTCCATAACCCTCGGTGGGTGCTTGAAGTAACTCCATCATAGTTAGATTCGCCATGGTAGGTGCTTCTCGTACAATGGGTTCGTCAATAGGAGACTCCTCACTAGAATGAGTTGGAGTGGGAGTTTTGTTCTTTCGTTTACGTGCACGTTTTGCTTTGTTACGAGTGAGCATAAACGTCACGTACAACGTGGAGACGAGCAAAGAAGATTCTTTTTGGTATTTTGTATTTTTCAATTTTTTTTTGTGGTTTTTGATGATATTAACTTTTTTGGAAATTGGTGAATGTATTAAGTAGACAAAAATCTACAAATCTCCTCCTTAATCAAATCTCTTGATTAAAGAAGCCTCAAGGAATGAAAACGATCACGTGGAGTGAACGCCTTCGATGACTTTAGAACGATGGTGGAACACCAAATCGTTCAAGAGGGTTTAATCAATAGAAACCAAGAAAATATATATGATACTTAGTAATACTTTGGGCGGCAAAACCCTCGATTCACTCTCAAAATCAAATACGCACAAGCAAGCGGAGGAAACGAGGCGGCGCGAAGCACTTAAGAGCCTTTTTCCTTTAGGTCGTGAAATACAACCGCCTTATACCCACCTTATAGTTTGTATTATCAAAATCAAGCTTCACGAAAGTATTTATCTATTTTTGCCTTTTTTTTCTTTGGTTTGAGATTCGAATACAATGATCGAGTGATGAAATCCCGAATCAAGGTTGTGATTGCTCACGTATTTGGAGTACTTGTGTATTTATTGTTCTACGTATACAATATAGTAATAATATTCACACAAAAACCGAAAAACGATAATACGTATTAGTAGAGTGCTACTAATACAAATAGATATTATGGCGGCTATAAAAAACAACAATGTTTCAATCAAAACACAACACGCCTCCCCGGCAGCGGCGCCAAAAATGATATAGATGTAGAAATACTACTCTTTAGGAAAAGAGCAATAAATAGGGTAAGCGTGCACGACGATTTAGGAAAACCGTGTGTGAATGACCCTAAAAGTGAGTTCGTTCTCGAGGAGGAACGTGTGTTGTGTAATGAATTGATTTGATTGATTTGTTTTGGATTATTAACAAGAAAAGAGAAGAGAAAATGACGAAGACGAAAAAAAATAGAAAAATAGACAAAAACACTACTAGAAAGTTAAGACGTAGAAACGTAAAAACGACAAAAATTAAAATTTTAACCTAAAAATTCCTAAAAATTACTAAAAATCCACAATATTATTCTAAGAGTTTACAAAAAATCCAAACTTGCTAAAACCTTTTAATTAATTTAATAATGACTTTTTAATGCTAATTAAAGCCCTAAAAATCACTTTTAAATATTAAAAAGCCCTAAACAAGATTTAATAGTTTGTAAACCTCAAAAATGACCTAATTAAACTAAAAACTATTTTTAAAAATTTTAAAACCAAATTAAACTATTTTTAAACTCCTAAAAACTATTAAAATCTATTAAATCTTAAATTAATTCTAAAAAATAAACGAAAAGCCTAAAAATTAATTGGAAAGTTACAAAGTTCCTAATTTAATGTCTAGAATCTAGGAAAAATGAAAAAAAGTTAAAAATTAAACTTTGAATTTTTCTTAATAAAATAATATTAAAATAATCCAAAAAATAAAAAGTTCTTAAATAAATTCTAAAACATTCTCAGAAATTCTAAATATTCTAACTAAGAATAAAATGCAAATTAAAGCTCCTAAAACCTTTTAATTAATTTTATATTAATTTTTAAAGTTTAATAAAAAACCTAAAATCAAATAAAATTAAAAATTAAAGGGTTTGAAAACTTTTTTGAATGTAAACCTCAAAAATATAAATTAAAACCTAGAAACTATTTTTTTGGATTTTTAAAACACTTTTTACTATTTTTAATCTACTTTCTAAAATTTAATCTAAAAATAATCCTAATAATTAATTAAATAAAGGGAAAAATAATATTTTTAAACAGAAAAATCCTAAACCTTAATTAAACCCTAGGAAAAATACTAGCTACCAAATAAGTTACTTAAATAAGCCGAAAAGGATCAAATAAGCTACGGCTTATTTTAATAAGCCAAAACCAAAATCAACTTAAGTAAATAATGAAATGAAGTGTAAACATAAAAACCCATCCGGATCACGGTTAACACGTTACTCCTCCATAAGAGAGGTCGCGTGTTCAAGCCCAGGCAAGGTGTGGTTTTGCAAATTTTTTTTTTTTTAACTTTTAAAACTTAATCAGTAACCTTTGTTAATCACTAAAACATAAACACAAACTGATTTCACCCAGAATTAAGCTATATTAGAAGCAAAACGTGCTCAGTTCTTGTTATGTTTCTGATGAACAAGTAACTGTTTACACTTGTGCAATTTGGAGCCAAGAGGGGCTTGGCTTTGCTTGTTTGAGGTGATTTTTGTGGAACAAAGGCACCCCTACACTCCTTTTGAGTGTAGGGAGTCAAATAAAACACAAAAAACACAGGTAGCACACAAGAAATCAAGTAAGCAAAACACCAATAAGCCAAAAGTTTCTGATTAAGCAACAAGCAGGTCTGAGATTTTGCAGGCACAATTACAAGCACAAATCTGAATTTCTAAGGCTCAAATTTTGTACACAAGTTAAGCAAATGACATATCAATGATTCACACTCCTTAAACAACCTAAAACCTAGCAATCTTACAAATTTGAGGCACAAAATTCATCAAAAACAGTCACACAAGCAGTTTTCTGATTATGCTATGATTTTTATCTTTTTTATCACCAAAACTTGCTCAAACTTGTTCCAAACTGAAACCTATACTAGCATGCAACTACCAATAACCAAGTGAGTGGGTATGACTGGTTTTATCACAAGATTAATGACATTAATCCTAGTTACTCCCTTTTCTAAAACACTCCTTAAACTTTTGAAATGCAATTTTAACACACCAAATCACCTTGAATCACAATCAAACTGATCTATATTACCTCTAACATGCATACCATACTAAATAAACTCAAATCAAACCATGAGAACGCACATAAACAGCTTTGCACAATAAATCATACAAATCACATAGAATTACCAAAAACTGAAAATTTAAGATGGAAAAGAGAATTCTACCTTGAGGGACTTACATCCAAGCCCCACAGTGACAGCTTGTCACCTCCCACAAACACGGGTTTATGCTGAACCTTGAATCAATCAAGCCCAAACAACCCTGCTAAGAAAATGAAACAAAAACAATGCAACTTTCTGATTTTTCTGAAAACTTCCAAAACCTTGAAACCTAAAAACCTTTGAAACTTGTTTTAAAAACAACTTACAAATCACAAATCAAAGGATGCTATTCCACTTTCACTTCATAACAACCTTTGATTCCTGAATTTGTAAAATCCTTTAAAAACCTTTTTGAAACTTTTTTGAAAATCCAAACACACAAAGTGTGTACAATAACAAATGGAACTCAGACTTTTCTCTTCTCACTTAGTACCAACTATTTTAAAAATCAAAAGGAATTACACTTGTATTTTAAACAAACACCAAACTTTGCATTAATAAAAACGGTTACATAAATTTTAAGAAAGAAAATCTGGAACAAGGGGTCATCACATGTCGATGCCTCTATTTATACTAGTCTATAGAAGAACCTAGAAGCTAAAAACCCTAATAAGTAAAGCCCTAATTTGCCCTTGGACGATTTGACTGAAAATTGGGTCAAAAGGTGCCCATGTGAATGCTAGCCTTGCTTGTGATGTTTGAATGAATCTTAGTCGTCCTTTTGAGCTTGGGGACCAAGGGGAGTATCTGGATGGTTGGTTTGGTCGGGTTATAGGGTTTGGGGGAAAACGACTTGTGCAGGGGAGGTACGGGGTGGGTCCCAGAGCCCATGTGGGTATGTTTTGTGAGGTGGGATCAAGTGAGGATGAGGGTAATTAAGGGTCTGTAGATAATCAGGGAAAAACCCCTTGGTTTAGGATTTAATTAATCTGGGTGGGTTTTAGGGTTTATGGCTAATTAGTGGAAGGTTTAATCTATTTTGGGGTTAAAAACAATTTAAAAAGTTGTTTAGGAGGGAAGGGGTTTTGTTGACTGGGGGTTTGACTGAGGTTTATTTAATAAACCAGGTGTGGATGGGTGGTGGGTACGGGTTTGGGTAGGATATGGGTTATTGGGTGGGTTGTGATGAGGTGGCATTGTCTGGTTGGTGGAAGAGTTTGGTGGTTTGGCAGAAACAGTCCCCAAGCTATTCACTTTCTTTCATGTTGTATTAATTAGCGATCAGCGCCTATTTTTCACTTGTCAACTTTGGACAAGTTGTCAAAAGTGGCACAAAAACTTCTAAAACTTTATCCAAGGGCCTTTAATGTATTTTCTTGATTCTTGATGGACTGGTCTTGTATAATCTTCAAACATTAGGGACCATTCTTGTACAATTGACATTTGGAGGGTCAATTGTGACAAGTCCTTCAAAGATGAGGGACTAAAGTTGCCAATCTTCAATTCTTCAAGGGTCTTTTTGCAAAATTCCAAACTTGGGCCCGGTTCATTGTGCAACTTCATTTCCCGTGTTCGTTTTTGAATGATTCTTGTGATCTTTTGCCAATTCCTCAATATCCGTACCTAAAAATACACAAGTAACAAACACGAGCATATATTTGGCATATTTGATGATATTTAATTGATTTTAAGCCCGATTTGGACGATGAGACCATGTATAAAAGCAGTCTCATCGCTTAGGTTAAAATTCATGTATTAATAAAAATATTAATAACCTAAGTCATGCATAAATTAAATTAACCATGTACATGTTTTAATTAATTTAATTTCATCTTGTAAAAAAATAAACTTGTAAAAATAATTAACCTTGTAAAATCATGTCGTGAACCGTGCCCTTGAACCCGTGAACCGGACCCTTAACAGTGGCAAACCGGCTTGGCCGGTTGCCACTGCTTGCGCAAAGGTGCCACCGGCTGAGCCGGTGGTTCCCTTGGTCTTGGCTAGCCACTGCCAAGCGCCGGTTCCCCCTGCTTTCCTTATTTATCCACCAGCTTAAGCCGGTGGTGGTTCCTTGTTCTTAGCCGAGACCCACCAAGCCAAAAACACACCTCGACTGAGGTCGGGGTTCCCTTTGTTCCTTCGCCCGAGACACACAACACACATCGAGACCTTGAGGTCTCGGTTGGTGTGAAACAAAAGCAAGCCGAGACCCCCTTGGTCTCGGTTCCATGCGTCGGCCAAAAACAAACACCCCTTAAACCCTAATTAATTTTACCCCCATGATTTATTAACATGTATTTACTTGTTTTAATATCACTCATGATTTCATTTGTTCTTGATTTACATAAAAACATAAAGAAAAAGGGATTAAGGATTTACCGATTACGTGAAACAAAGGAAGATGAACACACTAAAACCTTGCGAGAAATCAATCACCAAAATCAACCAACACACCCTTGTGTGTGTTCTATACCCGGCGGCCAAGAGAAAACCAAAAGAGAGATTAGGGTTTTTTTCTTATTTTCTAATTTTTGTTATTATGAAACATATCTTTTCCTTATTCCTTGTTTAGTAAAAATCAAATGGGCTTGGCCGTTGTTTTGAGTTCTAGCCGCGGGTATGATGGGGCCCACAAGGGTAACCCATAGTTTTCTCGTGTCTAATATTAAATGTGTTCTTGTGTTCGTGTTTACATGATTTAAATAGTTATCGTTCGTGTCTTATTATATTTATTCATGATCGTAATAAATATACATAAATACGTATACTAAGCTCGTGATTATTTACGTTCATGATTTCATGTTCGTATGTTCGTGATTATAATTATTATTGAAATAATTATCGTGTCTTAATACGTATTAAATACTTATCGTGTTATAACACGTACATAATACTCGTAAATCTTTTTCGTGGAACGTAAACATGCTATAAAAGGAAAATTCTAATCATGTATGTACGATCGTAAGGGTACTATTCATGGTAAAAGCATGCGGTTTTTACAACTCTTCCCCCCTAAAAAGAATAATTCGTCCCCGAATTATAGAAAAAGTAAACTAGAAAAGAAGAACATACCCGAATTCAAAATATGAAATGTGGGTAAGAAGCCCGGATAGACTCCTTTGTTTCCCAAGTGGCTTCCTGCTCGGTATGATCCCTCCAAAGGATTTTGACGAATCGAATCGTCTTCCTTCTCATGACTTGTTCTTGTCTGTCAAGAACTCGTTCGGGTTCTTCAATGAAAGTGAGATCTTCATGAATCTCTTCTAGTGGATACTGAACCATGTGAAGGGGATGATACTTGTACCCTCTGAGTAAGGACACATGGCAAACATCATGAACATGCGAAAGCTGTGGAGGTAACGCTAAACGGTAAGATACTTCACCGACTCGTTCAATGACATCAAACGGTCCGATGAACCGAGGACTAAGCTTCCCTTTGATTCCAAAACGTCTAACACCACGTTCCGGCGAAACATTAAGGAAAACGTGATCTCCTACGTTAAAATGTAAGTCCCTACGATGCTTGTCTGCATAACTCTTCTGACGTGACCATGCTTGCAATTTCTGTTTAGCTACTGCAACCTACTCATTAGTCAACTATATCATCTCTGTTCCTTCAAGTGTTCTCTCACCAACCTGATCCCAGCAGATTAGGGCGCGACACTTTCTGCCATACAACATCTCGAAAGGAGCACACTTGATACATGCGTGCCAACTGTTGTTGTATGCAAACTCCACTAAACATATATAATCATCCCAATCACCCGTCCATTCCAACGCACATGACCTCAACATGTCTTCTAATGTCTGAATCGTTCGCTCTGACTGCCCATCTGTTTGAGGATGAAAAGCCGTGCTAAGCTTAAGTTTTGTCCCCCAAGCTTTCTGCAGACTTTGCCAAAATCTCGAAGTGAACCGAGGATCTCTGTCTGAGACGATGCTGGATGGAGCACCATGAAGTCTCATGATCTCCCTCTTATGAGTATCGGCGAGTTTACTGACCGAATCTTCCTTGCAGATCGGTAAGAAATGAGCTGATTTGGTAAGTCGATCAACGATAACCCAAATTGCATCGTGATTCTTCTTTATCGGCGGAAGACCGGTAACAAAATCCATGGTGATTTTGTCCCACTTCCACTCTGGAATATCTAACGGTTGAAGAAGACCGCCAGATCGTTGATGCTCGATCTTAACCTGCTGGCAGGTAAGACATCTGGAGACGTAAGTCGCAACATCCTGTTTCATACCACTCCACCAAAAGTACTGCTTGATGTCATGGTACATCTTGGTCGAACCAGGATGGATAGAGAATGGGGAGCTATGAGCCTCAGCTAACAATGCTTCCCGGAGTTCCTAATCATCAGGAACACAAAGTCTTGTACCCTGCCATAAGATACCGTCTGCGTCTACTCGAAATTCTGTCTGTTTCTCCAAATGCTGAATTATCGCCCAGATTTCTCCATCATCTATCTGAGCTTCCTTGATCTTATAGAGTAACTCGGGTTCCACTCTAAGATTAGCCCAGTAACCGTGCTGTCCACATACCATGATCTCTATGTCTAGTCGCTCCTAGTCTCTTATAATTTCCTCCTCAATTTTAATGCCGTTTATCATTCCAGACTTTCTCCTAAGTGCATCTGCCACTTCATTCGCCTTGCCGGGATGATGCTGCAGACTAATGTCATAATCCTTCAATAGATCTAACCATCTCCTCTGTCTCATGTTCAATTCACGTTGAGTGAAGATATACTTCAAGCTCTTGTGGTCTATGAAAATATCGCATGATTCTCCATACAAGTAGTGCCTCTATATCTTCAATGCAAACACGACTGTTGCAAGTTCCAAGTCATGCGTAGGGTAATTTTCCTCATAAGGCTTAAGCTGTCGTGAAGCGTACGCGGTCACTTTCCCATGTTGCATGAGAACACATCCAAGTCCCTTCCCCGATGCATCACTATAGATCTGAAATCCATAAGTACCAGATGGGAGAGTAAGAATCGGTGCAGATACTAACTTCTGCTTTAGGTCTTCAAAGCTCCTCTATCTTTCTTCAGTCCAGACGAATTTCTCTCCTTTCCGCATCAGTTTGGTCAATGGTAGTGCTAAACGGGAAAAGTTCTCCACGAACCTACGGTAATAACCAGCTAAGCCTAGGAAACTGCGGACTTCAGTCGCTGATGTCAGTCTTGGACACTTGGTAATAGCCTCAACATTCACTGGATCCATCGTGATTCCTTCTGCTGATACAATGTGACCTAAGAATGTCACCTTGTCTAACTAGAACTCACACTTGGAGAATTTAGCATACAGCTTCTTCTGGCGAAGAATCCGTAATACTGTGCAAAGATGGTCTTCGTGTTCCTCCTTGGACTTAGAGAATATCAGGATGTCGTCAATGAAGACAATGACGAACTTGTCCAGAAATTCATGGAAGATTCTGTTCATCAAATCCATGAACACTGTTGGAGCATTGGTAAGGCCGAATGGCATGACTACAAATTCGTAGTGGCCATAGCGTGTATGGAAAGCAGTCTTGACGATGTCCTACTCCTTAACCCGTAGCTGATGATAGCCCGACCTTAGATCAATCATGGAGAAATGTTTGGCCCATTGGAGTTCGTCAAACAGATCGTCTATACGTTGTAGTGGATACCTATTCCTAATGGTAATCTTGTTGAGCTCGCGATAGTCTATGCAAAGACGCATACTGCCGTCCTTCTTCTTAACGAATAAGACCGGTGCGCCCCATGGAGATGCGCTCGGTCGAATAAAGCCTCGTTCCAGAAGTTCTTGCAATTGATCCTTCAGCTCCTTTAACTCTATGGGAGCCATGCGATAAGGAGCCTTGGAAATTGGCTAAGCTCCTGGGATGAGCTCGATATTAAATTCTACTTCACGCGCAGGTGGTATGCCCGGAAGCGCTTCTGGAAATACATCTGGAAATTCTGACACTATCGGCTGATTCTGAATTGATGAAGATTCAGCATCCATGTCATGAATAGTAGCCAGATAACCCTCACAACCATGTGAAAGTAATGCACGTGCTTGCAGGGTTGATATGATTTGTACTGACCTTCCGGGTACGAACCCGTTGTGAATGTACTCTGGTGCATTAACATTACCGGAGATGACTCGATATGAATGGAAGTCTATGGTATCATGATGCTCGGATAGCCAATCCATGCCTAAAATCATATCAAAATCATTCATGTCCAACGGAAGTGCGTCAACAGGACGAATCTTGTCGTCAAACTCTAGGGGAAGGCTCTTGTACACATGGGTTATGCGTACATAGTCTCTCAAAGGCGTGGAAATACTCAGTATATTCTCTAGTGGCATGGGGAGTATCCTAACATTCTTGGCATAAGCAGTAGAAATGACCGAGTGAGTAGCACCCGTATCAAACAAAACACATGCAGCTTGACAATACATATACAAGATTCCAGTGATGGTACTTGTAGACTTGTTGGCTTGATCGCGAGATGTCGTGTAAACGCGTCCACTAATAGGAGGCGGCTTGGTATCAGCATGTCCCGATGTACCCTCTATCTCGCCCTTGCGGCAATCCTTCATGCGATGGCCAGGAAGACCACACTTGTAGCATACGTCGCTGTCGCGGCGACATGGCCCTGGGTGCCTACGGTGGCAGGTAGAGCGAAGAGGATGAGTATATCCTCCAGTAGGTGTCCTGACTGGCTGAGAGCCTGATAAGTACAATATACATGAGACATGATAAGAAGGTACAAAGGATAATACGGATAAATCGTAATATGGAATACAAGTGATAGCTGGACGGTTAGGCTGTGAACCTCTCTGGTTCTGGTCCCTCCTGTTACCATGATTCCTCGTAGAAGATTTGCTAATGTGTCACAGTTAAGAATTATAACATGTAATCATAAGCAATTGAGTAAGTATAAGGACCTGCTGCTGTTGGAGTGTCCAGCGTTGCTACGGTAATTATCATTACCGCCACGCCTATCCGTAGCAGAACGGTCGTGAGTCTGACCGTTTCCCTTGGGCTGAGTAGGCTGTTGTTGAGTAGCCGGCTGAGACCGGTCCCCAGTCTTATTCCTGGAAGATACAGTTTAAAAGAGATGAAATTAATGACATGTACTGAAAGAATACGGATTGGTCACCATTTTGAATAAGAATGTTTACCTCTTATCGGGTCTCTCTGCTTCTCCGAACTCATCTCTTTCCTGCAGCATCTCCAGCTTACGTGTTGCATCGGCCACTTGCGCCACCGTGTTGAACGTAGTACCTTCTAAGTTATTGGCAATCATTGGGAAAGGGCCCAACGAAAATGTTGTGCCTGCTCTTCCGTAGTGCCCGCGGCTGCTCTCAGGACACCAGCGAACCGAAAGAAACGTTGCATGAAATCATTGCTATTTTCCTTAGGTCGTTGGCTAATAGTGTAGTATTCACTCATGAGCCTATTCCTTCCTTCCGTGGGAAAGATGCGAGGTGGGGGAGGATAGTCCTACAAGTCTGTATTGGCAGCTGCAACCATCTCCCGGATATTGTGTGTTTACCATCTGACAGTATAACATAAAATACATGATTAAACTGATCAAAACATAAACTATATACATGAAAAAAAATTATACCAATAAATCATGAGAAAACTTTTATGCAGGAAAACTAGTACATGAATGCTTGATGCAGTTTTATGAAAACTTTGTATGCTCGAGAGTGAACGCCTATGGTCAGTTCACTCAAAACAAAAGACATGGTGAGGGGATGCCGATGGGTCGGTCCCAAAGTTAAAAGTTTTGATAAAACAGATGCGACTAAATAGGGCCAGTGCTGTACCAACCATTACTTAGTCATAAACCTGCGACAATGACATATATATGTATGCTTGAAAATGATGAATCCATGAAAACCGACTATCAGTTCTAGGAAGACCATAGTGCCCCACTAATCACATGTCGTGTTTTGAGAGCCTACATGTCGAAGCCTTGGCTCTGATACCATAATTGTAACACCTCATTTTGATAAATGGAAGGTCACGCGTGATTATGGCGTGTCATCAAAGCATACAAGGATAAATGTATAAAACATCACATGACCATAAAGGAAATACCGGAATCAAACATCGGTACCCCAAAAGTGGAACTCATCACACACAAACATAAGTACTGTAAATGAAAAGGACTAAACAACGTCCATGGAAAAAGAGTATCAAAGTATAATGAAATGCATAAAGTAATGAAGGCTAGGACGCTTCCAATCCATATGCACGTACGCTTAAAGACTACGAGCGTCCCTAAGTACCTACCGTTTTAGGAACATGAAAGGAAAACAGCTGAGCATAAAGCTCAGTGCACGGATATACAAGTAAAGCAGGAATAATATAAGCATATAAGCATGAAGCAGCAGAAAATACCAAGTCCCGAATAACCTGGCATGTCTTATTAAAACTAGTTTTATAGTTTGAAAAGCCTTATGTTTATCTTATAAAAATTGTTTAACATGTTTACCATTAGCCAATATAGGTCATGAAATATCAACGTGCATGAATACATGGGTGACCTCGTCATGCAAATTAGAGGGGCTGCCTCTAATTTAATATACTGGTTTGGGTAGGAGGGATCAGCTCCTTGTGAAGGATGCAAGGCACACACCACATTCACCTGAATAATCTGCTAAAAACATGTAAACAAGGATGCACCCATACGCCCCACCTGATAATAATAATATGGCCAAAAGCTGAAGGGACGCCACGAGCTATCATTTCGTCGTGGTGGAGTCCTAACACTAGTGCCTCCAGTGTTATGGTTATGGTACCTCCATAACTAGGTGAAACTGGTCATGCATGTATATGGCTTTAGGTATCTAACTAAACATAAGCAATCAAAACATATAAAACATATACTGGTAAAACAGTTGGCTACATACGGGGAATCCTAATAAAGAAGAATGTCCATACTGAAAGGACGGAGAATCTATACCTTGTGTCCAGTGAACGAAGAAGATGAACGGAAGAGAGTCCTACTTCGTAATCACTAATGCTATAAATACATACGTGTATAAGTATCTGATTACTGAGTACGTAACTAGTTTTATATCATGTCTTAGCTTGTTTTATATGTTCATGTCATGTTTTACTGATTAAAGCTTTATACTATGTTTATCATGTATTCTGTCTATTCTTATTAAGTATTTCTTGTATTTCTTGTATTATTATACTTGTTGTGTAATAATAAGTAACTTTCTAAAAATAGCAGGTTTCCTAAAATTGAAAGTTTCCAAAAATAGAAAGTTTCCAAAAATAGAAAGTTTCTAAAAATAGAAAGTTTCGAAAAATACATTTACTGCTTAAAATAGATAAGTTTCTAAAAATAGAAAGTTTCCATAAATAGATTAGCTGCCTTAATTAAATAAGTTTCTAAAAATAGAATGTTTCCATAAATAGAAATAAGCTGGATTATTAAGCTAATTATATAAGCTTAAGTATTTATTGATTATTATTCTAAGTCATGTAATAAAATAGTATTGTTTATTAATTATTTCATGTAAATTAAATAAACTATAGGTTAAAGTATTTAATTAAATATAACATGATTTAATTAAATAAAGGTAAAAATACTTAGGTTAAAACATGTATAATTGTCTATTAAGAATATAACCTAAGTCATGTAAATTAATTAATTATAAATCATGATTTTAATAATTAATTAATTATATAGTCTAAATAAAAATCGTAATTACTTAGGTTAAAATTCATGTATTAATAAAATTATTAATAACCTAAGTCATGCATAAATTAAACCTTTGCAGCTCCAACTCTCTCTGGTAGTACCTCTTTTGATCAACTGAAAGAGCTCTGTCATGGAACTCAGCATGTAATTCATCAAAAAATTCTTGACTACTTGTGGTGTCCTCTTCAATGTCAGAGTCGTTGTCCTGAAAGGAATGGTTAGCAACAAGAGCTTTTGAACCAGTGATACTGGTGGTAAATCTGTCAGTCTCTGATTTATAAATGGAGTCAATTAGCCCTTCTTCATAGTTATATCTACCAAACAATTGGGCTAAAGTATCATTCTTTATAGCATTATTAGCTCTTATGGTGTGATTTAGGCTAAGCCATTTTCTAGGTAAGCTATTGACAAAAGTAGCATAAACCTCAGCCTTAGGTAGAACAACTCCATTGTTTCCTAAATCATTCAACAAAATCTTAAGCCTAGTATAAGTTTGTGCAAAAGTTTCTGTTTTCAAAGCTTTAAAAGCATGAAACTTAAGTCTAAGGGCTTGGATTTTGGTTTCTTTTGTTTCCTCTGGACCTTCATACCCTAGAACTAAATCAGTCCACATCTCCTTAGCAGAGTTTCATTTAATGATAGACTTCATAATGTTCTTGGGTAGGCAAGAGACTATGATACTTTTGAGTCTCTTGTCCTAGTTAGCCAGACGTCTATCCGCTAGAGACCATTGCTTAACAGGTTTCTTAATGGGTCTCTCATGGGTAGAGGAAACGGCCAGTGGTACATATGGACCATTTTCTAAGATTTATATCAAGAAGGGTTCTAAGCCATCTAAATATATAAGAAATTCACTTTTCCAACTTGAGAAATCCTCTTCATCGAATGTTGGTACATTGGACACATGTGACCCCCCTCGAACATCAAGTAGTTGGGGAAGGTCATCATCATTATTACTAGTGCTTACAACTGGTGTATGCATGGTAGTATATGTGGTGGCCGGTATGGTGGCCGAAGTAGTACCTAAACTGGTTTGACCAAAAGGTGGAGGAGGTATAGTATCAGCCATATTAAGATCTTGATTTTGAAACCTAGAACGGTTAATGAAAAGTTTTATAAATCAAAGAGCTCTGATACCAATTCAAAGTCCCTTAATATGACAATTGTTGATAAACTATAACTTTTGTAACCACGAAACACAATGAAATACTTTTCAAACGCGTAATGCTTTATTAAGTATTATAAACAAAGTATTACAAAGTTCTATGAATACACTCGTTGAATGAAAACAAGATATGAACCCTAGAAAAAAGTAAACTAGATTCGAGACTCAAGTTTACAAGAGAACCAATGAGACGCTGGTAGACAGCTGGGGGCTCAGCGGTTCCAAGGTGGAAAGAGCTTAGATAAATTATCCAAGCACAAGGGTTGAGTTAATTCTTCTTTCTCACTCCTATTTATAGTGTACGAGGTTGCTTCCTTAGTGGGAGTAGTTGATACGTGTCACTTTCTGAATGTAAGAGTACAACGTATTAAATGCATGTCCAAATCAAGAGATACCTTTAAACAACTTTAGGTGAACAGTCTGCCAACTATTCACCTTTTGTCCCACTAGGTCGTACTAGGCTTTATCTTGAATCTCTTGTTTTGTCCCGCTCAAAACACTTGGAAGATTCTCCCGCCTAAACTATAAAGGATTGGATAAGCTTTGCTTATCCCAGAATTCTAGGGTTCTTAAGTGATCTCTGAGTGTTGTCAACTCAGAGATCCTTGAACACCAGTACATTCCTTCAACATCCCAGCTATCCATAATCGTTGGTGAGTCTGACTTCAGATTGTCTTCGACTTCTCTGACGTTGTCTTTGACTTGAATGTTCCTGGTGTGCCAGCTGAGGCTTTGCCTTCCACTGGTCTGGTCTCTGTCGCTGATCCTCTCAGCGATCAGTAAACACTTAGTCTAATTAAACAAATCTGGACTGGGCCATAGTTAAAACTTTCATTGGCCCAACAATCTCCTCCTATTTTTTTATAAATTATACTAAGTCTAAAATTATTGTAAGTGAGTACACAGCTTCTTCTTACACATAATTTAACAAACATACCTTAGAGTTTTATTAAACATAATGAACCTAGTCTATTACAAAAACACCCAGAGGTGTAAACATAAACAAAAGTAAAAGGTTATTCAGCGATCGAGGCCTTGATCACAGATTCTCTGGGCTTCAACTTTGTCATTCCTAGAGTTGATGACAAGCTCAACTTCAAACTCAAAATCCTCAGCTATTTTGCAATTCCTTAGGATGCCCTGTTTGAGTCTGATGAGCTGGATGGTTGATGCCAGATGTAGTTCATTCATCCGCTGAAAGCAATACTCACAATTATCATTCATAAAGACCATACATGTCTCTGGTTCTGAGTATACTTGGCCCCCTACTGGTTTGGTGATCTCTTTGGGCAGAACTAAGTTTCTGTACATCCCATCAACAACAATGTTTTCAGCAACCAACTTCTCCACCAGAGGCCCCATTTGGGTTTTCCTTTTCCTTGGTCCTTGAGAAGGTTGTTGTTGTGAAAGTTGAGGAGGCAGGGGTACCTTCATCTTCTTTGCCGTGTCTCTTACCCAATTCAGCTTTGCTTAAATGTTCTTCATCATTTGGGCAGCACCAGACCCAGTCTTCTTTTGGGTAAGAGCCAGCATTTCTAACCATTCAGAGAGGCCCAGATCTCTGAGTTTAAAGTCACTAGAGACTTTGTAGTTGGTTAGTTGGTTCTCTCTGTAAAGGGTCATCACCACCTTTTTATTCTTGTCAGTCTAACATGCATACTTGGTGATTTGACCAGGTTCAGCTCTCTGGTTTACAAGTCTTTCATATTCCTTTAGAAGGTTGCTCCTTTTAACCTCCAATTCTTTGAGCTTCACCAGCTGAGCTTCCTTTACAGCAGGAGAGAGTTTGTTCAGAGCTTCTTTGCTTTTGAGTTCAGCCGCTCTGATGTTTGCCAGCCTTTGGTGTTCCAAGATTTGAGTTTTGCCTGCTCTGGGGTGAGTGGTGGTTCATCAGCACTCTTGAATTTGGTTAGATCAGAGTCTTTGGAGAGCCTGGCTGTAGATCCACCTTCTTCTTGGAGGGAGTGCAGGGTTATTTCAGGTTGTTCAATAGCAATTCCTTTTCCCTTATCCTTTATTGCATCAGTGCTGGGGTTGAAGGATCTAAGAGGTTGTGGTGTAGGAATCACTGTTAAAGGTTTTGGTTGTTTGAGTGACTGCTCCCCCTTAGGTGAGGCAGTGTCTTCTTCTTCTTCAGAGGTGGAGGTTGCTGAATTCTCCCCCTCAGGCATAGCGCTGGTAGTAGCTGTGCCTGAACCAGGCTTAAGGAACTTAATGAATTCTTGATGAACAAATAAGCAGATCTCTTTAAGTTCCTCTAGTAACAGCTCTTGAAGAAGTTTTCTTGAAGTCTCAGACGCCTTAGCAATAGCTGCAACATTGGCTTTGATAGCTGATGTGAGGACAGATGGTATGTATTGCTGGAGGCTATGGTCTAGAACAGCTGGGAGGTGAGCTTGCAAGGCACTTCCCAGTAGTTGCGGAAGTAAGGCAGTCATAGAGGACTCCACAGATGAAGTTAGTGAAGTCTCTAGTGTTGTGGTGAGCTCCTCAGTAGCATGGGTTAGTGTTTGTAATTCAGAGAGGATGACATCATTTATGAATTTGGGCTTGGTTTTACTGATGTCACCCCTCTTAATCCAAAGAGCCTCAGCAGCGAGTTCCTGAAAATCTTTCATTAGAGGAACATGGACAGGCTTGAGCTTTTGTAAATGTTGTAAGTGTTGCTTGGCCCCTAGTTCCATGACATTTGGTAAGGTTGGGAAGGGAACTGGGGTTTGTGCACAGAGCCTCTGGTCCAATAGCCGCTTAGCAGCCAGTTCTTGCACATTGGGCAGTGATGGGAAGGAGATGGGTTTCAACTCTGATGTAACTTGGTCATCCTCAGCATCCATATCAGCATAGTCTGAAATGGTCAAGTCCTCTTCAATAATGAAGACCTCATCCTCTGGCATGGAATCAATGTCTGACATGGCATCAAGATCTATGTGGGGGACTTTAGCATTTTCATCACCAGCAATAGAATAGGCATCATCATTCTGTTGTTTTTCATGAAGATTATGAGCCTGTTATGACATTTGTTAGTAACCAATTGCGAAAAAATATGAAGTTATAGATCGCCATTCGCTGCCCCTAGGATAGCTGGCTGTGATGATCCAGCTCCCTCATAAGGATTAATCCTTGGGACTCTTTTGAGTGTGAAATAGTTATGTTGAAGGGTCGCCATTCGCTGCCCCTAGGATAGTTGGGTATGATGATTCAGCTCCCCCATAAGGATTAATCCTTAGGACTCTTTTGAGTTGTGAAAATTATGTGGTGAATGGTCGTCGTTCGCTGCCCCTAGGATAGCTGGGTGTGATTATCCAGCTCCCCCTGAAGGATTGCTCCTTGGGACTCTTTTAGTTGTGAATTCATGGAAGTTAAAGGTCGCCATTTATCGCTGCCCCTATGAAGACTGAGGGTGATTATTCAGTCCCCCCAAAAGAATAAATTCTTTGGGACTCTTTTAGTTGTGAATTATTTGAAGGTAATGGTCGCCTTTTATCGCTGCCCCTAGGAAGACTGAGGGTGATTATTCAGTCCCCCCAAAAGAATAAATGCTTTGGGACTCTTTTCCAATGAGAGGACCCAGAGACTGCGTGAAGTGCAGAGACTCTAGGTCGGGACCTATAGCATGCTCAAGTTGGTATGGACAAGAGCACAGTCCAGAGGGTGAAAGATCATCGGGGTGCGTTATGAGCACAAATGAATCATATCCTTGTGTTAAGACAGAGTGTACAGATAATCCTAAGAGTTCTAGGTGTTGACACAGATACTCTATGGGTTGAGGAAAACCCTAAGTCTTCATCACTATCTCCTATAGAATGTTGAGAGTGATTGTATGTGAGCCTCCAAGAGAATAAAATGGCAAACTAATACCTGAGAGATATCAGCGTTGAGAAGGTTCTTAGTCGTCTCTGCTGACTGGGAGACGCTAGACTCAGGTTGTTTGTCAATGGCAGGCTCTTCAACCACAACCACCAAAGTAGGGGATGGGTTCTTCTTGGTCTTCTTGGACTTGGAAGGATTAACAGAAGGGGTTTCAGAGGAAAGGGGATGTCTTTCCTCTTCTTCTTCTTTTCCTTGGGCACCTTGGGCTGAGAAGAAGACTGCACAGAGGTCTTTAACAGAGATTTGTCAGTTGCTCTTTCAGCATTCACCTCATTATGAGGGATCAAGGGCTCTCCATCAGCAACCAGTAACCCAGTGACCTGCATCATGTGCCTGCTGAAATGAACTTCGTCTTCCAAAGGGGTCTTTAGTGATGCAGTAGTAATGTGATAAGGAGAGAAGGAGAGAAGTTCATCATTTGTGTAGCCTTCACCCAGCATATCTTCTAAGATAAGAGAGAGATATCTTGTGTAGCAGATGGTGGCCAGTCTGTTCTTCTTCCCTTTGTTTTCTAGATTAGCAATGAGGTCAGAGTAAAGTATATGGGCGATCCCTATATCTGGTCCCCAAATTAAGCTGTAGGCAATAGCTTGCTGTGCTCCATTAAGTTGATCATGAGACCCCTGGTTTCCACCCAGACATTTCACAATGTATAACATCAGCGTCCTCCAAATAGGTGAGAAGTAGTTCACTTTGATTAGGGATTTGGTCTGGAAACCTTGTGTGGTGAAGGGTTTATCATTGTCATCAAGAGGACGAAGGGTAGCCAGAGCCTTCTTCACCGTGGCGCTGGCAGGCACAGCGGACATGCCTTCATTGACTGGAAGTCCAATGACTTTGGCAAAGGTATGAAGATCAAAGGTGAGAGGTTGGGTGTGTGTGGAAAGGTTGAAGGTGATGTGTGAAGAGGTTGGATCAACTTCCGCGCTATACTAGAACTCCTTCAAATATTGGTGGTAGCATGTGGAGGGTACTTTGGTTATGGCTTCAAAAATGGTGGAGTTTTTTAGGAAGGAGAACAAAGGTTGGTAGAGTGAATTGGTGTGTTCCAAGAGAGCTACACAATTGTTCAAGGAAATTTTGCCATCGTGTATCCCAAAATCAACGTTCGAGGCGGCCAGGACGGTGAAAGCGGTGTTAGATGATGAAGACGCCATTGTTGAAGTGTGGAAGAAATGAAGGTTTTTGTGAAGATGAATAGTATGTGTGTGTGAAAGTTATGAGTAATGTGGGTTTTGAAAAGTGAGTCAAGGGTTTTGATAAAAGGGTTAGCCGTTTTACAATTAAAGCATTTAATGCAAAAAATTACCTTTTAGGAAAAGTGGAACCCCTTGACTCTTCATGTGATATTTCTGTCCCTTGGAAAGCGGGAAAGTTGTTGACAATAAAGGTTAATCATTTGAATTAAATATGGGAATATATTAAGTCCCATTGGAAAGTAACTACCTCTTTGCATTCAATTCCCTTTAATGCCCAGAGACAGAGGTCAGAGATCATTTATCAAATTTGTTTACCAATATTGAGCATACCCAGCTCAGCAACCAACCTAGTAAAACTGATGTCAATATGCTTAGTTCTGGAATGAAGTACCGGATTATTTGAGATGGCTATAGCACTTGTGTTGTCATAGAATATGGGAACCTTTTCATAAATGATCCCATAATCAGCCAACTGACTTTTCATCTAGAGAACTTGAGCACAACAACCAGCGGCCGCTACGTATTCAGCTTCATCTGATGACATGGCCACAGAGTTTTGTTTCTTGGCGCTCCAGCATACTAACTTTCCTCCAAGGATTTGACCACTCCTAGAGGTGCTCTTTCTATCAAGACAGCACCCAGCGTAGTCAGAGTATAAGTAGGCTTTGAGGTCGAAGCCTGATCCATTAGGATACCAGAGACCCAATGTCGGAGATCCTTTTAAGTACCTGAAAATTCTTTTGACAGATACAAGGTGGGATTCCTTGGGGTTAGCTTGGTACCTAGCACAGAGACATATGGCAAATTGTATGTCTGGTCTGCTTGTTGTGAGGTACATCAGTGACCCAATCATGCCTCTATATAAAGTCTCATTAAAAAAGACCTCTGAGTCATCAGCTCCCAAATTGTTGGGAGGAAGCATGGGGCATTTCACTGATGCACAATTAGACAGCATACTTCTTGAGCAAATCCTTAACATATTTTTCTTGACAAATGGAAATTCCTTTTGAATTTTGTTTAATTTGAAAACCCAAGAAAAAAGTTAATTCCCCCATCATGCTCATTTCATATTTTTTGGTCATTAATTTGGCAAACTGTTTGCTCAATGTAATATTGGTTGAACCAAAAATTATGTCATCCACATAAATCTGTACTAAAATGACATCACCCTTGGACCTATAAGTGAACAGGGTTTGATCAATGGTACCTCTGACAAATTTATTTTCAAGTAAGAATTTTGATAGGGTTTCATACCAGGCTCTAGGCGCTTGTTTCAGCCCATAGAGTGCTTTGTGAAGTCTGCAGACGTGATCAGGATACTCACTGCTTTCAAACCCTGGGGGTTGATAGACATATACTTCCTCTACAAGCTTCCCATTGAGAAAAGCACTCTTCACATCCATCTGGTACACAGTAAACCCCATATAAGCTGCAAAGGCTAGGAAGATTCTGATAGCTTCCAATCTGGCTACTGGTGCAAACGTTTCATCATAGTCAATCCCCTCAGATTGATTATATCCCAGCACCACAAGCCTAGCCTTGTGTTTGACAATCATACCAGCTTCATCCCTCTTGTTTCTGTAGACCCATTTAGTTCCAACCACTTGCTTCCCAGCTGGAGCTTTTACCAGAGTCCGCACCTTGTTCCTCTTGATCTGATTCAGCTCATCTTGCATTGCAACAACCCACCCTTCATCTAGAAGCGCAGCAGCCACATTCTTAGGTTCATCCTCAGAGAGAAAATCAGCGAAAAGGCATTCATTCGCTGAGGCGGTTTCCAGAGATCTCAATTTGCCTCTGGTGGTGACTCCCTTAGAGGGTTCACCAAGAATATTCACTAGAAGAATATCTTGGTTCCTACTCCATTTGGATTGAGGAGCAGGAGTCTCTGTGGGTTCAGGAGTCAAAGCAGGTTCAATGAATGCTGAGGGTTCTTCACAAATTAATTCTTCATCCATAATCTCTTCATCAAGAGGAGAGATTGGTTTGATGAGATCAGCATTCACAGTAGTGGGTGGAGTGATTTGTTCAGCATTTTCAACTTCTGGATTGATGTCAGAGATTTAATAAGGATCAAATGCATGAACATAAGGGAAGTCCTTGTGACCGCCCTTGGATGATTCCTTGGGATGTGAGAAATCATCCACTGGATAAGATTTAACTTCACTGAAGTCAATGTCACATTCTTCTGAGTTGGTGCGGTTAATGACAGCATCTGCTTCATTGAAGGTTACATGGATGGATTCTTCTAATTCTTGTCTGCGGATGTTGAACACTCTGTAAGCTCTAGAGGTGAGAGAGTAACCAACGAAGAATCCATCATCAGACTTTTCATCAAATTTTCCTAGGTGATCTCTGTAGTTGTGAATGAAAATGGAGCAACCAAAGACATGGAAGTAGCTTACATCAGGGGCTCTCTTCCTATATACTTCATCAGAGGTCTTGCCATGTCTCTTCACAATAATGGATCTGCTTTGTGTGTGACAAGCTGTGTTCACAGCTTCACCCCAAAATTGTTTAGGAAGTCTTGATTCGCTGAGCATTGTTCTAGCAGCCTCTATGAGGGTTCTGTTTCTTCTTGCAGCGACACCATTTTGCTCAAAGGTGCCTGGGTTAGAAAAGTTATGTGATATTCCCTTTTCATCACAAAAGGCTTCCATGGCATGATTCTTGAATTCAGTGCCATTGCCACTTCTGATAGCCTTAACTCTGCAGTCATTGAGATTCTCTATTTCTTTGATGAAGGACATTATTCTTTCAGCAGCATCACTCTTTCTTTTGAGAAAGAATACCCAAGTGAATCTGGAGAATTCGTCTACAATGAATAGTGTATACTTTTTGTGATTAAGGGATTGAGGTTTTACTGGTCCAAATAAGTCCATGTGAAGGAGGTGGAGGCACTTATTTATGGATAATGATTGTTTAGTCTTGAATGAGGCTCTGTGGTGCTTCCCTTTCTCGCACGCTGAGCAGGGTCTGTCTTTGGTGAAGGTCAGAGAGGGAAGCCCAGCTACTAAATCATTATTGGCCAGTTTGTTAATGTTTTTGAAGTTGAGATGGGAGAGTCTCTTATGCCATAGCCAATTTTCACTATCAGATGCTTTGGCATAGAGACAAGTGTTTGTCCCTTTTGGACAAGATGTCATGTCGATGACATACACATCCCTTCTCCTGGGTGCAATAAGAACAACATCATCATTTTGATTGAAGATTGTTCCTTGGGTCTTGGTGAACAGAACTTTGAAGCCATCATCGCAGAGTTGACTAATGCTGATTAGGTTGTGCTTCAGTCCATTGACATAAGCGACCCTTGTGAAGGTTATTCCATTACAATCCATTGAGCCATAACCCTCAGTAGCCCCTGAGGAATCATCTCCAAAGACTACTTTAGGACCAGACTCCTTTTTATATCTATGCAGATATTGTTTAACCCATGTCATGTGTCTGGAGCACCCGCTATCCAGGTACTAAACAGATTTCTTCAGATATTCCTGCATAGATATAACAAATCCATATTAGTTTCTATGATGAACCCACTTTCCAGTGGGTCCATGCTGTCGCTGACCAGCAACATTGGTCCTTCTTTGGTTACCTCCCCCTCTTTGGTTGCAATCCCTGGGTTCATGACGCATGCTTCCACAGATGTCACATCCAGGATAATGCTCGTACTCATCAGAGTGATGGTCGAAGAAACCGCAGTACTTGCAAGGGAGTTAGGTCTGTAACCCTGAGAGTTATCTCTGGGTTTAGGCTCAGCCTTTCTTGAGGGTCGATGAGGAGTTTTAGATCTCATTTGAGTTCTGGTTCTTTGAACTGCAATGATCTCCTCATGCTCTCTAGATGTGTGTTCAGTGGACTCGAATGTGATACATTTAGGTTTCTTAGAGCAATCCTCGGATGAGTGATTCTTGAAACCGCAATGCTTGCAAGGTCTGAACAAAGCTCTCCCCTTGGAGCTACTAGAACCCTCACCAAGAGAGTTTACAGATGGACTATTTACTCTGGGGTTGATTTGTTCTTTCAACCCTTTTACCTCTTCTATCAAGGTGAGGAGAAGTTGCTTGGTGGGAGAAAGCTCTTCAGGGGGAGGAGTGGGTTTGTTGGAGTCCTTAGCCACAAAAACCTTTTTATTCGCTTTGTCAGGGACTTTGAGAATTGAATTCCCAGGGGTTTTAGTTTGAGGTTTTGGGCCAAGCAAGGAATCAGATGGGTTGGCACCATCGAGTCTTGGTGGGGCTGGTACCTCTGATTCTTTGTCAGAGTTCTTCTCATCCACAGAGGTGGAAGAACGAGAAGAGACATCTGATGGGACAAATTTGACATTTGGAACAGGGATATGTTTTTTGCATCTACCATTTCCCCCAATAGCCTGAACCACATCACCAGGTATGGATTCAGCGACTATTTCTTCCACTGTGGATTGAGCCAAATTCCATTTCTCAATGGTTTTTCTAAGTTCAGAATTTTCATCAGACAAAGACTCATTTTCAATGGATAATTTGCTCACTTCATTTTGAAGTTGATTAGCAAGATTCAAAAATGGTTTAAGATTTGTTTATTCAGATTGGCAAAGATTTAACTCCCTTTTAAGACTATGAAATTTGTTTAACAGGTTTTTTCTTTGCTCTTCCACAAATTGGAGGTCAACCAAGGTATAGTCACTGACATAGTCTCTATCAGGACCTTCAGTCATAGATAACATTCTTTGTACCTTTCTCATGGTGATATCCACCCATTGACCAGATCTTGCTTCACTTTTTCCCACAGCGGGCTCTTCATCAGAGACAGCCATAAAGGCTCTGACGGTGGTGGTACCTTCATCCTCAGAAGTGAGAGGTTCATCATCCCAGTCGAATGAGGCAGCGATCAGACCTTTTTCAGTCTTCTTAACATCCTTTTTCTTTGCTGCATCATCGGCTTTCTGATTGAGTTTTAGCAACTCAGCTTTCAAGGCTTTGTATTTGACTTTGTAGTCCTTCTTCCCTTCTGAGTCAGAGAGAGGTTTGCTTGAAAGGTGAGGTGGAAAACTTCTTCTTGTTGTTGTTGTTGCTGGATGAAGGGAAGCTTAGAGAGGAGGTTTTGTTTGACCAGCAATCCTTTTGATAGTGACCAGTCTTTCCACAAGTGTAGCATGACACCTTGGATTTATCAACCTTTGCAGCTCCAACTCTACCAGATCTCTTGTAGTACCTCTTTTGATCATCTAAAAGAGCTCTGTCATGGAACTCAGCATGTAATTCATCAAGAAATTCTTGACTACTTCTGGTGTCCTCTTCAATGTCAGAGTCGCTGTCTTGAAAGGAATGGTTAGCAACAAGAGCTTTTGAACCAGTGATACTGGTGGTAAATCTGTCAGTCTCTGATTTATAAATGGAGTCAATTGGCCCTTCTTCATAGTTATATCTACCAAACAATTGGGCTAAAGTATCATTCTTTATAGCATTATTAGCTCTTAAGGTCTGATTTAGGCTAAGCAATTTTCTAGGTAAGCTATTGACAAAAGTAGCATTAACCTCAGCCTTAGGTCGAATAACTCCATTGTTTCCTAAATCATTCAACAAAATCTTAAGCCTAGTATAAGTTTGTGCAACAGTTTCTGTTTCCAAAGCTTTAAAAGCATTAAACTTAAGTCTAAGGGCTTGGATTATGGTTTCTTTTGTTTCTCTGGACCTTCATACCCTATAACTAATTCAGTCCACATCTCCTTAGCAGATTTGAATTTAATGATGGACTTCATAATGTTCTTGGGTAGGCAAGAGACTATGATACTTTTGAGTCTCTTGTCCTAGTTAGCCAGACGTCTATCCGCTGGAGACCATTGCTTAACAGGTTTCTTAATGGGTCTCTCAGGGGTAGAGGAAACGGCCAGTGGTACATATGGACCATTTTCTAAGATTTCTATCAAGAAGGGTTCTAATCCATCTAAATATATAGGAAATTCACTTTTCCAACTTGAGAAATCCTCTTCATCGAATGCTGGTACATTGGACACATGTGACCCCCCTCGAACATCAAGTAGTTGGGGAAGGTCATCATCATTATTACCAGTGCTTACAACTGGTGTAGGCATGGTAGTAGATGTGGTGGCCGGTATGGTGGTCGAAGTAGTACCTAAACTGGTTTGACCAAAAAGTGGAGGAGGTATAGTATCAGCCATATTAAGATCTTGATTTTAAAAACTAGAACGGTTTATGAAAAGTTTTATAAATCAAATCGCTCAGATACCAACTGAAAGTCCCTTAATATGACAATTGTTGATAAACTATAACTCTTGTAACCACGAAACCGAATGAAATACTTTTCAAACGCGTAATGCTTTATTAAGTATTATAAACAAAGTATTACAAAGTGTTATGAATACACTCGTTGAATGACAACAAGATATGAACCCTAGAAACAAGTAAACTAGATTCGAGACTCAAGTTTACAAGGGAACCAATGAGACGCTGGTAGACAGCTAGGAGCTCAGCGGTTCCAAAGTGAGAAAGAACTTAGATAAATTATCCAAGCACAAGTGTTGAGTTAATTCTTCTTTCTCACTCCTATTTATAGTGTACGAGGTTGCTTCCTTAGTGGGAGTAGTTGATACGTGTCACCTTCTGAATATAAGAGTACAACGTATTAAATGCATGTCCAAATCAAGACATACCTTTAAACAACTTTAGGTGAACAGTTCTGCCAACTGTTCACCTTTTGTCCCACTAGGTCGTACTAGGCTTTATCTTGAATATCTTGTTTTGTCCCGCTAAACACTTGGAAGATTCTCCCGCCTAAACTATAAAGGATTGGATAAGCTTTGCTTATCCCAGACTTCTAGGGTTCTTAAGTGATCTTTGAGTGTTTTCAACTCAGAGATCCTTGAACACCAGAACATTCCTTCAACATCCCAGCTATCCATAATCGCTGGTGAGTCTGACTTCAGATTGTCTTCGACTTCTCTAACATTGTCTTTGACTTGAATGTTCCTGGTGTGCCAGCTGAGGCTTTGCCTTCCACTGGTCTGGTCTTTGTCGCTGGTCCTCTCAGCGATCAGTAAACACTTAGTCTAATTAAACAAATCTAGACTGGGCCATAGTTAAAACTTTCATTGGCCCAACATTAAACATAAGCAATCAAAACATATAAAACATATACTGGGAAAACAGTTGGCTACATACGGGGAATCCTAATAAGGAAGAATGTCCATACTGAAAGGACGGAGAATCTGTACCTTGTGTCCAGTGAACGAAGAAGATGAACGGAAGAGAGTCCTACTTCGGTATCACTAATTCTATAAATACATACGTGTATAAGTATCTGATTACTGAGTACGTAACTGGTTTTATATCATGTCTTAGCTTGTTTTATATGTTCATGTCATGTTTTACTGATTAAAGCTTTATACTGTGTTTATCATGTATTCTGTCTATTCTGATTAAGTATTTCTTATACTTCTTTTATTATTATACTTGTTGTGTAATAATAAGTAACTTTCTAAAAAATAGCAAGTTTCCTAAAATAGAAAGTTTCCAAAAATAGAAAGTTTCCAAAAATAGAAAGTTTCCAAAAATAGAAAGTTTCCTAAAACAGAAAGTTTCCAAAAATAGATTTACTGCTTAAAATAGATAAGTTTCTAAAAATAGAAAGTTTCCATAAATAGATTAGCTGCCTTAATTAAATAAGTTTCTAAAAATAGAAAGTTTCCATAAATATAAATAAGCTGGATTATTAAGCTAATTATATAAGCTTAAGTATTTATTGATTAATATTCTAAGTCATGTAATTAAATAGTATAGTTTATTAATTATTTCATGTAAATTAAATAAACTATAGGTTAAAGTATTTAATTAAATATAACATGATTTAATTAAATAAAGGTAAAAATACTTAGGTTAAAACATGTATTATTATCTATTAATAATATAACCTAAGTCATGTAAATTAATTAATTATAAATCATGATTTTAATAATTAATTAATTATATAGTCTAAATAAAAATGGTAATTACTTAGGTTAAAATTCATGTATTAAAAAAAATATTAATAACCTAAGCCATGCATAAATTAAATTAATCATGTACATGTTTTAATTAATTTAATTTAATCTTGTAAAAAATAAACTTGTAAAAATAATTAACCTTGTAAAATCATGTCGTGAACCGTGCCCTTGAACCCGTGAACCAGACCCTTAACAGTGGCAAACTGGCTTGGCCGGTTGCCACTGCTTGTGCAAAAGGTGCCACCGGCTGAGCCTGTGGTTCCCTTGGTCTTGGCTAGCCGCTGCCAAGCGGCGGTTCCCCTGCTTTCCTTATTTAGCCACCGGCTTAAGCCGGTGGTGGTTACTTGTTCTTAGCCGAGACCCACCAAGCAAAAAACACACCCCGACTGAGGTCGGGGTTCCCTTTGTTCCTGCGGCCTAGACACACAACACACATCGAGACCTTGAGGTCTCGGTTGGTGTGAAACAAAAGCAAGCCGAGACCCCCCTTGGTCTCGGTTCCATGCGTCGGCCAAAAACAAACACCCCTTAAACCCTAATTAATTTTACCCCCGTGATTTATTAACATGTATTTACTTGTTTTAATATAACTCATGATTTCATTTGTTCTTGATTTACATAAAAACATAAAGAAAAAGGGTTAAAGGATTTACCGATTACGTGAAACAAAGGAAGATGAACACACTAACAACCTTGCGAGAAATCAATCACCAAAATCAACCAACACACCCTTGTGTGTGTTCTATACCCGGCGGCCAAGAGAAAACCAAAAGAGTGATTAGGGTTTTTTTCTTGTTATCTTATTTTTGTTATTATGAAACATATCTTTTCCTTATTCCTTGTTTAGTAAAAATCAAATGGGCTTGGCCTTGTTTTGAGTTCTAGCCGCGGGTATGATGGGTCCCACAAGGGTAACTCATAGTTTTCTCGTGTCTAATATTAAGTGTGTTCTTGTGTTCGTGTTTACATGATTTAAATAGTTATCGTTCGTGTCTTATTATATTTATTCATGATTGTAATAAATATACATAAATACGTAATACTAAGCTCGTGATTATTTACGTTCATGATTTCATGTTCATATGTTCGTGATTATAGTTATTATTGAAATAATTATCGTGTCTTAATACGTATTAAATACTTATCGTGTTATAACACGTACGTAATACTCGTAAATCTTGTTCGTGAAACGTAAACATGCTATAAAAGGAAAATTCTAATCATGTACGTACGATCGTTAGGGTACTATTCATGGTAAAAGCATGCGGGTTTTACAAGTATTCTGATTACTGAGTACGTAACTGATTTTATATCGGTTCTTAGCTTGTTTTATATATTCATGGCTTGTTTTACTGATTTTTACGTTATGTTGTGTTTATCATGTATTCTGGATATTCTGATTAAATATTACTTGTATTTCTTGTATTATTATACGTGTTGTGTAATAATAAGTAACTTTTTAAAAATAGTAGGTTTCCTAAAATAGAAAGTTTCCAAAAATAGAAAGTTTCCAAAAATAGATTAACTGCTTAAAATAGATAAGTTTCTAAAAAAATATAAAGTTTCCATAAATAGATTAGCTGCTTAAAATAGATAAGTTTCTACAAATAGAAAGTTTCCATATTTAGAAAAAACTGAATTAATAAGCTAAATAATATAAGCTTAGTTTTACTGATTAAATATACTAAGTCATGTGATTAATAGTAAAGTTTATTAATTAATACTTGTAATTTAAATGAACTATAGGTTATAGGATTTAATTAAATATAATCATGATTTAATTAAATTAAATGCGTATATAATACTTAGGTTAAACATGTATTAATATTTATATTAATATAACCTAAGTCATGAAATTTAATTAATTATATGCCATGTTTTAATAATTAATTAATTGCTATAGTCCAAGTTACATAAATAAATACTTAGGTTAAAATCATGTATTATTAAATAATAATAATAAACCTAAGTCCATGTTTATTAATTAATTATATATCATGTTTAATACTTAATTAATACTATCGTGTAAAATAAATAATTACATACTTAGGTTAAAAACATGTATTAATACATAATAATAATTAACCTAAGTTCATGTTTTTTTAATTAAATTAATTATAGCCATGATTTAATTAATTGAACTTTCTTGGTAAAATAATATACTTGTATAAATGTAACTTATAAATATATTATACTTGTAGAAAACATGACCCGTACAATGTTCCCGTGACAAAAACCGTGTTTTAATTATACTAAAATATGAAACGGACCGGCACCCCTGGAACCGGACCGAACCAAACAGCCCCCTATTAGTTCTTTACACTGACAGCCAAACACCCCCTTAACTATTTTTCTTAAACCCTTTCCCAAACAGTCCCTTAACTGCCAGTTTCCCGCTGGCAGTGATGTTACTGCCACCGGCAGTGGCTTGTTTCCCCTGCTCGACTAAAACTCCCACCGAGAGCATAAAGCTCTCGGTTCCCACTGCCAGAACAAACTCCCCTGCGGGAGTTCCCACTGATAACACAAACCACACCCCTGTTGGGGTTGTGTTGCCCCCGTCTGAACAAAAAACCCAGCCAACACACATCTAGGGTTGCGGCTGGTGACTGACTTTTACCACCGAGACCATTGATGGTCTCGGTTTAGGTCCATACGAACGCAACAATACCCATAGGAACCCTCCCCTAGTATGACTCGTTTTTAACATGTTATTAATTCTTATTACTCGGATTCTTGATCAATTAACACAAGAAAATAAAATAAAAACGAGATTAGGGTTTCTTACATGTGATTTAGGGTTTTAGGAATAACAAAACATGAACCATCTTGATTCCTTGAATCTGAAAACCCACGACTGCCCCTTGTTTTTGCTTCTTCACACGTCGACACCAAGAAACGAACAAGAGAAGGGGCGGCTGTATTCTTTTTCTTTTGGTTTTAAGGTTTTATGTTTTACTGTTGTGTTGTCATAAAAAAATATGTACTCCCTCCGTCTATTTGGTTTATACACGGTTTGGACCCCATGTGGGCCTTGGGCCCACTTCCCTTCCTTGTCTAAAACAGCCCAAAACCTTTTCTTATTTTAACTAACTCGCGTCTAATAAAGTTACGCGTATTCATTTTACGCGTCGTAATTTCCTTGGTTATCTTAATACTTATTAGACGTAAATATTACGTACGTAATGACTTACCGGGTTTGATTTAATGTACGTAAAAATAATCGTGTTAATTATTCGTGTTTACGTGTTACGTAATTATTAATTATTCATGTTATTATAATTACTTGTACGTAACGACATTCATCGTATTAATAATATACGTAAGTACATAATTATCTGTTCGTGATTTCATGTTCATTATTTTATGTTCGTGATTATAATTATTATTGTTAATAATTATCGTGTACTAACACATATTTAATACTTATCGTGTAATAACACGTACATAATTCTTGTAATTAATATTCGTGATACGTTTTCATGTTATATAAGGAAAGTTTTAATCATGTACGTATGATCATAAGTGTACTGTTCATGGTAAAAGCATGCGGGTTTTACAACTCTTCCCCCTAAAAAAGAATAATTCGTCCCCGAATTATAGATATCGTAACTGGAAGCGTAACATACCCGACTCAAACTGGAAGGGTATGCAAGATAAAAGGAAATGAAGGTGAAGTGAAACGTGACATAGCTTAAAAGGACATGGGATGTGACGTGACTGAGAGAGTCTAACTTGATTATGGAAGGATGAGAGGATAAAATCCGGGTGGCACTCGTCCTTTTCCACGTGGCTTCCCTCTCGGAACGGTTCCTCCACAAGATCTTGACACAAATGATAAATCTTGGTCCTCCTGACCTTGACTTGAAAACACGAAGAGTTCATGGTTATCAACGTAAGATAGATCCCCTGAATTTTATCGAGGGAATAAGAATTAATGTGCAAGGGTAACTGAATCGTTATGGTGCAAAACAATCTAACTTAACTGATAATTAGCAATGATGCGCGAGACATATAGAAACGTAGTACGTGAAAATTTTTGAATGTGATACGTGAAAAATTTGGAACGTGATACGTGGAGATATGGTGAGTGTAGTATGAGCAAACATATCATGATCCATGATACGTGTAACATATCGTGAACGTGAGATGAGGAACATGGAATGAACATGGCATGTGAAACATATCGTGAACATGTAATACAACTGTGGTAACACCAAACGCTACAAGGTGAGAAGTGGAATGTAACGTTAAACGTCTATCTGAGGATAGAGATTTATACTAAACTTGAGTCTGGTCTTTCAATTTCTTGCAAAACTTTCCCAGAACGAAAATGAACGTAAAATCGTAAGCCAGGATACGATCATGAACGTAAATAGTGTCATGAGCGTGAGTGCGAAAGCAAGTCGTACAATTAGAACGAGGACGTGGACGTAAATAAGGAGCACAAGTGCAATCCTTTGTCTTGCATGATCGCTGAGAGATTACCAAGTGATCTGATGAGCCTTGGCTGGAACATGTCTAATCAATTTGTTGGTTCTGAAATCCTTGCGGATATAAGGATTTTGTAGACTTGATCGAACTGTCGGCAATAACCCAGATAGCACCATGCTTCTTCCGAGTTTGCGTTAATCTGGTAACCAAATTACATGGAGATCTTGTCCTATTTTGTTCACCTTTTTCCGATGATGGAAAACATCCTAGTCAGTTGGTGTTCTATCTTAGCCTGTTGGTATGTCAGGTGCTTAGATATGAACATAACCATATCTTGCTTCGTAGAAACCTAATACATAGAAATTTGCGGAACTATAAGTCTCTGAAATTAGACTTCTCTTAGCGTAGGATTTTCTGGAACACCTAATGGAGTCTAGGGTTCTCATCCTTACGCATAAGCTGAGTCATGGTAAGATTAACCTTGCGAATCTATGTGATTCAGCGTCTCCCTGCAATCAAACATAATTGATATTGGAAAATTTACAGGGTGAAATTTCTCCTGTCATAGAATTTGCAACATATTGCAAATATTATCTTCCTGCTCTTCTCTAGACCTAGAGAAAAAATCAGGTTGTTCTCAATGAAAATACTGATGAATTTGTTTATAGGTTCATGTAAACCAATTTATTAAGTCTATAATGTTGCTGGAGCATTTATGAGACTAATACAAAATCACGAATCTAGCATGACCGAGTCGTGTACGAATAGCAGTCATGGAAATGTTCTGCTCTTTTCACACGTCACTGTTGGCAGCCTGATCATGAGTCCGATCTTGGAAAAGTGTTTGACACCCTAAAGTCGATTGGACATGTTGTCAATACATAGAGGAGAATAACGGTTATGGATGGTGATTTGTTTAAATCGACGATAGTTGACACATAATCTCATGTTACCGTCCTTCTCCTTGAAGGTTCTTCTGGAATGTATGGGAAGATTTTGGAATAATCCGCTTGTTATGCGTAAAAGGAACTTCAGTGGTCGTGTCTTAACTGACAGATAGAAAATCTTAGCAGACATATCTAACCACACACGTGCTTGTAAAGCATAGATAATTTGTACATATTTTCCTGATGGAAAACCATGCTGAATGCATTCAGGAGCCTGAACATTACTGTACATAATCATGAATCATAGCATGGTGTGCTGTTTGTAGTCCATAATTATGATTAAATTCAACTCGCATCTGTCCGTGGTAATGCATTAGCAGTTTGGATCTTATCATTAGCCTGAAGAAAAACCTTCGTATAAATAGGGAATACGAATGGCGTCCGTGATGGTCATGAATATATGAAATATGGGTGCAAGAGATACAAGTGTCATCGAGCAATCGTGACAAATCTTACTTATACACCGTTGATGGTACTGAAATTCTTGTGGCCGGATTAATACATGACACAACAAAATGGATATACCCTTTGGAGGGTACCCTGAATTTCTTAGGGATGTTCCAGAATTTGACGTGAGTCATGTGTCTTGACTCGTGTCTTGGAAGTATAAGCATGACATGTGTCATGGCTGGTGTCTTGACATGTGTCTTCGGAAAGTATACATAATACATGTGTCTTGACTGATGTCTTGACATGTGTCTCGAAATGTGAAACAAATAGAACTACAAATATTAGGTTGTTATGCCAGAATTGGCGGATCGGTTGGACTACTGATCCTTTGTGTTTCTGATCACGTCCGGGGCCGGAACTTCTGTTGCGGTTGCTAGGATAGTTGTTGTTACCGTAGTGGTTACTATCGTCTTGTCTGTTAGTTCCATGACGGTCATTCTCATGACGGTGATTCATGTAACTATTCAGCTGAGTGGCCGGCTGGTACCGGTTCTCACTCATATGACTGAAACGACAACTGAATGACGTGTGACATGTAACTAAGAATTAGGGACAATGATTGATGGAAATCATCTGGTGGTGAAGCATCTTCTCGTCCGATCGCTTTGATCTAACGCCTTTGTCTTCGTCTTGTAAGATCTCCAAGTTGTGAACAACATCAGCATCTCACAGCGTCTCTAAAATCCGCAGCATCAACCCTTAGTAACATCTCCAAGATATGAGTGGCATCAGCAATTTGTAGAGTATCAGCAAGTGGAATGCGCACATGGAATACGGTACATGGAGTACACATGGAATGCACATGAAATGATCGGTATGGGGTCGATCGTTTGACATGATTTAAAGGAAAATAACTGGTTAAACAATTAGAAAGACCATCATGATAACCTGGCAATGCCAGTATATACCTCATCCTGGTTGCATAGAGAAACGCTAACGTGTGGTTAAACGAATTTCAACGATGATTTTCCTAAAAACATGATTAATGAAAACCAACCATGACTATCATGAAAGCAGGATTTAAATGAATTCCAACAGTGTCTTGCATGAAAGCATAAATGACAAAAGAGACGTAAGACGTAATCACATGAAGACGAAGTCTTCATGAAGAAACATGAAATGACCTAACTTGAAGGAGTGTATAACATAATCAGCATGAAACTAAAGTTAACCATGACAGTATGAAAACATACTTGACATAAAAACATAGTAACTTATGAGGGGACATGGAAAAAAATTTATGCCAATAAATCATGAGAAAAATTTTATGCATGAAAAACAGTGCATGAATGCATGATGCAATTTATAAAAACCGTTATATGTGCGAGGATAAACGCCAATGGTCAGTTTACCCAAAACAAAAGACATGGAGAGGGGATGCCTATGGGTCGGTCCCAAAGTTAAAAGTTTCGATAAAAGCACATGCGACTAAATAGGATCAGTCCTATACCAACCGTTACTTAGTTATAAACATGCGAAAATGAGACATTAAATATTTAACTAAAACTCAGTTGTCAAAACTTAACAGAAAATTTTTTATGTGGCCAATTATGAACTACCTAGGTTCAGTTCACATTAATCATAGTTCACGAGGAACATCATGCATGAAACAATGACACATAACTAAATATGAATGACGGTTGTCCATACATATTAGGGAAGCAATATCGATGAAAACATCAAGGTTAAAACATCAAGGTGTTGAAAACATCATGGTTAAAACAACAATGTGCTGAAAACATCAATACGTGGAATAACAAACGTTGGCTTAGGAAGCTCCTAGTGACTACCCACTAGTCGCAGGTCAAGTTTTAGAGCCTACAGGTCGAAGCCTTGGCTCTGATACCATAATTGTAACACCCCACTTTGATAAGTGGACCGTTATGCGTAATTATGGCGTGTCATCAAAGCATGCAAGGTAATATGTAGTAAAACATACATGACCATAGGGAAAAACCGAAATCAAACATGGGTTCCCAAACATAAGCCCAAAACATAAATAAAGTAAATGAAATGAACAAAGACTACACAAGCATAAATATATGAAGGCAAAAGGAAAAGAAGTCTATGGCAGCTTCTATCATATGCACGTCCTCCAAATGCTCGAGTCTGTCCTTGGGTACATGCCATTTTGGGACATGGAAAGGAAAGTAACGACTGAGCATAACGCTCAGTGCACGGATACATAAGCATGGAATGAATAATATAAGCATGTAAAACATATAGCAGCGGAATTGATTAAGCCCTGGAAAACCTGGAACATGTTCATAAAACTGGTTTTATAGTTTGAAAAGCCTTATGTTTATCTTATAAAAACTGTTTAACATGTTTACCATTAGCCAATATAGGTCATGAAACATCAACGTGCATGAATACTTGGAGGGGTGACCTCGTCATGCAATTAGAGGGGCTGCCTCTAATTAATATAAGTTTTTGGGTAGGAGGGATCAGCTCCTTGTGAAGGATGCAAGGCACACACCACATTCACCTGAATAATCTTCTGAAACATGTAAACTAGGATGCACCCATACGCCCCACATGATAATAATAATATGGCCAAAAGCTGAAGGGACGCCACGAGCTATCACTCTGCCGTGGTGAAGTCATAACACTGGTGCCTCCAGTGTTATGGTTATGGTACCTCCATAACTAGGTGAAACTGGTCATGCATGTATATGGCTTTAGGTATCTAATTAAACATAAGCAATTCAAAAACATATAAAACATATACTGGGGAAAACAGTTGGCTGTATACGGGGAAATCCTAATAAGGAAAGAATGTCCATACGGAAAGGACGGAGAATTCGTACCTTAAGTCCAGTGAACGAAGAAGACGAACAGAAGAGAGTCCTACTTCGATCTCACTAATCCTACATAAATAGTGTACGTGTATAAGTATTCTGATTACTGAGTACGTAACTGATTTTATATCGTGTCGTAGCTTGTTTTATATATTCATGTCTTGTTTTACTGATTTTAACGTTATGCTGTGTTTATCATGTATTCTGGATATTCTGATTAAATATTACTTGTATTTCTTGTATTATTATACTTGTTGTGTAATAATAAGTAACTTTCTAAAAATAGCAGGTTTCCTAAAATAGAAAGTTTCCAAAAATAGAAAGTTTCCAAAAATAGATTAACTGCTTAAAATAGATAAGTTTCTAAAAAAATAGAAAGTTTCTATAAATAGATTAGCTACTTAAAATAGATAAGTTTCTACAAATAGAAAGTTTCCATATATAGAAATAGGCTGAATTAATAAGCTAAATAATATAAGCTTAGTTTTACTGATTAAATATACTAAGTCATGTGATTAATAGTATAGTTTATTAATTAATACTTGTAATTCAAATAAACTATAGGTTATAGGATTTTTCTAAATATAATAATGATTTAATTAAATTAAATATGTATATAATACTTAGGTTAAACATGTATTAATATTTATATTAATATAACCTAAGTCATGAAATTTAATTAATTATATACCATGTTTTAATAATTAATTAATTGCTATACTCCAAATTACATAAATAAATACTTAGGTTAAAATCATGTATTATTAAATAATAATAATAAACGTAAGTCCATGTTTATTAATTAATTATATATCATGTTTAATAATTAATTAATACTATCGTGTAAAATAAATAATTACATACTTAGGTTAAAAACATGTATTAATACATAATAATAATAATAATTAACCTAAGTTCATGTTTTTTTAAAATTAAATTAATTATAGCCATGATTTAATTAATTTAACTTTCTTGGTAAAATAATATACTTGTATAAATGTAACTTATAAAAATATTATACTTGTAGAAAACGTAACCCGTACAATGTTCCCGTGACGAAACCCGTGTTTTAATTATACTAAAATATGAACCGGACCGGCTCTCCTTGAACTGGACCGAACCAAACAGCCCCCTATTAGTTCTTTACACTGACAGACAAACACCCCCTAACTATTTTTCTTAAACCCTTTCCCAAACAGTCCCTTAACTGTCAGTTTCCCCCTGGCAGTGATGTTACTGCTACCGGCAGTGGCTTGTTTCCCCTGCTTGACTAAAACTCCCCCCGAGAGCATAAAGCTCTCGGTTCCCACTGCCAGAACAAACACCCCTGCGGGGGTTCACACTGATAGCACAAACCACACCCCTGTTGGGGTTGTGTTGCCCTTGTCTGAACAAAAATCCAGCCAACGCCCATCTAGGGTTGCGGCTGGTGACTCACTTTTACCACAGAGACCATTGATGGTCTCGGTTTAGGGCCATACGAACGTAACAATACCCATAGGAACCCTCCCCTAGTATGACTCGTTTTTAACATGTTATTAATTCTTATTACTCGGATTCTTGATCAATTAACACAAGAAAATAAAATAAAAACGAGATTAGGACTTCTTACATGTGATTTAGGGTTTTAGGAATAACAAAACATGAACCATCTTGATTCCTTGAATCTGAAAACCCACGACTGCCCCTTGTTTTTGCTTCTTCACACGTCGGCACCAAGAAACGAACAAGAGAAGGGGCGGCTGTATTCTTTTTCTTTCGGTTTTTAGAGTTTTATGTTTTACTGTTGGGTTGTCATAAAAAAAATATGTACTCCCTCCGTCTGTTTGGTTTATACATGGTTTGGACCCCATGTGGGCCTTGGGCCCACTTCCCTTCCTTGTCTAAAACAGCCCAAAACCTTTTCTTATTTTAACTAACTCGCGTCTAATAAAGTTACGCGTATTCGTTTTACGCGTCGTAATTTCCTTGGTTATCTTTATACTTATTAGACATAAATATTACGTACGTAATGACTAACCGGGTTTGATTTAATGTACGTAAAAATAATCGTGTTAATTATTCGTGTTTACGTGTTACGTAATTATTAATTATTCATGTTATTATAATTACTTGTACGTAACGACATTCATCGTATTAATAATATACGTAAGTACATAATTATCTGTTCGTGATTTCATGTTCATTATTTTATGTTCGTGATTATAATTATTATTGTTAATAATTATCGTGTACTAACACGTATTTAATACTTATCGTGTAATAACACGTATGTAATTCTTGTAATTAATATTCGTGATACGTTTTCATGTTATATAAGGAAAGTTTTAATCCTATACGTACGATCATAAGTGTACTGTTCATGGTAAAAGCATGCGGGTTTTACACTCTTTGTTAAATTGTGCAATCTGAAAGTTAAGAGGTGTTTGGATTTGGGATTTAATTCAAGCTAGTGACAAGCTTTTGGTTTAGAAACCAGTCAAACTCATCTTAATAGTCTTTAATAGGGTATATCAGTAAGTTGGTTTCAAGTTTGGGAGGATTTGTTATAAATTGCATACTTATTTCTTGGTATAAGTAGCTAGAAATCAGTAGGTTACAAACTGCCTTGTTTTAGTTTAATTTTTATTGAAATCTTGCATATTGTTGGAAGTTAGTATCATCTAGGATTGTATTCAGGTTGTGTGTGATTTGGTAAGGTTTTGTGTAAGTTATTGTGGTTTGAATCTCACTTTTTGGTCATTTGAACCAGCAACAAACCCACAGACCCCTATTGTGCATATCAGTGACCTTTATTTTCCCATTTGTGTGTTTTATTTGGCTTGGACTTGTGTTTGTTCTAGGAAACTTGACTCTCTACACTCCACTAAGTGTAGGGGTGCCCTTGTATCCAAGTATAACCAAGAAACATACAAGCTACAAGCTAATATATCACCAGACCTGAGTTTCTGTTAAAGCAGTGGGAAGAAAGTTCCCCCTGCTTGTTGTTCCTTTCCCACTGCTAAGCATAAGGACAAAACCTGTACAAGTGTCACTGTCAGTTTCTTTAGTTTTTTTGTCTTTAATGGCTTATATTAAGCTTTTTCCAATTTTTTCAATTTTCCTAGATTTGTTATTTTATTTTAAGATTTTTCATTTAATTTAATTTTATTCTACTGTTCATTTTGCATTTTTTTTATAATTAAATTGAATTTAATTATTTTTAATTATTTCTATTTTTGTCTTTTAGTGCAAAATCTTCATATTTTTCAGTTTTAAAATATTTCCTAGTTTAAGAATAATATTTTAAGATTTTTAGATTAAAAGGTTTTACTGTTCACTCTTTTTATTATTTTTTAGATTTAATTTTAGTTTAATTAGGGTTTTTAAATAAATTGTTTTGTCTTTTAGTGTAAAAGATTAATTTTTTCAAACTTTTTTCATTTTTCTACTATTCAGTAATATAATTTAGGATTTTTTAAATAGTCAAATTAATTTTAGCATTATTTAATTATTTTTAATCATTATTTTAGTTTGAAAAAAAAATTTAGTGTTTTAAAAATAGAAACATAGTCTTTAAAATTTAGTAAAAATAGTTTTTTAGTCTTTAAATAATATAAGTTAGTTATTAGTTTAATAAAATAATATTTTGAGCTTTTGCTTAATTATATTTAATTTTAGGGCTTTAATTAGCATTTAAAATTGAATATTTAATTAATAAAAGGTTATAAAATTTATTTATTGAATTTTCATTCCTATTTATATTATTGTAGACTTAGTTTTAATTTTTAAATTGTTTTTAGCATAATTTTTTAATTTTGTTACGTTTTACATATTTATGTTCGCGTTTCACGTCAATTCGTCGTAGTGTAATCGTAGTCGTAGCTCGTCTTTACTTTTTCTCTCTTAAACCAAAAACGTCACTAATCCAAACTTTGACTTTACATATTGGCACTCATAACCTCACACCTCCTTCTAGAACGAACCCGCATTTATTCGGTTTTACATTTTTCCTAAAGCGTAAGACTTAATACTTGCTGTTCATACGCGTTTTTCCTAAAACGTGTACGATTTACCTACATCTATTTTGGCGCCGCTGCCGGGGAGGTGTGTGTTTAGTCATTATTACTATCGTGTTTGTGTAAGTAGTGCGTTTTTGCTTTTCAATTTTTGGAAAGCGTAAATATCATACATACTGATTTTTGTTATTTTTCTTTACTATATTATAATATCCAAATAAAACGTGTTTAATTTTCCTAAATTAAACACAAAACAATCATTTACTATATTGTAGATATCCCATTATCGTTTTCGTCTTTCTTGTGAATATATTACTATATTGTACTACGTAGAACAATAAATATACAAGTACTCCAAAAGCGTGAAAACACAACCTTGATTCGGGATTTCATCACTCGATCATTGTATTCGAATCTAAAGCAAAAGTTTAAAGGCAAAATAGATAAATACTTTTGTGAGGCTTAATTTCAATTAACACAAACTATAAGGTGGGTATAAGGCGGTTTTATTTCACGACCTAAAGGAAAAAGGCTCTTAAGTGCTTAGCGTCGCCTCGTTTCCTTCGCTTGCTTGTGCGTGTTTTGAGAAAGAAGGCTAATCGAGGGTTTGCCGCCCAAGTATTATCTACGTATATTATATTTGCTTGTTTTCAAGATTAAACCCTCTTGAACGTTTTTGTAAAACCCGCATGCTTTTACCATGAATAATACCCTTAAGATCGTACGTACATGATTAGAACTTTCCTTTTATAGCACGTTTACGTTACATGAACAAGAATTACAAGTATTACGTACGTGTTATAACACGATAAGTATTTATTACGTATGAACACACGATAATTATGCCAATAATAATTATAATCACGAACATACGAACATGAAATCATGAACGTAAATTAATCATGAACTAATATTACGTATGTATATATATTTATTACGAACACGAATAAATATATTAAGTCACAATCGATAACTAATTAGAACACGTAATTTACGAACACGAGAACACACTATTATTTTAGACACGAGAAAGGTTCGGGTTACCCCCATGTAGGCCCCATGCCGCTGCTACACCAAGAGAAAAGGGCCTAGCCCGTTAATTTTTACTAAACAAGGGGTTAAGGGAAAAACATGTTTCATTATTTACAAATCTAGAAAATAATTAAAACCCTAAAAGTTTTTCCTCCTCCTCCTTTGTTCTTTGGCCGCCGGATTCAAGAACACCACAAGGGTGATTCGGTCTGATTTTGACCTTGGAATTATTACAAGGAATCGTGTGTGTTCATCCTTCTTGATTTCACGTAATCGGTATAACCTTTAATCTTTTCTTTTTATGTTTTGATTTATATAATCACATAAAATCATGATGTTATTAATAAACTAATTAAAAACAAGTAATATAAACATGTTCTATTAGTGGGGTTAAATCAAATCAAGGGTTTAGGGGTGTTTGTGGTCTAGCCGACGCCTAACCAAGCCCTAAGGGGGTCTCGGCTTGGCTTATTTCGCACCACCGAGACCATATGGTCTCGGTATAGTGGTGATGGTGTCACGGCAACAGCAAGGGCAAGGGAAACCCCGACCTTGGTCGGGGTATGGTGATGGTTACGGGTCCGGTTCATGGGTTTTAATCACGGGTCCGGTTCATGAATCATTTCTTTCAAGGTTTATGATTTTTACAAGTTATGTTATTTTTTTTACAAGATTTAAATTAAATTAATTAAAAGCATGAACATGATTAATTTAATTTACATGACTTAGGTTATTAATTTTATTATTAATACATGAATTTTAACCTAAGTATTTATCATTTATTTAGACTATATAATTAATTAATTATTAAAACCATGACTGTAATTAATTAATTGACATGACTTAGGTTATATTATTAATGGATAATAATACATGTTTTAACCTAAGTATTTACTTTAAATTTATTTAATTAAATCATGTTATATTTAATTAAATACTTTAACCTATAGTTTATTTAATTCACATGAAATAATTAATAAACTATACTATATAATCACATGACTTAGAATATTAATCAGAAAACACTTAAGCTTATATAATTAGCTTAATTATCCATCTTATATCTAATTATGGAAACTTTCTATTTTAGAAACTTATTTAATTAAGCCAGCTAATCTATTTATGGAAACTTTCTATTTTTAGAAACTTATCTATTTTAAGCAGTAAATCTATTTTTGGAAACTTTCTTATTTTTGGAAACTTTCTATTTTTGGAAACTTTCTATTTTTGAAAACTTTCTATTTTTGGAAACTTTCTATTTTTGGAAACTTTCTATTTTTGGAAACTTTCTATTTTTGGTAACTTTCTATTTTTGGAAACTTTCTATTTTAGGAAACCTGCTATTTTTAGAAAGTTACTTATTATTACACAACAAGTATAATAATACGTGAAATACAAGTAATACTTAATCAAAATAGACAGAATATATGATAAACACAGTATAAAGCTTAAATCAGTAAAACATGACATGAACATATAAAATAAGCTAAGACATGATATAAAACCAGTTACGTACCCAGTAATCAGATACTTATACACGTATGTATTTATGTAGCATTAGTGATACCGAAGTAGGACTCTCTTCCGTTCGTCTTCTTCGTTCACTGGACATAAGGTACGGATTCTCCGTCCTTTTAGTATGGACATTCTTTCCTTATTAGGATTCCCCGTATGCAGCCAACTGTTTTCCCGAGTATATATTTTATATGTTTTTGATTTCTTATTTTTAATTAGAATACCTAAATCCATATACATGCATGACTAGTTTCACCTAGTTATGGAGGTACCATAACCATAACACTGGAGGCACCAGTGTTATGACTTCACCACGGCAGAGTGATAGCTCGTGGCGTCCCTTTCAGCTTTTGGCCATTTATTATATTATTTGTTGGGGCGTATGGGTGCATCCTAGTTACATGTTTTCAGCAGATTACTCTGTGTGAATGTGGTGTGTGCCTTGCATCCTTCACACGGAGTTGATCCCTCCTACCTAAAAACCAGTATATTAAATTAGAGGCAACCCCTCTAATATGCATGACGAGGTCACCCCTCCAAGTATTCATGCACTCTGATATTTCATGACCTATATTGGCTAATGGTAAATATGTTAAATAGTTTTTATAAGATAAACATAAGGCTTTCAAACTATAAAACCAGTTTTACTAAGATATAACCAGGTTATCCAGGACTTAGTTTCTTCTGCTGTTTCGCGCTTATATGCTTATATTATTCATGCTTTACTTGTATATCCGTGTACTGAGCGTAATGCTCAGCCGTTACTTTCCTTTCCATGTCCTAAAACGGCAGGTACCTAAAGTTAGACTGGAGCAGTTGGAGGACACGCATAGGATGGGAGCTACCTTAGACTTCTTCTCCTCATGCCTTCATATTTTTATGCTTGTTTAAGTCTTCCTTTTGTTCATTTACTTTATTTATGTTTTGGGCTTATGTTTGGGAACCGATGTTTTATTCTGATTTTCCCTATGGTCATGTATGTTTTAGTACATATTACCTTGCATGCTTTGATGACACGCTATAATCACGCGTGACACGCTATAATCACGCTATAATCATGCGTGACTTTATTTATTTTTTGGGCTTATGTTTCATGTATCATTTTTGCAGGGATTATGACTAAGTAATGGTTGGTACAGGACTGGCCTTATTTAGTCACATGTGCTTTTATCGAAACTTTTAACTTTGGGACCGACCCATAGGCGTCCCCTCGCCATGTCTTTTGTTTTGGGACCGACCCATAGGCGTCCCCTCGCGCATATAAAGGTTTTGTAAACTGCATCATGTATTCATGCACTGATTTCATGCATAAAATTTTTCTCATGATTTATAAGCATAAAAAAAATTCATGTCCCCTCATAAGTTACTATGTTTTTATGTCAAGTATGTTTTTATATTGTCATGGTTAACTTCAGTTTCATGCTGATTATATAATACACTCCTTCATGATGGGTTGTTCGATGTTTCTTCATGATGACTTTGTCTTCACATGAGTATGTCTTACGTCTCTTTTGCTGTTTTGCTTTCATGCAAGACACTATTGGAGTTCATGTAAATTCTACTTTCATGATAGTCATGGTTGGTTTTCATTAATCATGCTTTCATGAAAATCATCGTGAAATTCGTTTAACCACACTTTAGCGTTTCTCTATGCAACCAGAATGAGGTATATACTGGCATTGCCAGGTTATCATGATGGTCTTTCTAACCGTTTAATCAGATATTTTTACTTTAAAATCATGTCCGATGATCGACCCCATACTAATCATTTCATGTGCATTCCATGTGTACTCCATGTACCTTATCCCATGTACGTATTTCCACTTGCTGATACTCTACAAATTGTTGATGGCGCTCATAGCTTGGAGATGTTACTAAAGGTTGATGTTGCTGATGTTTGGAGGATCTACGAGATGCTGATGCTGTTCACAACCTGGAGATCCTACAAGACGAAGACAAAGGCGTCAGAGCAAGCAATTGGACGATAAGACGCTTCACCATCAGACGATTTTTATCAATCATTGTACCAAATTCTTAGTTACATGTCACACATCATTCCGTTGTCGTTTCAGTCATATGAGTGCAAACCGGTATCAACCGGCCACCCAGCTGAATAGTCACATGAATCACAGTCATGAGAGTGACCGTCATGGAACTGACAGACAAAACGATAGTAACCACCACTATGACAGAAACTATCCTAGCAATCGCAACCGAAGCTCCGGCCGCGGACGTGATCAGAAATACAAAGGATCAGCGGTCCAACCGATCCGCCAATTTTGGCATAATAACCTAATATTTGTAGTTCTATTTGTTTCAGATCTTGAGACACATGACAAGACATCAGTCAAGGCACATGTCTCAGGTATACTTTCTGAAGACACATGTCAAGACATCAGTCAAGACACATGTCTCACATATACTTTCTGAAGACATACGTCAAGACACCAATCAAGACACATGTCATGCTTAGATTTCCCAAGACACTAGTCAAGACACATGACTCACGTCCAATTATGGAACATCTCTAAGAAATTCAGGGTACCCTCCAAAGGGTATATCCATTTTGTAGTGCCATGTATTAATCAGGCCACAAGAATTTTAGTACCAGCACCGGCATGTCAGTGAGACCCGTCACGTTTGCTCAATGACACTTTCATTTCTTGCACCCATATTTCATATATTTATGACCATATAGGGCGCCATTCGTATTCCCCATGTACACGAAGGTTTTCCTTCAGCCTAATGATAAGATCCAAGCTGCGAACGCATTACCTCGGATAGATGCGAGTTGAATTTAATCCTAAATATGGACTACAAACAGCACGCCATGCTACGATTCATGATCAGGTACAGTGATGTTCAGGCTCCTGAATACATTCAGCTTGATTTTCCATCAGGAAAATCTGTATAAATTACCTATGCTTACAAGCATGTGCGTTGTTAGCCATGGTCGCTAAAATTTTCTAGCTGTCAGTAAGCCACGACTACTGAAGTCTTTTTACGCATAGCCAGTTGATTATTCCAAAATCTTCCCATATATTCTAGAAGAACCTTCAAGGAGAAGGACGGTACCATGAGATTATGTGTCGGCTATCGTTGATTTAAACAAATCACCATTCATAACCGTTACTCTCCTCCATGTATTGACAAGATCGGATTCATTTAGGGTGTTAATCACTTTACAAGATCGGATTCATGATCATGATGCCAACAGTGATGAGTGAAAGAGCAGGACATGTCCATGACTGCTATTCGTACACGACTTGGTCATGCTAAATTCATGATTCTGTATTAGTCTCATAAATTCTCCAACGGCATTATGGACTTAATAAATTGAGTTTCCATGAACTTATAAACAAATTCATCAGTATTTTCATCTATGACAACCTAACCTTATCTAAGTCTAGAGAAGAGCAGGAAGACCATATTTGCACTATGTTACAAATTCTACGACAGGAGAAATTCACCCTGAAATTTTCCAATCTAAATTATGGTTGATTACAGTGACACGCTGAATTGCATGGATTATCACGGTTAATCTTACCACGACTCAGCTTATGCATAAAGGTGAGAAGCCTACACTACGTTAGGGGTTCCAAGAAAATCCTACGCTAAGAAAGGTATAATTTCAGACATTCAGAGTTTCGCAAACTTCTATGTATCAAGTTTCTACGAAGCAAGATACAGTTACGTTCATATCTAAGTACCGGACATACCAACATGTAAATATAGAACACCAACAGACTAGGATGTTCTTCCATCATATGAAATTGTGAATAGAAATGGGACAAGATCTCCATGGATTTTGGTTACCAGATTAACGCAAACTCAGAAGAAACAAGATGTTATCCGAGTTATTAACAACAGTTTGATCAAGTCTGCAGAATCCTTACATCCGTACGGATTTCAGAACCAACAGATTGATCGGACACATTCCACGCCAAGGCTCATCCGATCACTTGGTAATCCGTCAGCTATCGGGTCAAACAAAGGTTCGCATTTGTGCTCCTTATTTACGTCCACGTCCTTGTTCTAGTTCCACGATTTGCTTTCACGCTCACGTTCATGACACTATTCTTGTTCATGATCGTATCTTGGCTTACGATTTTACGTTCATCTTCGTTCTGGGAGGTTTTGCAAGAACTGGAGAGACCAGACTCAAGCTTAGTATAACTCCCTATCCTCAGATAGATGTTTCACGTCATATCCCACGTCTCACATTGTAGCATTTGGCGTTACCTCAGTTGTATTCCATGTTCACGATATGTTTCACATGTCATGTTCATTCCACATTCCTCATATCACGTTCACGATATGATACACGTATCATGGATCACGATATGTTTGCTCATATTACCCTCACCATATCTCCACGTATCACGTTCAAAAATTTTCATGTATCACGTTCAAAATTTTTCACGTATCACGTTCAAAAATTTTCACGTATCACGTTCAAAATTTTTCACGTATCACGTTCAAATTTTTTTCACGTATCACGTTTAAAATTTTTCACGTACTACGTTTCTATTGTCGCGCGCATCGTTGCTAATTATCAGTTAAGTTAGATTGTTTTGCACCATAATGTTTCACTTATCCTTGCACGTTAAGTCTTATTCCCTCGATCAAATTCAGGGGATCTATCTTACGTAGATGACAATGAACTTTGCGTGTTTTCAATTCAAGGTCAGGAGGACCAAGATTATCATTGTGTCAAGATCTTGTGAAGGAACCGTTCCAGGAGGGAAGCCACGTAGAAACGGACAAGTTCATCCAGACTTCTTATCCGTTTTTCTCTTATCAATTGGATATGTCCCTTCAGTCACGTCATGTTCCATGTCCTTTCAAGACATGTCACGTTCCTTCTACCATGTCACCTGCACGCCCATTTATCTTACAAACCCTCTCAGTTTGATTCGGGTATGTTTCTCTTTTAGTTACTTATCTATAATTCGGGGACGAATTATTCTTTTTAGGGGGGAAGAGTTGTAAAACCCGCATGCTTTTACCATGAATAGTACCCATAAGATCGTACGTACATGATTAGAACTTTCCTTTTTTAGCACGTTTACGTTTCATGAACAAGAATTACAAGTATTATATACGTGTTATAACACGATAAGTATTTATTACGTATGAACACACGATAATTATGCCAATAATAATTATAATCACGAACATACGAACATGAAATCATGAACGTAAATTAATCACGAACTAATATTACGTATGTATATATATTTATTACGAACACAAATAAATATATTAAGTCACGATCGATAACTAATTAGAACACGTAATTTACGAACACGAGAACACACTATTATTTTAGACACGAGAAAGGTTCGGGTTACCCCCATGTAGGCCCCATGTCGCGGCTACACCAAGAGAAAAGGGCCTAGCCCATTAATTTTTACTAAACAAGGGGTTAAGGGAAAAACATGTTTCATTATTTACAAATCTAGAAAATAATTAAAACCCTAAAAGTTTTTCCTCCTCCTCCTTTGTTCTTTGGCCGCCGGATTCAAGAACACCACAAGGGTGATTCGGTTTGATTTTGATATTGGAATTATTACAAGGAATCGTGTGTGTTCATCCTTCCTGATTTCACGTAATCGGTATAACCTTTAGCCTTTTCTTTTTATGTTTTGATTTATATAATCACATAAAATCATGATGTTTTTAATAAACTAATTAAAAACAAGTAATATAAACATGTTCTATTAGTGGGGTTAAATCAAATCAAGGGTTTAGGGGTGTTTGTGGTCTAGCCGACGCTTAACCGAGCCCCAAGGGGTCTCGGCTTGGCTTATTTCGCACCACCGAGACCATATGGTCTCGGTATGGTGGTGATGGTGTCACGGCAGCAGCAAGTGCAAGGGAAACCCCGACCTTGGTCGGGGTATTGTGATGGTTACGGGTCCGGTTCATGGGTTTTAATCACGGGTCCGGTTCATGAATCATTTTTTTCAAGGTTTATGATTTTTACAAGTTATGTTATTTTTTTACAAGATTTAAATTAAATTAATTAAAAGCATGAACATGATTAATTTAATTTACATGACTTAGGTTATTAATTTTATTATTAATACATGAATTTCATATTTATCATTTAAATCAGACTATATAATTAATTAATTATTAAAACCATGACTGTTATTAATTAATTGACATGACTTAGGTTATATTATTAATGGATAATAATACATGTTTTAACCTAAGTATTTACTTTACCTTTATTTAATTAAATCATGTTATATTTAATTTAATACTTTAACCTATAGTTTATTTAATTCACATGAAATAATTAATAAACTATACTATATAATCACATGACTTACAATATTAATCAGAAAACACTTAAGCTTATATAATTAGCTTAATTATCCAACTTATATCTAATTATGGAAACTTTCTATTTTTAGAAACTTATTTAATTAAGGCAGCTAATCCATTTATGGAAACTTTCTATTTTTAGAAACTTATCTATTTTAAGCAGTAAATCTATTTTTGGAAACTTTCTATTTTTGGAAACTTTCTATTTTTGGAAACTTTCTATTTTTGGAAACTTTCTATTTTTGGTAACTTTCTATTTTTGGAAACTTTCTATTTTAGGAAACCTGCTATTTTTAGAAAGTTACTTATTATTACACAACAAGTATAATAATACATGAAATACAAGTAATACTTAATCAGAATAGACAGAATATATGATAAACACAGTATAAAGCTTAAATCAGTAGAACATGACATGAACATATAAAACAAGCTAAGACATGATATAAAACCAGTTACGTACCCAGTAATCAGATACTTATTGTAGAATCTTGATAATCTTATAACTAATCAAGAGGGTTGTTGTTATTCTAGAGAGAGAGTAGAGAGAGAAACAAAGAAACTTTACTAATATGTGAAATAAGTAAAACAACCAACACCCCTTTCCATGGTGGAAAGGGGTTTATATACCCAAGTCCTTAATGGACTTGGGCCTCCAACCCATGACAAGTCCATGGGCCGGGTTAAACATTAATATAACTTAACTTTTAACTACGAGCTACTAAACGTATTACAATATTGTTGGAGTGACCGATACTTCTAATTTAAGTTAAAAACGTATTTACAACAATCTCCCCCTAAGGGAGGTCACTCCAAATTACAAACTTCTAAAACTAGCATACTATACTAAGCCTTCGTCCTTCATGTGACAATCCGTCAATTTACGATTGATATTTTATTCTCAAATATTATTTGAAAATATTATTTTAATGTTATTATATGAACTCACTTATTTTTGGGAAGAAATTTGGATTTACGTCTTGAAGTAGCATCGACTACGTCTAAACCGGAGGATTCAGCGTTACGTGCTTACGTTTACATACACCGTCTTTGGTGACAGTCCGACATTTCAGAAAAATAAATTTATCCATGAATATTATTTTGGAGTTTTAAATTTGTGTTGGTTCATAAACTCACAAATTTACGAGAAGAGACTAGGACTTACGATTTTATTTTAACGTCCTTTACGACTAAACCGGAAACCCTAGGATTACGTATTTACGTTTTCGAACTCCGTTTTTGATGAAACAATTTTTATTGGATTCGTTTTGTGACGTTGATTCATAATTTATAAAAACGTTTTTCGTAAAACGACCCGAGGGCACGCAAATCGAGAAAACTAGAATCGAGAAATACCCGTAAACTAGTGAGATGGGACAAAATACATTGTCCCACCCCACTAGCTTAAATGGGACGGCATTAACTTACACCACAAACCTCATGTGGCATCAAGTTAGCTACTAGCTTACATGTGTAAGCCATGCTTACTTTGTAAGCTAACTTACACCACAAAACATCAAAACCACCAAACTAAACTAACAAACTCATTTGCAACTCATGCAAACTACTCCAAACTCTCCTCTCTCTCTCTAGATTGCCGTCCATATCCACCCCAAAAACACCCAAATTGATCTTGATTCTACCACAAAATCATGTGTTATTTACACATATGTTGAAGCCCTTTTGAAACCCTATTGATTGGTGATACTTATAACATCCAAGGAGGAGCTTTCATGGTGACTTGAGGCTGATTTTCCACAAGGTTTCTATGAAGAATGGTGTTCATGAAGGTGGTCTTGGTGCATCATAAGTTTCTCCATCCAAAACCATGTCAAACTCATAACCTACATCAAGTTGGTGGTATAAAGATTGTCCTCCTCATCTTCTTGTTATTTTGATTATGTAAACATGTATTTTATTTCCTATTGTATATATTTATGATGATTATATGATGATAAAAATGTTATGTGGGGATTTGTTGTTGATAATCATGGATAAAAAGATGAAAAACTATAAGTAAAAATGGGTAAATCTTGTTTAAATGATAGGCTGTATAAAAACAGTAAAGAACCATATAGTAAACTGATAAAATGATGAAGTATAATGGATTTACAGTAAGCTATGGGTCTTGTACACATGTGAGAGTTGACCATGCAATGGAATCAAAATAATGAGAGAGATATGATCAAAACAAGTTTAGGGTATAAATCTGAAGTTACTGTTTTGGACGATTTTTAGAAAATATTTAGAAGATGATTCAACAGTAGCTATAAAAGAGTTAAATATAGCACATATCATGTAGTTTATGTGATAAAAATTTGAGTTTCTATCTCCATATAGAACTCAAGATATGGCAGTTTTGGTGAAGATGAAGTTAAAAATCAGATTTTTGGAAATTAAAGAATAATACTATTATATAAGCACTCACATTTTAAGATATAAAATGTAAAATAAAAACCCACTAACTTATAAAACTTATTTATATAAATATGAAAAAGGGTAAATGAATGAATAACTTATATAAATGGTGGTAAAATAATATTTATAAGTAATGAAAACTATAAACATGATTTTTACGACGTTTTCGGCTATTGCCGTAAAATTAACGTTTTTGTTAAATAAAACTTAGATGGTTGGACCCGTCTAATGAAAACTTTATAAAACTTATATACTGATATATAGACATGTATAACAAGTAAAAACCGATAAAACCCGAACTTTAGGGCATACGGACATTAACGAGCTAAGTAAACATATTGGACTAATACTTGGACTAATAAATGGACTAAATAAGATAAACACCCATAAAAAGAACTTATTGGGCTTAACCCATTTGGGCCCAACTTGTAAAGGTTAAGTACTGATAATATAAGTACAAAATGGATTAAAATAAGTTAAATAACTTATAATAAGCTTATTGGACTTAAGACACGTAAATGGGTAAAACTAGTAAATTAATATAAAAGTTATCAATATATATAACACTAAAATGAGTAAACGAGAATATGTAAACCCACTTGATCATCATATATATATAATCATCATATGTATACATACTTGTTATTTTTATAAAGTCATTGGACAAACGTCTAAGACCGAGTATTATTTGTCTAGGTTTCCGTGATTGAAGCGCGTACCGTACATCCGAATTGCCGATAACCCGCCTTCCCACATCAACGTGAGTTCATAGCCTCGCACTCTTTTAAATGTTTTATAAATGATTTATAAACCCGCGAGGGAGACAACATGTTAGTTTTTATAAAAGTTTGAACACCATTTGTCCCGATTGTTTGTTTATTTGATTTGGACCCGAATGATTGAATGACCCGATTGTATGACCTGATAAATGATTAAAGGACCCGATAGATGAAATTAAATGGATTATTAAAGTTAGGTTATGTCACTAAAAGTCCCATTAGCATGAATTGTGAACTACCGGGATTTGGTAGACGCTTATGCATTTAATAGTACTATTTGGGGACGATCACCCCAGTTCGCGCCTTGACGGTTGATCCCCGTCGTGCCACATTGATTGGTAAGCGAATTTATGTATGAGAAGATTTCCATAGCGTGACCTTTGTGACGACACGTTACTTTAGATGGGCAAAATTGGTATCGGGTTAGCTACCCGTTTTGGTTTAGTAAGGTAACAATGTCATGCGGCTTATAATAATCCAAAATTTACGAAATACTTATAGACGCTCTGAATTACGATGTATTGCCTGACTAGCAATACAGGGTCATACTATTGATATTATGTTTGTATTTTGGTTTTCATAACCATATTCATATAACGGTTTTTATTTAATCTATACAACGTTGCAAAACGTATTGTATGGTGTTTTTAACGACAATGATTCGTATAATGATTTTTAAGGCAAATGCCTATATTATGATTTTCGATAAGGATTTGTATAAAAATGATTTTGGCTATTTTACGGCCTATTACAATGATTTGTACGTATTGATTTTTGGTACTAATTTTATACCAAAGTTATATTGATGGAATTTATTAAACTCTATGAATTCACTCGGCGTTATCGCTGACCCTTTTCTTTTAACATGTTTTATCTCAGGTACTTGAAGGTAATTCTCGGGAAGACAACAAGAATTCATGGCCCGCACCTAAACAATATTTTCCATTCAAATACTTTGTAAAACTTTGTATGAAATATAATGACTTGGGACCTATGTAACTTTGATTTTTATGAATGGAAATGATTTATTAATAAACGACGCGATTTTTATGCGTTGTCTATGATGTGAGTAATGTGCTATCCCGTAACACCAACTAGTCTTCCGCTGTACTGAGTTGTATAAATTTGGGGGTGTTACAGTTTGGTATCAGAGCTCTCGTTATAGAGAACGAAAGATTTTTAAAATCAAGGTTTTGAATAAAACATTTCAAAATCTTTTAATTATAAACATTTTTCTAAAAATGTCTAAAAATCTTTTGACTATAACGGTGTCGAAGAATTCCCGAGTTACCGACAAGGCCAAGACTGAGAAGTGTTATTTTAATATATATATATATAACTTGGATTATATATATATGATGTAATTTTATTACATGATTGTTTGATGATTATTTTGATTTTTAAAGCGAGGTATTTGTACGACGTAGATTGTCACAATGTACCCTAAATCCCCTAGTAAATTAATCGAAGCTATTCTCGTAGGAATTCTAGCTATCCTAGATCTAAACCAAGTTATGGATATTTATGATCCCAACAAATGGTTGATATTCGTAGAAATGTAGATATTAGTTGATTGTGATATTGAAGAAGAATTGGCGAGATTAAGACTGATATCGATGTCATGACGATCTTTCCTCATAGAGTGGAGTTTGACAAAACGTTATCACCTGGAAAGATGTCATCTGATTCGTTGTCATCCAATTCTTAAATTGAAATCGAAAGGGTGAATGTTGCACTTGAGGCTGTTATTGGAACCATTACCCAAAAGCCTCATGCCACTAATACCTTTCCGAGAAGTCTAAGTTGAATGATCAAGTCATTTCATATTAATGACTCATTTGATAATTGTTGTTGTAAGAACTAATAGGATTGGAAATTAAGTGTTGATTCTTATTGAGATTGTATTGCCTTTACAAGGCCTAAGAATAAGGTTGAAGTATTGGATAATGAGGTAGGATATCAAATTGAGTATAAAATTGACTGAAACTTGAATAAAGTAAAATTTAACTTGTGTGGAATATGAGATTGTTAAGAGGAAGTCGTTAAGTTCTGTGATCGGATTATAAGGATTTAATTGATTATAGGTTTGTGTTAAGTGTTGTTCCTAGGCCATTGTCCACTAACAAGGATGCCCAGTGTCCAATAAATAAATTGAAGAAATCTTCTTCTGAATTGGGACCAATGGATCTTCCGGGACAGGCAGGACACCTAATGACTCTTGTAGGTTAGTATTCATTGTGGTATCTTTTAAAAATCCCTAACTTAACTGAGACATCAGTTGGTAGGATGAGTTTTGAGAATTGTATGACATAGTGACACGTAATGTGTTACGGTACAATTTTGACTTGTTTGTGATTAATGAAAAAGACTACCTTTGATTACTAAATCCTACATGTATCGATGTTATCTATCTCTTATTGCTTCATCCTAGTGTTCGCATTAGTGATGCAACCATTGAACGAGTACTCATATTGATTTGAGTTACGTTGTGGATTATTCCCTTTGAGTGCCATCGAGGTCATGAACCTCATGATTATTTGGTTAAGCTCATTTCTTATCATATCGTAGTTAATTCTTGGTGAACAAGCTTTCATCACTCTTTTGCAGATCACTCATTGTTTTTATAAAGTTAAAACGGTATCCTTTGAGAAAAATTGAATTTTCATCACTATGAGGATTATTCAAAGTGAGATTTATAAGTGATTGTTATCGAAAGGAAATTGTTTATAAAACATCTTGGAAAACCTAATTGTTTTCATAACAAAGAAAATCTTTGTAAATTTATTTTTGATTCTTATTTAAGAATTAAGCCTGAAAATGTTTTTATTATAAACATGATGATAACATTTTGACGAACAGAGTATTGCATCGTTGATCTTGAAATTGTATATAGTTGCGCGCCTACATACAATTTGGAATGGACCATGCAAGACTGATTAGTAGTCACCATAAAACAAATGAATAAACACTACATTTTCTTTGAAGATTGTGAAGGATTAAATTTTATGAGATCTGCAAAAAGTGCAAAATAGGGACATAATGTTAGAGACATCTACATATGTGCCTGTAGCATCTATTCCTCTGAGTCGAATTTACTCATCTGTGGAAATTGTCTTATTTGACAATTGACAATTCTTTCTTGTCCAATTCTCCCGTAGTGAGATTCTTAGGAAAGGTATCTGATTACCGAGTGTTGATACCCGACTGGATGTATTGACATTCTTATCATTTCTTATGATTTGATTTCATTTGAATGACCTGGGTAACGATCCGAGGAGCTTTCGAATGCGTACTCAAATTATGAAAACATGGGATATATTCATATTCGTTAAATGTTTTCGTCTGTATCTGATTTGAAATTCTACCGCATAAATTATGCATTGACCTTACTCTTTTAATATTAGTTATGTCGCCAGATATCCTTGAATTTGTGGAAGGATTGAGAATTATTATTAGACTTTGGAGAAGTTCACATCTTATCGACGGCAATAAAACTGGAAAGTTGGTAATGCCAGTAAAATGGATTGATTGATTATGACATGACGACATTGTCTGAATTGATGGGAACTCGAGTAGAATTCCCCTAAATGATAAGATGTTGATTATCAAAAGTGATCTAAATAATTCTTGATGGATGACCATATCCTGCATTTAGACTTAAAATTATACCGTGTATGGTTGTGAACTAGTTATAGATATTATAATCTAGAAAGAACCTAATATGAAATTATTAAAAGATGATAATGTTATCTGAAGCTTTAGGAGGTATTTATTGGTGAATTACCTAGACTTTCGCCATTAAGGCAGATTGAAATTGGTATTGATTATATTCCTGGTGCTGCACCCGTGGCATATGCACTGTACGTCAGCACCATCTAAATTAAAGGAATTACCGTACAACTGAGAAAGTTGTCGGAGAAATATTTTATTATACCAAGCCTGTCATCCTGAAGAGCTATGGTGTTATCTTTCCTTATATTTATAGATTACTGTGACTGAGTAAATTGACAATCGAAAGCGATATCCATAACTCGAAATGGAAGATTTTTTCGATCATTTACAAGGTTCTAGCGTATGTTTTAAAGATTTGATCCACGGCATGGTTATCATCAACTTCGCATCTGCGAAAAAGATTATCTATTCCAATCACTACATCCGGTACTTGTAATGAACATTATGAGTTTCACGTGATGTCGTTTGGATTGACTAATACACATGTAGCATTCATAAAATTGGTGAATCACGTGTGTAGGCTGTAATTTGATAAATTCATGCTTGTGATCATTAAGGATCATTTGTTTGTTTATAAGAATAAGAATGAGTTACTAATTATTTATAGATTGCCCTGAATTGGCCGAACGATAAAAACCTGTACCTTGAATAATTAACACGTGATTAAAGACTTGAACCTTTACATGATTTAACCATGTGATTAATAGATAATGGAATATAAATTGACTCTTCAAAAAAATTAAGAGCCCTTTTAAAACTTTGAGTTATACTAAAAAGAAAATGGAAATATGTTTTTACAAATGTTTTAACAAAGAATTTTAAGGGATTATTAACTTATACACAATCCATTTAACTAAACTTCTGTTTAGGGGTAAATGTTTGTGTATACTTCAAGATAACCTAAGAAGGATTGAGGAAAACCATTTAAACCATAACTTGAAATTTGAAACAACAAATTTTGCTTTTCAACTAAGAAAATTTTGACCAAAATATAAACAAAGATTTCTCGAACATTTTCGGATCTTATTAATTATTTTAATTATTTTCGATAAATCAACAAAAATCTTGTTAATTAAATTAAAATTTATTTTGAACATTTTATATAATTGGTCGAACTAAGAAGTTTAAAACTTTTACGCTTCATAAAAATTAACTAATAATTATTTAATTAATTATAATAATTATCGACGCTTTAGACGCCGGATTGAGAAAAACTGATAAAAATGATAGTTGAGACGAAACTGAAACATAAAGAATATGAAGAAAGAATTTTGAATAAATACAGTTATGATATTTATTTCATCAGGAAAGTGAACGTAATTACTGACGCTTAATATAGAAAGAATATCTGAGTAAATTGTGGACATGATACTTATATCATCATGTGAAGTGAATATAGATACCGACGCATTATGTATAAAAGATAAAGAACCAGTTAGGACGTGTTCCTTAATAATGAAGGTGCAAAATAAATTACCGAACGATATAAAAATATAAACAATGCTTGTAAGAAGGAATAATATAGGTTATAAAAGAGGTTCGCGGCTAATGTGAACCATTAAAATTGAGAAGCCAATAGCGTTGAATGTATAAAAGGCCACTTATGGTTGCCTAAATATGGAGATTGTGAGATATAGTTATGTTGGAATTTGTAAGTATAAGTATTCTATTTATGTCATTTATGACTAAAAGTATCTTTGTCTGAAGAAGTTGTACTAATGGCAAATCATGAAGGCAGACATTGCCTCATACATTAGTTAACGTCTAGCTATTGCAAAGGTCATCATCTGAATTTGATTCGATTGGGGTCATCGTCGACAGACTGACCAAATCTGCTAATATCATTCCCGTTAATGATAAATGCAAAAGAGTTATGTAAACATAGTGTGCCTGTATCGAACATCTTTATCAAGATCCTCGATTCGCATCGAATTTCTTGAGATTTGCTCAGAAATCATTGAGAACGAACCTTGATGAGAGTACTATGTACCACCCCAATCGAAGGGACGAGGTAAAGTAACGATACAAAGTAATATAAGTGCTGTTTTATGTTTGAATGATTGACCTTTGGTAATAGACCGTATAATCATTTTCCTTTGGAGAGATTATCATTGATAATTATCGTGTTAGGATTAAGATTGAATCTTGTTAGGATCTAAATATTAGAGCATCTTTAAGCAAGAGTTGAGATAAAGACACCCGACATACACCCATTGTGAGTTGGACATGTCTTTTAGGTTAAGGTTTCCTATGATGGGGAACCTATCCTTGCAAAATACCCGACCCGCGAGATCTGAAATGATTGTTGAAATTAGGATTTGATTATTGACTGCCGGTAGTGGGCAAGAGGTTATGTGAATGTGAAATGTAGATCTTGAAGTGCCAAATGGGTAGCGAAGTTATGCCACAATTTTTAACCTTGAAAAAAAAAATGAATTCATGATCTGACAAATCATGGGATATAAGTCCCCGTTGTTTGGGACCATTGAGATGATGTAAAAGTTGGGATTAAAAGGCATATAAGCTGGATCTACCCTAGGACTTCAAGAACTGCGTGAATTATGTTTCGTAAATCGAACTTGATGGAATATCTATCAAGTGAAAATCTGATTGTTCTTAGTAAAGTTTAGATCGACGAAAAGTTGCATTCATCAAAAACCCGTGAACATCATGGATAGAGAAAGTAAGTCAACATTAAGCATGATCTTATTCCTGTAGTTATGTTTGATGAAACTCGCGTACTATAATGGATTGCACTTGTGAGAAAAGACCGAATGTGGAGGAAATACCCACATGGCTTTAACTCTATAAGAAGCGAGTAGTAAGGTAAGATGATCTTTGAGGACAAAGATCCTGTTTAGGGGTAAATGCTGTGACAATCCGTCAATTTACGATTGATATTTTATTCTCAAATATTATTTGAAAATATTATTTTAATGTTATTATATGAACTCACTTATTTTTGGGAAGAAATTTGGATTTACGTCTTGAAGTAGCATCGACTACGTCTAAACCGGAGGATTCAGCGTTACGTGCTTACGTTTACATACACCGTCTTTGGTGACAGTCCGACATCTCAGAAAAATAAATTTATCCATGAATATTATTTTGGAGTTTTAAATTTGTGTTGGTTCATAAACTCACAAATTTACGAGAAGAGACTAGGACTTACGATTTTATTTTAACGTCCTTTACGACTAAACCGGAAACCCTAGGATTACGTATTTACGTTTTCGAACTCCGTTTTTGATGAAACAATTTTTATTGGATTCGTTTTGTGACGTTGATTCATAATTTATAAAAACGTTTTTCGTAAAACGACCCGAGGGCACGCAAATCGAGAAAACTAGAATCGAGAAATACCCTTAAACTAGTGAGATGGGACAAAATACATTGTCCCACCCCACTAGCTTAAATGGGACGGCATTAACTTACACCACAAACCTCATGTGGCATCAAGTTAGCTACTAGCTTACATGTGTAAGCCATGCTTACTTTGTAAGCTAACTTACACCACAAAACATCAAAACCACCAAACCAAACTAACAAACTCATTTGCAACTCATGCAAACTACTCCAAACTCTCCTCTCTCTCTCTAGATTGCCGTCCATATCTACCCCAAAAACACCAAAATTGATCTTGATTCTACCACAAAATCATGTGTTATTTACACATATGTTGAAGCCCTTTTGAAACCCTATTGATTGGTGGTACTTATAACATCCAAGGAGGAGTTTTCATGGTGACTTGAGGCTGATTTTCCACAATGTTTCTATGAAGAATGGTGTTCATGAAGGTGGTCTTGGTGCATCATAAGTTTCTCCATCCAAAACCATGTCAAACTCATAACCTACATCAAGTTGGTGGTATAAAGATTGTCCTCCTCATCTTCTTGTTATTTTGATTATGTAAACATGTATTTTATTTCCTATTGTATATATTTATGATGATTATATGATGATAAAAATGTTATGTGGGGATTTGTTGTTGATAATCATGGATAAAAAGATGAAAAACTATAAGTAAAAATGGGTAAATCTTGTTTAAATGATAGGCTGTATAAAAACAGTAAAGAACCATATGGTAAACTGATAAAATGATGAAGTATAATGGATTTACAGTAAGCTATGGGTCTTTTACACATGTGAGAGTTGGCCATGCAATGGAATCAAAATAATGAGAGAGATATGATCAAAACAAGTTTAGGGTATAAATCTGAAGTTACTGTTTTGGACGATTTTTAGAAAATATTTAGAAGATGATTCAACAGTAGCTATAAAAGAGTTAAATATAGAACATATCATGTAGTTTATGTGATAAAAATTTGAGCTTCTATCTCCATATAGAACTCAAGATATGGCAGTTTTGGTGAAGATGAAGTTAAAAATCAGATTTTTGGAAATTAAAGAATAATACTATTATATAAGCACTCACATTTTAATATATAAAATGTAAAATAAAAACCCACTAACTTATAAAACTTATTTATATAAATATGAAAAAGGGTAAATGAATGAATAACTTATATAAATGGTGGTAAAATGATATTTATAAGTAATGAAAACTATAAACATGATTTTTACGACTTTTTCGGCTATCGCCGTAAAATTAACGTCTTTGTTAAATAAAACTTAGATGGTTGGACCCGTCTAATGAAAACTTTATAAAACTTATATACTGATATATAGACATGTATAACAAGTAAAAACCGATAAAACCCGAACTTTAGGGCATACGGATATTAACGAGCTAAGTAAACATATTGGACTAATACTTGGACTAATAAATGGACTAAATAAGATAAACACCCATAAAAAGAACTTATTGGGCTTAACCCATTTGGGCCCAACTTGTAAAGGTTAAGTACTGATAATATAAGTACAAAATGAATTAAAATAAGTTAAATAACTTATAATAAGCTTATTGGACTTAAGACACGTAAATGGGTAAAACTAGTAAATTAATATAAAAGTTATCAATATATATAACACTAAAATGAGTAAACGAGAATATGTAAACCCACTTGATCATCATATATATATAATCATCATATGTATACATACTTGTTATTTTTATAAAGTCATTGGACAAACGTCTAAGACCGAGTATTATTTGTCTAGGTTTCCATGATTGAAGCGCGTACCGTACATCCGAATTGCCGATAACCCGCCTTCCCACATCAACGTGAGTTCATAGCCTCGCACTCTTTTAAATGTTTTATAAATGCTTTATAAACCCGCGAGGGAGATAACATGTTAGTTTTTATAAAAGTTTGAACACCATTTGTCCCGATTGTTTGTTTATTTGATTTGGACCCGAATGATTGAATGACCCGATTGTATGACCTGATAAATGATTAAAGGACCCGATAGATGAAATTAAATGGATTATTAAAGTTAGGTTATGTCACTAAAAGTCCCATTAGCATGAATTGTGAACTACCGGGATTTGGTAGACGCTTATGCATTTAATAGTACTATTTGGGGACGATCACCCCAGTTCGCGCCTTGACGGTTGATCCCCGTCGTGCCACATTGATTGGTAAGCGAATTTATGTATGAGAAGATTTCCATAGCGTGACCTTTGTGACGACACGCTACTTTAGATGGGCAAAATTGGTATCGGGTTAGCTACCCGTTTTGGTTTAGTAAGGTAACAATGTCATGCGGCTTATAATAATCCAAAATTTACGAAATACTTATAGACGCTCCGAATTACGATGTATTGCCTGACTAGCAATACAGGGTCATACTATTGATATTATGTTTGTATTTTGGTTTTCATAACCATATTCATATAACGGTTTTTATTTAATCTATACAACGTTGCAAAACGTATTGTATGGTGTTTTTAACGACAATGATTCGTATAATGATTTTTAAGGCAAATGCCTATATTATGATTTTCGATAAGGATTTGTATAAAAATGATTTTGGCTATTTTACGGCCTATTACAATGATTTGTACGTATTGATTTTTGGTACTAATTTTATACCAAAGTTATATTGATGGAATTTATTAAACTCTATGAATTCACTCGGCGTTATCGCTGACCCTTTTCTTTTAACATGTTTTATCTCAGGTACTTGAAGGTAATTCTCGGGAAGACAACAAGAATTCATGGCCCGTACCTAAACAATATTTTCCATTCAAATACTTTGTAAAACTTTGTATGAAATATAATGACTTGGGACATATGTAACTTTGATTTTTATGAATGGAAATGATTTATTAATAAACGACGCGATTTTTATGCGTTGTCTATGATGTGAGTAATGTGCTATCCCGTAACACCAACTAGTCTTCCGCTGTACTGAGTTGTATAAATTTGGGGGTGTTACACTTCAGCTTGTAGTCCTTTCTCTTTTATCTTTTCTTTTTGTTATGAATATGTTGATGTTGATCTTTTAGGCTTTGGCTTTAGAGCATTGTTCTTTTGACCCTTCACGTGCGATCTTTGCCTTCTTGTGATTCTTGCCTCCTCGTGACTCCATGTTCCACACACTTATGTTTTTTTTTGAATTCTTGAAAGCTTCAGAGTTTGGTACAACGGAAGACTTCATTTTGAACTTTCTTGAATTTTGCTGAAATTGATGCAGAAAAACATAAGCATGTGGAAACGACTTCATCTGGTACACCGCAACGCCACCGTCTTCAAATGCCGCAAGATAACAAGACATGAACGAAATGGCTTAGAACATTTCATTCTAAATCGGTAGCATTTTACCTCTGGTCGGTGAAGACCGTTGTATGATATTAGACATCATACCTGTGACGGATAGTTTCAATTATGTAACTTCCTGACAGGATTTCGCGGGTAAACCCGTTCTCTTTATTCAACGATCACTAAGCCTGACTGCGAACATAAAGAGTGAATCACTTGGATAAATTATACCTGTGATTGAAGCCGTCAATTCATGAAACCTAGAACAAGTGAATTTCAATTAACATTTTCACCATCGTTGCTTTCCAGTTATCACGAGCTTGATTCATATAGAATCTTGCACGTCACCTACCAAGTACTGTTTGATGTTAACATTAGAAGGATTTCCACTCGTCACTGTGAACACTAAAGAGTGTCACTCTGAGTGTTCTGGCAAGATCATATGATAATGCGTAGAGGCCTGGAACGAGTTTAAGTTCAATTAAGAATTAAACTACTGTTTCTTTCTAGTTTTTCACAAGTTTGGTTCTTAAAGAACCGCACGTGTCACCCACCATGAGCTTGTTTGATATTGGCTCAAGCAGGATTTCCATCTTCATTGTAGTACTTGCGTATCACTCGGATGTTCTGGCAATATTACAAGAATACTACGTAGGACTCATAAAGATCTCTTACTTTTCACAGTGTGTGAAGAAGCAAGGAATAAATGAAAAGTGTCCTAATGAGACTTTTGATGATCTCGTGGCTCTAGACTCGATAGTGCGTTTTGATTTAGTGAGCGATGGTTGGAGAGGATTGCCACCTATTCAATATCAATCTATTCGGAGTGAATAGACCAATAGATAACGTGTCAAGCTCCGTGTGATTAAAACAAACATCTTTTGAGAGATATTTGAGTTAGTCGGGAGGGGTTGTGCATGACATCACTGGGTCCATGATGTCTTGTCTTCAATATTGAGATTCATTAAAAATGATCCCAATAATAGATGTGTTGACCCGGAATCTGTCCTAAGTTGTAAGGAGGGCTTCTTTCTTTACACCTTTTATCTTTACATTTCTTTTCATTCTTCAACCCCTTCAGTACTTACCAATACATCATCACTAGCACCTTGTTGTGATTGTTCCAGTGCTAGCATCAGTAATTAGTCGGTACTCTACTACGTTCACAATCATCTCCAACTTTCCCAGGACTTCTAATTCTATCTAGGGAATTGTCCTTGGGAAGATTCCATCGGTTCTGATGAATCATTGGACTAATACCTAATCCTACCACCCTTTTTTCACCACGTCCGTCGTGAATTAAGTGTGCTTTGGGTAAATATTGTCACCATGAAAAATCCTTGAAAAGAAAATAGCACTTGTGATATTATAATCAAAGTTTTTGTGCCTTAAGTGTTTTGTTCATCAAAAAACGCTCCCCCTTAACATGTGCATTACACATATTAAGTTGGTTTATCTTTTTAAGTCTTTTTCATTTATTTTAGCCAAATATCATTAAGTCTCCTTAATCCCATTTTCTCCCCTTATCCAAAATGTTAACCATAATATTTGGGATATTGAATGGATTAACCCGTCTTTGGGTAAAAATGAAATCAATCTATGGTCATAGAACATTTTGATGCTCCCCCTCAAGTTAATGAGGGTTAGTTGTAGTGCTTGAGTATGATAGATTTTGAAAGATTTAGAATCTCGTGAGAAATTCTTGAAACATTATCATACTTTCACACTACAACAAGCCACAAAAGCACAATATTTACAAAATTTACATATTCACAAATTTAACCAATATGGAATAGACCTGAGATAGTACGACCCATTAGATGGATCGTTGCATCAGCTTGTGGTGCGCTCCATATGGTCTGCCACCAACGACTCGTTCAATACTCCTCATCAAGCATATTTCCTACAACTTCTCATTGATCTTGTTTATCAGGTAGTTAGCACTTGTTTCGTACCCTTTGTGCCACTGGACGGTAAGTTGGGGATGCTTCTTGGTTCTGTTGATCTGAATCAATGTGTCTCGAACTTGCTCAAGAGTCCCGTCACTACTTGGAGAGTTCCGCTATTCTCAGGAATTTCTTCTCACCGGATCCATTCAAGTAGAAAGTGCCTGGAACCGGTTTTGTAGTGCTTGTGTACGGGCTTTTGTCGTGATGAATAGCAGGAACCTGTGTGTATGGAGCCGTGAGGTTTAACTTCTTCTTATAACTCTCAACGCCAAGTTGCAAGTCTTCAACTCTTTTCTTGATCACAATGCGACGAGTATGCATTCGTAGAGCTGAGTTCAGGGCAATGTAGTCTTCAATGTCCAAGTGTTTGAGTGTGTCTTGAGTCATCAACAGTAACATGTCTTCAATGTCAACAAGAGGAAGATCCGAGAAGTCTCCTTCCGTGATGGAGTAGTATTTGTTGTCTTCTATTTTTAATCTGATCTCTGTTACATGATGAAAGCCAACTTTGGGTTCAACTCTTACTCCTAATATAGCCTTGATTCTGAACTCGGATTTGACTGGAGTCTTTGACTTGAAGCCACATGCGTAGCTGTAGGCTTTATGTATGGTTTCTCCCCAATGTGATGCGCCCAATTCAGCATAATGATCATACTCAGGAATTAATTTCTTTACCCATATACGGTCGACCTTTTCTTCAATCCAGGGTATTGACCCCCAAGTTGCAGCTTTGACCAAGGTTAAGGAAGTCGCATACTTGTTGGCACCGTTTACTAAGTACCCAAGGTCATAGCAGACGAAGAAATCACGTATGATTTGATTTTCAGTATCAGCGGTTGGGAGAGGAGCATTCTCAGGCCTGTGACGATATGTTCGTTGAGGAAGGTTCATTGCTTTCAATAGCCCATTCGCATTGTATTCAGCCTCCATTCTACTGATTCTTGAAGTAGGAATGATAGTAGGATCATGAAAAGCTCGAGTTACCATCGCAGGAGTTACATTGTCAGTTCAATACCTATAGATTAGATATGCTGAGAAGTTGATGGGATTGTTGAGTATTTGGGAGAAATCTGGTTCATCTTCTCGAGTTAGCGGACATGTGCCAGCAGCTTCTGTGACCCAAGGTTGCTCGGGTGCATCTTCATCTACATCAATTGTATCCACCCATGTCGGTTCGCTCTATTCTAGAATATCATGACTTTGCGCAGATGCTAGAGGTTGATTCGGAAAAATTACTCGAAGTGTCTGAGTACGTGGAGTGTCCTTCACTGGTGTAGACTTAGACGTTTCAGATATTGATTGATCGGGTTCTTGGATGGGTAGTTGTTGTGGTGGTGTTGTAGATGTGATAGCTGGAGGTGATTGAAGTGAACCCGATATCAGATTTACATCAGCATCATGATGGTGTTTAGTGCGTCTACCGGTTGGAGGTGACTCAGATACTGGAGTTTCCTCCGCTGTTGAAGTGGTTTGATTTTCCTTTTGAGACTTGTCACCTTTTCCTGAAGGTTGATCTGCTTCAACATCTGACTTATCTTTGTTGTTGTCATCCTCCTCTTCATCATTCTTTTCCTTATCATCATCGTCACCATCATCATCATTGTTGACATCATCATCATTTATACGTTCGTCCATGCTGTCATCATCATCATCGTTACGCTTACCCTTATCAGCATTGTCACCATCATCATCATTTTCATCTTCATCGTCATCGTCATCGTCATCTTCATTCTCGGAAGATTCATCGGGTTTGTCTGACTCATCCTCATCTTCATCGTCTGTTTCTTGATCGAGAGTTCTGTATGGGACGACGGTGCCATGTTTTTCAAAGATCTCGGTGTCTTGATCCATTGCCGTCTTTAAATCTTTATGAAGTGCTTCTTGTTCTGGCGTTCGGTTGTAAGACCCGACTTGAATCATCTTAGCATGCAACAGCTTCTTCAACTCGTAATCGGTGAGACTTTGAGCTATGAGAAAGTCGGACTGCGGAGTGTCGAAAGACTTGATCATCATTTTGTTTACAGCGATGTCTTTTAGTTCATCTCACAGAGGAGGAAGTACGGTTTCAATAGATTCTTGAACTTTTTCATTGATTGATTCAATCAGTGTAGCATTAGCTTGAACAAGTTCTTCTTTCTCCTCTTTGTATTTGTCTTTGAGTGCGCGAATACGTTTAATTGATTCTTGCTTCCTTTCCACTGTAGCTTCTAGATTATCTCTTATTGACTCTTCAGATTGTTGACGACTTGTTAATTCTTTTTGAAGCTGGTCGATTTCTTTTTCAAAATCCTTCTTGCTTGCTAATTCATCACGAAGACTAGCGAGTTCTTTTTCATAGGCTGTCTTTGAAGATTCTAATTGCTCTGTAACTAGAATAGTCTTATCCTCTTGAGACTTCAAGCGTTGTTCGATGATTTGCATAAAATCTAGGGTGACGGGTGGAGATACTAGCAATGGTGTTGGATGAGCAGTTGATTGTGTAGGCGTGACATGAGTTGTGACAATGGTGCTGAGTACTGATGTAGTGGTCATAGTTACAGTGACATTTACCATGTTCGGGTTTGTTGAAAGATCAGTGTTAGTAACTTCAGATTCAAGTGAGTCAAAGTTCAAGTACTTACCTACTGGATCTGACAAAGACGAGGATTTGGTGACACTCTTGTCCTTGTGGATGCTCCCTGTAACTGTTGTCTCTGGTTGAACATAATCAATGAACGTATCTTGTTGTTCGTATTGTTGATCTTCTTCATCTCCCTGAACTGGTTTGTCAATGAAATTATCTGGATCTCCAAATTCATCAATGTCAGGCAATTCGGCTGTCTTTGGCTGTTTCGATCCACTACCTCCCGTCTCTCTTCTGCTTTGTATTAAGGCCTTCTTCAATTGTTTGGATTCTTGTTTCTTAGTCAACGGTTGTTGTTGTTCGTCCACGTCTTCAAGCAAGTCTTCATCAGAGAGAAGTGTTTTCTTTCCATTGGCCTTTTTCTTCTCCCCTAAAGAAACTGTTTTTGTTCTTTTGCCTTTGTCTTGTGTTGGAGTATCAGCTTCTGAAGAATCAGTTTCCTTCCTTTTTCCTTTGGGTTTTGGTGTCTTAGATTCTCCCGCAGCTAGTTTCTTAATGTGGTCTTCATTTTCCTTTAGAAGTGTCCTATATGTAGCACTCTTCTTGATTTTGTCATTGAGCATAGTATCCGGAAGTGGAGCTGGAATACCTGAGTAAGTGTTCTTTTGTCCTTCAGGTCTCATGGCTAGCACGAAGAAATCATCATCTTCTGAGTTAACAAATAATCCACAACATCGATCAATAGCTTCATCAGCTTTCATAAAGTAATTTATGATAAGCTTTGTAAATCGTGGAAACTGAAGGTGTTCAGATTTCTTCTTAACATTTCGGAAGGCTTGATAATGAAGTTTTTCCCATATGAGAGCAGCATAATCCAAATCTAGTCTCTTGTAGATGCCATAGAAAATACGAGCCTGAGAAAGTCTCATAGAATCTTCTCCTCTGGATTTACCCGTCAAGCATCGGATAATGATAGTAAAGATTGCCTTCCATGGTTGTCCAAGCCTAGCTGTGTTAAAGTTAGATATGATAGGCAATTCTGCATCATAACCGAGAGACAAAATCAAATCTATTATTTTGTTTGAGTCTGGTACATTAGCATATGTTTTACCTTTAGCTGGAGGGAATCCAAAGATTTCGCGAAATTGTTTAAGAGAAAATTCCTTCTTTTGACCGTTGATGTTGAAAGAAAACTTGGTGCTTGTTATGGCTTTAATGGATGACCAAAATTCATGCATGTAGATTTCTAGAACACTTGCTGACATCCGTAGTGCATTTTTGATCAGGGAGATATCAAGGACTTCGATGGCAATTCTGAATGCTGCTTGTGATGCAACAAAGTCTTCTTTCAGTCGATGATTATTAGAGGTGATTGGAAGACGGTTTTCTTCTGGAACGAGTTCATTGTCAAGTGCAATTTGTTGCTCTTGAGTGCGAGACATGATAGCTGCTAAGACACAACATACATGTTGATACACACTATAAATATATATCATAATGTATAAACCTAAAAAGCATCATATGTCACTTTCCCGAAAACATAGTGTTGATGCAAAAGTTGGGTGATACTTGCTAGACCCGAATTAGGCTTAATTTGGGTTGGCTGGGCTCCGGCTCCTGCACCAAGTGAATCGTTTGGTTGGGATCCTGCACACTAAACAGCACGCGTTAGGCTTACCGTGGGAATGTTTCTCACGATTAGACTCCGGCGTGAGAGTAAGTAATCGATTTAGGGTTTATGTGAGTTGAGAGTATAAGACGTAATACCTTTGTGGAACCCTTGGGGGTTCCTTTTATAGGCAGTGGAACCCTAGTGGGCTGCCACTGATACTTTGGCCCCAAGGAAAGGATAACTATCATAATTAGAATGATTGTTATCTTCTAATTATGGTAGTGGATATCCTCCTCTTTTGGTGTAAACCTATTCCTAGACAGAATATGATTCTGTCTAACCCTATGTCGGCCGCGCCGGGCCGTGGGCCGCACACATGTGTGCGGTTACTGTTCATTCAAGCCCATAAGCTTGAATGACATTATTCCCACCCATTCGTGATGGGCCGGATACGGGTAGTACCCGTGGGCCGGGTTCCTGACCCGGCTGGGGACTATACGTCATCATGTCCCCCCAGTCTAGTTGTTACAGCCGTAGGCGTAACCTCTAGACTATCAAGGTTTTCTCCGGACATACCAAGGAAGACCTAGGAAATTAGACATTGAAAATTTTGTTCTGGCCGCACGTGGCGACCCGTCGTAGGAATATATTTTGAATAATACCTCAGCCGCACGTAACAGCCGAGACAACTTAAATGTAACATTAAATATGGTCTTACGTAAGAGCCGCATAACCCGACACAAGAATAAAAACATTAATGATAGTCAACTATCCAGTCGCATGCCTGCAAAAGTGCACCATTAATGCCCACCCTTGAGCCACGTAAAACTGCTAAGAAGTGACCCGTGGGCCCCCCTCTGATTTTGCAGAAATGTCATAAATCCTATCCGTTGGATAGGCGAGGTGGCTGACACGTGTCGAATATCCATGGTACCTCGGAAACCGAGGCAACCCTATATAAGAGTTGGCATGCGTGTTTGTTACACACACAACTCACCCCTTCTTCCGCCATTGTTAATCTCAAGCTTTTATCTCCAAAACTTTGCCTTCTTTTCCACGGACTTCTGTCGCCGCAGGTTAGATCATCACGCCTTTAAAAACCTTTTTATAAAACATGGTAAAGGACAACCCCCTTATCACGGATGTCCTTAACGTGATGTCTGCGGAAAAATACCTCGACTTCCTGTCGAAGTATTATGTACCCGAAAGCGTACACCCCACCTATCCAGGTGATGGTGAAGCGATTACGGATGCACCGGCGGGGAAAATAGGCGTATACACACGCCTGTTTGACTCGGCCAACTACCGTATACCCTTATCCAAGTTCTTGGTAGACCTGCTGTTATATTATGACTTCCACATAACCCAGCTTCACTGCATAGAGGCGTGTAAAATCAACCAGTTTGAAATTACATGCCATACCTGCGGAGTAACCCCAACCGTGAACCTCTTTAGGGCTTTCTATTTTCCTCAGCTAGTGAATGGGTGGCTGTCGTTTAAGAAACGACCCTGGAATGCCCCTATGACGTATAGGAAGCCTCTAGACTCCCTTAAGAACTGGTATGACCATTAATTCTTTGTAGATGAGAAGGTGTTCCCTACCCCCTTCGTACTCAAAACCAAAGCCCCCAAAGACTACCCGCCCAAATCCAAAGATTATAGCAGCAGGGACCTAAAAATACTAGATACCCACCGCACAGAATTCCATAGAGGGTTGCCGGAACACTTTCTGTGCTTAGTAGGGATAAGCCGTCGTTACTTTGGGAGGGATGACTTATACCCGTGCTTCCTAATGGAACAAGGAGAGGGTAGGTCTAATTTATATGTTGTAGATTTGATTTGTCACGCATATGTGTAGAACTTTACTAACCCATATACTTGTAAAATTTTACAGGAATGAACCTTCATGGACTAATCCGCCAGGGCGACCCAATGAAGGTAGCGGAAGGATTCCGGCCGCTGAAGCCGAATGAGCTCCCCTTGCTAGAAGCGCTAGCCGACCGTACGATGCCGCTCGAAGAAACATCCGAGCCTAGATCAGACGAAGAAGAGCCCGCCATCGAGAAATCCCCATTGGATTTCCTCAATGAAGATGGCGAAGAACCATTGCTAGAGGGGGGCACCACCAATCAGGAAGAGGAGAATGACTCCAACAAAGACACTACTCAGGCCTCCGGGTCCGCCCCGCTCACCTCTAGAAAGAGAAAGACCACCAGGCGGGTGGCAAAGAAAAAGGGGGACGAGGCCGGAGCCGCGAATGCTCCTCCCAAGAAGCTGAGGAAGGACCATCCGCAGTACCAAGAAGGGAGTGGTACTGCGACCGCCCAGGCCGACCCCACCCCGAACATGGGAGGGCCAGCCTTGCGAGTCACCCTTGTGAGCGCCGTAGCTCCTACCGGCCCAGACCCTGCCATTGGCACCTCGTAAGTACCCTTCTGAGTATGATTCATGTCTTTGTATGATGCATAGACTAATATTGTCATGTTAAATAACAGGGCCAATCCGGCAGCCGTAGCGCAGGAGGAAGAAGTGGGGAGGAATCCATCCCCCGCACCAACCAACAAGCCCCCCATCCCCTGCTGCCACACATGCCAAGGAGCCGCACCCCAAGGGGCCAGAAGAAAGCATGCGCTTAGCATGGAACCTATCAAGTTTGACAAGGCTTGAGGCAGAATCCGAGTGTTCAGAATTCATTGAACACATCACCCCCGCCTGTCCTCGCACAAGATCTAGATGAGTTAGATCATGAGGCCCTCATTGAGCAGTTTGACGTGTCGTCCGCACACCAGGTGACGGTCGGAGCCGCGTTAAGACGCCGTTTAATCAAGGCCCTCACCAATGTGAATCGGGCAGATAAGAGGATAGCCCGTCGTGAGGCGATGGTCGTGAAGAACGAGAAGACCATCGCATCATTGCAGGCGGCGTTATTGACAGCCGAGGCGACGGTGAAGGAGCAGGCGCATCACGCCGACGCCAGAGAGAAGCGCATTGCTGAGCTTGAAGCCCTCGTAGCCGTATCAAACAAGAAGGTAAACTTTCGAAATTTTGTACATACACTCGAACTTTGGGTATGCATTTAACCCAAGAAAAGTATATATCCTTGTAATAACTCCAAATTTTATATGCAGGTGTCTGCGGCCGAAGCTGCTACCAAGGCTGTGACCGTGCAATCCTTCAACATCACCCAGGAGCGTGATGCGCTGAAGGATGAGTTGACGCGGACCCAGACCAACCTTGAAAAGCAGGCTGTTTCAGCTGATGAGGAGCTAAGCAAGATGGTTGTAAGTTGTGCTGAGAGGATATGTCCTCCCCTACTAACCGCTACATCCGGTCGCAGGTGGATTGTCGGGCAAGGACTGCGACTTGCTGTGAGTAGGGCATTGGAAGCTCCACACCTATTGCAGGCGTTTGCACAAGGCTTTGGTACCATGCAAACATGACCCAAAATAATCATTGAGTTGAAACACATACGAATCAGACTACTAAGCAATCATATCAAAACCCTTATCCGGAATATTGTGATTTGGACAGCGGTCGATCAAATCATTGTATCGTTCCCAAGCATCGAAAAGTGATTCATCATTCTCTTGCATGAATCCACTGATTTAGTTACGAAGGCTAGTGACCATGGATGGGGGAAAGTAGCGCGATAAAAAGCGTTGAGTCATGTCATTCCACGTATGAATAGAATTCTTAGGAAGACGGTCAAACCATTTTTCGGCATGGTGAGAAAGCGAGTGGGGAAAGAGTTGAAGGTGAAGGTCATCCATAGAAACACCGGAGCACTTCATGCTTTGGGTAATGGTAATGAATTTGTCGAGGTGTTTGTTGGCATCATCATCCGGAATTCCACGAAATGGGTTAGTTTGCACTTGCTGGATCATGTGATGCTTCAACGAAAACTCCTGAGTCGTGACGTGCATTCGCGCAATCGGGCCTCCGCGTCCGTTCATGGTGGGTTGACATAATTCCTCCATCGTTCGTAAATCAGGTAGGTGGACATTGTTGTTGTTGTTATTATTCATATTGGGTTGAGGTGGGTTATTATTGTTGTTATTAACACCAGCCATATCTAAATCTTCACGAGTCTCGGGCTCAGAATAGTTCGAAGATCTAGTACGCATACACCTGCAGAAGAAAAATATACCCAAAGAGAATATCTATATAATCTTTTTGGTGCAAAACCTTTTGAAAAGAATTGCTTTTTATGATTTTGTAGATTTGTAAATCTATGCTTATGTTTTTAGAGAGAGAAAGAGATAGAAAGATGGTGGATTTCACACTATAGAGAGAGAAACTAAGAAAGAACTATGTGTAAAATAATGAAAAACCACACCCTCTCCATCAAAGGAGAGGGTTTATATACCCAAGCCCTTGTCATGGGCTTGGGCTTACATTTGGCCGCCGGCCCATACATTTCATGGGCTCGGTTTTGGGCTTCGTTTAAGTAAATGCAAATGACTAAACTACGAGCTATTACACGAACTAATGTTGGAGTGACCGATCCTTCCTAATACGTAAAACGTATTTCCAACAATCTCCCCCTAAGGGAGGTCACTCCAAACAAGGGCGTTACCCAAGTTACAATAGTAAAATAAACCTAGCATACTATGCTTGTCTTGAGCTCGTAATCTTCGTCTTTCTTTTTCTTCTTTTTCTTTTCTGGTGAACATGTTGATGTGATCTTTGATATAAATCTTTGAGCATTAATCTCTTGCCTTGATCTTCTGCATCCATCACTTGTGATCTTCGCCTCTTCGTGACCTCACGTCCCACATACTTATACCTTTGTAATTCTTGAAAGCTTCAGAGTTTGATACAGCGGAAGACTTCACTTTTAGGCTTTCTTGAATTAGATGAGGTATTAAGTGCATAAAGTATAAGCATGCGGGGACGACTTCTTCTTGGATCCCGCAACGCCACCGTCTTCAAATGCCGCAACATAAGTAGACACGAACGAAATGGCTTTGAACATTTCATTCTAATTCGGTAGCATTTTACCTCCGGTCGGTGAAGACCGTTGGACGATATTAGATATCGTACCCGTGACGGATAGTTTCAATTAAGTAACTTCCTGACAGGATTTCGCGGGTAAACCCGTTCTCTTTATTCGACCGTCTAAAGCTGACTGCGAACATAAAGAGTGAATCATTTGGATAATAATATCCGCATGATTTGAAGCCATCAATTCATGTTCCTGGAACAAGTGAAATTCATTTAAGAACCGCACCATCGTTGCTTTCCAGTTGTCACGAGCTTGATTCGTATAGAATCTTGCAAGTTACCTACCAAGTGCTGTTTGAGGTTAACACTAGAAGGATTTCCACTCATCACCGTGAACACTAAGGTATCACTCTGAGTGTTCTGGCAAGATCACTAAGATATTGCGTAGAGGCCTGGAACGTGTTTAAATTCAGTTAAGAATTAAGCAGCTGTTGCTTTCCAGTTATCACAAGTTTGATTCATAAAGAATCGCACAAGTCACCTACCATGAGCTTTTTGATATTCGCTCAAGAAGGATTTCCATCTTCATTGTAAATACTTTCGTATTACTCGGATGTTCAGGCAAGATCATGAAGATTTTGCGTAGGACTCTTAAAATCTTTCTTACTTTTCACAGTGTGTGAAGAAGCAAGGGAATATGAAAGTGTGTCCTAATGAGATATTTGATGATCTCAAATGGCTCTAGACTCGATCGTGCACTTTGGATTTTAGTGATCGGAGGCTGGAGAGGAGTGCCACCATTTCAATACCAATTTATTCAGAGTGAATAAATCGATAGATAACGTGTTGTCTCCGTGTGATTAAAACAAATACCTTTTGAGAGATATCTGAGTTAGCTGGGATGGGTTGTGCATTGCATCACTGGGTCCATGATGTCTGTCTTTAATATCAAGAATCATTAAAATGATCTCAATAGCATATGTATTGACCCGGTTTCTGCCTAAAGTTGTAAGGAGGGCTTCTTTCTTTACACCCTTTATCTTTACAATTCTTTTTCATTCTTCAACCCCTTCAATGCTTACCAATACGTCATAACTAGCACCTTGTTGTGATTGTTCCAGTGCTAACTTAAGTACTTGGTCGGCATTCAGCTGCGTTCACAATCTTTCTCCAACTTTCCTAAGGACTACTATTTCTAGCTATGGAATGTCCTTAGGAAGATTCCTCCGGTTCTGGAAGAATCATAGGACTTAACTTATCCTACCATCCTTATGTCACCACAATCTTCATCGTCGTGAAATAAATGGGTTTTGGGTAAGTATAAATCACCATGAAATCCATTTTTATATGCAAATCCGTTTTGCTCCCCCTTAACATATGCCACGATATTCGAAAACATTTCGCACATGTCGGGATGAGCCATCACATTAAGTCAAACCATTTGTGATAATATCCCATATTAAATCACATTTTCTCCCCCATATTAAAAATATTAACCCAATCGATGTTTTTAATATCAATTGATTTAATGTAGTTTTAACAAAGGTTTTGGGAAGAAAAATGCAAGTCCGTTTTATCTTCATGATATCAAACGTATGAGATATGATACCGATTTGTAACATGATCACATATTCACCATATTAAAAAGAATTGACAAGGTTGGACCTGATAGATGAGAACATCATATGATAAGATCAAATGGTTCTTGTCAGCATATGTTGGTCGCCTCGTCACGTCTAAGGTCATCTCTTGACACCACATGTACGATTGGTATTGTTGTCTTGACACCAACTTGTGAACTTGGCACGTTCGGCATCGAAGATTCTGAATGCTTGACAGTTGCTCCCCCTCAATTGTTGACCCGTGTTCTATCGAAAGAGCTGTAGTCGTCGGTTGAGTAGTTGCATCGTCGAGTATGTAGATACCAATTGTAGAAAGCATGGTTGTAGAGATGATAGCTTCATAAAAACAAGACTTCTCTTGTTTTAACAAATAAATGCACTGAGGCGTACATAGATTTGTGTTAGACCAAGTTATAAAGTAAACTTGATCCCTTACAAGGTTTTAAAGTAAACCTTGCCCGAGAAAATTAATTCCCGTTGTGAGCCAAAGCTTTCATAAGAAATACTTGACTTTAATATGAAAACCGGGTTGCAGTCAGAAATAACTACAAGCCATTTAGGCATGTTTTATGAAATATTTACAACTTTTGTACGAACTCTATTTATGGCGCCGTGTCGATATTAATCAACATTTCTAAGGCCGTAAATATTATCGTACCAAAAGACATGCCTTTGAAAAATAAAGTAAAAATATTTTTGGATTTTTATGAATTTTTCAATTTTTATGGTTTTTATATGGTTTTATATTTTTGTATTTTGCTTTTGTGGATAAAAATATAAACACTATATACAGATGATCACCAAGGATACGGAGAATAGTTTTACCAAGACTATTCTTTCGCTTCATCTGCTAATTCCTTTAGAGTCTCAGGCGAGAAGGTTCTCATTCCTAGCTTGTCGGCCAAAAATTCAATTCGAGCGCGATCTAAAGCCTTCGTGAAAATATCCGCCAATTGATACTCAGATCGGACAAAGTAAAGCTCTATTACTCCATTTTCCACTTGCTCCTTGATGAAATGGTAGCGAATGTCAATATGCTTCGACCGGGAGAATTGAACATTGTTGCAGCATAAGGCAATTGCACTTTTGTTGTCGCAGTACATCGGAATCTTGTTGAAACCTAGACCATAGTCGGTTAATTGCGATCTCATCCAAAGAATTTGAGCACAACAACCGGACATAGCTATGTATTCTGCTTTCGTACTTGAAATTGCAGCGCTTTTCTGCCGTTTTGATGCCCAACTGATTAGTCGATCTCCTAGTAGTTGCAAAGTGCCACTCGTGCTACGCCTTGTATCTTGACAACCCGCGTGATCCGCATCTGCATATGCCATTAGTGCAATAGAAGAGTCCTTCGAATACCAAAGTCCCCGATTAATGGTTCCTTTAAGATATCGAAAGATCCTTTTAACAGTAGCTAAGTGTAACTCAGTAGGCCTAGTTTGATACCTGGCACACATACATATAGCAAACTGAAGATCAGGTCGACTGGCTGTGATATACAGAAGAGTACCGATCATTCCACGATAAAGTGTCGGATCAACGGCAACTCCATGTGGATCTACATCAAGCTTAGATTTCTCCACCATTGGAGTGTCCACGGGGTCGCAAGATTCCATCTTATATTTCTTAAGCGATTCAAGGGCATACTTGGATTGATTGATAAAGATGCCTCTGGGACTCTGAGATATCTGAAGACCTAAGAAGAATGATACCTTGCCCATCATTGACATCTTAAACTTGGAAGACATGAGTGTCCCAAACTCATCCGATAAGGTTTGGGTCGAGGCTGCAAATATAATATCATCAACATATATTTGTACCATAATCATATCTTTACCTCGTTTCTGAATGAACAGCGTGGGATCCACCTTGCCTTTTGCGAAGCCTTGAGTAATGAGGAATTGTGACAATAGATCATACCATGCGCGTGGAGCTTGCTTCAACCCATAGAGAGCCTTCTTAAGCTTGTACACATGATTAGGATAATTAGGATTCACAAAACCATCCGGCTGTTGAACATAGACTTCTTCCTTGATTTCACCATTAAGAAATGCCGTCTTTACATCCATCTGATAGACGATCATATTCATATGGGCTGCATAAGCGAGGAATAGTATAATAGCTTCCAAACGGGCAACAGGTGCAAAGGATTCCATAAAGTCGACGCCCAATAATTGCTTGTATCCACGAGCTACTAGTCGAGCTTTGTTTTTCAATATTCCGCCTAACTCATTGAGTTTCACCTTGTAAACCCATTTCAAAGTGAGTAACTGCACTTGATCCGGGCATGGGACAAGTTCCCAAACATCAAGACGTATGAATTCGTTAAGTTCTTCTTGCATAGCTTCTATCCAACAGGATTGAGTAAAAGCTTCTTTCCATGTCTTAGGTTCAACTTCAGTGAGAAAAGCATCAAAGTGACAAAACATTGCACTTTCTTGTAACTGACTTCGTGTGGATACAGGACGATTAGGGTCACCAATAATAGAATCTATAGGATGATCCTTTGTCCACTTGCTGTCATGTTCACGAATCCGTGGATTGGAGTAAATTGTAGAAGGAGCTTCCTCTGAGGTGGACGACCCGGCTTGATTAGGGTCGGGAATAGATACACCAAAGAATGGAAGTTCACGCATTTGAGCGAATTCCAAATCGTGATCATCGTCATCCTCTTCATCATCAATAGGCATGACATGGGTAGTTGTTACTTGTGTTGGTTGAGAATTACTCGTTGTTGGTATATCTTGACCAATTGTTGGTGCAGATGTGTCTGATTGTGCTTCGGTTGCTGGAGCGACAACTTCGATTACCGGAGCTATTACCTCAGGTTCTGGAGCAACAATACTTGGAGGAGTAAATAATTCATCAAAGAATGGTTGAAACAACGTATCCCATTCCTTCCTAGTAGGTGGTGTAAATGATGATGAAGTAGGGTTGTTTGGGACAAGACCAGAGCTAATGTTACTGGGTCCCATTTCATGAAGTGCGGGTTCAGAGCTGCTTTGCTCAGAAGCCATTGCTGTCAGCTCATCAAAATCAACATTCATAGTTTCGAGGATCTTGCGAGAGTTACGGTTGTAGATTCGGTATGCCTTCTTTGCGGGTGCGTAACAAATGAAAATACCAATATCAGCCTTTGGTTGAAGTTTTCCCAAATTGTCACCATCATTATTTGGATAGCAAAGAGAACCAAATACATGAAGATATGATAAATCTGGTACTTTTCCATGGAGAAGCTCATAAGGTGTTTTACCATGGCGTTTACGAATTAGTGACCGGTTTTGGGTGTACACTGCTGTAGATACTGCTTCTGCCCATAAAAACAATGGAGCCTTTGCGTAAATTAACATCGTTCGAGCAGCTTCCATAAGTGTGCGATTTCGCCTTTCAACGACACCGTTTTGTTGTGGAGTGCGTGCAACGGATGTTTCATGAGATATGCCAGCTTCTTCATAATAATCACGCAAAATTTGATTCACAAATTCGGTTCCATTATCTGTACGAATGCGTCGGACAGTAGTGTTGAGACGCACTTGAATCATCTTGAGAAATCCGATGATGAATTTCGGTGCCTCATTTTTTGCTTTAAGAAATTTCACCCATGTAAACCGAGAGTAATCATCGACAATGACGAGGATGTACTTTTTGCCACTAAGACTTTCAACACGCATTGGCCCACAAAGATCCATATGCAACAGATAAAGTTTCTCTTGGTTGGTGTCTTCCGTCTTGGGTTTATATGATTTCTTAGTGCTTTTCCCCATTGTACACGCGGAACACAAATGATCCTTGTGAAATGATAGTTTAGGAAGACCACGAACAAGTTCGTTTTTCGCCAAGTGATTAATAGCGTCAAAGTTAAGATGAGATAACCGTCGATGCCATAACCATGACTTAGTCTTCGATGCTTTGGAGAGAAGACATACGGGAGAAGCGGCCATCATGTCTTGTAGAGACAAAGTATACAAATTATTCCCTCGAGTACCTTTCAATAAATCAACCCCTTCCAAATTACGAATGAAGCAGGTATGCTCTCGAAAAGCAACTTCTAGGTTTGCATCACAAAATTGTCCCACAGAAAATAAGTTGTGACCGAGACCTTCCACATAATACACTCTTGAAATAATAACATTCCCAATGTGATACTCACCATAACCCATTATCTTTGCAATATGATCATTTCCAAATTGAACCGTACCAAGAAACTTGCTGACGAAATTTCTGAGCTGAGAGCGATCTCCGGTCATATGCTTGGAGCAACCAGAGTCCAAATACCAGAGAACAATTTGGACCACCTGTTTTCAATAACAACAGTAGACAATGCATTGGAAACTATTGGTTCCGGAGTGTTAGCAGATACAGATATAGAATTATCAGAATTACTAACATTTTTGAGATCCTTAGATTTCCTGCGTTTTCTAATGTGAGTTTTAGCACTAACAGGTTTTACTGTTCCAACTTTCTTAGGTTTTGGATTATTCGCGGGCACTACAGTGGGAGTAGACCTAGTTAAAGGGCACTTGGTTCCTACAGTAGTGTCAGTGTACCTAGTTAAAGGACACGGTTGTGTTTTGGTAGCCTTGGTACTCCTAGTTAAAGGGCACGCTTTCTTCACTTCAGTGGGAGTGATCCTAGTTAAAGGGCACATATTTCCTACTATAGTGAAACTTCTACCAGTGGGGCGCCACATCCAACCAACTTGGGTTAACACTTTCCCAGTCGGTTTCCATTCTAATCCATTTTTCCGGGCATGCATCTCATTCACATGGTCAATAAGGCAAGAATCATGACGACTAGAAAACATACATTCATTGCAATTCCAACATTTCAAATTAGAATTCACAGTAGGCTTAGAATGCTGCACAACCGCAGAGCCTTTAGGTTTAGCTACATGATTCTTTTTATTCAAAACAGAAATAACATTCCTAGGATGGGCTTCTACTTTCTTCTTCACTTGACTACTAGATGGGGGCAAGATCCTATCATTCTTCTTGTTTCTTTTAAGCTTAGATCTTTGAGCCTTAGTAGTGGTGCTTACTCCTGTAGAAGGCAACACGGGAATATTAGAAGCTGGTTTTGATTCCGCCTTATCTTTAGTGACCAAAGTTTGAGATGGTTTAGTCCTAGGGCCCTTGTTAAGTGGTGTGACGGCAATAAGGGTTCTTTTGATTGCACTAGAGGACGATGCTGAGATAGTGGCTGCGTTATCCACAACATTCTTACCTTTTAGAGTACGAAGTGTTTCCTTTAACTCAGCCAAGACCAGATTTTTATCACAAATTTGTTCCCTCAAATCAGATATTTCCACGGACTTTCGATTCAATTGTTCAATCAACGATTGATTCTGTGCAGTGGTATCAACACATGCGGGCTGTACTGAATCGAAGAGTCGTGTATTTTTCTGTTTTAAGTTATCAACTTTGGACAAAATCTTGGAAACTTGATTGTCTAGATCAAGTCTAAAACTCTCAGTGGCCTCAAGTACGTTCACACAGTTAAGCTCCTTAGATTTCTCTATGTCTATCGGCAAAGACTTAGCAACCTTGTCACTTAGCTGACGCTGTTTTGATTGTAAATTCAAGCGAAAATTCTTTTCAAAATTTGCATCATCGATATTAACACCTTCGAATGACGTTTCAAAGATTTCTTGAATAAATTGTTGCTTGCATTCAAGCGAAATACAATGTGTTTGAATCTCATCAAAACGTTTTGAAAGCGATGAATATGAATCTTGAAGCTTTAAAAATTCAGCGTCAGATTCGTGACAAGTACTATCTACCACAGTATCCACAGATTCAACATTATGCACAATAGAATCATTATCAACACTTGTATTCACACAGACAGAAACTATATCATGAGACATCACTTGATTCAGAAGCAGATCATTATGGTGTGAAACCCGTTCTATTTCAAGTAAACTATTTTCATAAGCATCTTCCATTTCATTGAAAACACGTCTAACTTCTTCTATTTCCAAAAACAAATCTTGATCAATATTACGAAGACAAGCTTTAACATTATTTACAAACGGAACAATTTCATCTCGAAACGCAGCTCTAGTGTGCTCAAAGTTCCATTCACCTTCCGTTATGGCCGTGGCCGTCGTACGTTCCAAAATGACCTTGTCAAAATCGGCTAAGTGTTGGTGAACCGTATTTAAGTTAACGGACGCCTTACTTACCGGTGGAATTAACTTCGTTAAATCCTTTTTGACGAGTGTAGGAGACGTACTAGGAAGGTTTTCATTTGACAAACTTTGGGGCACAAGAACTGTTAATTCTGCTAATTCCTTTTGTAAGCGAATGCGTGTCTTTTTCGAAAATTGATCTTTGTTATGTTGATCATAATCAATTGTATGGAATTTTGAAAGCATTTTAGAATGAGTTTCATCCCCAAGTGATTGTGTCTCCTCAGTACTACGAACAAAAGGTGCTTCTTTCGATTTTCCAATTATGGTCATGTCATAAAGACCGGGAATATATTCCTGAGCTTGTTTTGCATAACCGGGATTAGGTGGTAAACCTTGAAGACGCTTAAGTTCGAATTCTTTAAATGATTTAGTTAAAAGATGAACCTTTTCTGTGGAAGCGTATTGTTTTAAAAGCTGTTGTTCTTTGAATTTAAGAAGTTTGGTAGCATTAATTTCCGATTCAACCTTTTTAGACTCGAGAGTTTCGAAATCCATTTTAAGTTTCTGAAAATCATTGACAACCGACTCTTTTTCTTTTAATTCATGAGAAAGATTAGCTTTTAATTATTCTATTTCTTTCAAGTGTTCAATCTTTTCAAAACGAAATTGGTCAAATTCAGAACATGTTATTTTCTCTTCTTGAGGGACCATTTCAAAAGTTTTGACCTTTTCTTTATGCAACGCAAGCTCAGCAGTTAGGGTGGAATTCGTATCTACGGATTGTCTGAGGGCCATATGCATTTGATCAATAATATGTTTAGGCACCATGACCAAATCATGTTGAGCATAAGATTCCATACCCGTCGTAGCATTTGGTTGAGGTTCACTCAAATGTGTAGGTTTGGGTACCACATCATTTGAATTACTAGTTCCCGAATGCTGTTCGAGGTTGTCATTTTCATGCCCAACTTGATGTTGGTTATCATCAATATTATTAGATGTGGTTGGTACCTCACTGATGACATCAGAACCGTAGTGAGAGAGATTGGCAACGAGAGCAGCTTGGGCAGAATGAATGTCATCACAATCCGAATCGTATGCATCAAGATCATCCGCTTGATAAGCTGCATTAGAAGTAGAAACGACTGCAATGCCTTCAGTATCTGCTGCCCCTGGGTCTGCAAGAAATGCTAACTCCTCTGAATCCAAAATCTTCCCCTTAGACTGAGCATCAACCAAATACATCTTCTTACGAAACCATGCATCATCCCTTCTCCTTTTCGGCTGAGTGCATTCCCTAGCCATATGACCTTGTCCTCGGCAATTGTAGCAAGTCACAACCTTCTTAGGACCAACAGGACTCCCATTTCCACTAGCTTGAGAATTCACAGCTTGATTGTTCCCAGTCCTTGTAGGAGGTCCATATGAATTTTGCCTTCCCTGAATAGGTTGCACCGTCACTTGACCATCTTGAACAGTGGCTTGTTGTCGAGGATTTGATGAGGTGCGGAGCTGATTGTTTGTTGGTGGAAATCCTCTAGTTGCAACAAGTTTTGACAAGTAAGCGGTGAGATGGTTTAGTACATCAGCTGGCGTATCATTTGGAGTAAAGACCGGTGCTTGGATTGGTGGAAGTTCATTAGAGTAGAAAGCTTGTGCTGGTTGTGCTTCTATTGGAAAATATCCTTGCTGAGGAGTATAGCCCAATGGAGAAGTGTTGGCTTGTGATGGTGATGATTGATATGGTGGTTGCTGTTGAAAAGCTTGTTGATGAACACTTTGTTGATATTCTTGCTGTGGCATCATTGGTGGTTGATAAGATGGTTGCTGTGGTTGCTGATAGATGTGTGGTGGTGGCTGCTGCAAGTATGATGGTTGTTGATAAGTATAAGCCATGTTTTGTTGAGAAGCATACATTGCAAGTGGATCATGAACTTGAGGTGTAGACAACCGAGCCTCGATCACATGGCATTCGTGTTGTTGAAGAAAAGCTTGAAGTTGATCCACATTGGTGTTATGCAAGTCCTTAGCCAATTTAACATCCGTCACGTATTTTTTCCATTCTGGAGGAAGAGTGTTCAAATACTTGGTGTTCAATTGAAAGGTAGGGATTGCCATGCCATAGATATTAAGCTCATTCAACAAAAGGGTAAATCTCAGATAGTAATCATTGAGAGTCTCCCCAGGCACATAGGCAAACTTATCAAAAGTATCATAAAGCTTACACTCTCGTTCTTGTTTAGTTAACGAGGTGCCTTGCATTAGAACACGAATTCTATCCCATAACTCTTTGGCAACTTTATGTTTGCTAACGAGTTTGTAGACATCTGGAGGAAGAGCTTGGAGAATGATGTTTGTAGCATACTTATCACATTTAACTTGAATCTTCATATCTCCAGTCAACTCACCCGTTGTGCGAGGACGAGTGGTCGTACCTTCCGTCACGGTACCATAATCTAATGGTCCATTGAGCACCGATGCCCAAATTAGATGTCCATTCTCCTTGTTCAACATATAAAGTTCCATTCGGGAAGCCCATTCCTCATACATAGTCTTCACCAACATTGGTGGACGATTATCCGTACCCGAGAGGATGGACTTATCTGTAAGAGATGTATACTCCATTTCAATAAGTTAAGATTTACAAAGTTGATCGAACAATGAAATAAGGTTAAGTATTTTTGTGTTGTTGTGAGTTATAATCGAGAAACAATGTTAAAATCCCCTAAAATATGTTCTCGATAAACCAAAAATTCCAAGTCAAAATTACACACGATCGGAATGTCAGATCGGAATGTCAGATCGTAATACCAGATCGGAATATAGCCCTGTCGAAATGTTGTTGGTATCGAAATGCCTAGATCGCAATGCAAAGCTGTCGCAATAATTCAGATTGCAAAGTCCTATCGGAATGTTCAGATCGCAAAGCCCTATCGGAATGTTCAGATCGCAAAGTGGCTGACAAAATTTAAGCAGAGTAACGACTTAACAAACCTTCCTTATACCCGTCGGAATCTCAGATCGCAAAGTACGATCGGAATGCCAGATCGGAATAAGTAATAAAAATCCAGCGATCGCAATGTAGAACCAAACCCTTTCCGATGGTAAGGTTATTGCGATGGAAGCCCAAGTACAATTTGTACTTTCCGATGGATGTTTCTGCTAGAATTTCGGAATGATAGAACACAACCTTTTTGCACTTTTGATCCAAAAAACTGATGTTTTAATGAAAAACCAAGATACCAAGAACACTTTTAAGCACAAATTCCTATGTTGCACTACTTGATACTACGATCAAAGCAAAAAAATTTGAAGATTTCGGCAAAACACACTTATACTATACGAATTGTTTAGAAAACAATACGCAACACAAACACAAACCTATATTTCATCCCAAGCTCTGATACCATTTGTAGATTTGTAAATCTATGCTTATGTTTTTAGAGAGAGAAAGAGATAGAAAGATGGTGGATTTCACACTTTAGAGAGAGAAACTAAGAAAGAACTATGTGTAAAATAATGAAAAACCACACCCTCTCCATCAAAGGAGAGGGTTTATATACCCAAGCCCTTGTCATGGGCTTGGGCTTACATTTGGCCGCCGGCCCATACATTTCATGGGCTCGGTTTTGGGCTTCGTTTAAGTAAATGCAAATGACTAAACTACGAGCTATTACACGAACTAATGTTGGAGTGACCGATCCTTCCTAATACGTAAAACGTATTTCCAACAGATTTTTTAATGTTTTTGTATTTTTGAAGAATTTTATATTTTTAGGAGTTTTGAAAAATTTTTAAAGCGAGGAAAATAACGTTCAAAGAACAGATCCCAAAATTCAATGCGTCTCTCACTAAAAACCGTTAATCGTAACGAAAAGAGCCGGCAGCGGCGCCATTTAATACTTCTCTTTTGGCTAGGTATAAAATCTTATCGTCCGAATCTTTTCGAATTGAAAACCGGTCTTAAGTGTGACTCAATCATCTTTTGGTGAATCAAGAGAATGGTTTGGTTTTGATTATCTATTTTAAACTAAAAGCAAGTAATTAAAGTGTCGTTGAGTAAAATGGAAGAATAAAGATTAATACTAAAATGACGAGTAAAAATAATGCTTGTAAACTTAAAGGTAACAATGGAAAAGCACTAGCACACTAAATAAAATCAACACTTGGAAACTTTCTAAAAATAAGAACTTAGTTGAAAAGTACTAAAAGAAAGTAAGATCGGAATACACCAAAACAACTCAATCGTAATAAGCCAAAACAAGCCCAGATCAAAATGTATTCCTATCTGGTGGTCGGAATATAGGGGGGAAATGCAATCGGAATATCCAAGAACTGAAACCAATCGGAATATCCACAAAATGATATCAATCGGAATAATGGCAACACCTACTAATCGGAATATATTCAAATGAGCTCAATCGGAATGTTTAACTTTGACCCAATCGGAATATGGAGAAATGAAGCCAATCGGAATAACATGGATGAGTACCTATCGGAATGCTCAACAAATGAAACCAATCGGAATGCGAAAGCCCTAATCCAATCACAGTGATCGAAATAAGGATGTGTAGATCGGAAAATCAGAAACCCTTTTCCGGTTGTTCAATCGGAATGAAGGGATGTGTCTGCTCGGAATACGCCAATCGGAAAGGGGTTTTAACCCTTTCCGAAATGTATGGGATTCGTTGGGAAGCTAAGAAATAAGCTATTGTGATAAGCTTATTCCCAAAATTAGTACGAACCAAAAACAAACCGGATCAAATGAGCAATTATCACAACTTATTCAACTTCAAAATAGCAACTTTTCAATCAATCAATCAAAAATATGAACTTTTTAAAGAAAGCTTTTTATAAGAAAATAAGCTAATCATAAAAAATAAGCCAATAAGCACAAGAGTCTTAAAGCTTAATCAAATGAAAACTTATGAAATGATCAAAAGATTAACCTTTTAAGCACGAAATCATTTAGAACAACACGGATCATATGATAATCGCACCAAAATCAATCTAAAATCAAAGAAGAGTAGAATGAGATTAAGGATTAAAAGCTTAAAATAGAACTTTGATTAATGAAATAAGCAATACAAAATGTTTAATCTTAAAAGATTAAATGAAAAAATGAAATTTAGTAAGAGAAAGTTTAAGACGTTCTCTCTCTAAAACTAGAAAGAAAATGAAAAAGTGAAAACTAGCTAAAACTATCTAAAACCCCCCTCCTAATGACTATTAGGAGGGTATTTATAGGGAAGGTGGAAGGAGTGCATGAGTTGCATCTTCTGTCTTGCTTTCTTCACGTTTTCTCGACTCGACTTTAATTCTTTGTCTTTGTCGTCTCGGGATTTGAACTTGTCTTTTAATTTTTCTTCTTCTATTAGACTTAAGTTCTTCGACTTCGTAAAACTTCCGCCTTTAGACTTTTTCTTCGATAAATCTTCAGAATAGGCCTTGGACTTCCGTTCTTTTTGCACTCTTGATCTTTTGACTTTGTCTTTTCCCGTTTTCTTCGATAAAAGCCCGTGAAAACCCGTGTTTTCTTCCTTTTTCATATTTTGGTCCTAAAACACAATAAAAATACAAACCACGCATAATTCTGACTTTTACGACATAAATCACACGTTTTGGTCTTGTTATTATTGGAAATAAGTGGTAAAAGGATAAGTGTTTTCACACTTATTAGTCTTTCGGAAATGACACATTTATAAATTGCATAGCAATGTAAATTACTTGAGTATTTCGGATGAAACATCCAAGTTATCAAACCGACTCTATTGTGCATCATAAGTAATTATTAAACAAAATATGTCTAACAATTTGAACAAGTAGATTCAATATAACACCATCAACACAAGTGTGAGTTATGATCCGATGTATATTATTAATAAACCACATTCATGTCTACACTAAAAAACATGTCAATTAGATTCGATAATGATACCAATCATAGTTTGAATAATGCATTGATATTTAATCGAAATCTTTCTTGATTCCCACAAACACTCTTTTAAGAGAAAATGGCTAAGATTTTCAAAGGGTGTTTCATGTTTTATAGTGAGACATTTATCTACTTGAACTAATAACACAATGATCGAGTAAGACGACCCAAATCAATAGATTTGATAAGCTCCCAAAGCTTTCAAACCTAAGAGTGTTAATAAACATAACGAGGTGTACATGATGTTTATATAACATATATAAACCTAGAGATGTTGATCCTATATGCAATGCACAAATAATGTTGCAACCAAAATGCAAGAAATCTAGCATACATCCTAATTAGGAAAAACTAGATACTAACAAATACCAAGCAAGGCACAAGAGACTAGACATATAAGCAATACTACTACAAATAGCAAGGAACACTTAATAGTGTCTACATATAATAATAACACACAAGGAAACATACACAAACAATTAGTTTAACACATAAAACCATTCGTCCATGTTTTGAGTGTTAGATACAACAAAGTATTCATAGCTTGATTTTATTTGAAAATAGTCTTTGACCCATTTAAAATTTAATTAGGTTTAACACTTTGTAAATATATCAATTTTCAAATATATATCACCAAGAGATGTCCAACTTAATAGAAAAGAGTAAAACACAAGTTTTACGACAAACCGACGCTCAATACTTTGGACAAAGTATGGAACTTAGAAACCATCCACATTTTAAAGTTTGAATAAAGGTTTGGAAGCATTTTTAATTGAAAGAAAATTCAATTACGTTCGAAATGACGGGTGGCACGACTTCTACGGACTTACGGTTGATTTTATATGATTTTTCAAAGTTTTCAAAAATCTGAGTCAGACTGACTGCGGTTCCTTATTGATAAGGATCCGCGGGGAACAATAAAGAACCGCGGTCAGAGAACAAAAAATGAGTTTTTGGCCAAAATCATTTGGTAACTTTTTGGAAGGACTTAGGACTCTAAAAAATCATTTTAGACACATAGAACTCGTATTTTAGAGTTAATTATGAAACAAAAGATTTTTATACTTCCAAACATGAAAAGATTTAATTCAAGCTATTATACAAAGTTTATTTAAAACCAAAACTTGTACGAATGAAACAACGAAACACATTTCATAAGTAATCACTCTTCATGAACAATTTGATACAAAGATCGTCTCTATTTTTAAAAACCGTTTTCATTTTTAAAAACCATTTGTTTTGAAAAAGAGAGCAAAGATCGATCCAAGCTTTAAAGTACAATATACTTCAAAGATCTTGAGTAATCTCGCTCTGATACCAATTGTAGAAACTAGAAGGGGGGGTTGAATAGTTTCTAGTTCATTTTCAAAACATTTCGGCTCAATCTACTGCCTGTGGTTCCTTATCTCTACCCGCGGTTCCTTATTGATAAGGAACCGCCGGTCCAATAACGAACCGCCGACATTGGACTTAGCAACATTATTAATTTGAAACCTTAACAATCCTTTGTATCAAATTCCTTATCAATCTTGACTAGATGTGTGATGTGTTTGATTGAGAGATAAAATACTACAAGTAAGAAAACACACAAGCACATCAAATCAAGAGTACATCAAGCAATAGTCTAAACACTAAGCACACACGTACTAATCACAAGCTTTTCCGCAACTAGGTTGTTTAGACTAAGTGATGTACACTTGACCATAATCTAAACATGAAGCACACACGTACTTAGCCATAGCTTTTCCGCAACTTAGATGTTTAGATTATGTGATGCACATAAAGACACACAACACAAGTATGCAATTATAAATACATCTACAAAGGTAAAGACATAAATGTAAATGAAAGTACCGACACGATGATTTATAGTGGTTCGGTCACGAAGCTCCTCTTCGCCCTACTCCACTCCTTGTGTACACCTTACTCGAGAGTTACTTCACTTAGTCAACAAACTCCTTAAGGTGGAGAAACCATACACAACGTCGCTTATCCAGTTTCCGACTCTAAGCTAAAAGTCGAGTCCTAATCTTAGGTAGGACCAATCTACACAACTTCGCCCACTTCACCATTTAACGACACAAGGCTAGATGTCGAGTTCTAATCGAAAGCTAGAACCAATCTTCACGACTCTTCACTTTGAAGCTAAGTGAGAACTTCACACAACACAACTACTAATCACTTTAAAGCTAAGTGAGAACTCACAAGACACAACCACATCACTTTATAGTTTAGTGAGAACTGCCTAGACACAACCACATCACTTTAGAGTTTAGTGAGAACTACCAAGACACAACCTAATCTACCCACTAGTTATGTTTTATGGCCCAACATAACAAACCTTGTGTTTTATGGCCTAAACACATAAACCATATAGATCTAAGCACACAACACTTAGATCTATAACTCTAACACTATATGCAAGTACTAACAAGACTTGGATCTACACAACTAACACCTAATCCAAGGATACCCATCACTTGGATATTCTACTCTTACAGACACATCCAAGTGTACCCAACACTTGGATCTTCTACATATACATAGTAGGAAGACTAAAAACATAACTTAGATCTATAGAATGAAAGATCTTCATCATGTAGTGAACCCAACACATCATGGTAATGATAGTGTTCTTCTCTTTGCACTTGAGAGGATGATGAGATTGAAGATTGAATCACATCTTAAACAAGATTAATCAAAACTAACTAATCAAGGATCTAAGATGGTTTTTGAAAGAAACTGTGCAAAAAGGGTTGAAAGAAAACCTGGAAATGATCCACTATTTATAGGACAACATTGCAACGGTCAAAAACACCCGCGGTTCCTTATCTCTACCCGCGGTACCTTATCAATAAGGAACTATGGGTTCCTTTAAGGAACCTCCGCGTCGGTGTCCGTGCAAATTTGTCCTTTAGTGGGGATATGCCATCTGAGGTAGTTTATACCCTCGAAGGATATTCTTTTGGCATATGGAATATGCCAAATTCAAATTTCCATTTTCTTTTTAATAAAACATTTTATTAAAAACAAAGTTAATAAAAATCTTTTGTCACATTTGATTAAAATGTGAGTTTTAAGAAAATATTAATCCTTGATCACTTAGTTAGGTTAATGACATGTTTGTACATACCTTTAGTGATTCATGCCGAATGCGGTCTTGGAGGTGTCGAGATAAGTATACAAATGTATTCTTGAGTGATTACGAGTACCTTAACATTTTACATAATGTATTGCGAATTATACGTTTGTCATCAACAAAACACAAAGAGATTATATCGACAAAGCATCATAATGTTTACACTAACAGAAAGAATCGACGACGAAGACGAGATTTAGAAACTGACGTTCCTAATATCGTTGTTGAAGAGACCATAGAGGAGATGGCCGACAATCGTTCGATGATGGAATTGCTCCAAGCGCCCACCGAGGGTTATGGAGACGCGATCGTAATTCCCGCTATCGAGGCGGAGAATTTTGAGATTAAGAGCGGAATTCTTTCGTTGATACAAGCTACGAAGTTTTGAGGTCGTGAAGCCGATAATCCTCACGACCACATTCAGAATTTTGATCGTCTTTTAGCCACGAGAAAGTTTAAGAACGTCGACACCGATGTTGTTGGAAATATGTTTTTACGTATTTAGGAAGATTCGGTCACTCCGACAATATATTAAGTAGTAGCTCGTAGTTTAGTTATTTTATATTATGTAAACATAGAAAGGCCTATTCCATGGAATGTATGGATGGCTATGTAAGCCTAAGGCCATCTTATGGGCTTGGTATATAAACCCTCTCCTTAGATGGAGAGGGTGTGGTTTTCATAATTTTACACATAGTAATCTTTCATTTCTTTCTCTATAAGTGTGTGAATTCGACCAAGTTTCTATCTCTTTCTCTCTCTAAAAAATAAGCAAGATTTACATATCCTACAAATGGTATCAAGAGCCATGGGATGATTGTTTGGCTTTTGTGTTTGTGTTCTTGATTCTCTCGCCCATTTTGATCCAAAATCACACGAACCAATTTTTTTTTTTTGTGTTTTTATGATTTAATCTTGATATACTTCATCTAGTTACTTGTTATAGTGATTTGGTATTGGTATTTTGGTTAAAAACACAAAATTTTTGGGTGTTTGATTCATTTCTAGGCTTAAAATTCCGAATTTGTTGTGTCCTATTCGAGAAAAGTGGTACTTTTGTCTCCATCGCACAGTTGGCATCCATCGCAAAGTGAGCAGGGTTCTTCATTGCGATCGCCAAAACCTAGGGTTTCTACATTGCGATCGAAGGGTATTCCGACACTTATTCCAATCGTGCATTGCGATAGCTCCTTGCATCGTACATTGCGATCGGGTATAAGGCAATATTGTGACGTTACTCTGTCCAAATTTCGTCAATATTGCGATAGGTATTGCGATCAAGCATTGCGACAGGTATTGCGATCAAGCATTGCGATAGTTATTCAGATAGACATTGCGACAGAACTTGTTTTGTGCATTCCGATAGGTATTACGATCAAGTATTGCGATCAAGTATTGCGATCGGTATTCAGACAAGTATTGCGACATAACTTGTTTTGTGCATTCTGATAGAGTGACAAGATTTCCAAGATTTTTTTCAAAAACGTGTTTTTGAAAATCGTGTGTTTGTCTTGGAATTTTTGTTTTATCGAGAACATAATTTAGGGGATTTCAACATTATTTCTCGGCTTTAACACACAACAACAAACACATTAACTTTCTCTCATTGTTCGATCAACTTTGTAAATCTTAACTTATTGAAATGGAGTACACATCTCTTACGGATAAGTCCATCCTCTCGGGTACGGATAATCGTCCACGAATGTTGGTGAAGACTATGTATGAGGATTGGGCTTCCCGAATGGAACTTTATATGTTGAACAAAGAAAATTGACATCTAATTTGGGCATCGGTGCTCAATGGACCATTGGTATATGGTACTGTGACAGAAGGTGTTGTTACTCGTCCTCGCACAACGGGTGAACTAACTGGAGATGCTAAGATACAAGACAAGTGTGATAAACAAGCTACGGATATCATTCTCCAAGCCCTTCCTCCAGATGTCTACAAACTCGTCAGTAAACATAAAGTTGCCAAAGAGTTATGGGATAGAATTTGTGTTCTAATGAAAGGCACTTTGTTAACTAAACAAGAACGAGAGTGTAACCATTATGATACTTTTGATAAGTTTTCCTATGTGATAGGTGTGAAAACACCCATCTTTTTACCACCTAATTATAATAATAACCAAGCCAAAACGTGTATTTTATGTCGTAAATGTCGGAATTATGTGTGGTTTGTGTTTTTATTGTGTTTTAGGACCAAAAGATGAAAAAGGAAGAAAACACGGGCTTTCACGGGCTTTTATCGAAGTAAGCGAGAAAAGACGAAGTCAAAAGATCAAGAGTGCAAAAATAACGGAAGTCCAAGGCCTATTCTGAAGATTTATCGAAGAAAAAGTCTAAAGACGGAAGTTTAATAAAGTCGAAGAACTCAAGTCTAATTATTGAAGAAATTATAAGACAAGTTCAATTTATATCGACAAATCCTGAGACGACGTCGAGAAAGACAAAGAATTAAAAGACGAGAACGTAAAAGAGAAAGAAAGAAGGAATAAACACATGCACTCCCCACTTCCTATATATACCCTCCTAATGACACATTATGAGGGTGTTAGTCATGTAGGTTAGTTAGTTTTATTAGGAGTAGTGTAATTTTATTTTCTCTCTCTAGTTTTTCACTTTCTCTCTCTAGTTTTTCTTTAAAGTTTTAAGGTTTTCACTTTAATCTTGTATTTGAATCTTTAATCTTCATCTTTAATTTCAAGTTTTTCATATTCAATCTCTTTCTACCTTTCTTGATTTTTACTTGTTAGATCCGAAAATTATCTTTGATTTTGTTTAATCTTGATGTTTGATTTATTAAAAAGTTTATCTTTTTATTCATCTATAAGTTTTAATACGAATTGAGCTTTGAGTTTGACATGCTTATTGGCTTAATTTTGTGGTTAGCTTATTTACTTTTTAGTTTTCTTAAAAACGTTTAGTCTTTTTAAAGTTTGTTTTATAAAGTTTGCATATTTAGTATTTCAAAAGTTTTCAAATTTGTGCTTATTGAGTTGGTAAAGTTTTTGTTAATTGTTCTTTTTAGAAGTGCTTATTGGTTTATTAGCTTATGCTCATCCATCTAAATATTGTGATTTTTCCATCACAATAGGGTTTCTACATTGTGACGGCTTATTGTGAAAGTTTTTCCGATCACTTATTCCGATCGTAGGTTGCGATCGCCCTTGGCATCGTACTTTGCGATCGGGAATAAGGCTTATTGTGACGAAATACTGCCCAAATTTTGACTTACATATTCCGATGGAATTTAGCACTTTAATTATTCCGACAGTTTTTATTTTTTTAGACATTCTGATACATTTCTTTATAAACATTCTGATAGTGTTTATTATAAACTAACATTCCGATAGTTTCTTTAAAAAAAAAAAAAAAAAAAAAAAAAAAAAAAAACATTTCGATAGAATCTCATAATAAACATTCTGATGGATTTAGCATTAAACATTACGATGGAAATTACCAAATTCCTTTCCCGCCAAAATGTCCTGCTAGGTTGCTAGCTTGAGCTAGCTGCCTGTTAGCTTCTTTATTTATTTATTTTGTTCCGTAATTGTTTAATTTAATCTGAAAGTTGTTCCGATTTTAATTTTGAAAGTTACATATTCTTAGTTGAATTTTTCGTCTAATTTTAAAATTAACATATTTTCGTAAAGTTCAAGTTTTATCTTTTATTTAGTACCCGCTTTAGGTTTTGCCTCGTTTAGCTTTAAAGTACCCACTTAGTTTTATTCTCTCCTTTTTCATTAAGTTAATTTTATTTTTCAGTCGAAAGTAAATTTCTTCGTTTAGTTTTATTTTTATTAATTGTTTTGTTTTAATTTACGTTTTATTATTTATGTTGTTTCGTTATCATTAGTTAATTGTTTTTAAGCTTATTTTTATTACTTTTTGCATTTTCCTTATTTCTTAGAAATAGATAATCAAAACTTTCTTTTTGTTAACCAAAAACGACTGAGTCACACTTTGAACCGGAAATCAATTCGTTAAGACACCGAGAAAACGAACTTTTTAACCTAGCAAATTCTTAATTTCAAATGGCGCCGCTGCCGGCTCTTTTCGTGAAGATTAACGGTTTTCTGTGAGAGACGCGTTGGATTTTGGGATCCGTTCACTTTTGAAGGTTATTTTTCTTGCCCAAAAAATTTTCAAAAATCCTAAAAAATAAAAAATTTCAAAAAATCCAAAAACATTTGAAAAGTCATAAAACGCATTTCTTTTTCGAAAGTTTTGCACCAAACATATTCTTCTTGCTTACCTATTGTGTTTAATGGATTCGTTTGTTGACTGTGTAGGGTGTGGAAGACCATCTTCTGGTAGTCAATCCTGTCAATGGTGTTCATGCGAACGGTGTGGAATGGATATCCCAAATTACGAATTTGGCCGTTGTCTATCGTGCAATTCGATCAATTCATATTTCAATTCATTCTTCTCTTCTAATGACACTATTTCACCCTCTCTCATATATGACGATCCATATCAACAAAATGCACCGGGTTTCTCTCGATACCCGTGTTGCAACAATTGTGGGGGCCCTCACGATACTTCTTATTGTCAGCCAATGAATTATTATGAGCCAAATCTGTGTCCTCATTTTTCTTCACCGATGGATTATTATGAACCAAATCCGTGTTCTAATTCTTCTCAACCGATGAATTACTATGAGCCACATCCGTGCTATAATTCCGGTTTTCAAAATTTTGAGCCCCCACAACCTACCCTCGATCATCAACCTTCTGTTGGAATGTGTGAAGAAGAACAAGCCATTTTTTTAATACACTTCAATACGTTCAACAAGAATTAGCTAGCATACGCGAAGCAAGGGAGGAGGAAAAGCGACAGCAACAAGAACAAGTATCTAATCTTAGTGATTATACTCCTCCTCTTGTGCGTCCATACTACTATTATGATGATGACGAGGATGATATCTATAATCTCAACCCATCTTCTGAGATTACTACTCCTACTCTTGATATCCCTAATACGTCTAAGGATAGTGATACATCGAGTGAGATTAGTGATTTTGGTCTCGACAAATTCTTTGATGAGGTTTGTGATGTGTTGACTTTTGAGGAGCTTACGGAAGAGGTTACTCTTAATGATGATTTTTCTCCATGCTATGAGAATTTCACTTTTGAAATTTCTCCTTCTCCTCCGGGCGATGAAGGCGATGTTGATTTATTCTCTCCGACTTACGAGAAGTTCACCACTGAACTTGATCTTGTAGATGAGGTGGAAGACGTTATTCTTCGCGACAAATTACTGAAAGTTCATCTTCTTATTGCTAAAATTGAAGCGTTGAATTTTGCTCCTATTTCTGAGTCTTTACCTCCGTCTATTACTTCAGTTGAGAATAATGATACAGCTATGGAGGAAATCGACATTCTCTCAATACCTCCGGGTATTGATGATGATGACACGGAGGGGGATATTCTTTTTGGTAATTTGCTGCATGAAGATATTGTCCCAAGTCCCCCTCCCGAGCACCTTTTATCCCAACCTTTAGAAACCATTACCGAGGATGAGTGCTTTGACCCGGGGGGTGACATTGACCATTCCTTGATTGACACATTTACGGCTTTGCCGCTTGGTCAACATCCATTGTCTTTGGGGGATGACAATGTGCTTCCTTTACCCACCCCACCTCCCGTGGATCACAACCTCACATACTTTTCGTATGTTGAGAGGACTTTTCTACCCTTTAAGACTTATCCTCCGGCCTCTCCTTCATTAATGTCCTCCGGGAACGAGGACAAGGTCTTTGATCCCGGTATTACATTCGAGGATTCCCCATGGACCATATAATTCAGGGACGAGTCAGGCTCGTGACTCGGTTAACAAAAACAAGCGCTTTTTGGGAGGCAACCCAATTATCTATCCTTTTATTATGTTTTTATAATAAGTGTAGGGGGAGACCCTAGTATGTGTTTGTTGTTTTCTTTCTTATCATGTGCAGGGATTCGAGCTTTCAAAGATCTATTCTTGATGACTTTTGACGACCCGTGATTCCGTGTACCCATCTTCCCGGTTGTGACAACCGTGGTTTTGAGGTTCGTCACTTGGTCTTATTTTAAGGTTAATTTATGTGTGACTATGTGATTTGCGTGTTTACATGTTATTTTGCGTGAACGAGGTTGGTGTGGATATCGTTTATGGGTATAAAGTACTCATATGTAAATCGAGGAACGGTTATTTCATGTTCATGAGCTCACCAATTAGTGACTATGAAATGAAATGGTGTTATTTAGTGGTTTTACGTATACGTATATGTATTATAGAAAATCGTATTTTTACGGTTTAGGGTTTTGCATTTAGGGGTCTCTGAAGAGGTATTTAGTCAGGGGAGTATTTTTCGGGATGGTTTTAAGTCATTTAGGACTTAGTTATTTAGTTTATTTCATATTCTAAGAGTTTTTATAAAACTGTATATTTTACGTATTTTACGGTATACGCGTAAATTTGACTAGTTTTACGGTTTTGAGGTTTTAGAGGCTTTAGGAGCTGAAATAAATTAAGGAAAATTAAGGTAATATTATTATTACAAGTATTAATAAATTAAATAAAAAAACGAAATTATGGGGTATATAGTCGGTATATGCAATTAAAACATAAGGAAGAAAAGAAAAAAAGGAAAAAAGAGAAAAAGGAAACATTGTATTGGGCTAGGATTAGTATGTTAATTATATAAAGCATTGTTATAAACCAAAACACATCATAAATCCCTGGAGAAAAATAAAATTCGACGGTTCACAAGATTTGTTCTAGGGTTTCATTGTTTTTTTTATCTTCCATTAATCTTAAGGTAAAACCTCAAATCCCTTTTCAATTAAATTATTTTTAATGTTTTCTTAATCAATACATGATGGATCTAGGGCTAGGTTAATTATGAAATCTTTAAATTAATGATATTATAATGATTAGGTGAATTAGGACTTGTAATTAGTGGAGTTATGGGTAATTAATTAGGTTAATTTAATTGAATTCGTTTTTTTTAAACTGGGCAGAATTTTAGGTCAATTGTTTTGATCATATATAGAGTTCTACAAACTCTTATTTTGCGATCCAAGTATCCCTGTAAAGATAATTGAGTTGGCTTTCAAATGCAAGAAACTAGAACTAAATTGGAGGTTGGGAAGTGGGTCAATAACAGGTTACAATAGTCGGAGGTCAAAACAGTTTTGAAATCAGTCGGGTTTAATTTAATGTTTTAAGGTGATTGGGGTACTTAGGAGTACACTTGAGCCCTCTAATGAGCATGGGTGTTGGTTTATATATTAAATAAGAGACCTGAAGGGTGGCTAAGCAAATGGGTTAGGGTAAGACCTCCTAATCATAACAAACTTTTTGCATGTTCAAAATCAGTAAAATTTGGATAGACAAAAGTATATATATATATATATATATATATATATATATATATATATATATATATATATATATATATATATATATATATATATATATATATATATATATATATATATATATATATATATATATATTTATATATATATATCGGGGCCTTAATAGTAGCTTTAAGGTTGGGGCAAAGGGGAGGAGTTAGCTAACATACGTAAGGGCATAGGGTTTCCTTTACAGAGGTCATGGGTATGGTTAGGTGGGAGTTTGGCTTATAGTTTGAAGACCTAAACACCGGGATTGTTTTGGGTAAAATGTTAACGAGACGGGTTATGAAGTAAACTAAGTTAAGGGCTTTATAGAGGGGTGTAATGAGATGCTTAGAGCATATAAATGTGGTATATATGGGAGAAGGTTAGATGTTCATCATGGGTTGATGAGCCATCTTAGTGTTTGGTTCATGTTTTGATTGTGTGCTTTTCTTTGTTAGCTTTTTGCTAGTGCGCGGATTTTTGGAGAAGCTCAATCAGGTGAGTTTCATAGTCCCATATCTTTTAATGATTTTTACTTCCAGATGGGATGGAAGAGACACTGTATGGTTTTGTAACTAATGTTGTGAATGTTTTTATGGTTTGTGATGGACTTGTGTGTGCACTTATGTGATTAACTGCTATGTGATTCTTGATTGTATTTATGATTTGGATCGGGGACACGTACCGTCTCAGTTATTATGGTTTGACTTGGTACCAAGGGGATGTTGACAAGGCGGGGCCTTGGGGAGGTACATAGATGTGTGAGCATCTATGGGACCAATGGATAATGACAAGGCGGGGCCTTGGGATTGGTACATAGGTGTATGGGCGCCTATGGTACCATGGTGTTCGGTATGGCTGGGAGCCTTGGGTTTGGTTTAGAATGATTAATCTTGAATGTTAGTTGTTAATGCATAACTGTAGCACATTGTCCATATGTTCTTTTGTCAATGGTTTTTATTCACAGCTTATAACTGATTTGGAGTTGGAGTCTAAACCTATGACTCTCACCAACTTTATGTTGACGTGTTTTAGTGTCTCTTTCAGGTGAGAATGTGGTTAAGCGTGAGAATAAGAGTGGCTAGCTGGGAGGATTAGGATTGCATTGGAGGAACCCCCTTTCCTCTTAGTCTTTACTTATGTTTGAATAAGTGATACTTTGTAGACACCTATATGTTGGTTAGTTGTTAATTGTATGTATTTGGTAAGAGGTAGACCTGTTACCTACTTACCGATACGCATGCATTGTTTTTGATATCTTCATGACATTGTGTCACCATTTATGATATTTCCATTTCATTTAGTTATCTCTATAGACACGCTATTGTTGTGATGATATCCATACGTCGCACCCCATATTCCGCCATGGTGGGGTGTGACAGAATGGTATCAGAAACAATGGTTATAGAGAATTAGGTTGCCTAGTCTAGTAACCTAGTATATAGCTTAAGGGTCCCTGCATATAGGCGTCATAGGAGTATGTGTGCATTTTATATTAATTAAAGTTTTCTGGATGTTATTGGTTTTTACTTGCGACGTTTGTTAAGTTTTGACTAGTATGGGTTGAACCATAGTAGTTCATACTTAGCCACATGTTATTTTCTTTTCAGGGTGTGACTAGTGCTGGTTGAACCATAATCATCCACGCTAGTCATTGTCGTATTTAGCTTAAATTGTACATTATTGTACATAATTTGGTACATGGTAGCATCTATCTTTTGTTGGGTTATTTTATGTACCTTAGGTATAGTATTTTTATTTTGATGTTTAAGTCATGTTCCCTAAGAATCATGTGGTGGTTCGAGTTATTAGGAGTAGGTGCATATGAAGGATTTTAAGCTGTTTCCACTCTTATGGGCGACATGACTTATAACTGATTATGTTTTCGTTTTGGATTTAGTCTATGCTGTTTTAGCTAGACTATGGATTTATGTATTTCAAGAGTTTGACTATGTTATTTTAATGGATGGAGTTTTGGACTTTTTTTTGTTATGTGGTTATGAGCTTATGTGAGTAGATGGATATATCTGTTATGTGTTGTTTTAATTCTTATAAGTGTCATCATAGGAAGGAGTGCATTGGGGAAGGGTAATTGTATAAGTATGGTGGCCAACATAGTTATACAAGTACCACAACTTCAATGGATTCCTAAGTATGATTGCATGAAAGAGGGTTAGTACATGCTTGTATAGTAGATGTTAGACGGATTAAAGTATATGTATCCTGATATGCCTATATATGTATGATCCCCTACAATTATCGATTGTATACTTAGGAGGGTGGCTAGCTCGCTTTTTTTATATTAAACCTCCGTTGTAGCGTATTCTTTGAGTTTCGTACTTTACGTGTACGTTTTAAAATGGTGTTCTTGGTTATAAGTCTATTGGAATAACTTGGGATTTCTTTTGAGATAATGAAATCTTTTGTGTTGGGTCTTACATTTCTTTTGGTCGGTATATATTGAAAAAAAAGGGACTTGGAAATCTACTATAAAGTTAGATAGTTGGTTGTATTCGGTAAAATAAGGGTAAGGTGTTGGAGTCATGTTTGAAACAAGATGTAACATAAGATTTTTTTTTAATCAACACTTATTTATTTCAAATTCTAAAAGACTTTCTTTAAAATAAAGCGAAATAAAATTTCTTTCTACTTAAATAGTTTATATAAGTGAGCTTAATCAATATACGTCATTTATAATTATTTATGCAAGACTAAGCAAAGTTCATGAAAATTTCACATACATTTATTTCTTTTCATTTAAAAAGGATTACGTTAATTACTAAGAGGATTCTTTAGTTTTTTTTTAAAAACAACTAGTATAAAACTGTTTTGGTCATAACTTGTTCGTTTTTAAAGCTTTTTTTGGTGATTCAAAAGCCAAAAATTATGTACTCGGAATGTACTTTTCAAATATTTGGTATATATAGTCATGGGGTGTCAGTAGCTTGATCGAAATTTTGGTACAAGTGACGGGTTCAAGGTTGAGTTTTGAATAGTAGTTTTTTTTATGATTTGGGATGCACGGGATACCTAGTCTTTGAGTTGAGTTTTGAGATCGTCTAGAAGGTTGTTTGTAGATTGTTTGAGTCACATAGATGTGGTGAGGAAAGAAAAAAAATATTCTTTTGGAAAAGTCGATCTTGTGCACGGTTTAAATAATATGTCGCGGGGCATAAGATGTTTTGGTTGCCATTAAGTGTGTAGGATCGTGTTTTCTAAGGATTAGGCATTGTTATTGTTTATCTATTAAGATGGATGGGAAATGAAGAACTTAGAGAGAGAAAGGTAGAGAGAGAAAAGAGAGAAAGAGAGGAATGGTTGAATGTGATAAATGGTAAGTGTTCAACCCCTCCTAACATGCTAGGAGGGGGGTTATATAGCCCACCCTACATGTGGGCTATTGGGTTATACCTTAATACATTGGATCACGATCCCAATACTTGTATCTATATTTGGAGTGACCGATCCTTTCTAAATACGTAAAAACGTATTTCTAACAATCTCCCCCAAAGGGAGGTCACTCCAAGTTACAATGTAAAACCCGTAAAAATAAGGTCATAATTTAATTCTATTTTCAATTATTTTGAAGTATTTTATAACGTTAAATATTATTATGTTTAACGATTTAAGTTGAAACCGATATTAAATAATATATTTTAATATTTTGACGAGTAACGAGGACTACTAGTGATCGCGATACCGACGGATGGCTAAAATTTTATATTTTATTATCGATCGTTTCGATATTTAATATTTTTGACGATATCATTTTAATTACGTATCGAGTCGTTATAGTATTTTCGTGTGCGTTTAAAATTTTAAAAAGTATTTTTACGAAACCCGAGTCCCGTAAATATTTGTAAAATTTACTTTTAGTCATTTCCAGCTTTTTAACTTAAATGTTGCATTTTGGTCCATAACTATCCAATATTTGCAAAGTACACCCTACCTACACTATATATATAAATTCCACTAACTCTCTTTCATTTCCTTCATTAAAAAAAAAGAAATCAAAATTTCTCTTCTTTCTTTTTGGGATTTCCTTCCAACACCAACCATACAAATTCTTCATCAATTTTTTTTTAGTTTGATTCAAGGAAAATTAAGCTAAGTCCCATCCTAGAAATTCAAATGTGAGTCTTTTGAGCCTAATTTTATCAACATGCATTTACATTTATTTCTCAAGAAAATTTCTACCATGTTTGATCCATTTTGATGTTTATATGTTGTGTTTATTATTATTTTATTGAATTTTGAGTGGTTTCATGTATGTGTTTTCAATTTGAGTTTTGGTAAGATGGAACATTCAAGTGATCTAGTTTTATTTGGAGTTGTTTAAAATGATCAAATGGTAATATTAGAAGCATAGGAATTGTTAAAATGGGTCAAAATAGTGATTTGATGTGGTTTTGAAAGATGTATTTTTGGGCAGTAGGTTTAGAGGCATTTTCGGAAATCTTAAGTCTGAATATAGGTTGTTATATTGGATTATGTTGTAGAGAATTTCGTTAGCTTCGATTTGATATAAGGTAGGCCTTCCAACTCCAAACGAGGTGGAAGATACACTAGTTTGATTTTCGTGTACCGGGAGACGAGTGTCGACACAATCCGAAAATTGTTGTCGATATTTGGATCGAATCTCGGGGACTATAAAATGAGTTTCAAAATGATTCAAGGGCTGTTCTCAGGCTCCAAGTTTAACATTTTGAGTCTATTTTTAGAATCAAGTGGCGGTTTTACAAACGGAGTTGTTTAGAAGGGTCAAAATGGTTTCGTAAGTCAAGGTCGCTAAACTGTCCGGATTTTGTGATTCAAAGATGAGTCGGGCAGGGAACTTTAGAAGTAAAATCTTTTAATGGGCTATTGGGAGGACTTTCTACATATAGTAAGTGAGTTCTCTGAGTAGTATCATAAAAAGTTGATATGTCTAAGTATGGGAAAACGGCTTGGACATTCGGTATGTTCCGGCAGATTTTTATTAAAGGCTTTGAATAATAAAATGAATATATAGGAGAGTGTAATAGTATCACTTGTATAGTTTTCTCTCGATTTTGTCGTGATTTTATGAGTCGAGTTTTATATTCTTATGTATGGGTTATTTCTCGAGTCTATTATTAATGAACGCACCTCATTTGATAGGTTGCGGTTCTCGTGTTTGAAAGGCATCATCTATCGTCGGCGATCGTCTCATTACCACTATTGGCTAAGGTGAGTCTATAGCCTCGCTTTATACTAGTTATTAAATGATTTTAAACCCGCGAGGGGGAATACATGTTTTTATAAACTTAGAACACAAGATTTTTATGGTATGCTTTGTCCCTCTATGAATGGACCCGTGGTTGCCTTTAAATTGCATTAAGTGATTGCCTTAGTTAAAGCCTCAATTATGGACCGTTAATTAACCTATGATGGGTTAACCGCTAGTACAATTAATAGATCTATGGGGGAAGCCGCCCCGGTTCAGTTTTTGTGGACTTGTCATAGAAGCTTAGGCCCGACCTCCACACTGTTTGAGCATATTGTATTGAGAAGTCAGGTATACGGCAATGTACCAATAATCTGGAGGTAACCGACAATTAATAAATCTCCTGTCTTATCAGACCTCTAAAAGGAGTGTTTAAGGGCTCGGTTCCATGAGCTTACTGCAATTTATGCTATATACAGTTATCATTGTTGATGCAAATTATTATTTGATGCTTATAAGCATGCCACAAACTTATAATTTTTGCTTGTGTTCAAATTGATTACATAAACCTATAGATTCATTCGGCATTTTTGTTGATTGTTTTACTCACATGTATTTCAGGTAATCAAGAATTGGAATCTTGGAAGTCACGGGAATGAAGTTGTGCACTGCTTTTGTTGTTCAAACTCTTTGATTTATTTATCGTTCCATTTTTAAAACAAACTAATATGTTGTTTTAACTTATCTTTTGGTAACGATTACTTGGGAATACGCTACTCTGATAAATGTTTTAGGAGCGATAAATTTGAAACGTCTCTTTTCGAGTCGTTCTTTATAAATTATGTGTTGTTGTATCATTGTTTAGCACCCAAAGATGTATTCCGCTGCGTGTAAATTTGGGGGTGTTAAATACAATGTCCTAAATAGTCTATAGCTCGTGATCTATGCTAATAATGATGTGACCGAGACTTTCCATGGAAAAACGTATTTCCAACAATCTCCCCCAAAGGGAGGTCACACCATTTTACAAAATCTTAAACCTAGCATACTATGCTTGAGTCTTCGATCTTGTTCTTGTGAATATGCTGATGAGATCTTTGACTTTGGTCTTGACCATGTGTCCTTGCTTTAACCTTGTGTATTCATCACTTATGATATTTGCCTAATGTGACTTCATGTTCCACATACTTATACTTTTATAAATTCTTGAAAGTTTCAGAGTTTGATACAACGGAAGACTTGACTTTTATACTTTCTTGAATTTGTTGAAGTATTAAGTGCATACAGTATAAGCATGTGGTGACAACTTCTTCTGGATTGTGCACCGCAATGCCACCTTCTTGTTACGCTGTATAAGACATTTAGCAACAAAACATATACACAGATGAAATGGCCTTGAAAATTTCATTCTAATTCGGTAGCATTTTACCTCCGGTCGGTGAAGACCGTTGGACGATATAAAATATCGTACTTGTGACAGGTAGTTTCAATTAAGAACCTCCTTGACAAGATTTCGCGGGTACACCCGTTCTCTTTATTCGACCATCCAAAGCTGACTGCGAACATAAAGAGTGAATCATTTGGATAATAATATCCGCATGATTTGAAGCCGTCAATTCATGTTCCTGGAACAAGTGAAATTCAATTAAAAACCGCACCATCGTTGCTTTCCAGTTGTCACGAGCTTGATTCGTATAAAATCTTGCAAGTTACCTACCAAGTGCTGTTTGAGGTTAACAGTAGAAGGATTTCCACTCATCATTGTGAAGACTAAGGTATCACTCTGAGTGTTCTGGAAAGATCACTAAGATATTGCGTAGAGGCCTGGAACGTGTTTAAATTCATTTAAGAATTAAACCACTTTTGCTTTCCAGTTATCACAGGTTTGATTCATAAAGAATCGCACAAGTCACCTACCATGAGCTTTTCGATATTCTCTCAAGAAGGATTTCCATCTTCATTGTAAATACTTTCGTATTACTCGGATGTTTAGGCAAGATCATGAAGATTTTGCGTAGGACTTATAATATCTTTCTTACTTTTCACAGTGTGTGAAGAAGCAAGGAAATATGAAAGTGTGTCCTAATGAGATATTTGATGATCTCAAATGGCTCTAGACTCGATCGTGCATTTTGGATTTTTAGTGATCGGAGGCTGGAGAGGAGTGCCACTATTTCAATACCAATTTATTCGGAGTGAATAAATCAATAGAGAATGCGTTGTCTCCGTGTGATTAAAACAAATATCTTTTGAGAGATATCTGAGTTAGCTGGGATGGGTTGTGTATTGCATCACTAGGTCCATGATGTCTATCTTCAAAATCAAGCATCATTAAAAATGATCTCAATAGCTAATTAGTTGACCTGGTTTCTACCTAAGTTGTAAGGAGGGCTTCTTTCTTTACACCCTTTATCATTACAAATCTTTTTCATTCTTCAACCCCTCAAATGCTTACCAATACGTCATAACTAGCACCTTGTTGTGATTGTTCCAGTGCTAACTTAAGTACTTGGTCAGCATTCAGCTACGTTCACAATCTTTCTCCATCTTTCCTAAGGACTACTATTTCTAGTTTTGGAATGTCCTTGGGAGATTCCTCCGGTTCTAGAGGAATCATTGGACTTTAACCTATCCTACCATCCTTATGTCACCACAATCTTCACCGTCGTGAATAGAGATGTTTTGGGTAAGTGTATGTCACCATGAAATCCATTTTGAAGTGCAAATCCATTTTGCTCCCCCTTAGCATATGCCACGATATCCGAAAACATTTTGCACATGTCGGGATGAGCTAGCACTTAAGTCAAACCATTTGTGATTAATCATTTCCCATATTAAATCACATCTTCTCCCCCATATTAAAAATATTAACCCAACCGATGTTTTTAATATCAATTGATTTAATAGCATTTTAAGAAAATTTGGGAAGAAAAATGCAAATCCAATTATCTTCATGAATTACACAAGCTCCTCCTCAAATTAATGAGGGTGTGCTAAAACGTAAGTTAAATACCTTTTAAACACAAGTGTAAGGTATTTATCACGTGCAAAGATCATATATGATAATGTATTCACAAGATTAGCGATTTATGAGGTTGGACCTGAATGATGGAGAACATCAAATGAAAGAAGCACATGGTTCTTGTTCACGAATGTTGGTCGCCTCATCACGTCTGAAGTTATCTCTTGACTCCATTTGATTGATATCGTTGTCTTGACAGCAACATGTGAACTTGGCACTTTCGGCGTCAAAGATTCTGAATGCTGGACAATTGCTCCCCCTCAATTGTTGACCCGTGTTCTATTGAAAGAGCTGTAGTCACCGTTTGAGTAGTCGCATCGTCGAGTATGTAGATATCAAATGTAAATTGCTACGGTTGGTGGAAATGATAACTTCATAAAACAATACTTCTCTTGTTTTAACAAATAAATGCACTGAATCGTACATATCTTCGTGTTAGATTGTGTTATTCCGTAAATACAATCCCTTACATGGTAATAAAATAAACCATGCCCGAGAAAATTAATTCCCGTTGTTGAGTCAAAGCTTTCCGGTGAAATGCTTGACTTGAGTATGAAAAGCGGGTTACTATCTGAAATAATAGCAAACCATTTTGAGCATGTTTTAAAACATTTAAACTTCTGCTCGAACTTTATTTACAACCCCGTGTCATTATTGAATGACATTTCTAGCATCGTAAATATTATCGATTCCAGAAGACATGCTCTCTTTATCAAAACATTTTTTGAACACTCAATTTTGAAAGATTTAGAAAACGTTTTTAAGAAATTCTCGAAAAATTGTGTTCAACGTTTTGAAAACCAATTACTTGAGCTTAAGATGTTGAATATCTTACAAAACGAGCTCAAGTCTGAGAAGTTGTGAACTTCCCGTTGTTAAGGATAAGTTACCATCGGCGATAAACTTTCCTTTTAATTGAAGAACGAGTCCTAAGTTGACATTTACTTAGAAGTCGTGTTCATGATCTTGAAACTTTTTGAATGTTTTAGCGGAAAGCTCATGACCGAGAAAGATGAATTTCTCGTTATGAGGAAAATTTCTCTTAATTAAAAGATACACTTTCCTTTCTGAGCTTAAAACTTGGAATGTTTTAATACAAGCTCATGACCGAGAAAATTGAATTTCCCGTTACGAGGATAAGCTATCTTTAAAGATAAGCTTTCCTAAATATGAAGTCTGAGTTACAGTCTGATATTTAATTGTAAGTCATTGTGCATGAGCTTAAAAACTTTGAATGTTTTTAATATTAGCTCATGCCCGAGAAAAATCAATTTCTCGTTGTAAGGATAAGTTTATCATCGACGATAAACTTTCCTTTATTTGAAGATCGGGTCATCATCTGATATATAATGATGAGCCTTATACACGAGCTTAAAACCTTTGAATGGTTTTAGGATAAGCTCGTGTCCGAGAAAAATTAATTTCTCGTTTTGAGGGTAAGTTATCGTTGACGAGATAACTTACCTTTATTCGAAGTTCGGGTCACAGACTGTGATTTGAATGTGAGCCATAGTGCATGAGCTTAAAAAAGTTTGAATGTTTTTGATAAAAGCTCATGCGCGAGAAAAAATAATTTCTCGTTGTAAGGATAAGTTTATCATCGGCGATAAACTTTCCTTTCTTTGATGAACGAGTTACAGTCTGTGATGTGAATATAAGTCCTTTGTTGCTAAGCATAACCATGAATCCCCTAAGACACTTGTTTCTCTGATATCTGCTTCTTCAACAACCAAACTCTAAGAGTATCCTTAGTTGAACGGTATACAATGATTGGACCGCTTCGTTCTTTTGGAACATCAACTTTGGTACATGCATTCTCATTAGGAATTTGCATGCTTTGATATGGGTTAGCGATATCAATTTTAGAACCATGCGGGGATTCACAGTTTTCTTTTCTGGTGCCAGAGGTGGCCTGAGGGGATGATTCACTTGTCTTAGTTGGCAAACGCTTCCTTTTATAGAAAACCTTAAGATCAGGCTTAAGTGATGTATCATCCTTTGCAATTTCCTCCCTAGTAGTCTTAGTAGAATCGGAGATAATCTTAGTTAAAGGGCACTCGTTTCCTACAAGAGTGAAAGTTCTACCAGTGGGGCGCCAAACTTTACCAATGGGTTTGATTTTAGCTATCCACTGGGATTTAAGTCTAGCACGGGAGTTCACCTCATTAAGTAATTTTTTGACACAAGCATCATGATTTGCTTTAAAGACACATTTCCTACATGTTTTACAAGTAGCATATTTCAAGTCCGAATAAGATCTAGAATTCCTAGATGATGATTGATGCTCCTTTGATGTGACATGCTACGGTTAGCAGTGTTAGGTAAACTAGAAGGCATCTGACTAGGTTTGAAATTCCTATCTCTTACTTGTGTCTTTTTCTTAGCTTACCTTAGACCAAATGTAAGGTAAACACCATTTGAACTAGTTCGAGACGTGTTCTTTGGACTATTTCTAGGGAAACTAGAGGCAATCATGTGATTAGGTCTTGCAAAAGCTGTTTTAGTCACACTGGGCCTAGATGGTGGAGTGACTGTTCTAGAAAGATGAACCGTATCAACTTAGGAGGCAAACTGCGGTCTCGAGGATTGTGATCGCTCGGATCTAAGTGCAGTCGGTTGTCGAATGAACTGATTTGTAGGAGGTTTCCCCAAGATTGATGGTTTTTCAAACTTAGTGTCCACACTAGTTCCTTCGGTTTTCCTCAATTCGTTTTTCAACGCAGCTATAGCAAAGACCTTTTCCTGTACTTGAGCTTTTAATGTCTCATTCTCTTTGAGCAATCTATCTTGGGATGCCAACTTAGATTCTAGCAGTTGAATTTGTTTCAAAAGATTGTCCTTTTCAGCTTTAGAATCTAAAAACTTTTTGATCCAATTTTCTTTCAAGAACAACGTTTGACTTTTCAAGTTTTTCAAAATATGTTTCAAATTTGTCCGTTTTCTTGGAAAATTCTAATTTGGCATCCTCAAGATCTTTTGATTGTTGAGCTACAATCGTTTCGAGCTCTTTAATCTTGGAATCAGAATCAGTTAACAAAGCAGTTATAAAGCATTTATCATGATGTACAATAGCATTCTGAACAATCTCTCCCCCATTATGACTTACATCGGATGAATCAGAAGTGGTATTGCTATCACTCTTTTCCATCCCATGTTTGTCATAATTAGGTTCAGAATGCTCAATATGCGGCATATCATCATCATATACATCATAAACAACATTACATTGTACCATGTTTGCAGGCTCTTCGTCATAAACGGGTAAGGTGTCATTAAGAGGGATCTCATGAACATTCCCCGACGTGCCACTTGTATCATGTTGTCCTCCTGATTCCGTGCTCTTGCCATCGTTAGGCTCCAAGTTGTCAACCGTATGACCATTCTCCTCTTGCATCTGCATCATAGATTCTTGCACTCCATAATCATACATTTGCTGAAGTCGAGATCTTTCATAAATCAAAGACGAGACCGATGTCATGAGTTTCAATATTGTATCACGGAAAACTCGAAGCCCGGTATGTGTATCTCGAAGAAATGATTGGCAAATCACTGAACTTTCAGACTTGATGATATTGAATTGGAGGAAAGGCGTGAGTTGTGTCACAAGAGTCTTATATGCAAGTTCCGATGCAGAGTGATTAAAGTTTTCATGGCTGACTTGCTTGGCGAGTTGGGTCAAAGTGGTGAATATTGAGTCAATGAATATATGACGATCTTGACCAAAGATGATCACAAATTCCCTCCCTCCTTGAAGCCGTGAAAGAGTAACTAGATGATACTAAAGCATTCGAAATGAAGTTATACCACTTTCTCTAGCGTTGGCTAGCACTTGATGCAATTATCCCTCTTGAAACGTTGAATCTAATGAATCCATTGAATATCAATGAAAGATGTAGATGGACAATGACGTGAAGGATTACTGATTGAGAATTTAATGTTTCTCGGTCTCGTCAAAATAAATTCCTTTACCTTGCCACGTCGCTTCAGAGTCGAATTATATAAAATATCTTAATATGACAAAGTTTATAATAAACTTAAAAAAAATTGTTTAAATTTAATAAATTAACACAAAGTTTATAATAAACTTTTATAGATGTATATAGATGTAAGTAAATTAAGAACAAAAAATTTGATGTATCAAAAAATAGGCAAAATTTGCATTTATCCCAAAATTTGTTATATCAAAACCCGTGGCCCAATTCAAATACGTAAAACACATGTACATCCAATAATTTGCCCAAGGTTTGGAGATAATAAAGAAAAGCAACGTGTCACAAGCAGTTTGTTGTTATCACCCAAACCCACGTGGCTTAGATTTCTTGTTATCTCCGTCTAACGTGACCTTTGACTTTCTTCGCACCCACCTAAAAATATAACACACCTCAAACCTATCTCTTTCTTCAAAATCTCACTCCGCCTACTCTATCTCTCTCTCTCTCCTCAAAATCTCACAAATAAACTTCTCAGTTTCTTGATTCCTCCGTCCCTATCTCTTTCTACCATCTGAAGCTTGGCTTAATTCCACACATAACACATAATCTCAATCCTTAAACCAAATCTGAATAGAAAATCAACCCATGTTGATCTGTTCAAGCTCAGGCTCCACAAGCTGTCGACATCAAGATCTTTAAAGCGGTCTCGGGTAGGCGTTCTAACTTGTTTTGTGTGGTAATCGAAACAGAGAAGTGGATTATAACATTAATGTTATTAATCTCAATTTGTTTTCGAAAAATAAAAGGATGTTTTTGGAATATTGATGTGTAGAGAGGTGTTTTTGGTTTGAGTAAATGGTTTGAGTCTTGTTCGAGGGGGTTTTAGTGGGTCGAGTCTTTTCCTTGTCAAGGGTGTTTGAGCAAGTTTGAAAGTTTCTTGAACGAGAATGTTTGATTGGTGTCAGTCTGTTGGTGTTTGTGTTGGAGTCGAAAATGGGTGAGGGAGTCGAGAGTTTTTTCGAGTCTTGTGGGCGTCGAGTGATGAGTCTGATGAGAGACTTTATCCAAACGAGAGTGTTGTAACGAGAGTGTCGGTGAGGGTGTTTTGTTTGAGTGTCGAGTGAGTCGTGAGTTATGGTGTTCGAGGATGAGTGTGTCTTGTCTGATTTTTGTCTGTTTTATCGAGTCAAATCGTAGTCGAAGATCGTAACAGATGATCGTAGTCAAAACTTTTCTATTGCAATATTTAATAAGTCCATCGCATTCATAACGACACACCATCGTAGTCACAACAACACACCATCGTAGTCTTTGATCGTACTAAGATCGTAACTAGGATCGCACTCAGATCACAGTCCGATCGCAGTCCGATCGCAGCTTCGATCGCACTCGTGATCGCAGCTTCGATCGCACTCGTGATCGCAGCTTCGATCGTAGTGGAGATCGTAGAAAGTGATCGTAACTTTGGATCGCAAGTTGAAACCCCCGGGGTTTATGCGATCACAAAAGATCCGATCGTAGCCGAAAATATGTGTTGGATCGCAACGAGTAAACCAGATTGAGACAAAAGTGAAGTACGGATAACTCTGATGTACAAGATACAATTTTTAAATTCAAAACAAAAGTTATAAAAGAAAAAAAAATGGATAGAAAGTTATAAAAAAAACTCATACTTGTGAGACCTTTCTCCCAAATCGATACACAGAAACAATACCAAGAGTTTTGTGAATTTAAAAAATAAAAACTGATACTGTTTTAAATAACTTTTGAGACAAAGAAAGTTGATACCATTTGAAATTTAAAAAATGAAAAATAAAAGATGAGACAAATGATTTTTATCAAATTGATAAACATGCAATACCAAAAAGAAACGAGAAAAAATTTAAATTTTAGAAAGAAAAGATTTTTTTCATCAAATCAATAGATAAAAACGTTTCAATCCGAAGAATCAACCAAGCTCTTGATACCAATTGTAGGATCATGTTTTCTAAGGATTAGGCATGTTATGGATTAATCTATTGAGATGGATGGAGAAGTGGAAGAACTTAGAGAGAGAAAGGTAGAGAAAGAAATGAGAGAAGAGAGAAAATGGTTGAATGTGATAAATGGTAAGTGTTCAACCCCTCCTAACATGCTAGGAGGGGGGTTTATATAGCCCACCCTACATGTGGGCTATATGGGCTAGACCTTAATACATTGGATCACGAGCCCAATACTTGTATCTATATTTGGAGTGACCGATCCTTTCTAAATACGTAAAAACGTATTTCCAACAAAGTGTTTCTTGGATCATGTTTCGTTGTCATGAGTCATTTGAATTGGTACATGTTTGAGTTTTCCTTTTGAGTTTTCATGGTTTTGGTCTGTTTTAACTCGTGCACGTGAAATGTCGTTAGTTATCTGTGGGTTTGATTCGTTGATCGTATCTAGTGGATTCAGGATGTAGTTTTGGGTTTGTATTGATTGGGAGCATTGAGGTAGACATATGAAAGACTTGGTCGCGCCTACACGATTAAGTAGGTGGCCCTGAGAGAATGGTCGGAATGCCCTTAGTGGGGATGAAAGAGTTAAAAGTTCGTAGACGAACTAATGTGGTCATGAGGTCTCTTAGGAGTGCCAAGGGAGATGAATAGAGATTTGTATAATGTATGGATATTCGCACAAGTAACGCGCCATAGAAAGTGTTGGAAGGGGATATAATACCTCAAAGGTATTTATGATTGTTCGTAAGGCATGTAAGTTTTCCGAAAATTTCCTGAGATTTAGTAAGTTTGCCTATTACTGTGAGGTAGAACCATAAATAGAGCAAGTAGGAGAAGTGAGAGTAGTTGTAGTTAGTTCCTTTCCAAGGAAATTGTTGATGGAATGATTTTAAGAGCAAGAGTTGTTAGAAATTGCAACGGATGAAAGGTAAAATTTGAGTTGCTTAATAGTAGATTGGCTGTGAAAAGCGGTTGAGTGGTCTGATAAGAGGAAGTATTGGTCTTTTAGAATACGTGTAGATTTTCGCGAGTAGAACGAGGTAGAAATTTATTCGTATTGCTTCTAAGAGAGGGTGCAAGGAGGACGTAGTTAAAACTGATAAGGATGTTGTATGAACGCTTTGGGTTTACGGTTATGATTTTGGCTTCGCCGAGGCGCTAGCAATTTTCATGGAGTCAATGAACCGGGGGTGCATGACAATATATAAACGAGTTGTCATCGGGAGCATCGACGACATCTTGATCTACTCAAATCTAAGAAGGAGAGTGAGGCGAATTATGAGTTGGTTTTGGAGTTGTTAGGAAAGGGAATTATACGTGAGATTTTCAAGTGTGAGTTTTAGGATTAAGTTGGCCAGGACGAGTAGTCAGAGATGATGGCATATCATGGAACCAACAATGGGCAAAGTGAAGAAGGGTAAGGAAGGGTTTTGGAGGCTGAAGAGGTGGATTGGATAATGAGCAGATCTTGGAATTATCGGAAGGACTGGATGAATTCGCGAAGCATGACGATACGTGGAGCAAGGATTTGGATGTATACGAGAACGACAAAGAAAGGCGGTTGTTTATACGTTGTGGGAACTAAAGATTTGGAAGAACTAGATAGACTTAGTTAGTGGAGTTGGATTGTTATATCTGCCTAGAATGCTAGAGGCATTTGGGGTACGAGACGTAGAGAATGATCTATACAGATCATGAACGTCTCCAACACATATTTAATCATCTTGATTGAACATTTGGAAAAGGTGATGGGTGGAGTTAAGTGATGAAAGAAAATTGCAAGGCCAAGTACCATCTTGGAAAGGCAAGCATGGTTGATGAGACATGGAATAAGAAGAATGAAGTGAAGCTGAGACGAACTTGAACTATATGGATGACGTATTAGGGTGGTTTGGATGAAGGATGTAGGTTGCACGATTCGAGTTGTCAAAAGCAGAGAACGTGTCAACATGTATGTTGCGTGGCTTGGACAATCATATGGAGAAAAGGGACGTAGACTATACTTCCTACATAGATAGGAGTAGCTTAGAAAGGGCGATGTAAGGACAAAGTTGGTGAGATGGATACATAATGGGGTGGAGGAATAAGTACGACGAGAGTTGGGTGATAGTCGATAGACTGACTAATTCATCTCATATTTCAAGAGTAATGAGAAGTCACGTAGTTGAGAAGTTGGAAGGATTGCGTACAGATGTGATGGAATAGAGGGTTTTGCGTAAAAGTTAGCCTAATATGTATGGAATGCCGTATGAAGGATTATGGCAAGAGAATAAACGATGGGAAGCAAGCGTAGTATACCGTTGATAGACTAATGTTTGGTATGAGCATACTATAGGGGTAATTGAGAAAGACGCCTAGAGCTTGGCGTGAGATTTGGAGATAGTTGGAGAATGCATTATATTAGGAAGAATTCTCCTACAAAGAGAGAGTCATCGGTGAGAGGGGCATATTCCCCATTGATGAGGATGTAAGGAATAAAGGAGGAAACACCTAAATTATAGGCTGAAGACGGGATATAAGATGGTATGGAAATTAAGATTGTAGAGAGACAAGCGAAAAGTAGTATGGAGGAAGAATGATTCGAGGGAGCAAGAGGTTGTGAAGATAGTGGGGTGATATTGAAGAGAAACCGTTAGAGCAAGAGGTTAGTAGTCACGAACAATGGAACGTCCACCTAGAGAAAAGGTGTAACACATGTTAGTATGAAGGATGGTTAGTTACTTGGTGCCGAGCATGGGAAAGAAAGGATGAGGTGGTGGTTATGACATGTTTCTTGTGAATATTATGGGAAGCTTTTGGTTATGCAATCCTGCATATACCATTGGATGTGTTTAAGGTTCGGAGAACTTCCGAATGATGGAAAATCCGTAGAGGATAGAAGCCGTTAGGTATGGTGATAGGAATTGTAGTAGAAACTGCTGGAGTTAATTCATAGGAGATGAGGTGGATCACCGTTACAGTGGGATGAAGTTAGAAGCGGCCAACGTATTGGACCGGAGGTGGATCGGAAAACTATGGAGGTGGTGGTAGTGACTAAGTAGAGGTTGAAAATAGCAAAGAACCGACAAGAGAGCTATGCGGACAAGAGGCGTAAGCCGTTGAGATTTGAGATAAAGTTATGCTAAAGGTTTCACAATGGAAAGGGGTGATGCGGTTTGGAAAGAAAAGGGAAGTTAGCACCTAGATTTGTGGGTCAATTTGAAATCCTTGAAAGGATTGGGCTAGTGGCGTATAGGTTGAGATTACCGGAGGAGTTGAGTAGTGTGCATGACGCATTTCATGTATCAAACTTGAGGAAATGCTTAGCAAGAACTGACTTGCAAGTACCGTTAGATGATATTAGTATGGATACGAGTCTTCGTTTTATCGAAGAGCCGATAGAGATTTTGGGTCGTGAAGCTAGGACGTTGGATAAAAAGGGTAATATACCGTAGTTATGGGTAGATGGAATTTGGAACGTGGACTAGAGTTCACGTGGGAACGGGAAGGATTTATGAGGAGCAAGTATCCTCAGCTAATTGATAATGACGATCCTAAGGATTAAATCTCGGGACGAGATTTCTAATAGGAGGGAGTGATGTGACAACCGTGGTTTTGAGGTTCGTCACTTGGTCTTATTTTAAGGTTAATTTACGTGTGACTATGTGATTTGCGTGTTTACATGTTATTTTGCGTGAACGAGGTTGGTGTGGATATTGTTTATGGGTATAAAGTACTCATAAGTAAATCGAGGAACGGTTATTTCATGTTCATGAGCTCACAAATTAGTGACAATGAAATGAAATGGTGTTATTTAGTGGTTTTACGTATACGTATATGTATTATAGAAAATCGTATTTTTACGGTTTAGGATTTTGCATTTAGGGGTCTCGGAAGAGGTATTTAGTCACGGGAGTATTTTTTAGGATGGTTTTAAGTCATTTAGGACTTAGTTATATAGTTTATTTCATATTCTAAGAGTTTTTATAAAACTGTATATTTTACGTATTTTACGGTATACGCGTAAATTTGACTAGTTTTACGGTTTTGAGGTTTTGGAGGCTTTAGGAGCTGAAATAAATTAAGGAAAATTAAGGTAATATTATTATTACAAGTATTAATAAATTAAATTAAAAAAAAATGAAATTATGGGGTATATAGTTGGTATTTGCAATTAAAACATAAGGAAGGAAAGAAAAAAAGGAAAAAAGAGAAAAAGGAAACATTATATTGGGCTAGGATTAGTATGTTAATTATATAAAGCGTTGTTATAAACCAAAAAACATCATAAATCCCTGGAGAAAAATAAAAGTCGACGGTTCACAAGATTTGTTTTAGGGTTTCATTGTTTTTTTTTATCTTAAATTAATCTTAAGGTAAAACCTCAAATCCCTTTTTAATTAAATTGTTTTTAATGTTTTCTTAATCAATACATGATGGATCTAGGGCTAGGTTAATTATGAAATCTGTAATTAATGATATTATAATGATTAGGTGAATTAGGGCTTGTAATTAGTGGATTTATGGGTAATTAATTAGGTTAATTTAATTGAATTCATTTTTTAAAAACTAGGCAGAATTTTAGGTCAATTGTTTTGATCATATATAGAGTTCTACAAACTCTTATTTTGCAATCCAAGTATCCCTGGAAAGGTAATTGAGTTGGCTTTCAAATTCAAGAAACAAGAACTAAATTGCAGGTGGGGAAGTGGGTCAAAAACAGGTTACAATAATCGGAGGTCAAAACAGTTTTGAAATCAGTCGGGTTTAATTTAATGTTTTAAGGCGATTGGGGTACTTAGGAGTACACTTGAGCCCTCTAATGAGCATGGGTGTTGGTTTATATATTAAATAAGAGACCTGAAGGGTGGCTAAGCAAATGGGTTAGGGTAAGACCCCCTAATCATAACAAACTTTTTGTATGTTCAAAATCAGTAAAATCTGGATAGACAAAAGTATATATATATATATATATATATATATATATATATATATATATATATATATATCGGGGCCTTAACAGTAGCTTTAAGGTTGGGGCAAAGGGGAGAAGTTAGATAACATATGTAAGGGCATAGGGTTTCCTTTACAGAGGTCATAGGTATGGTTAGGCGGGCGTTTGGCTTATAGTTTGGAGACCTAAAAACCGGGACTGTTTTGGGTAAAATGTTAACGAGACGGGTTATGAAGTAAACTATGTTAAGGGCTTTATAGAGGGGTGTAATGAGATGCTTAGATCATATAAATGAGTTATATATATGGGAGAATGTTAGATGTCCATCATGGGTTGATGAGCCATCTTAGTGTTTGGTTCATGTTTTGATTGTGTGCTTTTGTTTGTTAGCTTTTTGCTAGTGCGCGGATTTTTGGAGAAGCTCAATCAGGTGAGTTTCATAGTCCCATATCTTTTAATGATTTTCACTTCCAGATGGGATGGAAGAGACACTGTATGGTTTTGTAACTAATGTTGTGAATGTTTTTATGGTTTGTGATGGACTTGTGTGTGCACTTATGTGAATAACTGCTAAGTGATTCTTGATTGTGTTTATGATTTGGATCGGGGGACACGTACCGTCTCAGTTATTGTGGTTTGACTTGGTACCAAGGGGATGTTGACAAGGTGGGGCCTTGGGGAGGTACATAGATGTGTGAGCATCTATGGGACCAATGGATAATGACAAGGCGGGGCCTTGGGATTGGTACATAGGTGTTTGGTTGCCTATGGTACCATGGTGTTTGGTAAGGTTGGGAGCCTTCGATTTGGTTTGGAATGATTGATCTTGAATGTTAGTTGTTAATGCATAATTGTAGCACATTGTCCATATGTTCTTTTGTTAATGGTTGTTATTCACATCTTATAACTAATTTGGAGTTGGAGTCTAAACCTATGACTCTCACCAACTTTATGTTGACGTGTTTTAGTGTCTCTTTCAGGTGAGAATGTGGTTAAGCGTGAGAATAGGAGTGGCTAGCTGGGAGGATTAGGATTGCATTGGAGGAACCCCCTTTCCTCTTAGTCTTTACTTATGTTTGAATAAGTGATACTTTGTAGACACCTATATGTTTGTTATTTGTTAATTGTATGTATTTGGTAAGAGGTAGACCTGTTACCTACTTACCGATACGCCTGCATTGTTTGTGATATCTTCATGACATTGTGTCACCATTTATGATATTTCTATTTCATTTAGTTATCTCTATAGACACACTATTGTTGTGATGATATCCATACGTCGCACCCCATATTCCGCCGTGGTGGGGTGTGACACCGTTTTATCCTAAACTCTTTGATTCTCTATTTTATATTTTTCAATATTAAAATAGGAATCACTTTAGTTGTCTCTTCCTTAGCAAGATTTAAACAACGTGCACAATGTCCTAAGTTTAGGGGAGTTTACTCCCACATGCTTAAACATTGAGGACAATGTTTATATTAAGTGTAGGGGGACTTCTATCGAAGTTAAGTGGGCTTTTCCTTGTATTTGTCCTCATTTTAACCGGAAAGTTAGATTTTTCGACATTTTTCAAAATTTTTGATCTATTTTGGCCTAGTTGTATTTACCTTTGTTATAGTTATTTTCTTTCTTTGCTAGAATAAATTTTTAATAAGTGGTTTTAATTTTTAAACGTTGTGAATCTTTTGACTCAACCCGAGTTTACGTATCCAAGTTTACTCTAACTAGTATCCTTAACGTGTTTAAGTCAAGTTTTGCTAGGCTTTTATATAGGGAACTTTAAAACGCGAAAGTCTTAACTCTTACGGGTTAAGAACAAGAACTTTTCGCAAGTTCCTATAACTGATCTGAGAAATTCGTTTATCAAGGGAACTTTAAAATGCGAATTCTAAACTTTAAAAAGTCTAAGAAGTTGCAAGATCCTATAGATGACTTGAAAACCCAAAACTTTGATTTAATTGGCTAAGCATCCACGAGTCTCATTCCTTGAGATTTTAAATTATGGAGAACGAGATATGATAGAGACAATTATAAGTTTGGTATTCTTTCATAAATTTATGTGAGTTAATTATGAGCTGTTCCTCCCATCATTTGCTAATAAATTTAATTGCAATAAATAAGGTTGTACGATTTGAAAAGTTACTTAGCTTCTAGCACAAGATCGTTTAAAAGTTGCTTGGTATTAGTTAGAGTTCATAGCCAAGGCATAACTTATTGAAGCGGGATGCAAAGATTGGCGAGTCCAAAAAGGCCCTAACAAGGCATGAGGGCTACATTTTTTGCTAAAGATCCAAAAGTGATGTGAAGAATCATTTATCAAAAATCAATATGAAGGATCGAGACACACGACGAAAATCAAATACTCCCCACTAGATCATGGAGAAGTCTATCCGAAAAGGCCCTAACAAGATATGAGGATAAATAGATCCAAGTCCTAAAAGGAGGTGGATCGTTGTATATCAAAATCCCAAATAAAGATTGGAGAAAAATGAAGAAGTCGTGGTCCAAATATGAAGAATCTCTCAAAAAGTTCAAGTGAAGAAATTCCTATTATGAAGAGAAGACCATTATTTCATGAACGTCTCTCAAGATTTGAAGTATGAAGTCAATGCCAAATATCGGTCCGAGAAAGGTCTCAAATCGTGAAGCGAGTTATGCTAAGATATGAACTTTATTAGGTCCCGATAAGCAGTTATAAAAGATTTTTTCCTTTAGCTAACTATTGATTAAATCGTCCTACTTTATTTTCAGCCTAATAACTATCGAAATAAGTCAACAATGCATCTTCGTTATCATTCAAGACAACAATAAAATATAAGAGATACACCTAGGAATAAGGGAGTCTAAGTAAATAATTGGCCCACATGAGTTTGTGATAGTTTGCTAACTTACAATAACAATGATCTCGTTTTTAAGCTTGGTATGGGGAACGTGAAACTTGAGGATGATAAACATTCATGACAATCCGAAGCCTCAATGTAAGTCTTTAATCTCTTTATTTGTTTTTCTTCCTTTAATTATATTAAATAAAGGCCAAGGTAGGTTAATTATGATGAAAAATATAAAACATGTTTTGTAATTAATGCATTGCATGAGGGCATTGCAATGGTCAAGTGTAGGGATTTGATAGGTGTGAAAACACCCATCTTTTTACCACTTAATTATAATAATAACCAAGCCAAAACGTGTATTTTATGTCGTAAATGTCGGAATTATACGTGGTTTGTGTTTTTATTGTGTTTTAGGACCAAAAGATGAAAAAGGAAGAAAACACGGGCTTTTATCGAAGTAAACGAGAAAAGACGAAGTCAAAAGATCAAGAGTGCGAAAAGAACGGAAGTCCAAGGCCTATTCTGAAGATTTATCGAAGAAAAAGTCTAAAGACGGAAGTTTAATGAAGTCGAAGAACTCAAGTCTAACTATTGAAGAAATTATAAGACAAGTTCAATTTATATCGACAAATCCCGAGACGACGTCGAGAAAGACAAAGAATTAAAGGACGAGAACGAGAAAGAGAAAGAAAGAAGGAAGCAACACATGCACTCCCACTTCCTATATATACCCTCCTAATGAAACATTAGGAGGGTGTTAGTCATTTAGGTTAGTTAGTTTTATTAGGAGTAGTGTAATTTTATTTTCTCTCTCTAGTTTTTCACTTTCTCTCTCTAGTTTTTCTTTAAAGTTTTAAGCTTTTTACTTTAATCTTGTATTTGAATCTTTAATCTTCATCTTTAATTTCAAGTTTTTCATATTCCATTTACTTGTTTGATCCAAAAATTATCTTTGATTTTGTTTAATTTTGATGTTTGATTTATTAAAAAGTTTATCTTTTTATTCATCTACAAGTTTTAATACGAATTGAGCTTTGAGCTTGACATGCTTATTGGCTTAATTTTGTGTTTAGCTTATTTACTTTTTAGTTTTCTTAAAAAAGTTTAGTCTTTTTAAAGTTTGTTTTATAAAGTTTGCATATTTAGTATTTCAAAAGTTTTCAAATTTGTGCTTATTGAGTTGGTAAAGTTTTTGTTAATTGTTCTTTTTAGAAGTGCTTATTGGTTTATTAGCTTATGCTCATCCATCCGAATATTGTGATTTTTCCATCACAATAGGGTTTCTACATTCTGACGGCTTATTTTGATAGTTTTTCCGATCACTTATTCCGGTCGTAGGTTGCGATCGCCCCTGGCATCGTACTTTGCAATCGGGTATAAGGCTTATTGTGATGAAATGCTGCCCAAATTTTGACTTACATATTCTGATGGAATTTAGCACTTTAATTATTCCGACAGTTTTTATTTTTTTAGACATTCCGATACATTTCTTTATAAACATTCCGATAGTTTTTATTATAAACTAACATTCCGATAGTTTAAAAAAAAACAAAAAAAAACACACATTCCGATAGAATCTCATAATAAACATTCCGACGGATTTAGCATTAAACATTACGATGGAAATTACCAAATTCCTTTCCCGCCAAAATGTCCTGCTAGGTTGCTAGCTTGAGCTAGCTGCCTGCTAGCTTCTTTATTTATTTATTTTGTTCCGTAATTGTTTAGTTTAATCTGAAAGTTGTTCCGATTTTAATTTTGAAAGTTACGTATTTTTAGTTGAATTTTTTGTCTAATTTTAAAATTAATATATTTTCGTAAAGTTCAAATTTTATCTTTTATTTAGTACCCGCTTTAGGTTTTGCCTTAGTTTTAAAGTACCCACTTAGTTTTATTCTCTCCTTTTTCATTAAGTTAATTTTATTTTTCAGTCGAAAGTAAATTTCTTCGTTTAGTATTATTTTTATTAATTGTTTTGTTTTAATTTACGTTATATTATTGATATTAGCAAAAACTCATCAAATAATCAACAAATCACCTTAAAACACATAGCAAATACCTAACTTGTGTGCTATAAAAGCAGTATTATGTGGTATGTTCTGTGTTTGTGTACAAATAGGTAAGAAGGATGCATTTTCAAGCAAACAAGAAGAAAATCAAGCTAATTGGATGAAAAAGACAAAGAAGGATCAAGAGTGACAAGACTTTGAAGACAAAGGACCTATCTTGACAACATTTCAAAGATGAAGGACCAAAAGTGTATATTTGCCAAAGTCAAAGATCAAAGTCAAACATGGTCAATAATGAAGTCAATCAAGTCAAAGGGCTTTAATGTTCAAAAATGCAAGTGGAAGGACTGAAATTGTCAAAGAAATAAAGATTCTAGCTCAAATTATCAAACTGCCAAGTACAAGGACCATTTCTGCCAACTTTGGAAAGATATTTGTGCTTGATCCGTGTGAAGAAGGCTTCAACCAATGAGGAGCCAAGAAAAGAGTCACTTGGATTTCCGCCTAAGCCACTATCAGCCGCCAGCATTTAATAAGCAGATCCCAACAGTGCCTCCACTACTTCTATTCTCAACCAATAGAATTTTGTCATGCAATAATCACTTATATCCATTTTGGATAATGATCCGCGTGATTACTTCTTAACCAACCACAACTGGACACGTGTCATCTTCTTCAACAAAAATTTCCAGAAACGGGATTGAGCTAGAGTGCATTTCAGAAGTTGATATAAACATCAAAGTTACTCAAAATCAAGAGACGAATTCATCCCAACAACTCAATTAAGCTGATAACAACTCAATCAAAAATCCCCAATTGAGTTCTTCACCTGCAAATATCAATTAGCAGAATTTTGACACATGGAGGTAAATGATTGGATTGGACACGTCACTCTCCCCAACTACTTCACTTCCTAATTCTATAAATAGGGTAGCAGGCTCTCATTTGTGGATAGTTAGCTAGTGTAAAAACACACACACTAGAATTTTACTCTCTCTCTCATTTTGTTAGCAAGTTAGTAGATAACAACTCTCAAGAGCCTGACAACCTCTTAAGAGTCTGTTAGTTAGTTGTAACAAACCTTGTAACTACTTTTCACTTACTTCAATAAAAATTCAAATTTCCCTCCAATTCTATATTGTTCTTCATTACTGTTCAACGCCATTGTTACTGCTTGTTTCTAGTGATCATACTTGATCATTAGAAGCTATGTTAAAGATTGTAGTTGTTCATTTCATCCAGTAGCTGAGTAGTTGTTCATTGGTAGATTTTGAAGGTTTTCAGTTCATCAATGGAGTTTAAGGGTTGATTAGCTGTTGTTTGATTGTTAATTGGTAGTAACTAGTGCTAAGGTGGTGGTTTAGCACTAGCTAGATAGCTCAGCGCTACTCTACTCGCCAAAGGAGGCCTAAGCTAAAAGGTTTTTGGTTTCTGCATTTAAATTCCTCTCAACTGTTGCAGGCATGCTAAATTCCTAGTGTAATCTTGTTTTAATGCATGATCAAGTGTGTTACTGAGTAGATGTTGATGTTTGAGTAGCTTACTTGTAGTCTAGCACTTATTCATTAGCTTAATTTTCATTTTTAGCTGCATAAAATCAGTCATATTAGCTTATTAGTACATTTAGAGTATAAGTTTGTTTCATATCCTGAATTTGGTTTCTTTTCATCACATTTCAGTCAATGAACTTGGTTTGATATCTGTTTTTAATCATTTCAGCTTTAAACTCAAATCTCCTTTACAAAAGTTCAATCATTCAGTTAAACTAGTGTTTGGGAATAGGATTTTATATGTGTTCAAGTATTGTTAGTTGGTAAACTTTAGCTTTATTTCAGTCAGTAAGTCTTGGTAAACTAGTTTACAAATTTTCAGGTCAAATATGCAGTCAAACAGGCAATTGGTTTTCTAAAAAGTTTGGGTCAGTTTTGAGTAAACTTGTTTTCAAAAAGTTACTGATTTCAAATCATTGCTATGTCTTTGTTTCTTGATGGATTTTCTTGAAATTTGTTTCTAGCTCTTACTCAACATATGAAGTTTAAGCCTTAAGAAGGAAATTATACAGTATTCAGTAATAAGCTAGGAATAAGCACTTGAATCAGCTTTTGAGCAAATGCAATTCCCTGTGATAAATAGCTTTTCTGATTTCTCATTCTAGCTTATCCACTTCAAAAACTTAGCCATTTTCTTTCACAAATCACTTCAAAAAGTGTTCCTGGTTAAGATTTGAAGTTTTCAGATTTTTGGTCAACAAAAGTCAACATAAGCTCATTTTAGCTTATTTTCATTTTCTAAGCTTATTAGTGGACCAAATTTTATAAGACAAGACTTCCCCTTCTTCTTTTGAGCTGATTAACAAGTTTTTTGCATTAAAATCAAGTTGTGAACGTTTGGCTTATTAGATAGCTTATTTTGAGCTTATTAGAGTTTTAGGAAGTTTCAGCTTATTTCCTTTCACAAGTCTAGCTGAATTTCAATTTTTAGCCTTTTAAAACTGTTTTGAGCTTATTTGGTTAATAAACGAGCTTATACGAGCTTATTTTTGTTCCTAGCCCGTTTTTGTTACAAAACTTTTGGAAATTGCACTTAGGTCCTTTGTTTGTTAAACAGTTTCCATTTAAAGCTAATCTTTCCTAATCTTTGGAGTTTGTTAGGTTAAGTCCCTAATATTTCAGATTAGTTTAAAATTGGTTAGTTAGTTTTCAAAAGTTGTTAAAGTTAGTTACTTTGTTAGTTAAGTTTTCACATTTAGTCCAATTTGTTAACTGTTTTTACATAATTAGTCCTTAGACTTTTTGACTTTGTATTTTTGTTTTATTTTCATAGAATTTACATTTTCAGTCCTTTCATTTTATAGAATTTACATTTGTGATTTTAAGTGAATAAAAATTTGGTTTGTGCAATTTGTTTTACGTATAAGTAGAATTGTATTTTTCATTTTAGCAAGGTTTTGTTTGAATTAGACGTAGAATATCCAAATACTTTTACCAACCAAAAATAATTATAAACTCGATCTTGTTAGGACTTTCAATTTGTTAAGAACTGAAAAAACGAACTTCAACTATACACATTTCAAATGGCGCCGCTGCCGGTTCTTTGACTTTACGAGAGACTATCGATTGACGGTTTTCATTGGCTTTTGGGATCCGATCACCTCGTGAACGTTATTTTTACGTATCATAAATCAAAAACAATAAAAAAATCAAAAATATAAAAATACATAAAAACTAAAAAATTAACAAAACAATTCTTTTCCTAAAGAATTGACCAAACAAATTAAAAAATCCAAAAAGCAATCTTTTTCCTAAGAGATTGCGCCCAAAAATATATATTATTGGATTCTCTCGGTTTTTTATGTACATATAGTATTTTCTCTTAAAAACTCATAAATACAAAAATATTTTCCATATATTATCATAAGTAAATACGTATACGTATAAGAACAACCAATTCACATATTCTCCATAAGTATTGCCAAGGCAATACACCGTGTTGAGGGGCGTTCCGGTCCTTGACACGTGTATCGATCAAACAAAATAAAGCAAGAATAGATAAATACTTCCAATAAGCAACAATTCGAAGAATACAAACAATTAAGTGAATAGAAAGGCGATGTGCTATAAAATGCCATCTAAGGGTCAATAGGTACTTAAGTGCTTCGCGCCACCTAACCCCCCGTTCACTTGTGAGTATTCTAAGAAGGAAGGCTTCATTGGGGGTCTTGCACCCAAGTAGTTAATAAGTGTGTAAACACTTATCCTTTTTTCCACTAAAATCAAGGAAAAACAAGACCTAATCATGTGTTTAATGTCGTAAAAGTCGGAATTACGCGTGGTTTTGTGTTTTGTGTGTTAAATAGGTACAAATGATCAAAAGAAGAGAAAACACGGGATTTCACGGTCAAATGTTGAAGAAAAGTCCAAAAAGAGACGAACATAAAGTCAAAAGACCAAAAGTGTGCCCAAGTTCACAAAAACCGGCTAAACCGACTCGAGTTTTAAGAAAAGATCGACAAATCCAAAATCGAGCTCGTTCTTAGTGGATTTAATATTATTCAAGTTTAATGGGCCTTATGGGTCCCACATTTGCTTATTGGGCCCACAAGCCCATTTGGAAAATTGAATTTTATGCTAATGGATCAAGGCCTTTCAAAGCCCATTTGCATTACAAATACACGGATGGAAATTGGGCTATACTAAGCCCATTTGTGAATTATGAAGGGACGAATGGAATGGGAGGATTTCAAAGCCCATTTGGCTTATACAATAAATGGAAGGATTTAGCTTGCTAAAACAAATGGTCAAATTTCTTTTCCCTGGTCAAAACTCCTCACACAAACAAAGTCCAATCCTCACTTACGTTTATTTAAAACGTATTTACTTCCTCCACTCATATTTAATAAAAACGTTTATTTCTTTTTCTTTACCCCACATCACAGAAGATTTTTAAGAAACGATTTATTATCCCACCACTCACACGTAACACCAAATTTACTTCCCCCCAAACACGTGTTTACCACTCAGTTTTCCCATTCGATAATAACAATAAAAAAAACCCCCACACCCCATTTACTGTTTTTCTCTCCCCACAAACACAAAACACAGCCACCACCATAGTTTTACCACAAACCCAAATTTTCATCACCAAAAATTACCAAGTTAATTTTGGGGGTTTTTCCCTCAAAGGTTAATTCACCCTATGGGAATTAAATCCCCATAGTTTTCGGATCAAGCACTCAAAGTGGTCCTATCTCTTTGATCCAACGTGGCTATTACCTTGTTTTTGATTGGTTAAAACACACCTCCAATACCAATCCCACCAATTAAAGCCTGCCACCTCAGCATAAAACAAGCACAAGTAGCACAAATCACGCTAGGTCAGTGATCCGCGTGATAGTGGTATGATTACAACCGCAAGATCAAGCAAAAGAGAGAGAAAAGATGAATGAAGGGCCTGGATTAAATGCTTACTATGGAAGCTAAGAAGAAGGTTTCCTAGGGTTTTCCTATAAAAACCCCTAATCTGTAATTTTAAGATAGCTTTTTCTTTATTTTTAATTTTCAGTAAAATTAGATTAGGGTTAGATTTAAAATTGTAATTTTGATTTCCAGTAAATGTACTCTTTTATTTTAATTAATGAAAAATTAGTTTAATTACTTTTTGTGTCTCTTTTTAATTTTCGTCTATTTAGTTTTAATCTTTAATTTGTTTTGATTACTTTAATTTTACTGTTCGAAATATTATATTGATATAAAAAAAAAGAATAATAATAATAATAATTAAAAAAATAAAGGAAGTGATATTATTTTCCCCACTGGAAAATAATAAACTTAAAAAGGTTACTGTTCGGGTGATTTTTGTTTGGTTCGAAGATTTTGGATCGAGAATTGGTTTCGAGCCGTTGATAATTTGAGGTGGTGTTTGGTGTTGCTTCGGTTCACAAGTACGCTCAACGCGCTACTTTGGCTGAAAGGTTTCGACACAAGGTTCTGATTAATCTCTTTTATTTTTTTTATTGTTTTAAGTTAAGTTTTAATTTAGGTTTAATCCTGCTTATTTGTTTTAGTTTAAGTTTTTAATCTGCTTGGTTTTAGTTTGAATCTGCTTAAGTTTATTCTTTAGTTTTCGTTTTGTATTGCTTATTTATTGTTGGATTTGTTTACTTTGTTTTGATTTATCTGCTATTGTCTGTGTATTTAAGTAGTTTGATTTTGCCTGCTTTATTTTTGGTTTTAGAATTATCTGCATATTTAAGTTTATATTCAGTGTTTGGATTTGCTTTATTTTAGGAATTATTTATGTCTGCTAGTTTTGATTTATTCAACTTTTGCTTTATCTGCTTATTAGTCTTTATATTCTAGCTTATTTGCTTATTCACTGTTCTTGGTTCCTGTGTTGGCTTATTTGATTTTTGCTAATCTCTACTGTTGTGGCCACAGATTCTTTTAATCTATTGGTTCAAAAACAAAAATTCCAACATAACAAAAAAATAGCAAATTATTTGGTCTGGGTTGGGATTCGAACCCCAGACCCCTCGTCTAGCAGTCATACGTCCCAACCATCTCCTCTATTGCTTTTTTGTATGTATTATTTTGCATCTTTTTATTAATATAGCTTTTTAAGTTAGTGGCAGTTTTTATTTACTAGTTTAATTAAGTTTTGAAGTATATTTATTTTAATTAAAAAGTTTTTTATATAAACGTTTTTCTTTTTTTTTAAGTTTGATTTAAATTGTTTTGTTTTTCTTAAATTAGTTAAAATCAATTTAGTTTAATTAATAAAAAGTTAAAAAAAAATTTAATTGCTTTTACAATTTTAAATTAGATTTAAAATTACTTTTATTTCAAATAGTTTTATTTTATGATTTTAAATTTGGTTTTAAAATTAGATTTCATTTAAAAAGTTTGATTTAGCTTAAAATTAGTATTAAATTTTAATTAGATTTATTTCAAAATAGTTTTTAATTAAGTTTATATAGTTAAAATAGATTTCAATTAAAGTTTTTAGATTAATTAGATTTAAATATTAAACAACTTTTATTTTAAATAGTTTTTAAATTAGTTTAAAAATTTCAAAAAAATACTTTTCACCAAAAACAAAGTTAAGTCGATACGTTAATTGGAAATCAATTCGGGTGAGTCAAGGAACGATAAAAGTAATATAAAAAGGGTAAACAAAATCTCTTTATTAGTAGTACATACGTATATTATTATTTTCTTGTGGATATTTCATATTGAAACTCGAAGGGGATAATCCTTTTCTCTTCAAAGTCACACGAGAGCTTCTCTCTCATTCCTCGTATTGAGTTACATGCTCACTCGCGGGCGTGCACAAATACCGATTGGTGTACAACCCCTTCCTCCGAAAAGGAATAAAAAGAGAAAGAGTAGGAACACCACCGTCCATCAAGCCGATCACGAGAATCGTGCTTTGATTCATCCACAACAAGAAGCCATGGCCGGAGTTGATACTCGTTCTTTGATGGAACGTTTGCAATCTAATGTTCACGGATATGCCGATGATATCAAGATACCCGATATTCCCGCAAACACATTTGAGATAAAAACGGCTATGATTAACTTGGTTTCAAACACACCTTTTTATGGAAACAAGAATGATAATCCTCATGATCACCTTAAGAGATTTCTTGCTCTTTGCAACACCATTAAGTACAATGGAGTTCCCCATGATGCCATTAAATTGATATTGGTGCAATTTTCACTAGAGGGTCGGCTAAGCATTGGTTAGATACACAACCACCCGATAGTATCACCACATGGGATGGTTTCACTACTAAGTTTTTGAACAAGTTCTTTCCCCCATCTAAGACCACGGCTTTGAGGAACTTAATTATAGGCTTTCAACAAAAACCTAGTCAAACCTTTAGTGATGCTTGGGAGGAGTTTAGAGAGTTATTGAGGAGATTCCCTAACCATGGATTGGATGAAGTTCACCAAATCAATACTTTCTACAATGGCCTTAAACCTCATCACCAAGACTCACTTAATGCTTCCGCGGGAGGGAATATTCTTCTTAAATCCATTCAAGAGGCTTGGGATATTATTGAGACCAAAGCAATGGTACAAACAAACACTCAATTTGAAGAAAGGGTTCATGTTATCCAAAATAATTCTCAAACACCTTGTGATAACCAATTCCTCAAGTGTCACCAAGAGATAATTCAAAAGATAGATAGGGATCATGAGATGAGTTTTAAGGCACATCAAGAATTGATCCAAGCTATTAAGAGCCTTTCATTGAACAATTCTACAAATGATGTGCATGCCATTACCCTTTCATGTGAGACTTGTGGAGGTTCCCATTCCTATGAACAATGTGATAAGGTGCAAGGTTATCAAGGGGAATGTTATGCTTACCAAGAGGAACATCGTGAACATTTCAAGCCAAATATCAATCCTAATAACCTTTCTTACAAGTCCCAAAATTATCTTACTCCACCGGGATTCCCACCCCAACCACCCACCCAACCTCACCAAAATCCTCCTCAATTGTTACAAAGGAATCAAGGTCCAAGACCACATTATCAAGGGAATAACTACAAGGCACCCAACAATTTTCAACATCAAGGAAATAACTCTTATCCACCACATCAAGGATTTAATCAACCACTTCCACCCTTCCCAAATCAAGGATATTCTCAAATGTACCCTCAATCTCAAAATCAAGGATATGGGCTACATGAGACTCATGAGTATGTTGAGAAGAGAATTCGTGAAAGTGAAAAGAGAATGAATGACCAAATTAAACTTGCAATGGATGCACAAACCAATAGGCTTTTAATGGCATTCAATCAAAGACAACAAGGGGCTTTACCATATAACATACAAGCAAATCCAAGGGAGAATGTCAATGCTATTACAACAAGGAGTGGAAAGTCAACAAAGGATCCTTCACCTCCTTAACCTCCTATTGTTAAACCCACTTTTGTTCCTACATGTGACAAGCCTTCTACATCTACTTCACCACCCCAAAATGCTCCCATTCAATCAAACACACCTTCTCAACCTATTCCTACTTCTCCTCTACCTTCCACAACTCCCAATGAAGAAGCTATCAAAGACAAATCTTCCACTACAACACCTAAACCAACTCTTCCATATCCTTCAAGGTTGAAAAAGGACAAGTTAAAGAACAAGGATGATATCCAAGTTTCAAATTTCTTAAGGATGTTCAAGCAACTCAACATTAACATATCCTTTGCGGAAGCTCTTGCTTACATGCCAAAGTTTGCTAAGATGTTCAAGGATTTACTCTCAAACAAGGAAAAATTGGTTGATTTGCCCAACACATCCCTTAATGAAAATTGTTCCGCCGTGCTACTTAAAACCTTACCAACTAAACTTGGTGATCCAGGGCGCTTCTTGATACCTTGTAATTTTCCCGGTGTGGAAAATTGCTTGGCTTTGGCGGATCTAGGGCAAGCAATAACCTCATGCCTTTATCGGTTTGGAAAAAACTCTCTCTTCCCGAGCTCACTCCCACTAGGATGACCCTTGAGTTAGCCAACCTAACCATAGCTTACCCCGTAGGTATCGCGGAGGATGTGTTTGTAGGTTTGGATAAGTTTACCTTTCCGGCCGACTTTGTAGTGGTTGATTATGACATGGATCCTAGAGTTCCTTTGATTGTGGGTAGACCATTTTTTAGAACGGGTCGTACTTTGATAGATGTGGCGGAGGGAGAACTAATTATGAGAGTAGAGGATGAGAAAGTGGTGTTTAAGTTAGGGAAAGTTTGTGATAGGAAAGAGGTTAAGGAGTCTAAACCTTGTGAGACTATTAGCATAGTTGATGTGCTAGATGAGGTGTGTGATGAACACTTTCATGATGCTTGCAAGAGTACTAGTGAGGAAATGCCCCATGTTGAAACCGTGGCCTCAATTGCTCCCTCCTTAACACCTTTTGGAGAGAGTGATTTCCTTTTGGAGGAATTTGAGTCCAACTTTCTAGGTGATGATGATTCTCCCATTAATTGGGAAGAAGATATTCTTACTATCCAAAAGTTGCTCAATGAGGACCCTATTCCTTCCCCTATTCTACAAGAAGTTACCAATGATGATCCTTCCATAGTAAAACCTTCCATAGAGAGTCCACCTCCAATTGAACTTAAGGACCTTCCATCCCACTTAGAGTATGCTTTCTTAGAGGGCAAAGACCAATTACCCGTGATCATTGCTAAAGACTTGAAAGAGGATGAGAAGGAGAAACTCATTGAAGTCCTTAAGAAACACAAGAAAGCCTTAGCATGGAAAATATCCGACATAAGGGGAATTGATCCACATTTTTGTACACACAAAATCCTTATGGAGGATGATTACAAACCCGCCATTCAAAGTCAACGAAGGGTTAACCCAAAAATCCATGAGGTCATTAAAAAGGAAGTGATCAAACTCCTTGATGCGGGCATGATTTACCCCATTTCCGACTCTCCATGGGTTAGCCCGGTATATTGTGTTCCAAAAAAGGGTGGAATCACCGTAGTACCTAATGAGAACAATGAGCTTATTCCTACGAGACTTGTTACCGGTTGGAGAGTTTGTATTGACTATAAGAAGCTCAATGAGGCTACTAGGAAAGACCACTTCCCATTACCTTTTATGGACCAAATGCTTGAACGCTTAGCGGGAAATGAGTACTATTGCTTTCTTGATGGCTTTTCGGGTTATTTCCAAATACCCATTGAACCTAAGGATCAAGAAAAGACCACATTCACTTGTCCCTACGGTACATTTGCTTACAAGAGGATGCCTTTTGGTTTATGCAATGCACCGGGGACGTTTCAAAGGTGCATGATGGCAATTTTCCATGATATGATAGAGCAAACAATGGAGGTTTTCATGGATGACTTTTCCGTCTTTGGAGATTCAATTACCTCATGTCTCACCAATTTAGAACGAATGCTTAAGCGTTGTGAGGAAACACGTTTAGTGCTTAATTGGGAGAAATGTCACTTTATGGTGAAAGAGGGTATTGTTTTAGGACACAAAATATCCAATAAGGGATTAGAAGTGGATCGAGCTAAAATTGATGTGATTGCTAAGCTTCCCCCACCCACTACGGTTAAAGGTATAAGGAGTTTCTTAGGTCATGCGGGGTTTTATAGGCGCTTTATACAAGATTTTTCTAAGATAGCTAGACCGATGACTCACCTATTGGAAAAAGAGGCTCCTTTCATTTTTAACCAAGATTGTTTGGAATCTTTTGAGACTAGAAATTGACAAAGGCTCCCGTTTTGGTTTCTCCAAATTGGGAATTACCTTTTGAGCTTATGTGTGACACTATGATTATGCGGTGGGGCCGTCTTAGGACAACGAGTGAATAAGCATTTTCAACCTATACACTATGCGAGTAAAACCATGACCGGTGCACAACTTCATTATACTACCACGAAAAAGAGTTGCTTGCTATAGTCTATGCTTTTGAGAAATTTAGACCATACCTTGTGCTATCTAAAACCATAGTTTATACGGATCATTCCGCTCTCAAGTATCTCATGACAAAACAAGATGCTAAGCCTAGGCTCTTGAGATGGGTTTTGTTGCTTCAAGAGTTTAAAATAGAAATTCGTGATAGAAAGGAGCCGAGAATTTAGCGTCGAATCACTTGAGTAGACTTGAGCATCCTTTTCAAGGCGATTCTCCAAATCAAGAAATAAATGAATCTTTTCCATTAGAGGAGCTCATGTCTATCTCTTCCCAAGAGGATGCCACCCCTTGGTTTGCGGATATAGCAAACTATCTTGTGGGGAATGTGCTTATTGAGGGTCTTACTTACCAACAAAAGAAGAAATTTCTTAAGGAAATTAAGTACTACTTTTGGGATGATCCTGATCTTTTTAGGCAATGTGCGGACCAAATCATTAGACGGTGTGTAGATGGGCCCGAGGCATTTAAAAATTTAGAAGCATGTCATAAAGGACCTACGGGTGGACATTTTGGGCCCAACTATACCGACAATAAAGTCTTTTATTCGGGTTACTATTGGCCTTCCATTTACAAAGATGCCCAAGAAATGGTGATGTTTTGTGATGTGTGTCAAAGACAAGGAAAAATTACGCAACGTGATGAGATGCCACAAAATTTTATTCAAGAATGTGAGATTTTTGATGTATGGGGCATAGATTTTATGGGACCTTTTCCATCTTCTAAGGGAAACAAGTATATACTTGTGGCGGTGGATTATGTGTCTAAATGGGTTGAGGCTAAAGCCTTACCTACCAATGATGCTAGAGTTGTTGTGAAGTTGTTAAAGCAATTGTTTGCTAGATTTGGTGTACCTCGGGCCATCATAAGTGATCGTGGTACGCACTTTTGTAATGATCAATTCACGAAAGTTATGAAGAAATATGGAGTTAATCATAGACTTTCTACCGCGTATCACCCTCAAACCAATTGTCAAACCGAGGTTACAAATCGTGGTTTAAAGAGGATTTTAGAGAGAACGGTGGGAGAGCATCGAGCTTCTTGGTCGGATAAGCTTGATGATGCTTTGTGGGCTTTTAGGACGGCTTTTAAGACACCAATTGGTTGTACCCCTTATAGGCTTGTCTATGGAAAAGCGTGCCACCTCCCATTCGAGCTAGAACATAAGGCATCTTGGGCTCTCAAGTGGGCTAACTTTGATTTAAACCAAGCCGGTTCACATAGGAAAGATCAACTTAATGAGATGGATGAATTGAGAGCCAATGCCTATGAGAATTCTTTGCTTTACAAGGAAAAGACTAAGAAATTGCATGATGCTAAGATCAAGAACCGTGAGTTTAAAGTTGGAGAGCCGGTTCTCCTCTTTAACTCAAGGTTGAAACTTTTTGCGGGCAAGCTTAAGTCGAGATGGTCCGGTCCATTCACTATTGCCCAAGTGTTTCCATATGGAACTATTGAGTTGTCACAAACCGATGGTTCAAACTTTAAAGTGAATGGTCACCGTGTGAAACATTATTTTGGGGAGGACATTTCCGTTGAAATGGTCCAAGAGATCCCCATTTTCCCCATGAATTAATTCATTGAGGGAAGAGTCGAGCTAGAGACTCCTTAACTCAAGCATCGTATAACTAGGTTTAGAGTGTTGTAGGATAGAAATAAGGGTATAGAATTAAGGATAAGTGTAGGGGGAGACCTTCTTTTGTCTTCATATTGTTTGTAGGGTTGCTCACTCATTTCATGCATTGGAGCTTATGGAGGAGGCCCTTGTATCCGGTTCACTTTGTTACTATTGTGATTTTTCATAGACACCTTGTGCTTAAACATGAATTCACCAATAGTTGATCTTTCCTTAACAAGAGTTAAGCAAAGTCTTTTCATTGTCAAAAGTGTAGGGGAAGTTTTTATACTTCCATGCTCTTAAACATTGAGGACAATGTTTAGCTTAAGTGTAGGGGGGTCTTCTATCGAAGTGACCTTACCTAGAACTTGTCATTGATCTTCATGATAACATTGGAAAATTAATTTTTCAAACATTTTTCAAGTTTTTGATCTACTTTGGCCACCAAAAATATGCATTCATAATTTTTGCATCAATCATTTTTCATTTGCATAACACATTTGCATTGTATATACTCTTCTTTTCTTCTTCATCAAAAATATATAGAAGAGAAAAAAAATATAATAAAAACATGGTTTAACAAATTTAGACTTCTTTGACATATTAGGCCCGCCATGGATATTTTGACTCAACCCGAGTTTTCTTATCTTAGCATTCTCTAGCTAGTATCCTTAACCATGTAGTCCTTCATTGGTCTATTAGGTTAAGCATCCACCAATCTCATTCTTTGAGATTTTAAATTTGTGGAGAATGGGAAATGATAGAGTTGAAGCAAGTATAAAAGGGCTAGATAAACTTCATGATAATTACTTGTGGCTAAACCCTTCTCTTCTTTACCTCTATTTTCTTCGCATGTATACATGTTAATAAATAATCAAGAACGGTTTTAATTGGTTTGTAATCTCTTATGCATTTTTGTCTAATCATTCACGGTTGGTATAAGTACGTTTTAAGATTCTAAGTTAGAAAGTTTTATGTGTACTAGACTTATGTCATGCTCAATATTTAGCGGGTGTTTTTCCTTTTATTCTTTTCAACTTTCTTTGTGAGGAATAAAGAAAATAAGAGCGGCTTATGAAAAAAATGAGTGGCTAGAAAGAAAAAAAAAGAAAAAAAAAAGAAAGAAAAAAAAATAATAATAATAATTATACAAGACTCCCAAGAGGGGCAGTGTGGTGTTAATTATAGTGAGTATTGAATTCCAATATTACCTTGACGGGTTGCGGGGATTCGATAGATTGCTCCAATCCAATATTACCTTGACGGGTTGCGGGGTTGAAGATCCAAAGTCCCAAAAAGGCGGCGGATGTAAATTATTGCGTGATTTTTATTTTTCTTTCCTTAGCGAGTGTGTAGCTACTTATGAAAGCATGACATGAGGATTTTACACATAAGGCGAATGACTTATTACTCTTGAAACGGACTTATATTAATTGTGAGCGGTTTTTCAAGTAATGGATGAGAGGATTACTTAGGATTAAAACTGTGCTTCCTTATTTTTGGATTTTGCATTTCTTATACTTCACGCTTGAAATAATGACAAATTTGCCCACAAGCAATTTGCTCAACTAATAACAGGTTCCACATTTAAGTGTCATGAATAAGTTGATGCACTTTTTACTTGTGAATACAATGATCCCATTTTTAAGCTTGGTACGGGGAAAGTGAAACTTGAGGGTGATAAGTATCCATGGTACCCAAGCCCTAATCAAAGTCATTGAAATCTTTATTAGTTATTTCCATCAAACCATTTCAAGAAAATCCATAAAGATATAAATAGAATTTTTTCTTGTGCATTGCATTGTTAAAAATCAAAATCATGCATCATATAGTGTAGAGTAGTGTAGATGCATTCCATAATGGCCAAGGTGGATTAATTATGAGGAGAATGTAAATTTGTGCTTTTAAAATATAGCATTGCATGAGGACATGACAATGTTCAAGTGTAGGGGATTTGATATGAGCAAAAACTCATATCAATTAATCAACAAATCACCCTAAAACACATAGCAAATACCTAACTTTTGTGCTATGAAAGCAGTATTATGTGGTATGTTCTGTGTTTGTGTACAAATAGGTAAGAAGGATGCATTTTAAAGCAAACAAGAAGAAAATCAAGCTAATTGGATGAAAAAGACAAAGAAGGATCAAGAGTGACAAGACTTTGAAGACAAAGGACCTATCTTGATAGCATTTCAAAGATGAAGGACCAAAAGTGTATATTTGCCAAAGTCAAAGATCAAAGTCAAACATGGTCAATAATGAAGTCAATCAAGTCAAAGGGCTTTAATGTTCAAAAATGCAAGTGGAATGACTGAAATTGTCAAAGAAATAAATATTCTAGCTCAAATTATCAAACTGCCAAGTACAAGGACCATTTCTACCAACTTTGGAAAGATATTTGTGCTTGATCCGTGTGAAGAAGGCTTCAACCAATGAGGAGCCAAGAAAAGAGTCACTTGGATTGCCACCTAAACCACTATCAGCCGCCAGCATTTAATAAGCAGATCCCAACAGTGCCTCCACTACTTCTATTCTCAACCAATAGAATTTTGCCATGCAATAATCACTTATATCCATTTTGGATAATGATCCGCGTGATTACTTCTTAACCAACCACAACTGGACACGTGTCATCTTCTTCAACAAAAATTGCCAGAAACGGGATTGAGCTAGAGTGCATTTCAGAAGTTGATATAAACATCAAAGTTACTCAAAATCAAGAGACGAATTCATCCCAACAACTCAATTAAGCTGATAACAACTCAATCAAAAATCCCCAATTGAGTTCTTCACCTGCAAATATCAATTAGCAGAATTTTGACACGTGGAGCTAAATGATTGGATTGGACACGTCACTCTCCCTAACTACTTCACTTCCTAATTCTATAAATAGGGTAGCAGGCTCTCATTTGTGAATAGTTAGCTAGTGTGAAAACACACACACTAGAATTTTACTCTCTCTCTCATTTTGTTAGCAAGTTAGTAGATAACAACTCTCAAGAGCCTGACAACCTCTTGAGAGTCTGTTAGTTAGTTGTAACAAACCTTGTAACTACTTTTCACTTACTTCAATAAAAATTCAAATTTCCCTCCAATTCTCTATTGTTCTTCATTACTGTTCAACGCCATTGTTACTTCTTGTTTCTAGTGATTATACTTGATCATTAGAAGCTCTGTTGAAGATTGTAGATGTTCATGTCATCCAGTAGCTGAGTAGCTGTTCATTAGTAGCTTTTGAAGGTTTTCAGTTCATCAATGGATTTTAAGGGTTGATTAGATGTTTTTTGATTGTTGATTGGTAGTAACTAGTGCTAAGGTGGTGGTTTAGCACTAGCTAGATAGCTCAGCGCTACTCTACTCCCCAAAGGAGGCCTAAGCTAAAAGGTTTTTGGTTTCTGCATTTAAATTCCTCTCAACTTTTGCAGGCATGCTAAATTCCTAGTGTAATCTTGTTTTAATGCATGATCAAGTGTGTTACTGAGTAGATGTTGATGTTTGAGTAGCTTACTTGTAGTCTACCACTTATTCATTAGCTTAACTTTCATTTTTAGCTGCATAAAATCAGTCATATTAGCTTATTAGTACATTTAGAGTATAAGTTTGTTTCATATCCTGAATTTGGTTTCTTTTCATCACATTTCAGTCAATGAACTTGGTTTGATATCTGTTTTTAATCATTTTAGCTTTAAACTCAAATCTCCTTTACAAAAGTTCAATCATTCAGTTAAACTAGTGTTTGGGAATAGGATTTTATATGTGTTCAAGTATTGTTAGTTGGTAAACTTTAGCTCTATTTCAGTCAGTAAGTCTTGGTAAACTAGTTTACAAAGTTTTCAGGTCAAATTTGCAGTCAAACAGGCAATTGGTTTTCTAAAAAGTTTGGGTCATTTTTGAGTAAACTTGTTCAGAAAGTTACTGATTTCAAATCATTGCTATGTCTTTGTTTCTTGATGGATTTGCTTGAAATTTGTTTCTAGCTCTTACTCAACATATGAAGTTTAAGCCTTAAGAAGGAAATTATACAGTATTCAGTAATAAGCTAGGAATAAGCACTTGAATCAGCCTTTGAGCAAATGCAATTCCCTGTGATAAATAGCTTTTCTGATTTCTCATTCTAGCTTATCCACTTCAGAAACTTAGCCATTTTCTTTCACAAATCACTTCAAAAAGTGTTCCTGGTTAGGATTTGAAGTTTTCAGATTTTTGGATTTTTGGTCAACAAAAGTCAACATAAGCTCATTTTAGCTTATTTTCATTTTCTGAGCTTATTAGTGGACCAAATTTGATAAGACAAGACTTCCCCTTCATCTTTTGAGCTGATTAACAAGTTTTTTGCATTAAAATCAAGTTGTGAACGTTTGGCTTATTAGATAGCTTATTTTGAGCTTATTAGAAATTGCTTATTAGAGTTTTAGGAAGTTTCAGCTTATTTCATTTCACAAGTCTAGCTGAATTTCAGTTTTTAGCCTTTTAAAACTGGTTTGAGCTTATTTGGTTAAGAAACGAGCTTATACGAGCTTATTTTTGTTCCTAGCCCGTTTTTGTTATAAAACTTTTGGAAATTGCACTTAGGTCCTTTGTTTGTTAAACAGTTTCCATTTATAGCTAATCTTTCCTAATCTTTGGAGTTTGTTAGGTTAAGTCCCTAATATTTCAGATTAGTTTAAAATTGGTTAGTTAGTTTTCAAAAGTTGTTAAATTTAGTTACTTTGATAGTTAAGTTTTCACATTTAGTCCAATTTGTTAACTGTTTTTACATAATTAGTCCTTAGACTTTTAGACTTTGTATTTTTGGCATTTTATTTTCATAGAATTTACATTTTCAGTCCTTTCATTTTATAGAATTTACATTTGTGATTTTAATTGAATAAAAATTTGGTTTGTGCAATTTGTTTTACGTATAAGTAGAATTGTATTTTTCATTTTAGCAAGGTTTTGTTTGAATTAGACGTAGAATATCCAAATACTTTTACCAACCAAAAACAATTATAAACTCGATCTTGTTAGGATTTTCAATTTGTTAAGAACTGAGAAAACGAACTTCAACTATACACATTTCAATTATTTATATTGTTTCGTTATCATTAGTTAATTGTTTTTAAGCTTATTTTTATTACTATTCGCATTTACCTTTTACTTAGAAATAGATAATCAAAAGTTTCTTTTTGTTAACCAAAAACGACAGAGTCACACTTTGAACCGGAAATCATTTCGTTAAGACACCGAGAAAACGAACTTTTTAACCTAGCAAAATCTTAATTTCACTATGTCCCAGGGGAAACTCTCAATGATTACTATCTGTGATTTACCCTATTGTTGAATTAGCTCAATATCTATGGCATGGCAATTCCTACGTTTCAATTGAACACCAAGTATTTGAACACTCTTCCTTCAGAATGGAAAAAGTACGTGACGGATGTTAAATTGGATAAGGACTTGTATAACACCAATGTGGATCAACTTCAAGCTTTTCTTCAACAACATGAATGCCATGTGATCGAGGCTCGGTTGTCTACACCTCAAGTTCATAATCCACTTGCCATGTATGCTTCTCAACAAAACATGGCTTATACTTATCAACAACCATCATACTTGCAGCAGCCACCACCACACACCTATCAGCAACCACATCAACCATCTTATCAACCACTAATGATGCCACAGCAAGCATTTCAACAAAGTGTTCATCAACAATCTTTTCCATAGCAACCACCACATCAGACATCACCATCACAAGCCAACACTTCTCCAATGGGTTGTACTCCTCAGCAAGGATATTTTCCAATTGAAGTACAACCAGCACAAGCATTCTACTCCAATGAACTTCCACCAATCCAAGCACCGGTCTTTACTCCAAATGATACGCCAGCAGATGTTCTAAACCATCTCACTGCCTACTTGTCAAAACTTGTTGCAACTAGAGGATTTCCACCAACAAACAATCAGCTCCACACCTCTTCAAATCCTCGACAACAAGCCACTGTTCAAGATGGTCAAGTAACAGTGCAACCTATTTAGGGAAGGCAAACTTCATATGGACCTCCTACAAGGACTGTGAATGCTCAAGCTGTGAATTCTCAAGCTAATGGAAATGGAAGCCCTATTGGTCCTCAAAAGGTTGTGACTTGCTACAACTGCCGAGGACAAGGTCATATGGCTAGGGAATGCACTCAGCCAAAAAGGAGAAGGGATGCAACGTGGTTTCGTGAGAAGATGTATTTGGTCGATGCTTAGTCGAAGGGAAAGATTTTGGATTCAGAAGAGTTAGCATTTCTTGTAAACCCAGGGGCAGCAGATAATGAAGGCATTGTAGTCGTTTCCACTTCTAATGCAGCTTATCAAGCATATGATCTTGACGCATATGACTCGGATTGTGATGACATTCACTCTGCCCAAGCTGCTCTCGTTGATAATCTCTCTCACTACGGTTCTGATGTCATCAGTGAGGTACCCACCACAACCAATCTTGGTAATGATGATTACCAACATCAAGTTGGGCATGAAAATGACAACCTCGAACAGCATTCGAGAACTAGTAACTCAAATGATGTGGTACCCAATCCTACACATTTGAGTGAACCTCAACCAAATGCTACGACGGGTATGGAATCTTATGCTCAACATGATTTGGTCATGGTGCCTAAACATATTATTGATCAAATGCATATGGCTCTCAGACAATCCGTAGATACGAATTCCACCCTAAATGCTGAGCTTGCGTTGCATAAAGAAAAGGTCAAAACTTTTGAAATGGTCCCTCAAGCAGAGAAAATAACATGTTCTGAATTTGACCAATTTCGTTTTGAAAAGATTGAACACTTGAAAGAAATAAAATCATTAAAAGCTAATCTTTCCAATGAATTAAAAGCAAAAGAGTCGGTTGTCAATGATTTTCAGAAACTTAAAATGGATTTCGAAACTCTCAAGTCTAAAAAGTTTAAATCGGAAATTAATGCTACCAAACTTCTTAAATTCAAAGAACAACAGCTTTTAAAACAATACGCTTCCACATAAAAGGTTCATCTTTTAACTAAATCGTTTAAAGAACTCTAACTTAAGCGTCTTCAAGATTTACCACCTAATCCCGGTTATGCAAAACAGGCTCAGGAATATATTCCGTGTCTTTATGATATGACCCTAATTGGCAAATCGAAAGAAGCACCTTTTGTTCGTAGTACTGAGGAGACACAGTCACTTGCGGAAGAAACTCATTCTAAAATGCTTTCAAAATTCCATAAGCTTGATTATGATACGTATAATAAAGATCAATTTTCTAAAAAGACCCGCATTAGCTTACAAAAGGAATTAGCTGAATTGACAGTTCTTGTGCCCAAAGTTTGTCAAATGAAAACCCTCCTAGTACGTCTCCTACACTTGTCAAAACGGATTTAACGAAATTAATTCCACCGGTAAGTAAGGCGTCCGTTAACTTAAATGCGGTACACCAACACTTAGCCGACTTTGACAAGGTCATTTTGGAACGTACGACGGCTTCGGCCATAACGGAAGGTGAATGGAATTTTTAGAGCTGCGTTTCGAGACGAAATTGTTCTGTTTGTAAAGAATGTTAAAGCTTGTCTTAGTAATCTTGATCAAGATTTGCTTTTGTAAATAGAATAAGTTAGACGTGTTTTCAATGAAATGGATGATGCTTATGAAAACAGTTTACTTGAAATAGAACGGGTTTCAGGCCAAAATGATCAGCTTCTGAAGCAAGTTATGTCTCATGATATAGTTTCCGTCTGTGTGAATAAAAGTGTTGATAATGATTCTATTGTGCATAATGTTGAATATGTGGATAATGTGGTAGATAGTACTTGTCACGAATCTGACGCTGCATTTTTAAAGCTTCAAGATTCATATTCTTCGTTTTCAAAACGTTTTGATGAGATTCAAACACATTGTATTTCGCTTGAATGCAAGCAACAATTTATTCAAGAAATCTTTGAAACGTCATTCGAAGGTGTTAATATCGATGATGCAAACTTTGAAAAGAATTTTCGATTAGAATTACAATCAAAACAGCTTCAGCCAAGTGACAAAGTTGCTAAATCTTTGCGGATAGACATAGAGAAATCTAAGGAGCTTAACTGTGTGAACGTACTTGAGACCGCTGAGAATTTAAAACTTGATCTAGATAATCGAGTTTCCAAGATTTTGTCCAAAGTTGATAACTTAAAACAGAAAAATACACAACTCTTCGATTCTGTAAAGCCCACATGTGCTAATACCACTGCACAGAATCAATCTTTGATTGAACAATTGAATCGAAAGTCGGTGGAAATATCTGATTTGAGGGAACAAATTTGTGATAAAAATCTGGCCTTGGCTGAGTTAAAGGAAACACTTCGTACTCTAAAAGTTAAGAATGTTATGGATAACGCAGCCACTATCTCAGCATCGTCCTCTAGTGCAATCAAAAGGAACCTATAGTCGTCACACCATTTAATAAGGGCCCTTGGATTAAACCATCTCAAACTTTGGTCACTAAAGATAAGGCGGAATCAAAACCAGCTTCTAATATTCTCGTGTTGCCTTCTATAGGAGTAATCACCACTACAAAGGCTCAAAGATCTAAGCTTAAAAGAAACAAGAAGAATAATAGGATCTTGCCCCCATCTAGTAGTCAAGAGAAGAAGAAAGTAGAAGCCCACCCTAGGAATGTTATTTCTGTTTTGAATAAAAAGAATCATGTAGCTAAACCTAAAGGCTCTACGGTTGTGCAGCATTCTAAGCCTACTATGAATTCTAGTTTGAAATGTTGGAATTGCAATGAATGTATGTTTTCTAGTCGTCATGATTCTTGCCTTATTGACCATGTGAATGAGATGAATGCCCGGAAAAATGGTTTAGAATGGAAACCGACTGGGAAAGTGTTAACCCAAGTTGGTTGGATGTGGCGTCCCACTGGTAGAACTTTCACTATAGTAGGAAATGCATGCCCTTTGACTAGGATCTCTCCCACTACAGCGAAGAAAGCGTACCCTTTAACTAGGAGTACCAAGGCTACCAAAACACAAGTGTGTCCTTTAACTAGGAACACCAACACTACTGTAGGAAACAAGTGCCCTTTGAATAGGTCTACTCCCACTGTAATGCCCGCTATTACTCCAAAACCTCAGAAAATTGGAACAATAAAACCTGTTAGTGATAAAACTCACATTCGAAAACGCAAGAAATCTAAGGGTCACAAAAATGTTAGCAATTCTGATAATATTTTATCTGTATCTGCTAACACTTTGGAACCAATAGTTTCCAATGCATTGTCAACTGTTGTTGTTGAAAACAGGTGGTCCAAATTGTTCTCTGGTATTTGGACTCTGGTTGCTCTAAACATATGACCGGAGATCGCTCTCAGCTCAGAAATTTCGTCAGCAAGTTTCTTGCTACGGTTTGATTTGGAAATGATCATATTGCAAAGATAATGGGTTATGGTGAATATCATATTGGGAATGTTATAATTTCAAGAGTGTATTATGTTGAAGGTCTCGGTCAAAACTTATTTTCTGTAGGACAATTTTGTGATGCAAACCTAGAAGTTGCTTTTCGAGAGCATACCTGCTTCATACGTAATTTGGAAGGGGTTGATTTATTGAAAGGTACTCGAGGGAATAATTTGTATACTTTGTCTCTACAAGACATGATGGCCGCTTCTCCCGTATGTCTTCTCTCCAAAGCATCAAAGACTAAGTCATGGTTATGGCATTGACGGTTATCTCATCTTAACTTTGTCGCTATTAATCATTTGGCGAAAAATGAACTTGTTCGTGGTCTTCCTAATATTTCATTTCACAAGGATCATTTGTGTTCCGCGTGTACAATGGGAAAAAGCACTAAGAAATCATACAAACCCAAGACCGAAGACACCAACCAAGAGAAACTTTATTTGTTGCATATGGATCTTTGTGGGCCAATGCATGTTGAAAGTCTTAGTGGTAAAAGGTACATCCTCGTCATTGTCGATGATTACTCTCGGTTTACATGGGTGAGATTTCTTACAACAAAAAATGAGGCACCTAAATTCATCATCGGATTTCTCAAGATGATTCAAGTGCGTCTCAACACTATTGTTCGGCGCATTCGTACAGATAATGGAAACAAATTTGTGAATCAAATTTTGCGTGATTATTATGAAGAAGTTGGCATATCTCATGAAACATTCGTTGCTCGCACTCCACAACAAAACGGTGTCGTTGAAAGGCGAAATCGCACACTTATGGAAGCTGCTCAAATGATGTTAATTTACGCGAAGGCTCCATTGTTTTTATGGGCAGAAGCAGTATCTACAGCAGTTTACACCCAAAACCGGTCACTAATTCGTAAACGCCATGGTAAAACACCTTATGAGCTTCTCCATGGAAAAGTACCAGATTTATCATATCTTCATGTATTTGGTTCTCTTTGTTATCCAAATAATGATGGTGACAATTTGGGAAAACTTCAACCAAAGGCTGATATTGGTATTTTCATTGGTTACGCACCTGCAAAGAAGGCATACCGAATCTACAACTGTAAATCTCGCAAGATCCTCGAAACTATTAATGTTGATTTTTATGAGCTGACAGCAATGGCTTCTGAGCAAAGCAGCTCTGAACCCGCACTTCATGAAATGGGACCCAGTAACATTAGCTCTGGTCTTGTCCCAAACAACCCCACTTCATCATCATTTATACCACCTTCTAGAAATTAATGGGATACGTTGTTTCAACCGTTCTTTGATGAATTCTTTAATCCTCCAAGTATTGTTGCTCCAGAACCTGAGGTAATAGCTCCGGTAACCGAAGTTGTCGCTCCAGCAACCGACGCACAATCAGATACGTCTGCGCCTACAATTGGTCAAGATATACCTTCAACGAGTAATTCTCAACCTACTACCGAATCAACTACTCATGTCATGCCTATTGATGATGAAGAAGATGATGATGATCATGACTTGGAATTCGCTCAAATGCATGAACTTCCATTTTTTGGTGTACCTATTCCCGACCCTAATCAAGCCGGGTCATCCACCTCAGAGGAAGCTCCTTCTATAGTCTATTCCAATCCACGGATTCGTGAACATGACAGCAAGTGGACAAAGGATCATCCTATCGAATCAATTATTGGTGACCCTAATCGTCTGGTATCCACATGAAGTCAGTTACAAGAAAATACAATGTTTTGTCATTTTGATGATTTTCTCACTAAAGTTGAACCTAAGACATGGCAAGAAGAATTTACTCAATCATGTTGGATAGAAGCTATGCAAGAAGAACTTAATGAATTTATACGTCTTGAAGTAGGGGAACTTGTCCCATGCCCGGATCAAGTGCAGTTACTCACTTTGAAATGGGTTTACAAGGTGAAACTCGATGAGTTAGGTGGAATATTGAAGAACAAAGCTCGACTAGTAGCTCGTGGATACAAGCAATTATTAGAAATTGACTTTATGGAATCCTTTGCACTTGTTGCCCGTTTGGAAGCTATTAGACTATTCCTTGCTTATGCAGCCCACATGAATATGATCGTCTGTCAGATGGATGTGAAGACGGCATTTTTGAATGGTGAAATCAAGGAAGAGGTTTATGTTCAACAGTCGGATGGTTTTGTGAATCCTAAATATCCTAATCATGTGTACAAGCTTAAGAAGGCTCTCTATGGGTTGAAGCAAGCTCCACGCGCATGGTATGATCTATTGTCACAATTCCTCATCACGCAAGGCTTCGCTAAAGGCAAGGTGGATCCCACGCTGTTCATTCAGAAACGAGGTAAAGATATGATTATGGTACAAATATATGTTGATGATATTATATTTGCTGCCTCGACCCAAACCTTATCCAAACGAGTTTGGGAAACTCATGTCTTCCAAGTTTAAGATGTCAATGATGGGCAAGGTATCATTCTTCTTAGGTCTTCAGATATATCAGAGTCCCAGAGGCATCTTTATCAATCAATCCAAGTATGCCCTTGAATCGCTAAAGAAGTATAAGATGGAATCTTGCGACCCCGTGGATACTCCAATGGTGGAACGAACTAAACTTGATGTAGATCCACATGGAGTTGCCGTCGATCCGACACTTTATCGTGGAATGATCGGTACCCTTTTGTATATCACAGCTAGTCGACCTGCTCTTCAGTTTGTTATATGCATGTGTGCTCGGTATCAAACTAGGCCTACTGAGTTACACTTAGATACTGTTAAACGTATCTTTCGGTATCTTAAAGGAACCATTAATCGGGGAATTTGGTATTCGAAAGACTCTTCGATTGCACTTATGGCATATGCAGATGCGGATCACGCGGGTTGTCAAGATACTAGGCGTAGCACGAGTGGAACTTTGCAACTACTAGGAGATCGACTAATCAGTTGGGCATCAAAAAGGCAGAAAAGCGCTGCAATTTCAAGTACGGAAGCAGAATACATAGCTATGTCTGGTTGCTGTGCTCAAATTCTTTGGATGAGATCGCAATTAACCGACTATGGTCTAGGTTTTAACAAAATTCCGATGTACTGTGACAACAAGAGTGCAATTTCCTTATGTTGTAACAACGTTCAATTCTCCCGGTCGAAGCACATTAACATTCGCTACCACTTCATCAAGGAGCAAGTGGAAAATGGAGTGACAGAGCTTTACTTTGTCCGATCTGAGTATCAATTGGCGGATATTTTAACGAAGGCTTTAGATCGCGCTCGAATTGAATTTTTGGTCGACAAGCTAGGAATGAGAACCTTCTCGCCTGAGACTCTTAAGGAACTGGCAGATGAAGCGAAAGAATAGTGATGGTAAACTATTCTATGTATCCTCGGTGATCATCTGTATATATTGTTTATATTTTTATCCACAAAAGCAAAATACAAAAATATAAAACCATATAAAAACCATAAAAATTGAAAAATCTAGAAAAATCCAAAAATATTTTTACTTTATTTTTCAAAGGCATGTCTTTTGGTACGATAATATTTACGGCCTTAGAAATATTGATTAATATTAACAGGCACCATAAATAGAGTTCGTACAAAAGTTGTAAATATTTCATAAAACATGCCTATATGGCTTGTAGTTATTTCAGACTGCAACCCGTTTTTCACATTAAAGGCAAGTATTTCTTATGAAAGCTTTGGCTCTCAACGGGAATTAATTTTCTCGGGCAAGGTTTACTTTAAAACCTTGTAAGGGATCAAGTTTACTTTATAACTTGGTCTAACACAAATCTATGTACGCATCAGTGCATTTATTTGTTACAACAAGAGAAATCTTGTTTTTATGAAGCTATCATCTCTACAACCATAGCTATCTACAATTGGTATCTACATACTAGACGATGCAACTACTCAAACAGTGACTACAGCTCTTTCAATAGAACACGGGTCAACAATTGAGGGGGAGCAATTATCCAGCATTCAGAGTCTTTGATGACGACAGTGCCAAGTTCACTAATTGGTGTCAAGACAACAATACCAATCGTACATCTGGTGTCAAGAGATGACTTCAGACATGACGAGGCGACCAACATTTGCCGACAAGAACCATTTGATCTTATCATATGATGTTCTCATCAATCATGTCCAACCTTGTTAATTTATTCTAATATGGTGAATATGTGATTATGTTACAAATCGGTATCATATCTCACAAATTAGTCTCATGAAGATTAAAAGGACTTGCATCTTTCTTCCCAAAAACATTTAAAACTTCATTAAATCGATTGATATCAAAAATATCGGTTGGGTTAATATTTTTAATATGGGGGAGAAAATGTGATTTAATATGGGAAATTATCACAAATGGTTAAGGAAGCACGGTTTTAATCCTGTGTAATCCTCTCATCCATTACTCGAAAAACCGCTCACAATTAATATAAGTCCGACTTAAGAATAATAAGTCATTCGCCTTATGTGTAAAATCCCTATGTCATGCATTAATAAGTAGCTACACACTCGCTAAGGAAAAAAAATAAAACTCACGCAATAATTTACATCCTCCTCCTTTTTGAGACTTTCGATCTTCAATCCCGTAGCCCTTCAAGGTAATATTGGATTGGAGAAACTATCAAATCCCCGCAACCCTTGTGAGAGTAATATTGGAATTCAATAGTCACTATAGTTAACACTTCACTGCCCCTCTTGGGAGTCTTGTATAATTATTATTTTTTTTCTTTTTTTTTCTTTTTTTTTCTAGCCACTCATTTTTTTATAAGCCGCTCTTATTTTTCTTTATTCCTCACAAAGAAAGTTGAAAAGAATAAAAGGAAAAACACCCGCTAAGTATTAAGCATGACATAAGTCTAGTACACATAAAACGTTCTAACTTAGAATCTTAAGACGTACTTATACCAACCATGAATGATTAGTCAAAAATTCATAAGAGACTACAAACCGATTAAAACCGTTCTTGATTATTTATTGTTAAGTTGGATTCATATGAACACGGGTAAAAGATCCGGAGGTCGGGGAGGATAGAAGTGGTGTTTAGCCATTTTAGAGAGAGAAACAAGTAACTAGAAAAGTGTGTTTATTCAAGTGAGAGAAAAACAAGTAAGAAATGATAAGCCTCACCCCTCCATGGAAGTACGGAGGGGTTTATATAGCCCGGGACTTGGACTATTACATATGACAATATTAGTCCCTGCAAGTCCCGGCTATGAAACTAATGTAATTCCGTTAGTCGCACACATTTTAAGGCTAACAATCTTCCCCCAATGTGGAGACATACTGAATTACTTACAATGTTCCTAAAAAATGCAAATACAACAAAAATATGACAGTATTAAGTTTGCTTCCAATGCTGAGGATGACATCGTTGTCTTCAAGTCTTCTAGAAAAACTTATACCCCAGTTTGAATCCTCTTTGTCTTTGCTTGTTGAGGAACCATTGTATCATGTATGAACTGGATTAACTTCCCTCCAATTCATACCACATGTCTTGAAAAGCTTTCTTCATAGACTTCTTTTTGACGAAGCTTCTGAATCAGCTTCCCCCAAACTAAAATCCCTGTCTTGAGCAGAATCTGTAGCTTGATCAATCTTCTATCTTTGACATTTTAAAGTGCACAGCGGAATTTTGTAGAAGAAGAAGCAAACCACACCAAGTAACTACTACCTTGACATTTTTGGTCTTAATGAATATGTGTTTGGGGAAACATGTAAGAGATCAGCAACAAATCTTCTCACGCTTGTAGAATACTTCCTCCTGGAAGTTGAACTAAGTACTCCAGAGTGGGAACTAAGTCTCCAAAGTACACGTTCTTCCCCCATGATGGTGACGAACTCTCGGAAGCATCATCTGACGTGTAAGTCAAAATCGTGAGATGTTCTTGTCGAAAGTATGATGGCGACGAACACTCAGAAGCATCATCTGACGTGTACGCTCAGAATCGCGAGATGTTCTTATCAGGAGTAAGATGGTTAAGAACATTCGGAAGCATCATCTGACGTGTACGCTCAGAATCGTGAGATGTTCTTGTCGAGAGTATGGTGGTTAAGAAGACTCGGGAGCATCATCTGGCAAGTACAATCAGAATCGTGAGATGTTCATGTCAAGAGTATGGTGGTTACGAACACTCGGAAGCATCATCTGACAAGTACAATCAGAATCGTGAGATGTTCGTATCTGAAGTAGAAATCTTTGTTGACATTTTGTAGCTCAAGTTGCTCGTGAGAATTGTTTGCTGATCACATCTCTACTATTGTACTCTCTGGCTAAACTTATCGACCTCGTATTCTTTCGGCTATCTGTAGTGACCACTGGTGAAGTAAACCTAATATTCCAAACTTGAAACTGAAGTACAATCTCCCAAATTTGTTACTTGCGCTTAGAACTTGTGTTGATTGACGAACAGTGCCGAGAAAAGTCTCTTAGTACCTTATACATAAAAGAAGAGAGAAGTATAAGATGTAAAACACCTCTTGAAATACCCACAACTACAGGTGAGTGTGACACTGAGCACTGCAACGTAACTCCTTAAGTGATAGTTGTCCATGTCGTCGACCATCCACCCCTTGACAGTGGAAACTAGATAAATCAAGTCTCAATCATAAATGCTGAAGCGAATCATCAATTGATAGAGGGGGTGAAAAGGCTCGATGATGAATTGAGTAGACGCTTTCGTGATATTCCACTTCACCTTCAAATAATAAATACCAAATCCACTTCGTAATCACTTGACATTAGTTTTCCCCGAATACTAGCCGTTTTTGACAATTTCAGTGAATCTTCAAGGATCGTTTTGGTGTTTGTTTGTTTTTGTCTTCGTGTTTGTTGTGTGTGTTGAGTATGACTGAGTGTCGTTAACTAGGGAACTAACGATGACTTGAGAATGAGAAGTCGTCAACGTGGTCTAGCTAATTTCTACTTTGAAGCCCAAAATCAATCATATACCCAACTGATGTGCGGATCGACCTCACCTGTAATCATCATATCCCTATAATCAGCCAAAATTATCATACTCCGACTCACAAGGCTTTGATTATACATTCGGCCCATAACAAATTTGGAGTGGAGATAATGACAACTGAAATGTAATAAGCCATTCCAATATACGGTTCAAATTATGGTCCAATTAGATACCCGCCCAAGTCAATCCAGCCCTTAGAGTTAGGAGTATAAGACTTCACTTTACCCTAATCAGTCTCACATATTCACCTAATTTCATTGATCGCCCCCATCTAATCTCACTTTCTATCTTAGAGAACTCCGTCCCTCTTCAACAACTCAACTGCTCCCATCCATCATAAACTCACAACCTAATCCACTCAATCTCAGCCTCCATTTCTCCTATACCATCTCCCAAAACTGCATCTCATCTATCTCATCAAATCCCACCACTCAAACAAAATTAAAACGTATCATTCAATCTTATCATCACAGATTCATAATAACCCAATCACCAAACCAAACATCGAATAAAATCATCTATTCTATATCAAACGAACCATGTATGATTGATTCCACCATACCCCTTTATACATTAGCTCAGAAATGAATCGAACCATATGAAAAATGAGGAATCAAGACGAAATCGTCTTCTAGATCTCTATCTTGAGGTCTCGGGTAGGTTAATTGGGTATGCATGTCGGTTTTCAGAAGGTTTTCATATCGTGGTGAGATTCTTTAACACGAAAACAAGATAGATTATAACACACTTGTTATAGATCTTTCTTATTCAGTTTTCGAATATTAAATGAGTGTTTTAACCACTCACATATCTGTGATGATGTGTTCTTTCGTGTGAAAGACCCTTGAGGTCACTCATCGTGTGGGACAACACGAAAGAAATGAAACTAAGATCATTGTTTTGTTTAGAGTCGAGTCTAGATAGGTTTTTAGGAGACGATGGGTTAGGTTAGAGTTTGGGGTTTGATTGTTGATGTTGTTGAGTCGGTTTGAAACAATTTTAAGGTCACGGTTTATTTCTAGTTTTATCATGATCAAAGTCTTTTCTTTTAAAAAACTAGTCATCGCAATGTTTGATATTGTCCATCGCAATAAGAATACCATGCCATCGCAATGAGTCAAAAACCAACAGTCCCAATGTTATGAAAAAAAACCCATCGTAATGTTTCACTTCCATCGGAATGTTTCAAAAATAGTCCATCGGAATGTAGCCATAACTTTCCATCGCAATGTGTCAAACCACCCATCGCAATGAGTCCCATCGGAATGAGTCCCATCGTAATGAGTCAGTCGAACCCATCGCAATGTATATGTGTCTCCCCATCGGAATAAGCATCGTAATGTGACCATCGGAAAGCGGTTTTGACTGCCGAAAATAATGAATCTGGTCTTTTTTTCTGTTCTTTTACCAAGAAAATCGGATCTATGGCTGTTATAGTCCTTTCACCCAAAAAATCTTGATCTGGTTATCGGATCTGGGTTTTTGTTAAACATATCCTCATCCATCTTGATGAAAGAAAATAAACAAGTTTCTAGAACAGATATTACGGGACAAAAAGGACTGACATGGACAAGTTGATAACGAGACAAAAAAAACTGAATAAAAAACTGATATGAAGACACTGTTAAGAAAACAGATTTAAGGAAATGATTGATAAAAAAAGGTTAAGTAAAATTTATGAAATAAATTTATATAGAACGAACCATATAAAACCAAGATCACCCGAAACATAGATATGACACAAACACGCACCAAAACGCGAATACAAAAACACGAAACACCTCCGGTTAGCTCTTATAGCAATTGTTAAGTTGGATTCAGATGAACACGGGAAAAAGATCCGGAGGTCGGGGAGGATAGAAGTGGTGTTTAGCCATTTTAGAGAGAGAAACAAGTAACTAGAAAAGTGTGTTTATTCTAGTGAGAGAAAGACAAGTAAGAAATGATAAGCCTCACCCCTCCATGGAAGTATGGAGTGGTTTATATAGCCCGTGACTTGGACTATTACATATGACAATATTAGTTCCTACAAGTCCCGGCTATGAAACTAATGTAATTCCGTTAGTCGCACACATTTTAAGGCTAACATTTATTAACATATATACATGCGAAGAAAATAGAGGCAGAGAAAGAGAAGGGTTTAGCCACAAGTAATTATCATGAAGTTTATCTAGCTCTTTTATACTTGCTTCAACTCTATCATCTCCCATTCTCCACAAATTTAAAATCTCAAATAATGAGAGTCGTGGATGCTTAGCCTAATAGACCAATGAAGGACTACATGGTTAAGGATACTAGCTAGAGAGTGCTTGGACAAGCAAACTCGGGTTGAGTCAAAGTATTCATGGCGGGCCTAATATATCAAAGAAGTCTAAATTTGTTAAACCATATCCTTGATTATATTTTTTTCCTTTTTTATATTTTTGATGAGAAATAAAAGAAGAAATATATACAATGAAAATGTGTTATGCAAATGAAAAATGATTAATATAAAAATTATGAATGCATATTTTTGGTGGCCAAAGTAGATCAAAAATTTGAAAAATGTTTGAAAAAATAATTTTCCAAGTTATCATGAAGGTCAATGACAAAGTCTAGGTAAGTTCACTTCGATAGAAAACCCCCCTACAATTAAGCTAAACATTGTCCTCAATGTTTAAGAGCATGGGAGTATAAACTCCCCTACACTCATGACAATAAATAGACTTTGCTTAACCAAAGCTAAGGAAAGATCAACTATAGTGAACTAATTTTTTAAGCACAATGTGTCTATGAAAAATCACAATAGTAACGAAGTGAACCGGATACAAGGGCCTCCTCCATAAGCTCCAATGAACATGATGAGAGAGCAAGCCTACAAACAACATGAAGACAAAAGGAAGGTCTCCCCTACACTTCTCATCAACTCTATATCCATATTGCTATCCTACCACACTCTAAGTCTAAAAACTCTAAACCTAGTTTTTCAAGCTCGATTTAAGGAGTCTCTAGCTTGACTCTTCCCAAAATGAATTAATTCATAGGGAATATAGGGATCTCTTGGACCATTTCCATAGAAATGTCCTCCCCAAAATAGTGCTTAACACGGTGACCATTCACTTTGAAATTTGGACCATCGGGTTGTGACAACTCAGTAGTTCCATATGGAAATACTTGAGCAATAGTTAATGGATCGGACCATCTCGACTTAAGCTTACCCGCAAAGAGTTTCAACCTTGAGTTATAGAAGAGAACCGGCTCTCCAACTTTGAACTCACGGTTCTTGATCTTAGCATCATGCAATTGCTTAGTCTTTTCCTTGTAAAGCAACGAGTTCTCATAAGCATTGGCTCTCAATTCATCCATTTCATTGAGTTGGTCCTTTCTCTGTGAACCGGCTTGGTTCAAATCAAAGTTAGCCCACTTGAGAGCCCGAGAAGCCTTATGCTCTAACTCGAATGGGAGGTGGCATGCTTTTCCATAGACAAGCCTATATGGAGTACAACCAATTGGTGTCTTAAAATCCATCCTAAAAGCCCACAAAGCATCATCAAGCTTATCCGACCAAGAAGCTCGATGCTCTCCCACCGTTCTTTCCAAAATTATCTTTAAACCACGATTTGTGACCTCGGTTTGACCATTGGTTTGAGGGTGATACGCGGTAGAAAGTCTATAGTTAACACCATACTTCTTCATGACTCTCGTAAATTGATCATTACAAAAATGAGTCCTATGATCACTTATGATGGCCCGAGGTACACCAAATATAGCAAATAATTGCATCAAAAATTTCACTACAACTCGAGCATCATTAGTAGGCAAGGCTTTGGCCTCAACCCACTTTGACACATAGTCCACGGCTACGAGTATGTACTTATTTCCCTTAGATGATGGAAAAGGTCCCATAAAATCTATTCCCCACACATCAAAAATCTCACATTCTTGTATGAAGTTTTGTGGCATCTCATCTCGTTGAGTAATTATTCCTTGTCTTTGACATACATCACAAAATTTCACCATCTCTTGGGCATCTTTGTATATGGAAGGCCAATAGTAACCCGAATCAAAGACTTTATTGGATGTGTAGTTGGGACCAAAATGTCCACCCGTAGGTCCCTTATAACAAGCTTCTAAGATCTTAAAATCCTCAGGCCCATCTGCACACCGTCTAATGATTTGGTCCGCACATTGCCTAAAGAGGTAAGGATCATCCCAAAAGTAGTATTTTACTTCCTTAAGAAATTTCTTCTTTTGTTGGGAAGTGAGACCCTCTATTAGCATATCCCCCACAAGGTAGTTTGCAATATCCGTAAACCAAGGGGTGGCATCCTCTTGAGAAGAGATAGACATGAGCTCCTCTAATGGAAATGATTCATTAATTTCCTTATGAGGCAATTCACCTTGAAAAGGATGCTCAAGTCTACTCAAGTGATCCGCCGCTAAATTCTCGACTCCTTTCTTATCACGAATCTCAATGGAAAACTCTTGTAGCAATAAAACCCATCTCAAAAGTCTAGGCTTAGCATCTTGCTTTGTCATGAGGTACTTGAGAGCGGAATGATCCGTATACACTATGGTTTTTGAAAGCACAAGATAGGGTCTAAATTTCTCAAAGGCATAGACTATAGCAAGCAACTCTTTTTCCGTAGTGGTATAATGAAGTTGAGCACCCATCATGGTTTTAATAGCATAGTGTATAGTTTGAAAATGCTTATTCACTCTTTGTCCTAACACGGCCCCCAAGGCATAATCACTAGCGTCACACATAAGCTCAAAAGGCAAATCCTAATTTGGAGAAACCAAAACGGGAGCCTTAGTCAACTTTTCCTTAAGTATCTCAAAAGAGTCTAAAAACTCTTGGGTTAAAATGAAAGGAGCCTCTTTTTCCAAGAGGTGGGTCATCGGTCTTGCAATTTTAGATAAATCTAATGAAACGTCTATAGAATCCCGCATGACCCAAAAAACTTCTAACTCCTTTTACGATAGTAGGTGGGGGAAGCTTAGCAATAACATCTATTTTAGCACGATCCACTTCTAAACCTTTGTTGGATATCTTATGTCCCAAGACTATCCCCTCTTTGACCATGAAATGGCACTTCTCCCAATTAAGAACAAGACGTGTTTCTTCACACCTCTTAATCATACGTTCTAAATGGGAGAGACAAGAAGTGAATGAATCTCCAAAGACCGAGAAATCATCCATGAAAACTTCCATAGTGTGCTCAATTATGTCATGAAAGATGGCTATCATACACCTTTGGAATGTCCCCGGTGCATTGCACAAGCCAAAAGGCATTCTCTTTTAAGCAAATGTACCATAGGGACAAGTGAATGTGGTCTTTTCTTGATCCTTAGGGTCAATGGGTATTTGAAAATAACCCGAGAATCCATCTAGAAAGCAATAGTACTCATTTCCCGTTAGCGTTCAAGCATTTGGTCCATAAAAGGCAATGGGAAATGATCTTTCCTAGTAGCATCATTGAGCTTCCTATAATCAATACAAACTCTCCAACCCGTAACAAGTCTAGTAGGAATAAGCCCATTATTCTCATTGGGCACTACGGTGATTCCACCCTTCTTAGGAACACAATGTACCGGGCTAACCCATGGAGAGTCAGAAATGGAGTAAATCATGCCCGCATCAAGGAGTTTGATGACTTCCTTCTTAATGACCTCATGGATTTTAGGGTTAACCCTTCTTTGGCTTTGAATAGCAGGTTTGTAATCATCCTCCATAAGGATTTTGTGTGTATAAAAATTTGGATCAATTCCCCTTATGTCGGATATTTTCCATGTTATGGCTTGCTTATGTTTCTTAAGGACCTCTATGAGTTTTTCCTTCTCATCATCTTTCAAGTCTTTAGAAATGATCACGGGTAATTGGTCTTTTCCCTCTAAGAAATCATATTCAAGGTGTGATGGAAGATCCTTAAGTTCAAGGGTTGGTGGACTCTCTATGGAAGGTTTTATAATGGATGGATCATCATTGGTAACTTCTTGTGGGATAGGTGAAGGAATGGGATCCTCATTGAGTAACTTTTGGATAGTGAGAATGTCTTCTTCCCAATTAATGGGAGAATCATCATTACCAAGGAAGTTGGACTCAAATTCCTCCAAGAGGAAATCACTCTCTCCAAAAGGTGTTAAGGAGGGAGCAATTGAGGCAAATGTCTCTACATGAGGCATGTCTTCACTATCATTCTTACAAGCTTCATGGAAATGCTTATCACACACCTCATCAAGTACATCCACTATGTTAATTGTTTCACAAGCTTGAGACTTCTTAGTCACTTTTCCTAGCTTAACCACCACTTCTCATCCTCAACTCTCGTAATTAGTTCTCCCTCCGCCACGTCTATAAGAGTACGACCCGTCCTCAAAAATGGTCTACCAACAATTAGAGGAACTCTCGGGTCCATATCATAATCAACTACTACAAAGTCCGCCGGAAAGGTAAACTTATCCACACCTACAAATATATCCTCCGCAATACCTACCGGATAAGCTATGGTACGACTGGCTAACTCAAGGGTCATCCTAGTAGGAGTGAGCTCGGGAAGATAGAGTTTTTGCCAAACCGATAAAGGCATGAGATTTATGCTTGCCCCTAGATCCGCTAATGCCATGAAATTTTCCACCCCGGGAAAACTACAAGGGATCAAAAATCGCCCCGAATCTCCAAGTTTTGTAGGTAAGGTTTTGAGCAACACGGCGGAGCAATTCTCATTAAGGGATGTGTTAGGTAAATCCACCCATTTTTCTTTGTTAGAAAGGAGATCTTTGAACATTTTAGCAAACTTTGGCATATATGCAACAGCTTCCGCAAAGGAGATGTTTATGTTAAGTTGCTTGAACATCCTCAAAAAGTTTGAGACTTGTATATCATCCTTGTTTTTCAATTTCTCCTTTATCAATCTTGATGGGTAAGGAAGGATTGATTTTGGTGTAGGTTGAGTAGTTGTTGTGGTGGAAGGTTTCTCTTTGTTGGTTTCTTCATTGGAAGGTGTGGAAGGTAAGGGAGAAGTGGGTGTAGGTTGAGAAGGTGTAGGTGTTGAAGTGGTAGAGCTTGAAGGTGGTGAAAAAGATGTAGAAGGCTTATCACAAGATGGAACCATAGTAGGCTTAACCATAGAAGGTGTAGGAGGTGAAGGATCATTAGTTGTCTTGCCAATTCTTATTGTGCATCAAAATCCTTTTGGTAGACTCCTCAGTCATAATTCTCATTTGCTATTGTATTCTCTTTTCACTTTCACGAATTCTTCTTTCAACAAACTCAGTAATATCATGTTGCACATATCCTTGATTTTGACCTTGATGGTATCCTTGATTTGGAAAGGGTGGAGGTGGTTGGTTAAATCCTTGATTGGGTGTATGAAAGTTATTTCATTGATTGTGGAAGTTGTTGGGTGCTTTATAGTTGTCCCCTTGGTAGTTTGGCCTAGGCCCTTGATTTCTTTGTAAAAATTGAGGAGGATTGGGTTGAGTATGGGTGGGTGGATGGGGTGGAAAGCCTGGTGGAGCAAGGTAGTTATTTGACTTGTAAGAGATATTGTTTTGATGGATGTTAGGTTTGAAGTGCTCTCTATGTTCTTCTTGATAAGTACAACACTCAACTTGATAACCTTGAACCTTATCACATTGTAAGTAAGAATGAGGACCTCCACAAGTCTCACATGAAATAGCAATGGCATTCACATCATTGGTGGGATTTTTGTTCAAAGAGAGTTCACAAATTTTCAAGATAGTATCAAGCTTTTGAGAGATACTCCCATCCATTTGTGGAGTAACACTCTCTTGCACCACATGGACTCTCTCATCAAATTATGTGTTAGTTTGCACCATGGATTTAGTCTCAATAATGTCCCATGCCTCTTGAATGGATTTGAAAAGAATATTCCCACCCGCGGAGGAGTTGAGGGAATCTTGATGATGTGGTCTTAATCCATTGTCGAAAGTATTGATTTGGTGAACTTCATTGAATCCATGATTGGGGCATTTTCTCAATAACTCCTTGAACTCTTCCCAAGCATCACTAAAAGTTTGGCTAAGTTTTTGTTGAAATCCAATAATTAGGTTTCTCAAAGTCGTGGTCTTAGATGGGGGAAAGAACTTGTTCAAAAACTTCTTAGTGAAATCATCCCAAGTAGTAATGCTCTTAGGTGGTTGTGTATCTAGCCAATACTTAGATTGCCCTCTAAGGAAAATTGGATCAAGATCAACTTAATGGCATCATGGGGAACTCCATTGTACTTAATGGTGTTGCAAAGAGATATAAACTTATTAATATGATCGTGTGGATTATCACTAGGTCTCCCAAAAAATGGTGTGTTTGAAACCAAGCTAATCATAGATGTCTTAAGCTCAAAGTAATTTGCGGGTATCTCGGGTATAACAATTGCATCGGCATATCCTTGCACATTGGATTGTAGGTGCTCCATCAAAGGTCGATTGTCAACGGCGGCCATGGCTTCTTGTGTAATGATCAAAGCACGATTCTCGGGATCGGCTTGATGGATGGTGTTGTTTTTACTCTTTCTCTTTTTCTTCCTTTTCGGAGGAAGGGGTTGTACACCAAATGGTATTTATGCACACCCGCGGGTGAGCATGCAACTCAAATCAAGGAGTGAGAGAGAAGCTCTCGTTCGACTTTGGAAAAGAAGGGATTATCCTTTCTGAGGTTCAATAAGTAATAACCACAAGAAAGTATAGTATACGTAAGTAATACTTGGGTGCAAGACCCCCAATCAAGCTTTCCTTCTTAGAATACGCACTAGTGAACGGGGGTTAGGTGGCGCGAATCACTTAAGTACCTATTAACCCTTAGACGGCATTTTATGGCACGTCGCCTTTCTATTCACTTTGTAGTTTGTATTCTTCGAATTCTTGCCTATTGGAAGTATTTATCTATTCTTGCTTAATTAAATTTGATCGATACACGTGTCAAGGACCGGAACACTCCCGAACACGGTGTATTGCAAAAGCAATACTTATGAAAGTATGTGTATTGAGTGTTCGTATATGTATACGTATCTACATATAATAATATATCAAAAATATTTTTGTATTTATTGTTTTTTTAAAGAAAATACTATATGTACGTAAAAACCGATGAAATCCAACAATATATATTTTTGGGTGCAATCTCTTTGGAAAAAGATTGCTTTTCGAATTTTTTATTTTTTGGTCAATTCTTTAGGAAAAGAATTGATTTTGTTATTTCTTAGTTTTTATATTTTTATATTTTTGATTTTTTTATATTTTTTATTTATGATACGTAAAAATAACGTTCACGAGGTGAGCGGATCCCAAAATCCAATCGAAACCGTCAATCAATAGTCTCTCGTAATGTCATGAACCGGCAGCGGCGCCATTTGAAATTGAGTATTTATGAGTTCGTTTATTCTCGATTCTTGACAAACTGAAAGGCCTAAAAATATCGAGCTTTTAATTGTTCTTGGTTGTTAAGGATATTTGGAATTCTATGTCTAATTCAATCAACACGTAAAAAGAGGAAAATAGTAGGCTACGTATCCGTAAAACACAGTGCAAATACCAATTACGATTCACCAAGTACAAATTTAAAATGCATTAAAAGTAAATTGCTTGAAATGAAAGCTAAATGAAAGTATAAGGACTAAAATGTAAATTTCGGAAACTACAAGGACCAAATATGTAAAATATACCAACTAGTAACAAACTTAACAACTTTTCAAAACTGCCTAACTGAAAATGTCAAAAACTGAAACTTAAAGGACTGATTATTAGCAAACCCTAAGAACTTGGAAGTTTAACTCTAACTACAAACTTTATCAAACAATAAGGACCAAACTGCAATTAAAAGAGAATTTTAATGAAAAACGGGTTAAGCTAATACAATAAGTTGGTTTAAGCTTATTCTTGAACCAAATTTGTTCTATTTTGTTTCAAAATGCTTAAAATGGAAAATGAGCTAGGCTTGTAATAGGAATCAGCTTAAAAGCTTGTAAAACTCAAACTAGCTTATTCGAATAAGCCAAGAATAAGCTAACTAGAAATCCAGACTTCCACAACTTGATTTTATTGCACAATCTGATTATTCAACTAACAAGAGGATTGGAATGTCTTTCAGAATGAAAAATGGTTCATTGGATGAGCCAGAATATGGAATTAAGCAAAAGTGAGCTTATTTGACCAACGTTGACCGAAATTTCCAAAAAGCTGATTTTTACAAAATCCACTCAGGACATGTTGGCAATAAGATTTGTGAAAGAAAAATGACAAGTTTGTGAAATAGAAATTGAGATATAGGAAAACAGTAAAGCTTTTATTACAGAAAGTTGCAAATGCTCATGTGCTTATCAAAAAGCTGATTTCTCTCTTAAAAGTAGATATTGTATTGTTTCCTTATAGACACTTAAACTTCATATATTGTACTACAATTGAGAAAAGGTTTGAGCTAATTTCATCCAGTAATGGAAGTATGGCAAGTAATCAAAGTGCACAAGTTATTATACAAAATTGGTTAAAATCCTTGACCCATACTTTTTAACAACCAATTGCCTTTTTAAAGATTATTTTCAGCACAAACTGAACCAAAAGTGTTTACACTAGTTTACTTGATGTAAATGAACAATCAACAAAAGATTTAACAGACTTAAATCGCGAAAACTATTCAAAACCAAACACTGCTTTAGTAATCTAAACAAGACTTTTTCAAAGGAAATTTTAACACAAGTGTAAGACAGGTTATGACTCTTATCAGACTATGTTTAGTATGTGAAATGAGATATATTTGAACTGAAAACAAGCAAGTAACCACACTTACCCACAAAATGAACCTTATGACTAAAAACTGATGAAATACTTATCAGGAATCAAGTAAGCTAGGATTAAAGTTGTAAGTTCACACAACAATCCTTAAACTAACACAATTAAGCTAAAATCAAGCTAAGCACTCTATCAGTTCAACACATAAGATATAAACTATGAATGTAGCATGCAGAACACTTGAGAGGAACCAAAATTTGGATTTCTAGAACCTTTTAGCAATGAAGCCTCCTCTGATGGAGTAGAGGGGCGTTGAGCTCTCTAGCAAACAATAAACCACCACTAATCAACTTGAATTAACCATCATCATCATCAAATTCAGCTATAATCTACCCCTGCTACAAGCTTCTGAAAATGGACTCCAAGTGAACTCCAAATGAAACTGAATAGCTACTAGTACTCCAAAACATCAACAAAGCATCTTTGATCAATTAAGATCAATATCATCACACAGTATCAACAGGAATTGAGAATTAAGTAGAGTAGAATAGATGTAAAGTAAACTGAATTTTTGAGTTTTATTTATGGGAGGGAAAGTTTGTTACAAAGGCTAACTGTCTAACTAACGAACTCTTAAGTATGTGTCAAACACTTAAGAGTTGTTGTAACTGAAAGTAAGGAACTAAATTGAGAGAAAGAAAATGAAGTGTGTGTTTTCACACTTTAAGGTACACGTTACATATGAGCTAATTTATCCTATTTATAGAGCAGGAATGATGAAGTAGTTGGGGTTGGTGACGTGTCTTGACCAATGGGAGAGTGCCAGGTGTCTTCATACTCTTTATTGCAAATTCTGACTCAAGAACACAAAGAGGGGTTTTTTATTCATTCAATTTCAGTCTAATTGGTTATGAGGACTGGATTGCTTATTAGATTGCGAGCCTTTTTCATATAGAACACTTGATCTGAAATGCATCGTAACCAAATCCATGATCTGGGCGCGTTTTTGTTGTAAATGACACGTGGCCTCCTTTTATTGGGTTTCATTTGATCACACAAATCATTATCCAAATTGGATATAATGAGTATTGCCTGGCGTTTTATTATTGTCTGAGAGGAGAGATAATGGCTGCACTGTACAGATTTGGCATTAAATGAAAGAGTGAGTTAGTGGTCAACTGGCGTATGAGCTGGTGATTCGAGTCTCCTTTTTCCTCTCTTTTGATCGGTTGAATATCCATTCACACGGATTAAGACAAAAGTTAATATAGTTTTGTCAATTTCAGTCCCTCTTCTTTAGCAGAAACTTCATTTAGGCTCTTTTCTTCATTTCTTTGGCAAATTAAGTCCTTTGACTTGCATTCTTGAATATTTGAGTCCTTTGACTTGAAGGTTGACCAGGTTTGACTTTAATCTTGACTTTTTCCAAAATTTGCTCTTAAGTCCCTCAACTTTTGAACATTGTCAAGATAGGTCCTTTATCTTCAAATCGCTTGTCATCTTTGATCCTTCTCTTTTCTTTTCTTAATAAATGAGCTTGATTTCACTTGTTTGCTTGAAATTTGTATCCTTGTTACCTATTTAAGCACAAACATAAAACATACCACATAATACTGCTTTATAGCACAAAAGTTAGGTATTTTCTATGTGTTTTAGGGTGATTTGTTGACTTATTGATATGAGATTTTGCTCATATCATTATGGCACTAAAATTAGGGCACATTTTCAACAGATTTTCAGATAAGAGAAATCTGTCCAACTTACTCATTTTAGTTGTCGATTTATGACACCAAGTAAAAGCACTCCCACCTAGAGGAACCTCTGCTAACCCCGCGTTATTGATAAACGAATCGAAAACATCAACATCATTAGCATTAAAAATCGTACCAAACCTATCCGATTTATGTCTAACCTCGTTAAAGTCACCAATCATAATCACCTCCCCAATCCATTGGCTAGCCACATGCGTCAAGTAGTCCCATAACATGCGTTTATCTCTATAGTCATGTGGAGCATAGACCACCACGATTAAAATATCAATACCAGATTTCAATCGCACACCTCTAATAATGACAAAAAAATCCGACACCGTTATGTTATTTCTACGAAAAGAATTTGGATCCCAAATACATAATATCCCTCCCGAGTTACCAATAGAATCACTATGAGCATACTCAAAGTTTAAATTACCCCAACACGATCTGACACTATTTAAATCCATATCCTCCATCTTAGTCTCTTGCAATCCCAAGAGATTTACATTATTCTTAATACACAACGTCTTTACCCAATCTTTTTTGGCCTTTTGGGCGAGGCCTTGAACATTCAATGAAAGGAAATTCATCGATGAACCTCGCACACTCCTTGGGATTCAATAATCTGAGTAATATTATTAACACAACCATCCATATTATACCCCATAGTGCGACCCACCTTCACAACCTCCTCCATTAGGTTTAAAATAGAACCCCCAATACGTAGTATACCTGAATTTTAAATTGTCCGGAACAAATAGATTCTGAAGCATTATTAATCGAGCCTGAGTTAGACATACCATCATCTCCCTCATAATGATTCTGTTTAACAATTCTTCATCCATACATGCTTCATGAACACTCTGATTTAGGTCCCCATTATTAGCAGCCTTATTTGGTTCTATGTCATGCGTGTATCCAGGTGGATGACTGAGACTTCTATTTTCATCACTTATTATCTTCGGGTCTTCAGTATTGATCTTATTTAGCAACATATAAATCTCGAAAGGATCCTCCGATTGCCTCTCCTACTATTCCTCAGTTACATCAAATATCGTTTCCGGTACATCATTCATGTCGCTGTCTCATGCACTCTTATTAATATCATGAATAATATTATCATAACGAAACTATCCCTCTTCAGATTTTTCATCATCTTCCTCTTCATCTAGAAATTCTGGCGTCCAACCAGGGACTTTTTTAACTCGGACCTAATACACTTTTCCACGAAAGACAACTTTGACATTCTCAAAGATATTTACACACACATTACTGTAAATGCATAATCTTTTAGAATACAAATCCATCTCATCCTGATCATCAACATCCAATAGCTCACCCCATTTAGCAACGATTTTTTGAACGTAAGACTCGACCAAATTTTGAAAGGAACACCTTCAACTTCCACACATACTATTCTGTCCTCAGGAGTAAACTCGTTAGATGCTTGACGCAATAGTGAAAACCAGGAACCCGCTCCAACATTTTCACAGAATAAATCTTTAACCTTGTGAAATTGTGTATAATTGAAGTTCGTTTTCTCGATTCTTAACCAATTGAAAGTCCTAACAAAATCGGGTTTATGATCCTTTTTGGTTGGTAGGGTTATTTGGATTTTCTATGTCTAATTGAGCAATCAAGTAAAAACGTGCAAAATATTAACTACGTATCCATAAAACAATTAGCAAATACCAAATTTTATTCAAATAAGAAATAAAATGTAAAACTATTGAATTAGAGTGTTGAAAATGTAAATTCTTGAAACTAATATGCTAGAAATGTAAAAATCAGAAACTTCAAGAACCAATTATGCAATTAGTTACAAACTACTTAACTAAATGTAACAAATTTGCAAAACTAACTAACTTTGACAAGTTTTGAAAATATAAGGACTGGTTAAAAGCAAACCCTAATTACTAGAAAGATTAGCCAGCAATGCAAACAATTATAAACCTTGAGGACCAAAGTGCAATTAAGATGAAAATTTTAACAAAAACGGGATAGATGAATCAATAAGCTCGTATAAGCTTTAAAATGGACCAAATAAGCTCTAACCAATTACAAACTGTTTAAAATCCAATTTTACCTAGGCTTGTAAAAGGAATAAGCCTGAAACCTAGTAAAACTCAAATAAGCCCAAATTGATAAGCCACAAATAAGCTTTCTAATAATCCAGACTGCACAAACTGATTTTCTTATTAAAACTTGTTAAACAACTCAAGGAGAGTCTGGAATGTCTTTTGAAAAGGAAAATGATCAAGAAACGAATTGGGAAAATGAGAATAAGCTAAAACTAACTTATTTGACCAAAGTTTGACCAAATTTTGAAAAACTTCAAAACTTCCAGATTTACTCAAGAGCAACTTCTAAACATGATTATGAAAGAAAATGAGGAAGTTTATGAAGTAGATTTGCTGTTATGAGAAATCAGTTAGGACTTTTATCACAGAAACTTGCTTCTACTTAACAGCTTATAAAATTGCTTCTTTCTCCCTGGAATCTAAGAACTGTACAATTTCCTTTAAAGCACTTAATATTCAGATGTGAAATGACAAATGAGAGCTGGTTTGAAACAATTTCATCAAGGAATGAATAAATGGCAAGCAAATCAAATCAGCAACTTTTTATGCACTTACAAAGCTGAAATTGACCATACTTTTTACGACCAATTGCCTTTTTGACTTAAAACTTGACTTGAAAACTACTTAAACCTGTTTACAAAGACTAAAGGAATGTGAAGGAACAATTTTTTCTCAATCAACAACTCCTAATACTACAATTACTACTCAATCCAAACACTAGTTACTGAATTCTAACAACTTTTTATAAAGGAAATTTTAGCAATTGGTTGTAATGATGTAAAACTGATATCAAACTAAAATCAATAACAAAAATGAAGTGTAATGGAACCAAATATAAGCAGTAAACCTAGCTAGAACTCAAAATGCTCAAGTAAGCTAAGTATGACTGATATAAGGAAATCAGGAACAAGTAAAAGCTAGTAAACAATTATCAAGTAAACTATAAGCTATCCAAACATCAAAATCAGTTCAAAATCAAACTAAACACATTTGATCATGTCAGCAAAGAAGATTAAGCTAGAATTGAACATGCAATACTTGTTTAGTGGAACCAAAATAAGAAACCATTAAAACCTTTTAGCTAGGGCCTCCTCTATTGGAGTAGGTAGGTGCTGAGCCTCCTAGATAGTGTTAACCACCACCTTAACACTATCAACTACTAAATCAACCAGCTACAATCAACATCATCACCATTATTCATACAATCTGCTTCAAAGTCAACAATGGCAGCTACTGATGAACAGAACAAGTATCAAACAGCTACAATCTTCTACAACAACTTCTTATGATCAATGATGATCACAAAAAGCTTATAACAGCACTAGGATAACAATGATGTAGTGAATGAACAGTAGATTGAAGGAGATGAAAGGAGATTTTATTTATTGAAGGTAAAAGTTGGTTACAAAAGCTAGTAAGGTAGTTACAACTAAAATAACTAACTCAAGAGCTTGTCAGACTCTTGAATTTGTTATGCTAACTGCTAAAAGCTAAGAATGAGGGAGAGAAAAAGTATGTGTGTGAAAATTTCACACTTAAGCTACTACAACAAATGAGGGTGATAATCCCTATTTATAGACAAAATGTGAGAGTGATTTTGGGTTGATGACGTGTTCCAACCACTTAATTGTTGCCACGTGTCTTCAGACTGATAATTGCTTATCCTTGTGTTCTTCATGAATTGGGGGGGTTTTAATCCCTTGAGTTTGAGCTTGATTAGTTGTTACCAATGTGTTCCTCTCTTGAAAACGAGCAGGTTTCATGTAGAAACCATCTTTTGAAATCCAGTGTAGCTTAAAATCGTTCCTGGGTTATGTTGAGGAAGAAGATGCAACGTGGCAGGTTTTGATTGGGAGAGAGATAAACACACGGATCGTTATCCAATTTTGGATATATTGGTTATTGGTTGGCAAGCTGCTATTGGTTGAAATTGAGTAAGTGGAATTCCACTGTTGCTTTGCGGCTATTAAATGAAGTGGTGACTGGTCAACATAGCTGGCAATCCAAGACTCATTTTTCTTGCATTTCCATTGGTTCTCAGCCATATCACACGGATTAAGTTCCTTTTATCTTTGAAAAATGGCAACTTCAGCCCTTGTACTTTGGCAAATTCAAAATTCAAGCTTAGAACTTCATTCCTTTGGCATAATTGGTCCTTCAACTTGCATTCTTGATAAGTTTGACCCTTTGACTTATTTGACTGAAGAGTTGACCATGTTTGACTTTTATCTTGACTTTGGCAAATTTACACTTTGAGTCCTTCAACTTTAGAGTGTTGTCAAGATAGGTCCCTTATCTTCAAAGTCTTGTCATCTTTGATCCTTCTTTGTCTTTTTCATCCAAATAAGCTTGATTTCTTCTTGTTTGCTTGAAAATGTATCCTTCTTACCTATTTATACACAAACACAAAACATACCACATAATTCCGCTTTATAGTACAAAAGTTAGGTATTTTCCTTGTGTTTTAGGGTGATTTGTTGATTAATTGATATGAGTTTTTGCTCATATCAAATCCCCTATACTTGAACATTGCCATGACCTCATGCAATGCTATATTTTAAAGCACGAATTTACATTCTCCTCATAGTTAAACCACCTTGGCCAATATGGAATGCTATTACACTATGCTACTCTACATGATGCATGATTTTGATTTTGAACAATGCAATGCAAAAGAGACAATTCTATTTATATCTTTTTGGATTTTTTATTGAAATGGCTTTGATGGAAATAACTCATAAAGAAATCAATGACTTAGATTAGGGCTTTGGTACCATGGACACTTATCACCCTCAAGATTCACTTTCCCCATACCAAGCTTAAAAATGGGATCATTGCATTCACAAGTAAAAAGTGCATCAACTTATTCATGACAATTAAATGTGGAACCGGTTATTATTTGAGCAAATTGCTTTTGGGCAAATTTGTTATTATTTAAAGCGTGAAGTATAAGAAATGCAAAATCCAAAAATAAGGAAGCACGGTTTTAATCCTAAGTAATCCTCTCATCCATTACTTGAAAAACCGCTCACAATTAATATAAGTCTGTTTCAAGAGTAATAAGTCATTCGCCTTATGTGTAAAATCCATATGTCATGCATCAATAAGTAGCTACTCACTCGCTAGGAAAGAAAAATAAAACTCACGCGATAATTTACATCCTCCGCCTTTTTGAGACTTTGGATCTTCAATCCCGCAACTCGTCAAGGTAATATTGGATTGGAGCAACTATTAAATCCCCGCAACCCGTCAAGGTAATATTGGAATCTAATAGTTACTATAATTAACACTTCACTGCCCCTCTTGGGAATCTTGTATAATTATATTTTTTTTCTTTTCTTTTTTTTCTCTTTTTTTTCTAGCCACTCATTTTTATAAGCAGCTCTTATTTTTCTTTAATCCTCACAAAGAAAGTTGAAAAGAATAAAAGGAAAAACACCCGCTAAATATTAAGCATGACATAAGTCTAGTACACATAAAACGTTCTAACTTAGAATCTTAAGACGTACTTATACCAACAATGAATGATTAGACAAAAATGCATAAGAGATTACAAACCAATTAAAACCGTTCTTGATTATTTATTAACATATATACATGCGAAGAAAATACAGGTAAAGAAGAGAAGGGTTTAGCCATAAGTAATTATCATGAAGTTTATCTAGCTCTTTTATACTTGCTTTAACTCTATCATTTCCCATTCTCCACAAATTTAAAATCTCAAATAATAAGATTGGTGGATGCTTAGCCTAATAGACCAATGAAGGACTACATGGTTAAGGATACTAGCTAGAGAATGCTAAGATAAGCAAACTTGGGTTGAGTCAAAATTTCCATGGCGGGCCTAATATGTCAAAGAAGTCTAAATTTGTTAAACCATGTTTTTATTATATTTTTTTCTTTATATATTTTTGATGAAAAATAAAAGAAGAAATATATACAATGCAAATGTGTTATGCAAATGAAAAATGATCGATGCAAAAATTATGAATGCATATTTTTGTTGGCCAAAGTAGATCAAAAATTTGAAAAATGTCTGAAAAATTAATTTTCCAAGTTATCATGAAAGTCAATGACAAGTTCTAGGTAAGGTCACTTCGATAGAAGACACACCTACACTTAAGCTAAACATTGTCCTCAATGTTTAAGAGCATGGAAGTATAAAACTTCCCCTACACTTATGACAATGAATAGACTTTTCTTAACCCAAGTTAAGGAAAGATCAACTATAGTGAATTCATTTTTAAAGCACAAGGTGTCTATGAAAGATCACAATAGTAACGAAGTGAACCGGATACAAGGGCCTCCTCCATAAGCTCCAAAGCACGTGATGAGTGAGCAACCCTACAAACATCATGAAGACAAAAGAAGGACTCCCCAACACTTCTCATCAATTTGCTATCCTTATTTCTAACCTACAACACTCTAGATCTAACAACTTCTAAACCTAGTTATTCAAGCTTGATTTAAAGAGTCTCTAGCTCGACTCATCCCACAATGAAAAGTGTCTAAAACCTATCATGGAGAAGAAAAGTTTCGCCCTTCTTTAAGAAAAATCTCCATGATGAGGTAAAACAAGTTTTCAATGATCAAGACTCCATAAATATCCCCCCGGATCAAATACATAATTACCATCTCACTTATAACACAATCCAACAACTAACTTCCCAAGAAATGGTGAAAAAGGTGAGGTGGTGTTCTCCAAAATGTTTTCCCATATGGTCTCCAAAAGGTGATAAGGTGATACTCTCAAATCTTTCACAAATTTTCCTTTTGTTGCATCAGGCGGATACTGAGATGGTTTAGCAAGCTCTATTCCAGGATCAAAAATCCGTTCCTTGATGGGAAAACAACAAGTGTTGGTTGCCTTAGAAGATTTTCCTTTGTAGGTCACATGGTGAGAGAAAGGTTGTTGAGTAATGGGTAACAATAAGCTCTCGGAAGGAACCATCATGACTTGCTTTCCTTTATCACATGGAAGGGTTGAGGTGGTCAAGGAAGAAGGTAAAGGATCTTCATGCAATAGAGATTCTAGATAAAGTATGTCCCCCTCTTGATCAAGATATCCAAGAGTATACTTAAAAGGTATATCCACTCCTAAAAACTCATCACTCTCATCCATGATAGAATCCTCCTCATCACCATAAACATCATAGATCGGTCTATCAAAGATTGGTGATTCCTCAAAACCCAATGAAGTGTGATCATCAACAAATGGAGAGTCACAAGTAGAAATCTCATCATCACTATAGTCATCATATGTTGGTGAATCACAAAGAAGAGATTCTTCATCATTAAAATCCAATGATGAAGAAATGGAAGCAATAGTCTCAACATGAGGTAAATCATAATCTCCACTTGAGCAAGCTTCATAAAAATATTCATGACAAACTTCATCAAGGATATCATCTTGTGTTTCCTCCTCATTCACAACATCAATATGTTTCACCGCTTCGGGCTCATTAGATTTCTTAGACAACTTCCCCATGTTAAACACAACTCTCTCATCTCCTACCCGCATTGTAAGTTCACCTTCCGCCACATCTACTAGAGTTCAAACCGTTCTCAAAAATGGCCTACCAACAATCAAAGGTACTCTAGGATCCATATCATAATCAACTACCACAAGATCCGCGGGAAAAGTAAATCTATCAACCCCAACAAAAACATCCTCCGCAATTCCCACCGGATAAGCTATAGTACGATTGGCCAACTCAAGAGTCATCTTAGTAGGAGTGATCTCGGGAAGTGAAAGTTTCTTCCAAACCGATAATGGCATGAGATTTATGCTTGCTCCTAAATCCGCTCATGCCATACAATTTTCCACCCCCGGGAAATTTCAAGGAATCAAAAACCTCCCCGGATCTCCTAGCTTAGTCGGCAACTTCTTAAGCAAGACCGTGGAGCAATTTTCATTCAAGGAAGCATTAGGCAAATCCACCAATCTCTCTTTGTTAGAAAGTAAGTCCTTAATCATCTTAGCAAACTTAGGCATATTGGCTAAAGCTTCCGCAAAGGAGATATTTATGTTAAGTTGCTTGAACATCCTCAAAAAGTTTGAGACTTGGATATCGTCCTTGTTCTTAAGCTTTTCCTTTCTCAATCTTGATGGATAAGGAAGACTTGGTTTTGGTTGTGGTTGAGTGGTTGATGAAGGATTTTCCTTGTTGGTAGCTTCATGAGTAGGTATGGTTGATTGAGTAGGGGCATTTGGAAGTGGTGAAGTAGATGTAGAAGGCTTGTCACATGTAGGAACAAAAGTGGGTTTAACAATAGGAGGTGTAGGAGGTGAAGGATCCTTTGTTGATTTTCCACTTCTTGTTGTAATAGCATTGACATTTGCCCTTGGGTTTGTTTGTGTGTTAGATGGTAAAGCTCCTTGTTGTCTTTGATTGAATGCCATCAAAAGCCTCTTAGTTTGCTCATCCATTGAAAGTTTCATTTGGTCATTCACTCTTTTCTCACTTTCACGAATTCTCCTCTCGACATACTCATGAGTCTCTTGTAGCCCATAACCTTGATTTTGAAGTTGAGGGTAACCTTGATTTGGGATTTGAGGGTATCCTTGATTTGGGAAGGTTGAAAGTGGTGGATTAAATCCTTGATTTGGTGGATAAAAAGTATTTCCTTGATTTTAAAAATTGTTAGGTGCCTTGTAGTTATTCCCCTGGTAATGTGGTCTTGGACCTTGATTTCTTTGTAACAATTGAGGAGGATTTTGTTGAGGTTGGGTGGGTGGTTGGGGTGGGAAACCTGGTGGAGTAAGGTAATTTTGAGATTTGTAAGAAAGGTTGTTTGGATTGATGTTTGGCTTGAAATGTTCACGATGTTCCTCTTGGTAAGCATAACATTCCCCTTGATAACCTTGCACCTTATCACATTTTTGATAGGAATGAGGACCTCCACAAGTCTCACATGAAAGAGTAATAGCATGCACATCATTTGTGGAATGATTGCCCATAGAAAGTTTCATAAAGTCATTCATCATAGTTTCTTGCATCTTTTGAGTGTTTTGCATGAGTGTTTGACTTTCCTTTTGAGCTTGAGTCAATGCTTGAATGCATGAAATGAGTTGAGTCTCCAATGTTTTAGAACCTCGTTCTTGAATGACATGTACTCTTTCATCAAATTGTGTGTTAGTTTGCACCATTGCTTTGGTCTCAATAATATCCCAAGCCTCTTGAATGGATTTAAGAAGAATATTTCCTCCCGCGGAAGCATTGAGTGAATCTTGGTGATGAGGTTTAAGGCCATTGTAGAAAGTATTGATTTGGTGAACTTCATCCAATCCATGGTTAGGGCATCTCCTCAATAACTCTTTATACTCCTCCCAAGCATCACTAAATGTTTGACTAGGTTTTTGTTGGAAGCCTATAATTAAGTTCCTCAAAGTCGTGGTCTTAGATGGGGGAAAGAACTTATTCAAAAACTTCTCAGTTAAACCATCCCATGTGGTAATGCTCTCGGGTGGTTGTGTATCTAACCAATGCTTAGCCAGACCCTCTAGTGAAAATTGCACCAATATCAACTTAATAGCATCATGGGGAACTCCATTGTACTTAATGGTGTTGCAAAGAGCAAGAAATTTCTTAAGGTGATCATGTGGATTATCATTCTTGTTCCCATAAAAAGGTGTGTTTGAAACCAAGTTAATCATGGATGTTTCTAGCTCAAATGTGTTTGCGGGAATATCGGGTATCTTGATAGCATTGGCATACCCTTGCACATTAGATTGCAAGTGCTCCATCAAAGGTCGAGTATCAACTCCGGCCATGGCTTCTTGTTGTGGATGGATCAAAGCACGATTCTTGGGATCGGCTTGATGGACGGTGGTGTTCCTACTCTTTCTCTTTTTCTTCCTTTTCGGAGGAAGGGGTTGTACACCAATCGGTATTTGTGCACGTCCGCGAGTGAGCATGCAACTCAATAAGAGGAATGAGAGAGAAGCTCTCGTGTGACTTTGAAGAGAAAAGGAACACCTTCAACTTCCACACATACTATTATGTCCTCAGGAGTAAACTCGTTAGATGCTTGACGCAACAGTGAAAACCAGGACCCGCTCCAACATTTTCACAGAATAAATCTTTAACCTTGTGAAATTGTATATAATTGAAGTTCGTTTTCTCGATTCTTAACCAATTGAAATTCATATCAAAATCGGGTTTATGATCGTTTTTGGTTGGTAGGGTTATTTGGATTTTCTATGTCTAATTGAGCAATCAAGTAAAAACGTGCAAAATATTAACTACGTATCCATAAAAAAATTAGCAAATACCAAATTTTATTCAAATAAGAACAAAAATGTAAAACTATTGAATTAGAGTGCTGAAAATGTAAATTCTTGAAACTAATATGCTAGAAATGTAAAAATCAGAAACTTCAAGAACCAATTATGCAATTAGTTTACTTAACTAAATGTAACAAATTTGCAAAACTAACTAACTAACTTTGACAAGTTTTGAAAATATAAGGACTGGTTAAAAGTAAACCCTAATTACTAGAAAGATTAGCCAGCAATGCAAACAATTATAAACCTTGAGGACCAAAGTGCAATTAAGATGAAAATTTTAACAAAAACGGGCTAGATGAATCAATAAGCTCGTATAAGCTCTACAATGGACCAAATAAGCTCTAACCAATTGCAAATTGTTTAAAATCCAATTTTACCTAGGCTTGTAAAGGGAATAAGCCTGAAACCTAGTAAAACTCAAATAAGCCCAAATTGATAAGCCACAAATAAGCTTTCTAATAATCCAGACTTGCACAAATTGATTTTCTTATTAAAACTTGTTAAAAAACTCAAGGAGAGTCTGGAATGTCTTTTGAAAATGAAAATGATCAAGAAACGAATTGGGAAAATGAGAATAAGCTAAAACTAGCTTATTTGACCAAAGTTTGACCAAATTTTGAAAAACTTCAAAACTTCCAAATTTACTCAAGAACAACTTCTAAACATGATTATGAAAGAAAATGGGGAATTTTATGAAGTAGATTTGCTGTTTTGAGAAATCAGTTAGGACTTTTATCACAGAAACTTGCTTTTGCTTAACAGCTTATAAAATGGCTTATTTCTCCCTGGAATCTAAGAACTGTACAATTTCCTTTAAAGCACTTAATATTCAGATGTGCAATGACAAATGAGAGCTGGTTTGAAACAATTTCATCAAGGAATGAATAAATGGAAAGCAAATCAAATCAGCAACTTTTTATGCACTTACAAAGCTGAAATTGACCCATACTTTTTATGACCAATTGCCTTTTTGACTTAAAACTTGACTTGAAAACTACTTAAACCTGTTTACAAACACTAAAGGAATGTGAAGGAACAATTTTTACTCAATCAACAACTCTTAATACTACAATTACTACTCAATCCAAACACTAGTTATTGAATTCTAACAGCTTTTTATCAAGGAAATTTTAGCAATTGGTTGTAATGATGTAAAACTGATATCAAACTAAACTCAATAACCAAAATGAAGTGTAATGGAACCAAATATAAGCATTAAAACTAGCTAGAACTCAAAATGCTCAAGTAAGCTAAGTATGACTAATATAAGGAAATCAGGAACAAGTAAAAGCTAGTAAACAATTATCAAGTAAACTATAAGCTATCCAAACATCAAAACCAGTTCAAAATCAAACTAAACACATTTGATCATGTCAGCAAGGAATATTAAGCTATAATTGAACATGCAATACTTGTTTAGTGGAACCAAAATCAGAAACCATTAAAACCTTTTAGCTAGGGCCTCCTCTGATGGAGTAGGTAGGCGCTGAGCCTCCTAGATAGTGTTAACCACCACCTTAACACTATTAACTACTAAATCAACCAGCTACAATCAACATCATCACCATTATTCATACAACTGCTTCAAAGTCAACAATGGCAGCTACTGATGAACAGAACAAGTATCAAACAGCTACAATCTTCCACAATAGCTTCTTATGATCAATGATGATCACAAAAAGCTTATAACAGCACTAGGATAACAATGATGCAGTGAATGAACAGTAGATTGAAGGAGATGAAAGGAGATTTTATTTATTGATGGTAAAAGTTGGTTACAAAAGCTGGTAAGGTAGTTACAAATAACTAACTCAAGAGCTTGTCAGACTCTTGAATTTGTTATGCTAACTGCTAAAAGCTAAGAATGAGGGAGAGAAAAAGTATGTGTGTGAAAATTTCACACTTAAGCTACTACAACAAATGAGGGTGATAATCCCTATTTATAGACAAAATGTGAGAGTGATTTGGGGTTGATGACGTGTTCCAACCACTTAATTGCTGCCACGTGTCTTCAAACTGATAATTGCTCATCCTTGTGTTCTTCATGAATTGGGGATTTTTAATACCTTGAGTTTGAGCTTGATTAGTTGTTACCAATGTGTTCCTCTCTTGAAAACGAGCAGGTTTCATGTAGAAACCATCTTTTGAAATCCAGTGTAGCTTAAAATCGTTCCTGGGTTGTGTTGAGGAAGAAGATGCAACGTGGCAGGTTTTGATTGGGAAAGAGATAAACACACTGATCGTTATCCATTTTTGGATATATTGGTTATTGGTTGGCAAGCTGCTATTGGTTGAAATTGAGTAAGTGGAATTCCATTGTTGCTTTACGGCTATTAAATGAAGTGGTGACTGGTCAACATAGCTGGCAATCCAAGACTCATTTTTCTTGCATTTCCATTGGTTCTCATCCATATCACACGGATTGAGTTCCTTTTATCTTTGAAAAATGGCAACTTCAGCCCTTGTACTTTGGTAGATTCAAAATTCAAGCTTAGAACTTCATTCCTTTGGCATAATTGGTACTTCCACTTGCATTCTTGATAAGTTTGACCCTTTGACTTATTTGACTGAAGAGTTGACCATGTTTGACTTTTATCTTGACTTTGGCAAATTTACACTTTGAGTCCTTCAACTTTGGAGTGTTGTTAAGATAGGTCCCTTATCTTCAAAGTCTTGTCATCTTTGATCCTTCTTTGTCTTTTTCATCCAAATAAGCTTGATTTCTTCTTGTTTTCTTGAAAATGTATCCTTCTTACCTATTTATACATAAACACAAAACATACCACATAATTCCGCTTTATAGTACAAAAGTTAGGTATTTTCCTTTTGTTTTAGGGTGATTTGTTGATTAATTGATATGAGTTTTTGCTCATATCACCTTGGTACTTTCAAGTTCAAGTAACACCCATAATTCCCCCAAATATCTAATACAAACTTTATCAAAGCCCTCGTTATAGAGAGCCTTTTTCAGGTTAGCTAATGAAGCGAATTCCTTAACTCTTCCCATCAAAGAGTTGGACATATCTTTGACATTCAAGCATTCATCATCTAAAAAAATCATCTAAAATATATGTCCAACTCTTTTTTAGAAAAGTTATTGCTGGTTTTATGATTCACATCCGCCTTTTATTGAATGCACTATTATCATTCTTGTGAGCTCTATTGAATCTAGAGATACTAGCATGAAGTTTGAATCTACCCACCCATATCATACATAAATTATTAATCAATCTGTCCACATTAAAGACATTGATAAAACGAACAAATCCAAATCTCTTACCCTCTTTCGATCTCTTTAATGGAATAAAAGATTCAATGACATGCCCATATTGTTTACACGAATGAAACAAATCCTTAGAGGTAAACGAATCCGGAAAGTCCGTAACATAAATAGCCGTGGAAATCCTGGCAACGTCATCATCTTTCGATCGAAAGGTCCCCATTAAGCGAACAAGAAAAAACAAACCCTAGAATTGAAGATTCACGAAGAAAAAGCAAACCCTAACTATGAACGAAATAAACCCTAAAAGTGCAGCCGAAAAATACCCTAACAACCTTGTCGAATCAATTAAAGAACAATTACGGACAAAAAGCACACAATGGATCCCAATTCCCGGTAGATCGAATGATCATAGTAAAGTTAGGGAGCGATCAAGATCACAAGCCTAACCTACTCACCCCCAATAGCAAGAAAATCATAAACACACTAGTGAATAGATCACATAAATCATACTTTAGTCAATGAATGAAGATGGAGGAGTGGCACAAGGAAAGAGGTTGAAATTTTACCCATAGTAGATATTGCAAATAATCCTCCACAACTAGACATCAATTGTGTGTGTGATTATGATACATTTGTGTGTGGCTACAACTGTTAGGATCCTGTCATTAACTATATGATCTTAAGACTTAGTTTGATTCGAACTTAGTTTTCTCGAACCACAATTTAATTTTTTTACAAATTTATATATTAAGTTTTGTAGCATAATGACAAAAAACTAATTGTATTAAATATTTTATAATTATAATTTTAGGATATATTTTCATGATATACGATCTATAATAATATGTAAGTGTGTATAATTTTACAATGCCTATTACAAAAATAACACTATAATAGAATCTTAAAAACCCCGATCTACTTTTACGAATTACGATCACAGACTCTCTAAAATGAAAATGATCATAAACATATTTGAATCTTGAAAAAACTAGGTCTTGTTTATTATAACAACTTTTTTGTAGCATTTTATTTAAAAAGTCACATTTATTTTTAAATAAAATATTATTTTTAATCTATTTAAAATTTTTTCAATTAGTTTTCATTATATTTTTTAAATTTTGTGCTCTTTAAATTTTGATATATGTTTACATAATTTTTGTTTTTTTGTTTTTAATAATATTAATTATATTTAATTAATTTTTTACACATTAACACTAATCTTATCGTTAAAAATAATAACCAAATACTCACACCGAATAATAATAAAATTAAGGGTCCGTCTGGTTAAGAGATGTTGCACTGTTGGCATAGATTGATGGTAAATATATGTTGTTTGGTTTGTTTTTGTGGTCCCATAAATAGGGAGTGAAAACTACATATTTGCTGTGTAAAAAAATTAGCATGTAAGCCCAGTTTTACTTATCATTTTATTATAAGTGGGTCCATGTATCCCATCACTAAATAATATTTAAAATTTATTTTTACATAAAATAATATATTTAAAATGTATAAATATACTTATTATATATATTTAACTTATTTTATTTTTCTTTCTTTTCATTTAATTCAAAACTCAAACTATTGAATCATAAATCATCTATACAATCTAATATATGAGAGTTTTTTACAAGTCTTTTAAGCTAGCACAATTAAAATTTGTTGATGTGTCAACCCCATATTTAATCTTAAGTTTGGAAAGTACAATACATAACAATAATATTTTTCATTCTAATCTATCTAAACTAATAAAACCACAGTTTTTTAAAGCTATGTATTTAATATTTTCTAAATATAACACTTAACCACAGCTTGCCACGTGTACAAAGATATCCTTTTGATATTTCTTTGAATTATTTTCGTAAAATACATAAAATACATACTGATTTTAACTCATAAAATGATTAAGTTATATTGAACCTAACATTTTGAAGTTATTTGAAAATTCGTTGTTCATAACTACAAATTAATGGAGCATTTAAAAGCTATTATTTGTGCATACAATTTTTTTTATTCATAAAACACTATTTTTTAGAAACTTTTACCTTGGACTGTTGGGAATAAAATGTAGCCAGTACACTTGGACGCTGACAAGAAGAAAACAAGCGTTGATAAGAAGAAAACAAGCGTTGACAGAACAAGCGTTGACAGGAAGATGTCAAGCGTTGATAGGATGAAGTCAAGCACTGATAGAAGACTTAGTCTACACATAGTAAAGATATGATCAACAATGTATTTTCCATGTTTATCTTTACCTAAAATAGTTGATACGTAGACTCTTGTACAAGGCTTCTTAGTCTATAAAAGAAGACCTTTAGGTTTTGTTTCAATATAAGTTTTCATACGTTTAACACTTTCATTGTACGCAAGTTTGTTCTAATCAATCAAGTGAAAGTTTATTTTACATTGTTTGTGTGTTCTTGTTTGAGTATTAATTCCACATAATACTTAAATTGTTTTATACACAACAAAGTTTCTCTATGTGTTTAACTTTATTTAATCTCGTTTACACAAGCTAAATCGATATAAGTTTGGGATCAACAAGTGGTATCAGAGCTTGTTGAGAAACTTTGATCTAAAGAACACAAGAACCCTAAATCGCCAAAAACCCTAATTTTCACAAAACCCTAAAAACATCATTTCTACCCCAGAAGTAAACTCCTCCTCCTCCTCAAACCCCAACATCAATATTCCCATGATAGACCCAGACAATTTTGAGCTTTGGAAGTTTAACTTTGAGCAGTACCTCCAAATCCATGACTACACCCTATGGGAAATTATTGAATATGGAAATACATTAAATAAAGCTCAAAAGATTGCAGCTGCTATCTTACAAAGAACAAATGTTCAAGGCTCTACTGAAGAGGATAGAAGAGAAAAACCTGAAGATGGTAGAGTTGTCTCAACTGAGGACATAGCAAAGAGAAGGTGTGACATGAAAACCCTAAGCATTCTGAAACTCTCTTTGGGACAAGAAAATCAGAACAAATATAGAAGCTATGAGTCTGCAAAAGATCTCTGGGCAGCTCTTGAAGTTTCTTATGGTGGTAATGTTGATACTGTGCAAGAGAAAAAGAAGCAACTCTTGCATGAGTATGCTGTTTTTAAAGCTCAACCCAATGAGAAGCTAAGTAGTGTGAGAAGCAGACTTCTTGACATTACAAGCAAGTTGTCCTTCATGGGAATAGTGCTTGGTGATGTTGATATTATCGCCACTTTTCTTAAAAGTCTTGGTGATGCATGGAAGATTGAAGTAAGATCTATAATTGCTAATAACACTCACAAAAGTTCTACTTTTGATGATGTTTACAATAAACTGAGGCTGGTGGAGAATGAAATTCTTTTGGATCATGGAAGCAAGTCTACCAATGGAAACATGGCCTTCTTCTCACATAGTGAAGGTCAATTTGATCAAAAGGATTCATACATGCACCACATTACTGGATCAACTTGTGTCAACGTTGGATCATATCCTGTCAACGTCTCACATTCAGACGCTGACACATACAAAGATGGCTCACCAAGAGTTAAGCATGCTGGTATTGATCTAGATACTATGTGTGCATACATTGCTTCATTGTCCAATGGTTCAATGATTACATATGAGGACCTTGAGCAAATTAGTGATGAACATTTGGAGGAGATGGACATAAAGTGGAGTATGGCTCTTGCAAGTATAAGAGCAAACAGATGGAATAGAAGATTCAAGAAGAAGATGACTTTTAATGCTAAGGACACTGCTGGATTTGATAAATCCAAGGTTGAGTGTTACAATTGTCATCGTATGGGACACTTTATGAGAGAATGCAGATCTCCAAGAAGATCTGATGCTGGAAAACCCTCAAGCCAAATCATTAAGGCTCAGGATTCTAAAGCCATGGTTGCAATGCAAGAAATTGATGGTGTTGGATGGGATTGGAGCTATTTGGCTAAGGATGAGGAAGAGAACAAAGCTTTAGTTGCAGAAAAGGAAGAAGAAGAGCATGTTCACTATGCTCTCATGGCACACTCCTCATCTTCATCAGACAATGAGGTATATGATGATGCATTTTGTAGTAAGGGTTGTCGTCTAAACACTGAAAAACTTAACAAAGAGGTGTTAAAATTGTCAACAGATGTGGTTAATGAAAGATGCAAGTTGTCTAACTATCAACTTGCTCTTACTCAAACTGAAAAGACAGTAGCTGAGTATAAGAAAATGGAGCTTGACCTAAAAGATCAAATCAATATTTTAAAACATGATTTAAATTCTAGTATTGATATTAGAAACATCATGGAGAGAGTCAATGCTGAATTACAGGCTAAGTTAGATGAGGATATCAAAAATAAGGATAATGTAGACCTTAAAATTTAGAGATTTGATAAAGCCTCACAAACCCTAGAAAAATGTGTTAGTGAACAAAGGGATTCTAGGGATATGACTGGGATTGGGATGAAAGAGTATGCTGGTGTTTCACCACCTGCTGGGAACTTCTATGGTGTCCAAAGAAAGGACTTATCTTGGACTGGTTTACCAGAACTCCAAGAAGAGGAATTTATTCCTCCACCAAGAGTTCTTACCCCATTAGAGGAATATAGGCAGAAGTTGATTGATTTGGACCAACGAAAGAAAGCCAACCCTACCTTGTTTGATAAGGGTGGCATGCTTAGTGATAGCCCAAATGAGTCTACACCTATCAAAGTGACAAACCCAGTCACTGGCAAGACAGTTGACCTTGGCTTAAACGTTGATAGAAAACCTAGTATTAAATATGCAGAAATGTATAGAAAAACTAGGTCACCAAAAAGCCAAATTAGTGATAATGGAACAGGTTTCTTTTCTTCTAGACTAGAGCTATGTCTAGAAATCCTGTTATACTTGTGGAAGTTTTTCACATTTAGCCTATAAGTGTGTCAGTGCTTCAAAGGTCAACGCTGACAAAAAGTCAAACACTGTTAAACCCATATCTTTTGTCCAGTAAAGTCCACAAGTTGTTAGACCAGCCCTATTCTTTACTAAAGGGTCTAATACTTATGGACAAAGACCTTTTCAGAAGACCAATACATGGTCTAATAGACAATGGGGTTCCTGTAGCAAACCCTAGGTTCCCCGCTGATGAGGGTAATTTCAGCGTTGACAAGACCAAATCAAATGCTGACAGAAATGTTGCCAGACCAAATAATGGTAAATATTTGCAACCAAAAGGAAAGGGGTCTAAAGCTTCTTCTAGCTTGACATGGAGACCTAAGCAAGATCAAAACCCTAATTCAGATGGGATTTCTATGACCTGTAACAGATTTAATTATATTTCAAAGTTCATAACAAAACCAATTGGGGTTAACTGGGTGTTTAATCCAAAAAGGGATGAACAAAGGGTTGTTATGAGGACTAAGTCTATTCTTGTTGAACAACCAAATGAATCCAAGTCTGCTCAGGCTTGTGTTCCCAAAGAAAACTAATTTGTTTTCTTTATGTGCAGGGCATTCAAAAGCAGGTTAATGGTTATGGCTATTGGGATAGTGGATGCTCTAGGCACATGACTAGGAAGGAAGATTATCTCACAAACTTCACTCCCATTAAGGAGGGTGATAAAGTTTACTTTGGAGGCGGATACGGAACTATCACAGGCAAAGGAACTCTTCTCACCAACAATTTGCGTTTTGAAAACGTGTTTCTGGTAAAAGAACTTGACTATAACCTGTTTAGTGTATCACAAGTTTGTGATAACAAAAATAAGGTTCTTTTTACTGATACTGAATGCTTGGTGTTGAGCAAAGATTTTAAAATACCAGATGAGAAATTTATTGATTATAGAACACCTAGGCATAAGGACATTTATAATGTGAATCTTAATAGAATTAGGATGAATAATAACTTGTCATGTCTATATGCTAAGGCTTCAGTTGATGAGAGTAATCTTTGGCACAGGAGATTAGGGCACATTAATTTTAAAAATATAAACAGACTTTTGAGACATGGTTTGGTTGATGGTTTGCCTGAAAAGGCTTTCCACAATGACCACTCTTGTGTTGCATGCCTTAAAGGCAAACAGCACAAGGTCTCATTCAAGTCTAAACAGGTGCACTCTAGTTCCAAACCATTTCACTTGTTGCATATGGACTTGTTTGGTCCAACTAATATAGAAATCTTAAATGGTAAATCTTACTGTTTTGTCATTACTGATGATTTTTCTAGGTTTACTTGGACTTTCTTTTTAGATTTGAAAAGTGACACTACTGATACTTTGATTAACTTTATTACCCAAATTGAAAAGAAGTCTGGTAATGAGGTTAAGATGCTTAGAAGTGATAATGGTGGTGAGTTTAGAAATAAGCTGTTGGATGATTTTTGTGCTAAGAAAGGGATTACTAGACAATTTAGTGTAGCCAGAACCCCATAGCAAAATGGGGTTGCTGAGAGAAAGAATAGAACCCTTATAGAAGCAGCCAGGACTATGTTGGCTGATGCTCACTTTCCCATTGCTTTTTGGGCTGAGGCTGTGAATACAGCTTGTTATGTTCATAATAGAGCATTAGTCAACAAGATTCATAACAAAACACCTTATGAGTTACTTTGGGGAAGGAAACCTAATATTGGTTTTCTTAAACCTTTTGGTTGTCATGTAGTTGTGCTGGACACTAGTGATGCCTTAGGTAAATTTAGTGCTAAAGGTGATGAAGGCTACTTCATGGGTTATTCAGTGCAGACTAGAGGATATAGGGTTTACCTTAAGAAGGAAAAACATATACTTGAAAAAGTACATGTTAGGTTTTTAGAAAGTAAACCTAGTGATCCTGAAAGTGGTCCAAATTGGTTATTTGACTTGGAACCTCTATCTAGGACTTTGAATTATATGCCTGTTACTAATCCAAACATTGTAAAGGTAACTTCAAATGTTGTGGAAGAACCAGTTGTTGATATTTCAGGTAAACAGGTTGATAAAGAGGTTGGATCACAAGCAGACAAATCAGCACCCATACTTGAGTATGTTACTATCCCCATATAGACAGATGCATTTGCTGATGCTGCTGCTGCTGGAAAGGAAAATGGTGGTCCCCAAGTATCACCAGTTGACAACATGCATGATCTTTCAGGCGCTGACAAAGGAAAACCTGGTGCTGACAAGACAAATTCAGACGTTGATGGCTCAAACGTTGACAGCCATGGTCCAGGCGTTGACAGCTCTCTTGACCATATTTGCTCTTCTAATTTTGAACAAGGTGAACCTTCAAACAGAAATGGAGAGGTTCATTCAGATGTTGATGGAAGAGAGTCTAAAGAAGATATTGGTAACATGGAAGATGAGATTGAAGACAACACACTTATTGAGGGAGGAGTGCTTACTTCTACAATCAAAAATCATCCTCCTTCCCTAATTATTGGTGATGTTATGACCCTTGTGCAAACTAGAAGATCTCATCAGAATCTTGGAGGATTTATTTCCAATATTCACAAGAAGGTTGATACCCCTCTTATCCAAGCATGTTGGTTTGCCTGTTTTCTGTCACAACAGGAACCCAAGAAGATTTTTGATGCTCTTAAAGAACCAAGTTGGGTGGAAGCAATGCAAGATGAGCTTCACCAATTTGCTATCCAGGATGTTTGGGAGTTGGTTGATTGTCCCAGACATGTCAGACCTATTGGGACAAGATGGGTTCTTAGAAACAAAAAGATGAAAGAGGTATTGTGGTCAGAAACAAGGCACGTTTAGTGGCTCAAGGATATACACAAGAGGAAGGGATAGACTATGAGGAGGTCTTTGCACCAGTTGCAAGGATTGAAGCTATAAGGATTTTTCTAGCCTATGCTTCCTGCATGGGCTTTACAGTCTATCAAATGGATGTGAAGAATGCTTTTCTTTATGACACAATTGTAGAGGAGGTTTATGTAATGCAGCCTACTGGTTTTGAAGATTCAGAACATCCAGACAAGGTGTATAGAGTCAAGAAAGCTATGTATGGACTTCATCAAGCCCCAAGATCATGGTATGGCACATTGTCCACCTATCTGGTGGAAAATGGATTCAAAAGGGGCACCATAGATCAGACCTTATTTACAAAGAAGACTGGTAAGGATTTCTTACTTGTTCAGGTTTATGTGGATGATATCATCTTTGGATCTTCAAGTCCAAAGATGAGAGAAGACTTTTCCAAGCTTATGACAGACAAGTTCAAGATGAGTGTAATGAGGGAGATGAACTTCTTTCTAGGGTTACAAGTTTAGCAGAAAGAGGATGGTATCTTCATCTCTCAAGATAAATATGTAGCAGAAATCTTGAAGAAGTTTGGATTTTCTCCACATGAGAAAAGGGCTAGCACTCCTATGGATAGAGAACACCCTTGGGGAAAAGTTGGAGATGGAAAAGAAGTGGATGTCAGGCACTATAGATCAATGATTGGTTCATTGATGTATCTCACAGCTTCAAGACCTAACATTATGTTTGTTGTGTGTGCATGTGCACGCCATCAAGTGACTCCCAAAGAGTGTCATCTTCATGCTGTCAAGAGAATCTTTAGATACCTTAGATGTTATCTAGATCTGGGATTATGGTATCCAAAAGATTCACCATTGGATCTTATTGTATATTCAGACAGTGATTATGGTGGTGACAAATTTGATAGTAAATCCACAGCTGGTGGATGTCAGTTTCTTGGGAGTAGATTGATATCTTGGCAATGCAAGAAACAAACAGTGGTGGCCAATTCTACAACTGAAGCAAAGTATGTTGCAGCAGCTGCTTGTTGTGGACAAGTCTTATGGATTCAGAACCAGCTGTTGGATTATGGGTATAATTTCATGCATACCAAGATTTTTGTAGACAATAACAGCACTTTATGCATTATTAAAAATCCTGTACATCACTCTAAAACAAAACACATAGAAATTAGACATCATTTTATAAGAGATTGTTTTGAAAAGGGTTTAATACAACCAGATAGGGTTGATACATAAGAAAATGTGTCTGATTTATTAACTAAACCTTTTGATACTAGAAGATTTCAATACTTGGTAACAAGTATTGGAATGATCAATCTAACTTAATATGTGTTTTGGGAACTTATTGTAAAAGTATGTACAGGATATGCATTGTTATTGGTCTTTTTGTGAAGTTAGATTTTCCACTTTATTTGTCTAACGCTGACAAAGGTTATCTTAACGCTGATAAGTGTTATCGTGACGTTGTCAGCAACATGTTAGTTTTGTGGTTTTTGATCTAAGTGTGCAGGCGTTGTTAGCATTGTACTATTGGATACAGAGTTGCTTATGGATCCTTGGAGAATCATTGGAGCATGTTTCAATTTATGGATAATGGTTGGAATATTTATATTCCTATCTTGACATAAATTTTTATTTACATGCATATTATTTGGCAACTTATGTATCACAGTTTAAGGGGAGGTTTAGGAACCTTTAGGACTTTTTGGGTATTCTTATAATACTCTTATCACAATTCTAGATTGTGTCCATTGGTGAGTATGAGTTAGTTTTCTATCTCATGAGGCACTGTAGCATGCAAAGTTGATATACTATGCATGCTGCCAAGACCTTTTTGGCCTAGAATTGGATGTGGTCTGTTGGGAGACTTGGGCATGATTTATTTTGGGCTTACCTGGGAGTTACAAGGGATTTTATGAGATAACTTAACTGTTAAGAATTTTGGTTAGCAAGAGACACTAGAGGACTATTATGTCTATATTGCATAAGCAAGTGTGCATAATTGGACAGTGCTTGCCGCCCTATATTAATTTTCAGTTTATAGGTTATCTTCACTAGGATAAATTACTTTGTTAAGGTCCTTTTTCATTTTTATTATTTTTATTTTTGGACGTTGACAGATATATTTCCAAGCGTTGTTGTGACCAATTTAGACGTTGACATGGCTTTTACCAACGTTGACAAGAATATAGCCGTTGGGCGTTGATGGGTTATTTTTGACCGTTGACACTCATTGGGTCCTACCCAGTTGTTATTTTTGACGAAAATTTGGGCCGTAATTTTGGGAGTTGATAACTTTTAATTAATGCACAAGATAACTTATGTTCTTTTCAATATTTTCATCATTATATTTTGAAAATACTTGCCTCATTTTTTACCAATCACATGTGCCTATCACTCCTATATATTTGGCTCCTACTTTTTAAACAGGGTACTCTCATATTCTTGTCTAACAACATTTCTCATATAATTCATCTTTGATAAATCCTTCACAAACAGCTTTCTACATCAATGGCACCTAAGTTTAAACCAAGTGACTTGGTATTGGGATTCAGAAGTCAGCATAATATGATTGCTTATTTGGAGGCTGATGATGCTCTATTTCTACAATACACCCAGATGGTGGCATATTTGAATGCATCTCCACTACAGTATGCTCTTTCTCATCCCTGTCACTCATATTAAACAGTTTTGGAACACTGTTAGTTCCTCAACGCTTAATAATGTGACTACATTAACAACTATTGTTCATGGGCGTTCTTGGGTGGTTACTGAAGCCTTGGTTCGCCAGGCTTTGCATCTTAATGATGCAGATGGTATAACCACTCTACCCATTAATGAAATAGAACAAGGACTTCAAGCTTTGGGGTATCCTTTCCCTGAAGAGGGTACTTTAAATAAATATCATAAACAAGAATTCCCCCTAGCTTGGAAGTACTTAATACATGTTATCCTTTAATGTTTGAGTCCCAAATGTACTGCACATAATGAAATTAACATATCAATTGCTAGTGCAATTGTGTGCATTATAAATGGGCAAAAGTATAATTTTTCTAAACTGATTTTTGATGGCATGTGTAAAAACAAGGGTAATAAGATGACTTTGGCTTATCCCAGATTTTTACAAATGGTTTTTGATGAGAAAAGGTACTGCACAAGGGATCATGATGATTTTTATGAGATCCCTGTGCAAAAGAAAGCTATTTTTAGTAAGATGAACTCACCCCCTCACAGAGACTTACCCCTCACCCAAGCTATGCTTGCTGTTATTGCAGCAGCACAACCTCAACCTGACCCACAACCACAACTTGACCCAGTACCAGATCCCTTACCTTCACCTCAACACATGGAACTTGACCAAGAATCCTTCAATGCTAACATGTTAAATGTTGGCGTTGACACTACTAATCCAAACGTTGACACCTTTCCATCACAGACCCAAACACCCCTTAACCTTCAAACTACCACCCAATTCACATCATCTTCTACACCCCCTGAATATAGGTTGATAAAACGCCCAAGGACTACTGGAGTGTTCTCCTCTACTGGTCCTAGCAATGTTGCAGAGAGAACCACCACCACAAGTGTGGTTGGTGCTATGGATGAGGCTGGGACTATTGGTACTCGCTTAGATGCAGGCCAAGACAGTCCTAACATCTTTAAGACCTCATCCATGCCCCATGACTCTACTTTGGGAGGTCAAATACCCATTCTAGAGGAGGGCAGATTGGAACCATACACAATGTTGGAATTGACGGTTGTCTGCATTAGCTTGCAAAAGCAAAATGTAGACTTGGTACAAACAGTCAGTACACAAGGCCTTGAACTCAAGCAATTGAGGGAGAGGATTGTTCTTTTGGAGGATGCTAACAATAGGCGTGGAATAGCGGATTCTTCCAAAGGGGAGGATAACAGATACATGTGAGTGACAAAGGCTCACATGATGGAGAATCTTTGGGTGTTGCTGAAGCCCTTACTGAATTGAAGAAGCAACCAGGTTTTGATGTATCTTTGGTTACTCCTACAAACTTAAACTTGTCCTTTACAGCAATGATGGAGCAGTTCACAAGAGGCGCTGAGACAAGTAAGGTGAGCGTTGACAAGCAGATTTTGGACGCTGACACACCAAGCACTGACAAGAGTAAGTTGGGCGCTGACACTCAGGATTTGAATGTTGACAGACCTGCAGATATGGTTGATGTATTCCAGTCATCAGCTATCATAAAGGAAGTGTCTTCACATGTACCATTATCATCTTTACCCATCATTGATCCATTAGATAAAGGTAAAGGAATCATGGTAGAAACAGAAGTTCCAAAGGATGCAGCACAAGTAGAGTTTGATTCAAAGTTGGATGCACAACTTATGGAACAAGAAAAGAAGAAGATTAGTGAATCACCATTTGTAGTTACTTCTGAGGAACAAGAAGGAAGTGATGAAGGAAGTTCAGATTCAAGTGTGATGATAATTGAACAACCAGAAAGACTTGAATATGGTGATGAGTTGGTAAGGGAGAAACTTAGAGAGTTAAAGTTGCAGGTAGATTATGATATGCCAGAAGTTTCTCAGATGTACCATGCTTGGGAGAGTAAGATTATGGAGAATCCAGACTTGACAATTTCAGATCAAATTTGGGGTGTGGAGATTCTTCTAAGAGTTCAAAGATATTGCAAGGTAATTCTGAAGCATAAGGCCAACAATGTTTTCTCACTGCTGAAGAGAGATAGAAGGGAGCTTTACTACATGTTGCTCAGATGTCATCAAACAGGATGGACCTTTCAGAAATTGCAGGGATTATCCTTTGAAGAACTAGAGTACAAGGCTTATCCCATTTGGGCAACAGTGCAGGAAATGAATACATTCAGACTTCTCTCAGATGAAAGGAGAGAAGAACTTGCAGAAGAGATGGAGATTCAAAAGGCAATGATTGTTCCAAGGCCTTTGAAGAAGGGAGTTCCACTTGAGTTCCCTAAAGATATGGATAAACTGAATCCCAGTAAAGCTGTTATAAGAAGGAGTATTAAGCTCTCACCCATGGAAGCTTCAGATATGGTACAAGTGTTACCTCTTGATGCCAGAAACCCTATCATTAGCTATGAAGAAGATGCAAGTGGGTTTTGGATGATTGGCAGATATGGGAAAGAGGTTGATACACTGTTTTTGTATGGGTTCATGATTAATCTCTCGGAATCCTCTCGAATTGATCTCGGCTCTAAGTGGAATGATTTGTTCTTGGTTAATAAGAAGGAGTTGGTTTGTTTATCTATTTTAAACTAATGACAAATAAGCAAGTGTCGAAGAGTAAAATTAAGGCTTTAAAAGATTAACTAAATTGACAAGTTAAAAATGAATGTTTGAAAACTTTAAAGGCAAAATGAGAAAAACACTAGAACACTTAATAAAGCTAACACTTAAAACTTTGTAAAATTATAAAACTTAATCCATCGGAATATAGAATTTCAAAGCTATCGGAATGTCAAAATCATGCCCATCGGAATATTTGTCAAAACAATCCATCCGAATAAATAAAATGCAAGTTGTCGGAATGATGGTCTGTCGCAATGATGTCTTATCGGAATGGTCTAGATCGGAATATGGTAAATTAAAATTGGCCAGAGTTTCGACTTAAAAAGGACCTTAGTCCCGTCGGAATGTGCGATCGCAATAAGCGATCGCAACACCAGATCGGAATAAGGGGGAATTACCCACCTATCGCAAAGTAAAACCCTTAAGGGTTATTGCGATACTAAGCAAGAAACCGTCGGAATGTGTTAAAACCCTTGTATTGCGATGTAAACAATTTTGTTCCGAAATTGGTGGTAACTTAAAATCTCAATAAGCAAAATCAATAAGCTAACTATTCCAAAACTTAAACGACTCAAAAAGCCTAAATTTGACAACTTTTGAAAACGTTAGATCAAAAACTTTATAAACAAAACTTTTGAATGACTAAAACATATATGAAATCCAAAATCAATAAGCCAAAACAAGAAATAAGCTAATAAGCATTAAGAGCCTATAGCTTATACGTGTATGAGCTTAAGAAGAAACAAGAAAGATTAAGCTTGATCACGAACTCATTCAATAATTCAAATCGTATGAAATGAAACAATAGGATCAAATGATTAAGGAAATCTAAGAAATGAAGAAAAAGATTAAAGAACTTAAAAGCTTAACTTGAATAAGATTAATGAAATCCAAAGTACAAAAAGCTTAAAACTTGAAATGTAAAAATGGAGAAAAGAAAAGTTTAGTGAGAGAAAGTTGAGAACTTTCTCTCTCTAAAACTAGAGAAAATGAAAAACTAAAGAACTAACTAAGTGTGTGAAATTTGTGAAGTAAGGTCCTTTATATAGGCGTGTGGCATGGGCTTGTGAATGGGCTTTGGTATCGGGCTTCTTTTCTTCTCTCTTCTTTAGTCTTCACGCTTCTTTAAATAAACGTTTCCGACTTTGGATTTTTAGAAGTGTCGGTGAATAATTCCAACTCGTCTTATAATCTTTTGTTTAATAGACTCGAGTTCTTCGACATATATGAATCTTCCATCTTTGGCTCTATTCTTCGATAAATCTTCAAATAGGCACAATGACTTCAAATCTTTTGCATCTCTTGGACAATAGACTTCGTCTTGAGTCTTTTTCCTTGATAAAACCCGTGTAATCCCATGTTTTCTTCAATATTCATCCGGTTGACTCTAAAAACGCAATAAACATAAAAACCACGCATAATTCCAAACAGATGATATTAAATACGTGTTTTGGTCTCGTTTTAGCCAGAATTAAGTGATAAAAGGATGGGTGTTTTCACACCTATCAAATCCCCTACACTTAACCATTGCCATGCCCTCATGCAATGCTTAGTGATAAAGCAAGTTTACACTTTTCTCATAATCAACCAACCTTGGCCTTATTAAAATACTACTAAACAAAAATTAAAGTACTAAGAGAAATTAAAACTTTAAAGTAAACAAAAGGATAGAAAATAGCTATGTGGAAATAACTTGTAAAGAGATCGAGGACTTACATTAGGGCTTCGGTGCTGCGAAGATTTATCACCCTCAAGTTTCACGTTCCCCAAACTAAGCTTAAAAACGAGATCATTGTTATTATAAGTTAGCAATTCAAACACTTACACACATGGCTTAATTGAATGCTTAAACTCCCTTATTCCTAGGTGTATCTCTTATATTTTATTTTTGTCTTAGAATGATCATGAAGATGCATTTTTGGACTTATTTCGATAGTTATTTAGGCTGAAAGCAAAGTAGGACGATTTGATCAATAGTTAGCTAAAGGACAAAATCTCTTAAAACTGCTTCTCGGGATATCAAAAAGTTCATATCTTGGCATAACTCAGTTCACAATTTGAGACCTTTCTCGGGCCGATATTTGGCATGTACTTCATACTTCACATCTTGAGAGACGTGCTTGAGATAATGGTCTTCTCATTGTTAATAGAGTTTCTTCACTTGGAGACTTTTGAGGGGTACTCCAACTTTGTTGACCACGACTTCATGATTAATTCTTCAATCTCTATTTGGGATTTTTGAGATACAACGATCCGCCTCCTTTTCGGACTTGGATCTATTTATCCTCATACCTTGTTAGGGTCTTTTCGGATAGACTTCTCCATGATCTTTATGGGAGTTGATTGCTTTTCGTCGTGAGTCTTGATCCTTCATATTGATTTAGGGAATAATGCTTTTCACATCACTTTGGATCTTTAGCAATAAAATGGAATCCTCATGCCTTGTTAGGGCCTTTTCGGACTCGCCTACCTTCGCGCCCCGCTTCATAAGTTATGCCTTGGCTATGAACTCTTATCATTACCGAGCAACTTTTAAACGATCTTGGGCTAGAAGCTAAGTAACTTTTCAAATCGTACGACCTTACTTATTGCAGATAAATTATTAGCAAGTGATGGGAGAATAGGCAGATAATTACACCAAGTGAGCTTGTGCAAGAATACCGACTTATAATTGACTCTATCATTTCTCGTCCTCCACAATTTAAAATCTCAAGTAATGAGACTCGTGGATGCTTAGCCTAATAAACCAATTAAGGTCTACATGGTTAAGGATACTAGCTAGAATAAACTTGGATAAGTCTATTCGGGTTGAGTCAAACTAATCGCAACGGGCCTAATATGTCAAAGATTTCAAAACTAGCTACACCACTTATTAATATTTTTGACTTTATTGCGGGATATATACATATGAAAGCAACGATAAAAATTTAAAAATTACAACTAAATGGCCGAAGTTAATTAAAAATTTGAAAAATGTTGAAAAAGATGATTTTCTGGTTAAATGAAGGTATTTTCATGGAAAAGTTCACTTAAAACTTCGATAGAAGTCCCCCATACACTTAAGATAAACATTGTCCTCAATGTTTAAGCATGTGGGAAAAGTCTCCCCTACACTTATGACATTGTGCACGTTGGTTAAATCAAGTTAAGGAAGAGACGACTAAAGTGATCAATTTCAAATGTGAGTATGAAGAAAATTGAATCACGATAGTTGAGAGATAGAACCGGATTTCGGATAACACGGGAGCACGGTTCTTCAAAGATTCCAAGAGTACATTCATCCATGTAATCACATCACCACACAAATACAAGCACCTATAGAGGTCCCCCTACACTTAGGAGGTTAAAACATAAAAGGATAGATACTCGGGCTGCCTCCCGAGGAGCGCTTGTTTTTGATAACCGAGTCACGAGCCTGACTCGACCCAAAATTAGTTCATGGGGAACGTGGTGAGGGATGGAATCATCTCCTGAGAGATGTCCTCACCAAAGTACAACTTCACTCGTTGGCCATTCACCTTAAAATTAGGTCCATTAGGTTGAGCGAGCTCGAGAGTACCATATGGAAAAATTTGGGCAATGGTGAATGGGCCGGACCAACGAGATTTCAGCTTGCCCGAAAAGATTTTCAACCGAGAGTTAAAAAGTAAAACTTTGTCTCCAACTTGGAACTCTCGGTTCTTAATCTTAGAGTCGTGAATGAGCTTAGTCTTTTCCTTATAGATCAAAGAATTCTCATAAGCATCATTCCGAAGTTCATTCAGCTCATTGAGTTGGATCTTGCGTAGGTCACCGGCTTTGTTGATATCAAAATTAACCCACTTCAAGGCCCAGTAAGCCTTGTGCTCCAACTCAATGGGGAGGTGGCACGCTTTTCCGTACACGAGACGATATGGTGTACAACCAATCGGAGTCTTGTAAGCGGTACGAAAAGCCCACAAAGCATCATCAAGTTTATCAGCTCATGAGGCACGATGCTCTCCCACGGTTCTTTCAAGAATTCGCTTTAATCCTCGGTTAGAGATTTCAGCCTGGCCATTAGTTTGTGGGTGGTAGGCGGTGGAAAGACGATGATTTACACCATACTTAGCCATGACTCTTGCGAATTGATCATTGCAAAAATGAGTCCCGCGATCACTAATAATGGCACGAGGCACACCGAATCTAGCGAATAGCGATTTTAAAAAGTTACAAACCACCCTTGCATCATTAGTAGGTAAAGCTTTGGCTTCAACCTACTTTTAAACGTAGTCAACGGCTACAAGGATGTATTTGTTTCCTTTAGAGGAAGGGAATGGCCCCATAAAGTCGATACCCCAAACATCAAAGATTTCACATTCTTGTATGAAATTTTGAGGCATCTCATCTTTATGTGTGATCGTGCCTTGTTTTGGGCAAGAATCACATCGTTTAACCATCTCATGAGCATCACGATAGATGGTGGGCCAATAAAATCCCGAATCAAACACTTTTTTGGCGGTGAAGTTGGGACCAAAGTGACCACCGGTGGGTCCTTTGTGGCAAGCGTCAAGGATTTCTAAAGCTGCCGATCCATCAACACATCGGCGAATAATCAAGTCGGCACATTGTTTGAATAGGTAAGGGTCATCCCAAAAGTAAGTCTTAATGTCGTTAAAGAACTTCTTCTTTTTCTGGGATGTTAACCCGTCAACGAGAATTCCACCCGCCAAGTAGTTTGCAATGTCCACAAACCACGGGGTTTCATCAGCAGTAGAGTTGATAGACATTAAGGTCTCCAAGGGAAAAGAATCATTGATTTATTTGTTCGGATGATCCCCCCTGGTAAGGATCCTCAAGTCTACTGAGATGATCCGCGGCTAGGTTTTCAGCTCCTTTTTTATCGCGAATTTCGATTTTAAATTCTTGGAGTAGCAAAACCCAGCGAAGAAGTCTTGGTTTGGAATCTTGCTTTGTCAACAAGTACTTCAACGCAGAATGATCGGTGTAAACGATAGTGGTGGAAAGGACAAGATAGGGGCGGAACTTTTCAAAAGCATAGACAACAGCTAAAAGCTCTTTTTCGGTTGTCGTATAATGCAATTGGGCCCCCGTCATTGTCTTGCTAGCGTAATGGATCGGTTGGAAGTGTTTGTTCACTCTTTGTCCCAGAACCGCTCCAATAGCAAAGTCACTAGCATCGCACATCAACTCGAAAGGCAGCTCCTAATTAGGGGTAACCAAGACAGGTGCCTTAGTTAGCTTATCCTTAAGCGAGTTGAAGGCTTCAAGACACTCGTTGGAAAAGATAAAAGGAGTATCTTTTTCCAAGAGGTGGGTCATCGGGCGAGCGATTTGAGAAAAATCTTTGATGAATCGACGGTAGAAGCCCGCATGACCAAGGAAACTTCTCACACCCTTCACTGTTGAAGGTGGAGGCAACTTAGCGATAACATCGACTTTAGCACGGTCTACTTCAAGACCGGCTTTGGAAATTTTGTGTCCTAGCACGATGCCCTCTTTTACCATAAAATGGCATTTTTCCCAATTCAGAACAAGGCGAGTGTCTTCGCACCGCTTAAGCATACGTTCCAAATTGGCAAGGCAAGAAGAGAAGGAATCCCCGAAGACCGAGAAATCATCCATGAAGACTTCCATGGTTTGTTCAACCATGTCATGGAAGATAGCTAACATGCACCTTTGGAAAGTCCCGGGGGCATTGCATAAGCCAAAAGGCATTCTTTTGTAAGCAAATGTGCCATAGGGACAAGTGAATGTTGTCTTCTCTTGATCTTGGGGATCGATGGGTATTTGGAAATAACCCGAGAAACCATCAAGAAAGCAGTAATATTCATTACCCGCTAATCGTTCAAGCATTTGGTCCATAAAAGGTAGAGGGAAATGATCCTTTCTCGTGGCATCATTGAGTTTGCGGTAGTCTATACAAACTCTCCACCCAGTAACGAGACGGGTAGGAATCAACTCGTTGTTTGCATTGGGCACAACGGTGATGCCGCCTTTCTTAGGCACACAATGGACTGGACTAACCCATGGTGAATCCGAAATAGGGTAAATCATACCCGCATCAAGAAGTTTGATAACCTCTGTTTTGATGACTTCATGGATTTTTGGATTCACCCTTCGTTGGCTTTGAATTGTGGGCTTAAAGTCGTCCTCCATGAGAATTTTGTGTGTGCAGAAGTGAGGATCAATTCCGCGAATATCAGAAATTTTCCAAGCAATAGCCCTCTTATGATCTTTAAGCACGGCGATGAGGCGAGTTTTCTCTTCATCTTTCAAGTCCTTCGCGATAATGACGGGCGACTTCTTCTCTTCTTCAAGGAACACGTACTCGAGATGAGGCGGCAACTCCTTAAGTTCTAAATCCGGAGGATTTTCGATGGGAGGCATTTTCAAAGTCGGAGTATCGATAGCAATAACCGTGGGAGATGGTGGAGAAAGATTGTCTTCGTTGAGAAGGTTTTCAAAGAAATGCATATCTTCATTCCCAACGGTGGGAGAATAATCATTAGCTAAGTTCACATCTCCCATGGTGGCTTCAAGATCGTTCCAAAACAAATCACTTTCTCCAAATAGAGACAGTGATGAATCAATAGAGGAAACGGTTTCAACATTGGGAAGAGAGGTAGGAATATTTTTACAAGCATCATTAAAGTGTTCTTCACAAGCCTCATCCAGAACGTCAATACAATTAACACTCTCGTATGAATAAGGTTGTTTAGACAACTTTCCCATGTTGAAGACGATTTTATCGTCACCCACTCTCATGATAAGCTCACCGGCTTCAACATCGATGAGAGTGCGACCGGTCCTCAGGAATGGACGACCCACGATCAAGGGAACACGAGGGTCCATCTCGTAGTCGACGACGACGAAATCGGCAGGAAAAGTGAATTTGTCGACTCCTACAAAGACGTCTTCGGCTATCCTCACTGGATAAGCAACCGTACGGTTAGCTAATTCCAAAGTCATTTTGGTAGGGACTAGCTCAGGGAGAGATAATTGCTTCCAAACGCTTAGAGGCATTAGATTAATACTGGCACCTAGATCGGCTAGAGCCATGCAATTCTCTACTCCCGGGAAATTGCAAGGGATTAAGAAACGACCCGGATCATCAAGCTTGGTTGGCAATTTCCTTAAGAGCACTGCAGAGCAATTCTCATTAAGTTGGGTGTTGGCAATATCGAGAAGCTTTTCCTTGTCACTCAGAAGATCTTTAAACATTTTTGCGTACTTAGGCATGTGAGCGAGAGCCTCAGCGAAGGAGATATTGAAATTCAATTGTTTGAACATTTTAAGAAATTTCGAAACCTGAATATCATCCTTGCTTTTGAGCTTCTCTTTCCTCAACCTAGATGGATAAGGTATATTGGAAGAAGAGGAAGGCTTCGGGAGAATAGGATCACTCACATCCTTGGGTGGAGGGGGGGTAGAAGTAAGAGGTGGGGAAATTAGGGAAGGAGAAGGATGAGGAATAGGAGCAGGTAAGTCGTTCTCCTTAGTCACAACCACCGGTGGAGGTATAGGAAGCTCGGGTTCCTTGGTACCTTTGCCACTGCGAGTGGTGATTGCTTTCATCTCCCCTCTTGGATTTGCAACGGTGTTACTCGGAAGAGTACCCGAAGAAGAGGGTTGATTACCGTGGAAGAAACTAGCCATCATGTTTCTTAAGTCATTCGTTTGACTATCCATAGTGTTTCTCATATCAGCTCTCAGATCGTTCCCTTGTTTCACCAGGTCTGCTTTCAAGTTGAGCACTTCGCGCTGAAGATTTCCCACGATCACATCGTTAGTCCTCATGTAGGTCTCCACTTCTTGGTGTAAAGCGGTGGGTTGGTTGGGAGGAGCATTGTATGCGGGTGGTTGATAAGCAGGTTGCTGGTATACTTGGTTGTTTCGTTGAGGTGGTTGTTGCTGTTTGTGAGGTGGTATGTATGGTGTACGAGGTTGTTGTTGTTGTTGAGGAGGGCGATTGAGGGTTTGTTGTTGGTTTGGGTTGTTAGGAGGAAAACCGGGTGGTGAGAGATAGTTGTTGGAGCGGTAGCTAAGCAGGTTGCGGTCACCTTGAGGACGAGCTTGATAAGCGGGTTGAGGATAGGTACTGTATGCTGCATTCACATTCTCAGAAGGGTAGTCTTGGGTGGCGGTACAAGTGGTGTAAGAGTGAGGACCCCCGCATATCTCGCATGGTTGGCTGATAGGTGTGAAAACACCCATCCTTTTTACCATTTAATTGCAATAATAACCGAGCCAAAACGTGTATTTTATGTCATTTATGTCGGAATTATGCGTGGTTTGTGTTTTTGTTGTGATTTAGGACGGAAAGGTGAAAAGTGGAGAAAACACGGCATTCACGAGCTTTTATCGAAGAAAAAGACGAAAGATGAAGTCGAAAGATCAAGAGTGGAAAAAGAACGAAAGTCCAAGACCAATTCTAAAGATTTATCGAAGAAGAAGTCAAAGGACGGAAGTTCACTAAAGAGCCGAAGAACTCGAGTCTTATTTATGAAGAAAATACAAGACGAGTTCAAAGAAATCCAGAAGACAAAATCATTTAAGTCCAAGATTTAAGAAGATTAAAGAAAGGAGGGACCTAATGACGCAATTAAGGAAAAGAGGAAAAAGGGAGGAAGCTTCCTAAGCCCCTCCCTAATCACCACTATAAATAGGCCATTAGTCTTCATTTTTCAAGTGTTGGGTGGTTTTGACAAACCACCACTTCCACCATTTTCATACTTGTCATTTCATTTCTTTCACTTTAATTAATTGTTATGCACTTTTAATCATTTAATTTTCAAGTAAGTTTTGAATCATTGTTCTTTAATCTTTACTTTTCTTGTCTTAATCTCTCATCTTCCTTTCTTAATTCTTATTTGCTTTCGGTGTGATTTACATATGATCCGTGTTGTTCATTCATGTTTTCGTGCTTAAAAAGTTCATCTTTTTATAGTTTGATTTTAAAAGTTTGTTTATTTTAAGTTTTGATAAGTTCTTATTTGTGCTTATTCGATTTGTTTCACTTTAGATTCGTGCTAGTCTTGGGTTTGAGCTTAATCTAATAGCTTATAGCCTTGGCTTAAGTTTCGGATCAAAGGAGCAAATCGGAAAGGGTAAAACCCTTTTCCGACCACTGCTTTCCGACCAAGCCACCCCTCATTCCGATCTGATGATCGGAAAAGGGTTTCGTTGATTCCGATTGTGTGTTCTTATTAGACATTCCGATTGTGGTTATTTTCAGTTATTCCGATTAAAGACTTTTGTTATATTCCGATTAGTAGCATTTTACATTATTCCGATCTGTTTCCCTTTTCATTTATTCCGATTGCAAGCTTGTTTCAATATTCCGATTGCACCATTTTTAGCCACATTCCGATCATGACCCTTTTTAATATTCCGATCACGCTTGTTTTTACTCATTCCGATTTGTACTTTCCGACGGGGACATTCCGATCGGATCCTTATGGATTCCGATCGGGGGTATTCCGATGGAATGTTTTGTTTTGTTTTAATATTTTGCTTAGGTTAAAATGTCAATTTTTTTCTCGTTTTATTTTTAGTCTATTTTAATTTCGTTCCGCATTTTTATTTTATTGTCAATTTACTTTTCGTCAAGCTTTAATTTTACGTTATTTAATTTCACGTCATTTACTTTTAAAAGTTAGCTTGAGGACGACGTTGCTCTTACGGAAGAGGTTGATCCTAATGATGTCGATTTTTCTCCAAGCTATGAGAAATTCACTTTTGAAATTTCTCAATCTCCACCGGGAGATGCGGGAGATGACGATTTATTTTCTCCGGTTTACGAGAAGTTCACCGATAAACATGATCTTGTGGATGAGGTGGAAGACGTGCTTCTTCGCGATAGATTACGGAAAGTGTACCTTCTTATTGCTCAAATCGAAGCGTTGACTTCTCCTCCTCTTTCTGAGTCTTTGCCTCCATATATCCCTCCCGTTGAAGATAATGACCCATTGCTGGAAGAAATTGACATTCACTCCATACCACCAGGTAATGATGACGATGATTTGGAGGGGGACATTATTTTTAATAATTTGCTGCAGGAAAATATTGTCCCAAGTCCCCCTCCCGAGCACCTTTCATCCTCCACTTTAACCACTATTTTGGAGGATGAGTGCTTTGACCCGGGAGGTGACATTGATTATGCTATGATTGACAACAATACGGCTTTGCCGCTTGCTCAGCATCTATTGTCTTTGGGGGAGGACAATGTGCTTACTTTACCCAACCCACCTCCCGTGGAGCTTGAATTCACATACTTCTCGTATGTTGAAAGGACCTTTCTCCCATTCAAGACTTATCCCCCCGCCTCTCCTTTGTTGATGTCAACCGGGAACGAGGACAAGGTCTTTGATCCCGGTATTGCATTCGAGGCTTCCCCATGGACCATTTAATTCAGGGACGAGTCAGGCTCATGACTCGGTTAATATAAACAAGCGCTTTTTGGGAGGCAACCCAATTATCTATCTATCTTTAACATAAGTGTAGGGGGAGCCCCTTGGTGTTTCTTGCTTTCTTTCTTATCATGTGCAGGGATTAGAGCTTCAAAGACACACTCTTGATGACTTTTGACGAACCGTGATTTCGTGTTCCCTTCTTCCCGGTTCTATCCTAAACTCTTTTCGATTCACTATTTTATATTTCTCAATATTAAAATAGGAATCTCTTTAGTTGTCTCTTTCTTAGCGAGATTTAAACAACGTGCACAATGTCCTAAGTGTAGGGGAGTTTACTTCCACATGCTTAAACATTGAGGACAATGTTTATCTTAAGTGTAGGGGGACTTCTATCGAAGTTAAGTGGCCTTTTCCTTGTATTTGTCCTCATTTTAACCAGAAATTCAAAGTTTTTCGACATTTTTCAAAATTTTTGATCTATTTTGGCCTATTAGTTTTTCCTTTTGTATAGTTATTTTCTCTCTTTGCTAGAATAAATTTTGAATAAAGTGGTTTTAATTTTCAAACGTTGTGAATATTTTGACTCAACTCGAGTTTACTTATCTAAGTTACTCTAGCTAGTATCCTTAACGTGTTTAAGTCAAGTTTTGCTAGGCTTTTATATAGGGACCTATAAAACGCGAAAGTCTTAACTCTCACGGGTTAAGAACAAGAACTTTTCGCAAGTTCCTATAATTTATCCTAGAGAGTCGTTTATCAAGGGAACTTTAAAACGCGAATTCTAACCTTGAAAAAGTCTAAGAATGTGCAAGATCCTATAGGCGACTCGAAAACCCAAAACTTTGATTTAATAGGCTAAGCATCCACGAGTCTCATTCCTTGAGACTTTAAATTGTGGAGAACGAGAGATGATAGAGTCAATTATAAGTTTGGTATTCTTTCGTGAATTTATGTGAGTTAATTATAAGCCTATTCTCCCTCCGCTTGTTAATAAATTTAACTGCAATAAATAAGGTTGTACGATTTAAAAGGTTACTTAGCTTCTAGCCCCAGATCGTTTAAAAGTTGCTCGGTATTAATTAGAGTTCATAGCCAAGGCATAACTTATTGAAGCGGGATGCGAAGATTGGTGAGTCCGAAAAGGCCCTAACAAGGCATGAGGGCTACATTTTGTTGCTAAAGATCCAAAAGTGATGTGAAGAATCATTTATCGAAAATCAATATGAAGGATCGAGACACACGATGAAAAGCAAGAACTCCCCAAAAGTCATGGAGAAGTCTATCCGAAAAGACCCTAACAAGGTATGAGGATAAATAGATCCAAGTCCTAAAAGGAGGCGGATCGTTGTATATCAAAATCCAAAATAAAGATTGGAGAAAAATGAAGAAGTCGTGGTCCAAATATGAAGAATCTCTCAAAACTTCAAGTGAAGAAATTCCTATTATGAAGAGAAGACCATAATTTCAAGAACGTCTCTCAAAGATTTGAAGTATGAAGTAGCTGCCAAATATCGGTCCGAGAAAGGTCTCAAATCGTGAAGCGAGTTATGCCAAGATATGAACTTTATGAGGTCCCGAGAAGCAGTTTTAAAAGATTTGGTCCTTTAGCTAACTATTCATTAAATCGTTCACTTTATTTTCGGCTTAAATAACTATCGAAATAAGTCAAACAATGCATCCTCGTGATCATTCAAGACAAAAATAAAATATAAGAGATACACCTAGGAATAAGGGAGTCTAAGTGAGTAATTGGCCCACATGAGTTCATGATAGTTTGCTAACTTATAATAACAATGATCTCGTTTTTAAGCTTGGTATGGGGAACGTGAAACTTGAGGATGATGATCATTCACGACATTTTCAAAACCCAAGGTATGTTTTTGATTTCTTTACTTTGTATGTTTATAATTTTCTATTTCTTTAATAAAGGCCAACGTAGATTGATTATGATGGAAAATGTAATCTTGCTTTGTAACTAATGCATTGCATGAGGACATTGCAATGGTTAAGTGTAGGGGATTTGATAGGTGTGAAAACACCCATCCTTTTTACCATTTAATTGCAATAATAACCGAGCCAAAACGTGTATTTTATGTCATTTATGTCGGAATTATGCGTGGTTTGTGTTTTTGTTGTGATTTAGGACGGAAAGGTGAAAAGTGGAGAAAACACGGCATTCACGAGCTTTTATCGAAGAAAAAGACGAAAGATGAAGTCGAAAGATCAAGAGTGGAAAAAGAACGGAAGTCCAAGACCAATTCTAAAGATTTATCGAAGAAAAAGTCAAAGGACGGAAGTTCACTAAAGAGCCGAAGAACTCGAGTCTTATTTATGAAGAAAATACAAGACGAGTTCAAAGAAATCCCGAAGACAAAATCATTTAAGTCCAAGATTTAAGAAGATTAAAGAAAGGAGGGACCTAATGAAACAATTAAGGAAAAGAGGAAAGAGGGAGGAAGCTTCCTAAGCCCCTCCCTAATCACCACTATAAATAGGCCATTAGTCTTCATTTTTCAAGTGTTGGGTGGTTTTGACAAACCACCACTTCCACCATTTTCATACTTGTCATTTCATTTCTTTCACTTTAATTAATTGTTATGCACTTTTAATCATTTAATTTTCAAGTAAGTTTTGAATCATTGTTCTTTAATCTTTACTTTTCTTGTCTTAATCTCTCATCTTCCTTTCTTAATTCTTATTTGCTTTCGGTGTGATTTACATATGATCCGTGTTGTTCATTCATGTTTTCGTGCTTAAAAAGTTCATCTTTTTATAGTTTGATTTTAAAAGTTTGTTTATTTTAAGTTTTGATAAGTTCTTATTTGTGCTTATTCGATTTGTTTCACTTTAGATTCGTGCTAGTCTTGGGTTTGAGCTTAATCTAATAGCTTATAGCCTTGGCTTAAGTTTCGGATCAAAGGAGCAAATCGGAAAGGGTAAAACCCTTTTCCGACCACTGCTTTCCGACCAAGCCACCCCTCATTCCGATCTGATGATCGGAAAAGGGTTTCGTTGATTCCGATTGTGTGTTCTTATTAGACATTCCGATTGTGGTTATTTTCAGTTATTCCGATTAAAGACTTTTGTTATATTCCGATTAGTAGCATTTTACATTATTCCGATCTGTTTCCCTTTTCATTTATTCCGATTGCAAGCTTGTTTCAATATTCTGATTGCACCATTTTTAGCCACATTCCGATCATGACCCTTTTTAATATTCCGATCACGCTTGTTTTTACTCATTCCGATTTGTACTTTCCGACGGGGACATTCCGATCGGATCCTTATGGATTCCGATCGGGGGTATTCCGATGGAATGTTTTGTTTTGTTTTAATAGTTTGCTTAGGTTAAAATGTCAATTTTTTTCTCGTTTTATTTTTAGTCTATTTTAATTTCGTTCCGCATTTTTATTTTATTGTCAATTTACTTTTCGTCAAGCTTTAATTTTACGTTATTTAATTTCACGTCATTTACTTTTAAAAGTTTTAATTATGCACCGTTTACGTTTCAACTAGTTTTAGTTTTAATTTCCCGTCCTTTATTATTAAGTCTTGCACATTTATTTTTCCAAAACCAAAAAATATTATTTTCACCAAGAACAACTAATCTCACACAATTAACCAGAGATCAATTCGAGGAGATTCCGAGAAAACGAACTTTTTCAACGAGTAAAATCTCAGTTATTATTGGCTAACAGCATTGACTTGAGCGTCTTTAGCGTTTCTAGCGTTTATGCTGTTGGTGTTGCTGGCGGTTTGGGTAGTAAGCGTTTCAAGAAGCGCAGTGATTTTGTCAATTCGCTTGTCGCTGTCACTAGTACTAGCACTAGCGACATTGGTCCTCACACTCTTGGTTTGCACACGAGACTTATTCTCAATGATATCCCAAGCAGCATTGGAAGTCTTAGCCAAAAGATTACCCCCCGAGGCACTGTTTAGTGAATCTTGGTCATTCATGCTTAAACCATTATAAAAAGTGTTAATTTGGTGCACTTTGGTAAAACCATGTTGTGGGCATTTTCTCAAAAGATCTTTAAAACGATTCCAAGATTCACTAAACGACTCATCGTACTTTTGTTCAAAATTGATAATTTCATTCCGCAAAGCGGTAGTACGAGAGGGTGGGAAAAAGTAATTGATAAACTTGGTCTCCAAATCCGTCCACGAAAGAATACTCTGTGGCGGTTCCTTAGCAAGCCAATGCCGGGCTTGTCCCTCTAAAGAAAAGGGAAAAAGTTGTAAACGGATTACCTCTTGTAGAACACCATTGAATTTGACCGTATTAGTGAGTTGCAAGAATCTCTTGATGTGGTCATGTGGATCATCAATGGTACGCCCCAAGAATGGTTGAGCAGAGACCATCTGGATAAAGCCGGATTTGAGCTCAAAATTGTTGGCTGCAATCGCGGGTATGACAATTGGATCAGTGTTGCCATCTACATGGGCTTGCAGCAGTTCAATCATCGGGCGATTATCTGGTAGAGGCTCATTGTTGTTGTTATTATTCATGTTGTTGAAAGGTGGGTTGTTATTGTTATTATTGTTTTGAGGTGGGTTATTGTTGTTGTTTTGTACACCGGCCATGTCTAGGTTATCGAGAGGCTCGGGCTCTTGATAAGACGTTGATCGAGTGCGCATACACCTACAAAAGAACTAACAAGGCAAAAACAAAGCAAAAATATTTTTGGTTTTTATGTTTTTAATTTTTTTGTATTTTTGAAAATTTTATATTTTTTAGGATTTTTGAAAGTTTATGTGCAAAAGTAACCTTCACGGGGAACGGATCCCAAAATCCAATTTCTCACAAAAAACTGTTGATCTTAACGAGAAGAGCCGGCAGCGGCGCCATTTGATACACTGTTTTTGTATGGGTTCATGATTAATCTCTCGGAATCCTCTCGAATTGATCTCGGCTCTAAGTGGAATGATTTGTTCTTGGTTAATAAGAAGGAGTTGGTTTGTTTATCTATTTTAAACTAATGACAAATAAGCAAGTGTCGAAGAGTAAAATTAAGGCTTTAAAAGATTAACTAAATTGACAAGTTAAAAATGAATGTTTGAAAACTTTAAAGGCAAAATGAGAAAAACACTAGAACACTTAATAAAGCTAACACTTAAAACTTTGTAAAATTATAAAACCTAATCCATCGGAATATAGAATTTCAAAGCTATCGGAATGTCAAAATCATGCCCATTGGAATATTTGTCAAAACAATCCATCAGAATAAATAAAATGCAAGCTGTCGGAATGATGGTCTGTCGCAATGATGTCTTATCGGAATGGTCTAGATCGGAATATGGTAAATTAAAATTGGCCAGAGTTTCGACTTAAAAAGGACCTTAGTCCCGTCGGAATGTGCGATCGCAATAAGCGATCGCAACACCAGATCGGAATAAGGGGGAATTACCCACCTATCGCAAAGTAAAACCCTTAAGGGTTATTGCGATACTAAGCAAGAAACCGTCAGAATGTGTTAAAACCCTTGTATTGCGATGTAAACAATTTTGTTCCGAAATTGGTGGTAACTTAAAATCTCAATAAGCAAAATCAATAAGCTAACTATTCCAAAACTTAAACGACTCAAAAAGCCTAAATTTGACAACTTTTGAAAACGTTAGATCAAAAACTTTATAAACAAAACTTTTGAATGACTAAAACATATATGAAATCCGAAATCAATAAGCCAAAACAAGAAATAAGCTAACAAGCATTAAAAGCCTATAGCTTATACGTGTATGAGCTTAAGAAGAAACAAGAAAGATTAAGCTTGATCACGAACTCATTCAATAATTCAAATCGTATGAAATGAAACAATAGGATCAAATGATTAAGGAAATCTAAGAAATGAAGAAAAAGATTAAAGAACTTAAAAGCTTAACTTGAATAAGATTAATGAAATCCAAAGTACAAAAAGCTTAAAACTTGAAATGTAAAAATGGAGAAAAGAAAAGTTTAGTGAGAGAAAGTTGAGAACTTTCTCTCTCTAAAACTAGAGAAAATGAAAAACTAAAGAACTAACTAAGTGTGTGAAATTTGTGAAGTAAGGTCCTTTATATAGGCGTGTGGCATGGGCTTGTGAATGGGCTTTGGTATCGGGCTTCTTTTCTTCTCTCTTCTTTAGTCTTCACGCTTCTTTAAATAAACGTTTCCGACTTCGGATTTTTAGAAGTGTCGGTGAATAATTCCAACTCGTCTTATAATCTTTTGTTTAATAGACTCGAGTTCTTCGACATATATGAATCTTCCATCTTTGGCTCTATTCTTCGATAAATCTTCAAATAGGCACAATGACTTCAAATCTTTTGCATCTCTTGGACAATAGACTTCGTCTTGAGTCTTTTTCCTTGATAAAACCCGTGCAATCCCATGTTTTCTTCAATATTCATCCGGTTGACTCTGAAAACGCAATAAACACAAAAACCACGCATAATTCCAAACAGATGATATTAAATACGTGTTTTGGTCTCGTTTTAGCCAGAATTAAGTGATAAAAGGATGGGTGTTTTCACACCTATCAGAGGTACACACATTTACTACTCTTATGTCTCTCTTTGCAAGTTTGGATAGGGAAGACTTAACAGACCTTTGGAGGTTATCGATGGCCAAGTATGAGACTGAAGCACCTACTTCAGTCAATGGAATAAAGCTTTGGTCAACATTCAAGAGAATGTGTGCACCAGAAGATGAAGATCCTATTTGGAAGGATCTTGAGGATGATATCAGTGGACTTTAATGGCGTTTGTATTCAGCTGCTGGTGTGTATTATTTGAGTTCTATAAAGTTTGCTGAGTATCTTCTTGTAGATGCTGAGTATCCCATGTCTAAAGAAGTTTTGGAAAAGATGAAGACAACACAGCTGGAGATTGACTATTCAAGTGACGTGGCCAAAGATTTGATTAGGCATGTTTATTACCAATATGATAAGATTTGTAAGAATCCTCCTAGTTCTTAGTTTTTATTCAGAAACTTGATCACTATAGTAGATATCAAGTTTAGGGTAGGATTGTTGGGAATAAAATGTAGCCAGTACACTTGGACGCTGACAAGAAGAAAATAAGCGTTGATAAGAAGAAAACAAGCATTGACAGAACAAGTGTTGACAGGAAGATGTCAAGCGTTGATAGGATGAAGTCAAGCACTGATAGAAGACTTAGTCTACACGTAGTAAAGATATGATCAACAATGTATTTTCCATGTTTATCTTTACCTAAAATAGTTGATACGTAGACTCTTGTACAAGGCTTCTTAGTCTATAAAAGAAGACCTTTAGGTTTTGTTTCAATATAAGTTTTCATACGTTTAACACTTTCATTGTACGCAAGTTTGTTCTAATCAATCAAGTGAAAGTTTGTTTTACATTGTTTGTGTGTTCTTGTTTGAGTATTAATTCCGCATAATACTTAAATTGTTTTATACACAACAAAGTTTCTCTACGTGTTTAACTTGATTTAATCTCGTTTACACAAGCTAAATCGATCTAAGTTTGGGATCAACATGGACCATCTTACACCAAATTTAAGCAACTTATTTATGGACAAGCGAATATCATTTTTCTAAACAACTTTAATGTAGACGCGTTTCATTGAAACAAATAACTTAAATTTAAAAACGATATAACTACATATTAAAAGTATGTACATCAATTCATGTATCATCCCCTTTTAATATGGTATTTAAATCATATAATTTACATATATGTACACCAATTCTTTGGTTGACTGATACTTTAAAATAGCTTCTCTTAATACGTTATGGCTATGTCCACTCACTCGGCCTTAGTATATAAAGGCTCTATATCAATCACAAAGTTTTCTACAACACTCATTTATCTTTATATTATCAACAATCCACTGGTGTTACCCTGTACATATTTTATCCTCTTTATATGAAAGTCAATAACATACTACGTGTCTAAATTTATATTGCAAAGGTTCCTTCGCGAACTTTTAGACATTATATTCCAAAACTATCTTTTTTCTTAAGAGTTTTTTATTCTGGTAATTTTAATATCATTAACATCATCTTGCTTCTTGCATACTTATAGTGATTTGTAATGGTCCATTACAAGGTGTTATGTCAATCATTGTTGGAGTTGTCCTTCTCAATAGTCTTGAATATGTAGAAAATAAGAAATGAATAAAGAGGTCAGATGTACAATATAAACTTCATGTAAAATGGAGCATTCAAGTGTGGTTATTATAATCTAATTTTAATGTAATCCTTTGATTCAATAATAGCATGCTTCTTGTATCATTACATTTCGTATTGAGGTTTAAACCTGTATTATTAGAGTTGTCATGTTTGATTAGGAATTAGGGGTTTTCAGAACATCAGTATCGTTAATTGTGCTACAAGCCTGAGAGGGTGAAATATATTAACCACTCCCTAATTACTTGCTTTTTTATATTATGATACGGTTTTGACATGCAAATTGTGATTTCCCGGTTGAGTTAAAAACTTACTTGGTAACAAGTATGCTTATAAAGTTTCAGTGGATGAATTCCAATCAAAGAAATTGTTAACAAGTTGCGGTTATCAATATTAGCAATACATATAAAGGTATATCCATGTGGCCATTGCACACGGAACTATACGTTGTTGGACTGTGCTCTAATGAAT